>CM053502.1:91067643-91584881 GCA_028627145.1 Eidolon dupreanum | reverse complement strand
TTTTTTTTTTTATTTTTAGGACCAGCCTTTCAAAAGAGAGTTTGAAATTTCTTCTGCTGGTCTTATGATACACATGGCTCCTATGAACTTTAATTTTCCTTAACTGTAAATAAAGTAAATATAATTTTTATATTATGGCAATTACGGCTGTATTATGGACAAGAATCCTAAATGTATATACATTTCTAAGGCAGAATATTACACTTCCAATAAATTTCAGGTATGCAGAGGGCAGTTTCAGATTATGCTACTAAATTCCTCAGAGAGATACTT
Source organism: Eidolon dupreanum (assembly GCA_028627145.1). Classification (NCBI taxonomy): domain Eukaryota; kingdom Metazoa; phylum Chordata; class Mammalia; order Chiroptera; family Pteropodidae; genus Eidolon; species Eidolon dupreanum. The sequence continues at coordinate 91,584,608 of CM053502.1, read as the reverse complement.
CTCTGCTGTAGAGGGTTTACTTTGGTGGCAAATGTGAGAAATTGGCTAAAAGCCTCCTGGAGGAATGGGAAGGGTGGGATCTAAATGAGCTTCAGGGAGTGGTTTTGTTGGGCCCAGTTTTGTTGGATACAGGAAACCAAAGAAGGAAGAAATCCAAGATGGCACCAGGGCTTCAAATTTGAGGACTCAGAAGAAAGATGGTGCTATTCATAAAAAATGTGCAAATTGAAAGAGGGATGGGAAGATGATGGTCAACCTTGAGAACATTGGGAACAGGCGGCCTTAGTCATCCCAGGAAGGAACTGGCCAGGTTGGTCATGGAGTAGACACTAGTGCCTCTTGGTCTTTCCCAGCATTTGCTAAGGCCCTGGAAGTTCTGCCTACTAGCCTGGATGTTTGGCACTTTGCCTAGTTTACTTTCTACGTATCAATTACTAAAGGAGATGTTTGCTGTAAGGTTTCAGTAGATACCTTGTAGCAGACTAAGGAAATTCCCATCTATCCTGCTTTGCTAAGAGTATTTTCTTATTGTGAATATGTTGAATTTTATCAAAAAGTTTTTTGGCATCTGTTGATGTGATAATGATTTTTTTTTACTCTATCTTTTAGTGTGATGAAATATATTGATTTTTTTAAAAAAATAATAAATTAACCATGCATTTCTTGGGATAAAGTCAACATAATCATAAAATACTACCCTTTTTATATATTACTAGAATTGGTTTGCTAATATCTTTCTTGGGATTTTACATTCACGTTCCTAAGTGTAATTTTCTTTTCTCATACTGTTCTTGTTGGGTTTTAGAATCAAAGTTACACTAAAAATGAATCGAGAAGTGAACCCTCTTTTTATATTCTCTGAAAGTTTTTATAAGATTAAAATACTTCTTGAATTTTTGGTAGAACTCCTTACCTGGTTGCTACTGAAGGTTGTCCTATCAATGTGAGTAATAGTAGAGAAAGGAACTTTTACTTGGGGAATGAAAGTAGCTTAAACAATAATGAAAATGCTCACACATCACAAAAAGTCCAGAAGTAGGTGGTTAATTCAGCAGCTCAACAACATCATCGAGGTGAGAAATTTGTTCTTTCAGCTGTCATTGGCAGGTGTCAGCTTCTCTCATTATTGTAATATAGCTGCAGCTGCTCCAGGCATCACAGCAGAGTCATGGGTTCTGCAGTCAAATCTGATTCTTAATCCCATAGCTATATGCCATTGGGTAAATTATTTAATGTCTCTGTCAAATGGGATAATAGTTCTTTACCTCAAAAATTTAATATAGATTAAATGAATTAGGTTTTCAGAAACTTAGAATAGTGCTTGGTGCATAGTAATCATACAATAAATATTAGCAATCTTACTCCATTCTCACATGGGGCAGAAATGAATGTTTTTCTCTTGCACCCCAGGTACTGAAGCCTCTTAGCAGACTTACTTCACACCCTGTTGACCAGAATCCGGCAAGTGCCCATTCCTAAACCAGCTGTGGAATTATCAGGATTTGGTTTCAAGTAATTTAGATTCAACCTTTGAGACAAGGGAGTGTCAGGCCTCCCCTGAAACACAAAACTACCTGCAACAAAGTCTGGCTTCCTTTTGCAAGGCAGAAGTTGGGGTGGTGATGGTGGGAGCTTTTTGGGTGACAGAGAGGGGCCGAGTAGGAGCCCCGGGCCCTACCTGTTCTTCCCTGGATTCCTTGGAATGACCCCTTAGGTTTGCCAAACACTCCACAATTTAGTGCTTTTTAACGAGTGCATTATTTCTTCTGGTCTCAGAACCACCCTCTAAGCAGTTTGGGCTCTTGTTATCCTCTTTTATAGATGGACAAACAGGTTCCCAGAGTTGAGGTGCTGGCCTGGTTGTATGTGTATAGTCGGGAAAGAGCCAACTTCTGAGATTCAAGTCAAGGTCCTTAAAGTTCTGCCCTTTTATTCCTCTTCCATGAATTACCAGTTGTCATTTACACGTCACCCTCACTGTGTGCCATATATGTATGCCTCCTCTGCTATTGTTTACTTAATATTTTTAAAATTAAGTTTTTCATTAAATTTATTTTAAAAGGAAACCTGATAAAGTCCTAAGTTTGTTCTGGTATACACACACATACAACTTTAAAATGAGCACAAAACTATGAAGAATATTTATTCAGGCTTAGAACTTATGCTCTGGCGCCTGACTAGGTTCAGGTCCCAGCTCTGCCAGTGTCACACATGCAGCTGGTCTCCACACAGATGCCCATGGCTCTCACCATTCCAGCGTGCACCAGCCCCACTTCCTAGTGCCAGCACTGTGACTTTGCCTTATGGCTTGTCCATCGTGTCCTCCTGCAGGAAAGCTAGAAGTTCTTGGTAATTAATTGCAGGCCCCTCCCTCCATTCCCAGCAGCCCTCAAACCCTGGGTTGGGAATTGGTGGACAGGTGTCCCTGCTCCCTCACCCGTGGGACACAGTTATTCCAAGGCAGAGGCATGCACTTCTCATCGCCTCCTAGAGTTCCTCAACAGGACTGAGCTCCACTTGCCCACAGTGGTAACTTACTCAATAATGTACTCTTTACTGGCTTCCTTCCCTTCTGTCTCATTTCCCCACTCTCGGGTGCTTCCTGGAATCACCTCCCAGGTCACTTACTTCACTTGAATCCTTGTCTCAGAGTCTGTCTCTAGGGAGACCCAATTAAGGCAGCCAGTTGCTAGCGGCATGGCACTGGGTAATACTTAGCTTCCTTGTGTGTCTGTTCCCCGTCTGTAATGGGAGGGTAATAATAGCACCTATACTTCATTGGTAAAGCTCTCAGTGCCTGGCTAAGAGAAGGTGCTTAGCAAGTGTAATCCATTATTTCTATTACCTAAAATTCTCTGGTGTGCTACCATGGGTAGTTGCCTCACAGTTGGAACATCCCATTCCCTGCCTAAACTTTCTGTGGGTGCCCCCTTCCTGCCTCTCCCTTCTGTTACCCCACTTATTCTCTGAGCTCCTACAGTCCTGCTTCTTCCTCCATAGGCCGTCTTGTGGAATTCAGGTGACCAGGACCACCAACCCCCACCACTCCCGGTGTTGCCCACATTTCTCATCACACATAAACCACTCTGCCTACTTCTGGTGGGTGTTGCAGTTACCCAGGTAAAAAGGCTTCTGTCTTAATGACATCTCAGGATTTCTCCGTGATGCAGGATCATCATAGTCATCCACGTCAGACTGGAAGCTCTTAAAGTGGAGGCTTCTCATCTCTGGCTTGTGTCCAGTATTCTAAAGTCTGGTGAGGCCTGGGGCGGGGAAGGCACTTGGTAATTATGAATCATTAGTGATCATAGCTCCCATTATTGAACACCTACAATGAGCCTGGCACTGTGGTAGGTGCTGTTCCCATATTAATCCTTGCAAACACCTTATGGGGTAAGTGCTATTATTGTCCCCATTTTGCAGGTGAGAAGCCTATGACAGAGAAGCTAAATAACCTACCTGAGATCACATAGCTGGCAAATGGAAGAGCCTGGAATCAGCCTAACTCCAGAGCTCACTTAATCATGATGCTAAACTGATGTCGGGGCTATCTCATGCCTAGAATGAAGAATACTGGCTTCCTTGCTTCCTAGCTGAGAGCCCAAACATGGAGCTCTCTTTGCCAGGTGTTTAGCTGTAGCAAATTACCTCTCCACACCTGAGGCCTAGAGGCTTCCCTCATTCATAGCTGTAGAACAGGAATCTGAAACTGAATAGGACAGGTAAGACTCATTTATTATTCAGAATCCAGGCAGCCAGAAAGGGAGAAAAAGCATATGTGTAAATATTTAGGTTGTATTCTAATTTTATGAAAAGGAGGAGACTTGACAGGTTCAGGCCAGTACTTGAGGTTTCTTTTCACAAGCATTCATTCACTAGAGATTACAAACTGTTCCCTGCCTCTCAGATCCAATCCACAGAGCATTATATGTGTTTGGAAACAAAGGGAATGTATGGCAACACTTATTCCCATGGTGTAGCCAAAGGCTGGAGCAAAGCAGCATCTCCTGACTTTGGATGAACCGGCTCCCTTACCACCAGCGAGTTGCCATTTATCATTTGGCTCGTGCTGGCGTTTTTCTTATATCCAGCTTGTTTCATTTTTTCCTTCCTTCATTCAAACAAGATTTTTTGAATACCTACTATGAATTTGGCACCATTCTGTTTTGGTGGGATAGTGAGGAAGTGAACAAACTATAAATAGCATGTTAGTAAAACATATTGTGTGGTAGTGGTTAGTGGTAAGCAGAAAGGTAAAGTGGTAAAAGGGCTTAGGAAGAATCTAGGTTGGAGTAGGATGACCAGGAGAGGCTATATGAGGAATGACGCTTGCGTTAAAACCCTAAGGATGGGGTAGTTCCATAGAGTAGTGGTCAGCACGTCTGTTTTACATGCAGAAAGTCCTGAGTTTGAGCCCCAGTGGAGCCACGGTCCATACCCCGGGTGCACCAGGCCCCGGATGCTCCAGGCCCCAGGTGTATACCATGAGCACATGAGAGGAGATGCCCCACCTTCAGAGATCCAGTTCTTAAGAGGAGACAGCAACATTTGTAGGTCAAAGGTGGAAGTGGTGGGGGGAATTAAAAAAAAAACAAACACCTAAGGAAATGAAGGAGTGGCCATGTACATATATGGGGACAGAACATTCTAGACAGATGGAACAGCAAATCTAAAGGGAACATGCATACCTGTTATGTTCCAGGAACAGTGAGTGAGAGTAGTGGAAAGTGGGTTGGAAAGTGGGTTGGATGGGAGTCTGTGGGTGTCATGAGGACTTTGGTAATCACTGAGTGAAATGGAGAGCTAATAGAAGGCTGCTGTGTTGAGACTAGACTGAAGGGGGCAAGGGTGGATCAGGAACACCCATTAGGAGCCTATCACTGTAATCCAGGCAAGAGATGATTCAACTTAGACCAGGGTGGGAGCAGTGGAAATAGAGAAAAGAAAAAGTTTAGAGATGCATTTTGGACATAGAATCATCCAGAAATGTGTAATAAGTTAGATGTGGGAGACTAGTAAAGACAAGGAAGAATTGAATTTAGACCAGGGAGGTAGCAGAGGAGGAGAAAGCCAGAGGTGAATTCTGGACATATCTTGAAAGTAGAGCCTCTATGCTCTGCTGACAGATGGATGTGGGATTTGAGAGAGAAGAGTCAAGAATGACACCAAGTGTTTTGGCCTGAGGAAGCAGAAGGATGGAGTTCTCATTTTCTTATGTGGGAAGCCTGCAGGAGGACCAGGTTTGTTGGGGGAAAGAGCAGAATCTCAGTTTTGGAGAAGTTGAGTTTAAAGGTGCCTACCGGACATCCATGTGGAGTTGCTGAGAAGGCATCCTCCTTTCCTTTGTGAAGCAGAAACAGAAAATAGGCCAACTCACATGCTGGCTCTAAATTGGTTGCTCTGCCTGGAGTGCTGTGTAGAGATTTTTAGGCCCATCCAGGCTTTGTGGGAAAGAGTTTCTTGATTAATAGTGAAGCCTGTCTTGGGAGCTGGATAGGCAAAGAATGGTAACTCTGGGTGTAAGACATTCCATTGCAGAGTGGGAAGAAAATGTGAAAATTTCTTTTCTGCGTATTTTTGTCTTATCCTTTAACAAGTCTTAATATGTCCTATGATGTACATATCTATTAGAGTAGCTGGGATGGACATAGTTTATAAATTAAGTATTCTAAATATATTGGAAGAGTATGCTCAAACAGTTTTTACTGAGGAATGAACGAGCAAAAACTTTCGAAGATTACTGATTTGAAATATTGTACTAGTATAACAGATACTTGAAATAGTGACCTGGAATACTGTAAACCCTAAAGTATCTCCTGAATCCTTGAAGAACAAACAAAATTATGTTTAGTTTAATTTAATTTTATGTTTAGTTTAATTTAATCTTTCCACTATAAAACATATATTTAGACAAAGCATCACCTATGTAATATGTCTACCCAAAATATTTAATCCTCTAATCAGGAGAAAACAGACAAATACAAATTGGAGCGCACTGTGTAAAACAGTTGGCTTTCAAAAATACAATATTATCAAAGACTTTTTCAAAAAGGGTCGGGAACTATTTTAGAGTAAAGGAGATTAAGGAGTTAGAGTAACAGTGCAAATTATAACTCTTGATTGGATTGTGGGGTGAGAAGGAAAAAGCTATAAAAGGATATTATTGGAACAATTGGGGAACTTTGTGTATAGTTGTTTATGGTATTGCATTAGTATAAATTTTCTAATTGGTTTGTGGTTGTGTGGGAGACTAGCATTCTTAGGAGACTTAGGCTGAAAGATGAACTTTAGGTTAATACACTGTTAACATTCAGTTTATTATTCTTGCAGATTTCCTGTAGGTTTGAAATATCTCGAAGTAAAAAGTTGGGGGAAAATACTCATATAGGGTTTTCCAGTTCTCAGAAAAGTAGGAATCCAATAATGGTGTATCAGACCGAAAGTATACTTTTTATCAGACCAAAAGTATACTTTTAGTATACTATATTGTTTCATGGACTGGAACACTCATCTTCATGCTTCCTGAAGCACAGAATTTGCAGATCTCTTCGACCACAGTAGTAATCCCTGGCATTTTTTATTTTCCAGGTGCATCCATATCCATTGTATTACATTTATTGTCATAAATGGTCCATATATACAAAGAATTTTGTGCTTTTAAGTACCACAATCACAATTAACTTTTTTTAAGGGCTCGCCATATGCCAGGCACTGTTCAATGTATTTTACACAAATGAGCCCATTTCATCCTCCCAGTCACTCTATAGGGGATATACTATTATTTCAATTTTCAGAAAAGAAAACTTAAGCACAGAGAGGTAGTGTAACTTGCCTAGAGTTGCTCAGCCAGTGAGCATGGAGTGGTAGAGTGGTATAGCCCTGGACCCTGCAGTGGTCACCATCCCCTGATCATGCACGGAACATCAGGAGCTGGATCATCTACATTTGCTAGAGCTGCTGTCTCAGGAGGAGGGCTTCTGATGCTCAAACTTTTGCCTTTCCCTGAGGGTTTCTGGGTGCATGTCCATAGCAGAAGGGGTACTACTTGAGAGAGGGAACGACAACAGCAACGACAGAAACTACCATCTTTGAGTGCTTGCTGTGTGCCAGGCATGGGTGAGATGTTTTCTGGCCATTTAGTCCTCGGAACCCCTCTGTGGGGTAAAGACTTTTATTATCCCCATTGGACGAAAGAGGAAGCAGACTGAGAGTTTGGGTAACTCCCTCTTAGTCACAAAGTGTAGAACCAGGCTTTGAACTCAAGCAGCTTGACTCCAGAGTCTTGTGCACCTCCCTGTTTAGGTGACTGCTCCCCAGCCCCAATTCTCCCGGCCTCTACCTAATCATCTCCATGGATCTGAAGGTAACTGACCATAGAATGTAGACTATGGGGTGATAGGTGAGCGCATCACCTTGTTCACTCCCTCAGTTCTCAGATAGAGACATTTTAATGATGAAGAGGAGGAGGAGTGGGAGAAGGAAGAAGAGGAGGAAGAAAGCTTTGTATCCTTCCTCCTCAGGGCTTTTCATCTGGCCTGTGACATTCCATTCCCACCCCTCCTCTAATTGGCCATTTCACTAACTCTTTCTAATTGAATGCACCTGGACAGAAAGGCTCTCCCTGCCATATTGGCCCTGGTCACTGCTTTGTCGTCATCGTCTTTCCTCACCACCCCTGGGAAAAAAACGAGGGGAGTCCCTATTCCTATGAGGTGGAGGTGATTGGTGAAGTTCCCATGCATATCAGCCAACCTTCCAGAACTCCTTTTTCTTGGCCCTGAGTCGAGCTCACCGGCCTCCTTAGAGGACAGCTGGTTTATAGCTGACCTGCTCCTTGGCCCTGGGGATCTAGAATGACTTGGCTCTGGGCATGGCAGTGCCAGGGGCAAGGCAGAGGTGTCCCTCGGAACGTCCTGCTCACCAGGAGCTCCCTCTCCCAGGGTGTAAATTCAAATCCTGTCTTCCAGGGTTGGGCAGTCTCTGTGTGCCCCTTCTTCAGGAAATCAACTAATAAATCAATACACACTCATGGAACAGCACAAGAAGCTGTAGGACAGAGTGGTGAAAAGCATGGACACTGAAGCTAGACTGGCTGGGTTGAATCCTGCCTCTTCACCCTTTACTAGCTGTGTGACCTTGGGCAAATTATTTGGCTACTCTTGAGTACTGATTTCCCTTTCTATAAAATGGGGGAAAAGAATAAGTTATATTTCTCATAAGATTGATGTGAAAATGAGATTTAATACATAGCAGGTACATACAATGCCTGAAACACAGTGAGCATTCCACTAAGGGTTGTTATCATCGCTGGTGGTCACAGCACCGTGCTGGGTCCTACGGAGGAGACACAGACATATAGGACACCATTCCATCCTTAAGGAGAGGCAGTATAGGATTCAAGAGTATAGTTTGGGAGGAGTTAAACAGACCTTTAGTAAGTTATTTAATTCCAGCGTACCTCAGTTTTCCCATCCAAAAACAATTCTTTGAGGGTGAGAGGGTTGTAAACACCCCGCCCAGTGCCTGGCACATAGTTGGATATCAGTACATGTGGATTGCCTTCCCCTTCTCAGGAATTTATACTGTAGGTAGGGAGAGAGATCAGGTCCAGAAACAGCCAGCCAGTGCAGGGCATGTGCAGTGGAATCTGCAGGAGTTTGGTAGCCAGAGGGTTTGTTCCTGTAGCTGGATTGTTCTAGGAAGTCTTCCTGGAGTATATCAGACCTGAGCTGGGCCTTGAAGGATGAATAAACTCAGCAGAGAGGATAAATGGGCTGCCCAGTGATGGAAGGAATTGAGGAGATAGGGAGGGCAGTAGAGGACCTGGCATGTTTTTGGGGATATGCAGAGAAGATTCTACTAATTCTTCCTTCTTCCCATTTGATTGGATGTTTGGAGTTTTCCTTGCTATCTAATTTTCATCCTCTTGCTGTAGTTGAAGCCTGTTTCTCTTTGGAAGTGGAGGACAGTGGTTATTTCAGACTAAATGAGCTTTTGGTGTCTTTATTAAGCACCCTTTTCCCTGATATTGGAGTAAAGACTACCTAAGATTCCTTAAACAAAAGTGGCAGGAATTCTAAGGGACAGTTTTCAGTGAAAGTCTTTGGGCATGAATGATCAAAATAAGGTATCATTTAAGATATAAGAACCAGACCCCAGGGTGCTTATAGCAGGGAAATGAATGAAGTAAAAAAAAGATTGTTTAAATCAGTACCACAGGATGTATTGGATGATAATTGGGGAAGAATAAAGCTAGAGCCCCACTTAATATGATACACTGGATAAATGTGAGTAATAATTTACACATTAAAAAGAAAAACCATGATTATATGTACTTTCAACTGTGCAGAGTTTTGGGGACCCCCTCACCACAGATTTGAAGAATGAAAAGCCCTAAAGCAGGGCCTAGAAATTTACATTTTCAATGAGCTCCCTGGTGATAAAAAAAAAAAAGTCATAAGTATTTCCTACATTTGTGTCTAGTAATTGTATAATTTTATGGTGGGGAAGGCTTGATTCAAAGGCAGAAATCATTAAGGAAAATAGTAAATAAGGCTACATAAAAATAAAAATTTTCTATTTGTTTAATAAATAACTGTATCATGATCCCAAAATGAAAGGCAAACAGTAAACTAAAAAAATTTGTAAGATATATGACAAAGAAAGATTATGAAAAGTGTATCTTTAAACTATGATGAGCACTTATAAATCAATAGAAACATCTTTATAAAATAATGGGCAAAAGGCATGAATAGGTAATTTATAAAAGAAATATAAATGTCTGATAACACGGCAAAATATTTTTACTAGTAAACCATTATTCATCTCCAGTTTTCATAAAGAAAAACTGGTATATCTATACAATGGAATATTATTCAGCCATTAAAAAAAGAAGGAAATCTTGCCATTTGCAACATGGATGGAACTTGAGGGCATTATGGAATAAGTCAGACAGAGAAAGAGATACCGTACGATCTCACTTATATGTAGAATCTAAAAATGCTTATTGAGAGAAACAGAACATATTGGTGGTTGTCAGAGGTGGTATTGGGAGAGCAAAATAAGTGTAGGTGGTTAAAAGATATAGGTATATATAGGTATATATATCCAGTTATAAGGTAAATAAGTTCTGGAAATGTAGTATATAACATGGCAATGATAATTAACAGTTCTGTATTGTGTATTTGAAAGTTACTTAAAAAGTAGATCTTAAAAATTCTCATCGCAAGAAAAAAGTTGTTAATTATGTAACGAATGTTCATTAAACTTATTGTAATCATTTTACAATATATACATATACTAAATCATATTGTTGTATACCTTAAACTGATACAATCGATATATGTCATTTCATCTCAACAAAATTGGGGGAAAATAATGGTAATTTACTCTCTCATCAAAGAGAAACAACTTTCTAACCTGAACAGTCCTGCTCAGTAATTCTGAAAATAAAGGAACACTTTCCATCAGGACATGTCTGGCTTCTGGTTATATACTCACTTCAAAAGCTACATTTTTTAGTTCTCCTGCACCCTAAAAACCTCTTGCACATCAACATCTTTGTCTCCCCATAACTTCATATCTATTCTTTATCATTTTAAATATGTTGTTCTCTTTAGTGAAAGAGTGCAATGCTATGATTAATTAACTAAAACACCTTCATATTTGTATTTTGAAAGATAGGAAAGAGTATAGGACTTACAAGATTAGATAAGGTATATGGTACACATTCATATTGGCACAATAAGAGCTCTTGAATTAAAAATATATATAATGTATGTTATTACTAATAAACCACTTTTAATTTTTCCAGTTCACGGAGATTTTTTTTTTTTAATAGACACAGGGATGTAAAATATAGCACCAGGAATATAGTCAGTGATATTGTAATAACTATGTATGGTGCCAGATATGGACTAGACTTACCAGGTTGATCACTTCATAAATATAAATGTCTAATCAACTATGTTGTATACCTAGAAATAATATAATATTGTATGTCACCTATAACTGAAAAATAAATTTTAAAAAATCTTTTAAAAAGCCTTAGGATATTTCAAAACCCTAGATTGAAAAATTCCACTTATAGAAATTAATTCACTTTTAGAAATAATCACGACTGCATACAGAAATACTACCACAAAAATATATCACAGTATTGTTTCTAATAGGAAAGAACTGGAAACAACTTCCCAACAATACATGTTTGATAACATATTATGATATATTCATCCAATGTCACACTATGCAGCCATTAAAAATAATGTAGAATATTTAATGACATGGAAAAGTGTTAAGGTATTTTTTAGTGAAAAAAATGCTTGCAAAAGTTTGCAATGCTCTCATTTTAAAATGTTTATTCATAGAATAATTTTATAAAAATTATTAACATTTTAAAGTTATCTGGATGAAATAATAATTATTATTTTCCCTTTTTTGTGGCTTATTTGTATTTTCTAAGTTTTCTACAATGCAAATGAATATTTCCATGATATTAAAACTACAGTAAAATTTATTGAATAAAAAAACAATTCATTAAGAAAATGTTTGGCATAGAACTTGACTCTTTTATAAACTATTTCTCTAGTAACTCACTTCCTTAGTGTCCTTTCCCTCAGGAGGACCTCAGAAGAGGCAGGAATTCCTTAAGGCTTCCTCCCTTTGGAGGCCTGTGGTCTGCCTCCTGGTCACGGGGAATCCAGCTTTGGGGAAAATACAAAGTAACCCAAAGTTTGGGAGGTAGAAGAAATGACAATTGAAAGATTTAATAAAGTCTGAGCAAGAAATTCCTTCACAGAGGATCTAGTTTTCCTGCCCATGTTTTCCTCAAACAGAAGCTAAGGATGACTTCGGAGCTTGTCCAAGGCCACACGGCAGACTTTATGACAAGGTGAGGCCTTGAATCCTTGCTTGGCCTTTTCTCCCTGTTGTATTTCTGTAATGTGCTGATTTCCACCAGGCGTTCTCATACTTTAATGTGCTCAGGAATCACCGGGGGTCTTGATGAAATGCAGATTTTGGTCAGGCGTGGGCCCGAGTTTGCGTTTCTAAGCAGCTTAGGCCATGCAGATGGTGCTGGCTTTGGGATCACAACAGCAATGTGTAGCAGTGGTGCCTCAAGAGCCAGACTGGGCTTGCCCAATCCTAGCTCTGCTATAGACTATGATTGATTGTTAGTATGCTTCAGTTTCTTCATCTACAAAATAAGTATACCTGACTCATTGAGCTTTTGTGAGGATTTAATAAGTTATTGCACATTAAGTGCTTAGAACAGTGTTCATTAAGAATTAGTTATTAGTATCTGTATTCCTTAGAGCAAGCCGCGGGTTAAGTAGGATTTGACGAATGAATGAATAACCTTTGGAGAAAAGTTCCTTCCTGGGCGACTAGACTACTGTCAGAAGCAAAATGGGAGGGCTCGATGGTGGGGAAGAGGACCATCTCCAGGAAAGCTAGCTCCACTGGTGGACCGAAGGGCACAGGGCTCCCGGAAGCCCGCAGGCCCGCGCCCCGCCGACCAACGCGGCAGCCGGGGGGGAGGGGGACGCCCGCCAGCCCTTTCCGTCTGGGACGCCGGCAGCCCCGCCCCTTGGAACGTTGTGACGTTAGAGCATTCCACGGTTGCTACATCGTCGCGAGGGGAGGGGCGCCTGTCAGGGAAGCGGCGTGCGCGCCGGCGCGGGCGGGTCGGCGCTCCACCGCTCAGTGCCAGCGCCAGCACTAGCACCAGTCCCGCGCCCTGCGCTCTCTGGCCCGCCGCTTGCGTTCTGACTCTCGAGTTCTCACTCCAGTCCTGCCCGTGCTCTTCCCAAGTATGGAGCTGCTGTGCTGCGAGGGCACCCGGCATGCGCCCCGGGCCGGGCCGGACCCGCGGCTGTTGGGCGACCAGCGTGTCCTCCAGAGTTTGCTCCGCTTGGAGGAGCGCTACGTGCCCCGCGCCTCCTACTTCCAGTGCGTGCAGAGGGAGATCAAGCCGCACATGCGGAAGATGCTGGCATACTGGATGCTGGAGGTACCGCCCGGACGGGTCTCCCCTCCCCCGCCGTCCCTGCGTCCTCGGCTCCGGACATCCCGGGGCCGCCCTGTTGGGATATCCTGGTCCCAACAACAATCAGCAAGATGCCCCGGTGGCTCAGACCCCCGGGCCTGGCCTTTCACTCGGGCACCCTAGCTGGCTGCCTCCATGGTGTCCTTTTCCTTTCCCCAACTCCGACTTTGACTGCCAGTGGTTTGGCACTCTCTCTGCGGGCCGGGAAAGCGGGACAGGGGCCACCTTCTCCTCTCTGGCTTCTCTAGCGTCTCCTGCTTCCCTTCCCCGCCTGGTCTTAGAAGAGCGTGCCTGGGAAACCCTGGGCTCGGCCGCCCCCGCCCCAGAGCCGGTTCCTGTGTCTGTCTCGGGGTTCTGGCGGGGAAGACAGTGGGGGTGGCGCGCGCGCTGTTCCGGCGGTCAGGGAAATGAAAAGTGCGGGAGGCAGCCGCAGGAGTCTCCTCCCTTCCCTTTGGGTGTGTGCAGTAATGGGGGTAGGGTCCCAGCTTTCTGGTTACCGTAGGTGACTCGTGCGCTTTCCCCCTCATGGGGGAGGGTAGTCTCAGTGTGGAATTCTTAAGAGAGCCTCTGGCGTACCCCTCCACCCCAGGGGAGGGGGAAGGAGGCATCTCAGAGGAAGTGGAGGGTGTCACCTTGGGGAAGGCGCATCCTCTGTATTAGTCCTTGTCACTGTAAGCACATTTACCCCACCTTCCATGTTTGTTCCTCGTCTCCCTTCCCTTCAGCGCTCCCCTTCAACTTTAGTGCTGCTGGGTTTCCCACGCCCCTTCTCCAGAAGTGACTGTGCGTCCTCCCCCTAGGTGTGTGAGGAGCAGCGTTGTGAGGAGGAAGTCTTCCCCCTGGCCATGAACTACTTGGATCGCTACCTGTCCTGTGTCCCCACCCAAAAGGCGCAGTTGCAGCTCTTGGGTGCGGTCTGCATGCTGCTGGCCTCCAAGCTGCGCGAGACTACGCCCCTGACCATCGAAAAACTGTGCATCTACACCGACCACGCTGTCTCTCCCCGCCAGCTGCGGGTGCGTGCATAACTACCCGCTCCGCCCCATCCGCAACACATACTTCTCTTCACTTACAGGGAAAAGGAAAGCTAAGACCTCAGGCTTCTGCCCGCACCCCCCCCCTCCCCCCACGAGGGCACATGGCCCACAGAGGCCACACATTTGGGTAAAAGATGGGGGCAGTGCGGTGTAGTGGTTAGTGGTTAGGGTAGTCCCAGCCCAGTTTTAAGCTGCCAGCATGAATTTACTCTCCTTCTCCTGACCTCCAGGGGGTGCCACTTCTTCCTGGTCTTTCCCCCAGATAGCAACAAGTCAAACTGCATGTCTACACTCACTAGTACTTTGCCTCTGGGTTTACACAACCACCATGAGTTATTTATTGGCAGCAGAAGGACATGCCTGCACACCCCCACTGGAGTGGGGGAGTGGAATGTGTTTCATGTGGGGGAGGGGGGCCGCCTTGGGTGAGTCTTTATCCCAGTGTGGACTTTGTGATTGAAAAGTCTTCCAGAGCAGATTAAAGCCAGACCCTGATTGCTCTAAGAAAGGGCGGAGGAGTTTCATCCCACCTTTCTTCTTATATCCCAGAAGAGACAGTTCCTTCCTAATCCTTATTCTGAGAAACTTGAGCAGCTGCTTCAGGCCTGGTGGAATCATCTCTCCCTTTCCCCCTTAGCCAGCCAAAGGCCAGAACTGAGGGACAGACAGGGAGCTGAGCTGCAGCTGCTTCCGATGTGATAATGATGCCCCCTCCCCTGGCCCGCCCACTCTGACCAAGGTCTTTCATAACCCTGTGGGGAGCTGCTGTCACTCCTGTGGTTTGGGAAGTGGCTCCCTGGGCCTCTTGCTGGGAACTTGGGCTGGGTTCTTCCCGAGGCAGGAGAGGAGAGTCATTGGTTCTCTTTCCCCAAAGCCTGGAGAGGTGAGGGACCCACTTTGATCTAGGAGAGGTTATTTAGGGTGTGCAGATCATCTCCTGGGGGATCTTGGGGAGAGGGAGGGTGAGCTGGCACCTTCCTCAACCTTGTTCCATGCAGGCAAGTCTTCTCCTGACCCTGAGAGGAGTCTCTGGGCCCCATCTCCCTGGGAGGAGGGCAGCATGCAGGCTGCTGTGATTGGCTGGCCAGGAAGCCAGGGTACTGGGGCCCCCGACTGCTGCTTGTTGAGGAACAGGATTCCTCTTCCTGCCAAGCAGCTCTCAGAGATGGGAGTAGGAGGCCAGAGTTGGGAATCCGGGAGGCCCCACGGCTCTTTGTGATGAATCCAGTAGTTTTTGGCAAGTCTGAAGGTAGAGCTGGTTTCCAAGGCCAGCAAGCAAGATGTTTTTGGAGGGGTTTGGGCTGGAAGGTAGAAGGGGACTTCCTTTTTGTGTAAAGAGTGGGATGGTATATATGTCTTTGTGTGAGGGGAGTTTTTCAGAACAGGCAAAAAAGTACTTTCCCCCCCAACCCCCTCTCTCTGAGCTGGGGGTGGAACATGCAGATGGCTTCCTAGAAGGTCAGAGCTGGAAGGGACCTCAGAGAACTAAGTCATTCCAAGTGCTTGTGCAGCAGAGAAGGCTGAGGCCCAGTGAAGAAGGGAAGAATCCTGTCTCAGCACTGCACTGAAGCAGATGAAGAGAATCTTAGTCGTCTGGCTAGCCCAGGTGGCCTTAAAGGCTGGAAATATGATGAAAGCTAATAGCCACTGCACCTAATCACTCCCAGGGGTATGTTCTCTGCCAGACTAGGGCTGAAATTCTCAGGGGTTTCCCAGACACAGGGTAAGGTGGCTACCTTCCCTCACACATGACCTCATGCCTCCCCACAGGGTCAGCCCCACTGCAAGTTGCCTTCCAGATGTTTCCTTGGAGGTTAGATGCTTTCTCTTCATTTCTGAGTTAGGAGTTTGGTCACTGGACAAGCACCAGAAGTAGAATACTAGCTTCTCTGCTTAACTTCTGGCTCCAGGCCAGGCTCTTTCTGTGGGGCTCTGTGAGAGGCTTCGGGCTGATTTGGGAGAATGACACCTAGGCGGGGGCCTGTAAGGGGTTGGGTGGGGTTGTCATTTCTGCCTCAGTAAGGGATCGAACCCATGAGTTCCTTCCTGAGATAAAACAATGAAGAAATCCTCATGTGCGCAACTCAGAATTGGGGCCAGGACTGGGAACCCCAGAGGAGTGGACTGGGGGGTGGGGCTCTCAGTGTCCCTCTGGGACCTAGGAGTGGTATACAGGCTTGGGCAGGTGGAGATAGGGTTTGGCCCCTCAGGAATCATGCAGAGCTCTTCCTGAGACTCATACGGCACTAGGCACTACAGGTTCTAGCTAAAGTGGGTGGAGTGCGGTGCTATATCTCAAGACCCACCCCTGATGTCCCACCAAGGGGATGTGGGTTGGGTTGGGCAACCTCCCCTTTGAGGAACCTCAGAGTCGGCTCAGTGGCTGTGTCATAGGAGGAATGGCCTCATGTTCACTCTGGTTTCTTCAAGAGGTGTAGACTTGGCTGGGATGCAAAGTTGGGGGAGAAGCTAGTAATAATCGCCTCTTTCACATAATCCCCTTGGGATTATGGAGAGTCTTTCTGCTTCACTCCAGAGGAGCCCCAAGTTCATGGTGATGCTGGTGGTATCTGCTAGCAGCTGCATTCTCTTCTTTAAGCCCTGTATGGAGAGGTGCTCAGAGCCCTGGATGAAGTGAGGAGAAGGCCTGGATTATTGGTCCCCAAAAGATAATCAGACAGGATTAGAAGAGACAGTTTATGTAAAGCATGTAGTCTGGCACCTAATAAATGATGAATAGATGCTGAAAGCAAATGTCCCCAGCTCCCTGCCCTAGGCTTCCCACTCCACAGTGCCAGCCCCTAAACATAGAAGCAGAATTGGGGTCTTGACTTTCAAGTTTGATGGGCTTCCTTCCCCATGAGACTTCTGCTTTACTCCCTTCCCCTTCTTTAGTCACTAACTTCAGCCTCTTCTCCAACATCCAGGACTGGGAGGTACTGGTCCTGGGGAAGCTCAAGTGGGACCTAGCTGCTGTGATTGCCCATGATTTCCTGGCCCTGATTCTGCACCGGCTCTCACTGCCCAGTGACCGACAGGCCTTGGTCAAAAAGCATGCCCAGACCTTTCTGGCCCTCTGTGCTACAGGTAAGCACTCTAGGCACATTTTTGTCAAATTAGGAAAGTCAGACAACTTTGAAGTGTCAGGATAACTAGGAGATTCTAATTTTCTTTCAAAATTTACTTGCAAAAATTTTGTTCCCTCTTAGACCCCAGTTTCAATACAGAAATGCAGTAGAACGGAATCAGAGCTGTCTGGGATCTCAGAAACCCCCAATACATATGTCGGTGGGGGCTCTGAGGACTTAGAAGTGACTTGCGTAAGGTCTCATAGTGATTAGGTTGGGAGCGGAACCCAGGCCTCTTGACCCTAGTTTTGTTTTCAAATTAGAGACTCATTCACTCCTTGGTTCTCAGCCAGGAACTTAAGGACCCCCTGGACCTGACCTACACAAATCTGCTGTTCAGCCTGGTCTTTTGTAGGACAGAGGCCCTTTCCCACCTTTCTCCCTTGCCGCTGTCTTACGCCACTCACTGCTGGCATTTTCCAGTATGGCCCCTGCTCTATTAATGCTGACATTTTCTGAGGAATAGGAAGTCCACACTGTTACTCCTGATGTCCTCCTTGCCTCATGGTTCTTTCCCTCTTTTTAAGATTACACCTTTGCCATGTACCCACCATCCATGATTGCCACAGGCAGTATTGGGGCTGCAGTACAAGGCCTGGGTGCATGCTCCATATCCGGAGATGAGCTCACGGAGCTGCTGGCAGGCATCACAGGCACTGAAGTGGTGAGTGCTTAGGCAGCTGGACAGCAGGCTGTCTATTCATGAAGCAGCGCTATTCCCTGAGCTTCCAGCAGAGGGAGGCATCCATCTCCAACCTGGTCCCCAAGCCTGGTTTCACGTGCTCTGCCCTTGGGCTTCTGTGGCCTTTTATCTCCTGCTTTGGTCTGGAGAAGAGAAATTGGTCTTGATGAGTCGAAGGGCATCATCCCTGGGTGCCCTTTTCTGCCAAATGGTGTGCAGGAGTGGGGGTGGGGGTTTGGTGTCAGATGCAGGGCTGCTCTCACACCCTCTTGCCACATCCTCTTGGCAGTTTCTGAGAATTGAAGGCTGATTCCTGGGGCTGGGCTGTGGCCTAACCTCCCCAGACTTCCCTATGTGCTGGGAGGTGTCCGTCCCCTGCACCTGCTGCCAAATGGTCTGGGGGGAAGGGAAGTGGCCTTTAGCTCCAAGTGGACCTTTTAGCTCCACCCAGCAGTTCCCTTCTCACTGTTTTCCCCATGTTCCCAGGACTGCCTGCGGGCTTGTCAGGAGCAGATTGAAGCTGCACTCAGGGAGAGCCTCAGGGAAGCCGCCCAGACCTCCCCCAGCCCAGCACCCAAAGCGCCCAGGGGCTCCAGCAGCCAGGGGCCCAGCCAGACCAGCACTCCCACAGACGTCACAGCAATCCATCTGTAGCCCTCGGAGAGGCCCCCTGCAGTGGCCACAGACAGCGGAGGAGGGGAACCCCCACCATAGGAATGAACCACGTTACAGCCGAAGCCTGAGGGGGCTCCTTCCTATTTGTCCCTTGCCAAGCCGAAGGGGGTAGGTCCTACCTACCCCTACCTTAGCATGCACTAAGGGGCCTGGCTAGCCATGTCTGGGTGGCTAGTCAGGCTCCTCTTCCTCCTGTCTCTGACCATCTCAGCTCATTCCAATTCTAGCTGGGGGTGGGCCAGGCTGGTCAGAGATGACATTGAAGTAGGTGAAATACATGGGCCACCTTATCTCTGGGGTACTCATGTTCTCAACTGCCAAAATGCCCTGGTGCCTTATAAGGGTGCTCTAACTCCTAGTTACTTTGTTTGGATTGGGGCCTTTCTGAAGAAATTTCAGACATCCTGAAGCAACATATTCTAGACAGCTCCTTTCAGCACACTTTGGAGGGTCCTGCGTAATCCGCGTTCACAGCTGCTACTAGAGGGACAGGTCCAGGCCTCTGTCAGAGGTTCAAGCACCAACCAATTCCTCCTTGCTTTGCTTTCTGCTAAGCTTCTCCTGTGTGATTGAGGGGGTGGGGGTGGGGTCAGTGCTGAAGGAAGAGGTGGTTTTAATTTATTAATTGCTTTGAGTACAACTGTAAGAGGGTGTGGTGGGGCCCACCTACCCCACAACTGATGGTAACCCTGGCGGTTGCTGTATCCCTCCCCTCTGCTGCTGGCTAGAGGATCTTTGTGGCAGAGGAGCTGCTACAGCCTGGGGAGGGGCCAGGCCCTCCTCTCCCTTTGGCTCTCAGCCCCACCCATCCTCCAGCAGGGGATGGAGCAAGGATGACCTAGAGGTGACAGAGCCCTGTCTGGAGAGGGAGGCAAGCCCTGTTGACACAGGTCTTTCCTAAGGCCACAAGATCCAGGCCAGTGGCCCAGGACATCATGGACCATCATGCTATCTTAATAAAGATTCTGGAATAAAATTGGTTTTGGCTTCTCGGATTGGATGGCTGTGTGGGTAAAAGCTCTTTGCTAGACTTCATGAGGTAAAAAGGTAGGAAATCAATGCTCTCAAGCAGGGGTCATCAAGCCTTTTCTGTAAAGGGCCAGAGACTAAATATTTTAGGCTTTGTGGGCCATATGTTTTCTGCCTCACATATAGTCAGCTTTATAATGGAACACATGCATTCCTAAAAATCATGGCACTATGCACAACTACTTAATAAAACCTAGAGGACTTATGGGTAAAATGGGGCTTAAGGCACAACACTCAAAAACTTAACAAGTGACACATTAGAAAAAATAGGGATAGTTTTCATACATTAAATGGTAAAGAAACACAAATACAATAAACATAGCCCTTTATCTTGAAAAAGACCTTAAGATTGGTTGTGGAAGCAGAGGTTGGAAGGATGTGGAAGGTATGGGTTATAACACCAGATGTGGGTGTGGCTCCTAACCCACAAGGTGAACTGAGGTAGCTGGTACATATCAGAGGTGTGTGCATTTTGTGTATGTGGCTTGATTCAGCTGGGTGCAGTTTTTTGCTTTTACCTAATATTTCTCCAGGAGAAAATTGCACATAAGTGTGAAATTTGCTTTATGATCAAATTGTTCCCAAATATGTTAATTGGGTTGGAACAAATTCACATTTTCAAAAGCTAACAAGGGTTATAGAATCATACTCTGCTGTTGCATCATCAAAGCAGCCACAGAAAATGTAAATGGAGAGACATGGCTGTGTCCCAATAAAACTTTATAGACACAAGTAGGCCTGGAAGAAGGCAGCGAATATGCCCCCTAGGGGCTAACAGGGTAGGTATAGCCTAGAGAAACAAACTTGTAGAATAAGGGGTGAAGGAGTATCCTAGGTAAACTGGGAAGAATAAGCCCTACCTACAGCTAAAGAGGGAAAACAAAGATCTCCATTGATCACATCAAAACACAGAAGTTCAATAAATACCTGCCTCTTTATCCACATCTCAGTGACTTGACACAACAGCCTGAGAGAAAGTACTTATTCCAAGCCCTATCAGGGGAGTATGTATGCTAGGGTGTGGAATGTCAAACAGGTTCCAGGACTGAGCAGAAACGATGGCCTAGAATGGAAGGAGCCAGCCAGACCCTCAGTCCTCCATGTCAGGTACCAAGGAGTCAGATGCCCTTGAGCTCTACTGCCCAGATTTGAATCTTCAGCTGTAAAGACTCAGAGTCACTTTTAGTCATCAAGAGGGAACCTGGTGTCCTCCCACACCCTTCAGACGAGGATAAGTGACTGTTTCCTCACTCCATGGTAATGGGAACATCTTCCACATCTCGGGGTACTGCGCTCTGAAGCTCACGCCTGATCTCAAGGGACAGCTGTGGATGGGGCTGCAGCCGGAGCAATTCTAGGAGGGCCTCTTTCTGCTCCGTGGCCAGGTCTGCCTTGTAGCGCTGGACCAAAGTCAGGAGGCACTGGTGCCAGAGCACAGGCAGTTTACGCTTCTCTGTCCGGAACCCCAGGAAGTGGAAGACCAGGGCGTCCAGCACCCGGTAGGGCAGTGCGTACTTCTTATCCAGCAGCAGTCGCAGGAAGATGCTGTTGGCACCGCTGTATTCCATCTCAGCAATTTTCAGCATGGCCGCGCTAGCGGGAAAGGGGGGTGGAGTTAGCAGTGCTGGAAATATTAGGGAAGAGATTCTACTTCTCCCTCTCTGCTTTTCCCTTCTTCTCCTCTGCTGGCCCTTATACTGTGTTATTTCTAAGAGCGCCATCTCAGGCCTTCTCAGCTACGCAGTCTTAATCATATTCCCTTGATTCCTTCCAAATCTCTAGCTCTGGGTCAGACTGCCTGTCTCAGTATCCAACTAGAATGTGTCCAAACATCTCAATATCTCCACCCCTGATATATTTCCTTCCCATGTTCCCTCTTCATTCATTAACTATTTCTGAGCACCTACTGTGTTCCATGCACTGGGACCCTGTTCTTATGGAATTTACAATTTACATTAGTGGGGTAATGATTTACACCTACTGGCTTAAACAAGCCACAAACCCAGGGCTATTCTTAGTTCCTTCTTCACTCTCTCCCTCTATCAACTCCCCAGTTCTGGTGGTTGTATTATCTGGATTTCCACTGACTAGATGTCCTCTACTCCCATCAATACTACCTGGAGTGCAGCACAGGGATGGAGCATTTGGTGATGATGCTACCCACGATGATGGCTTCCCGGAGGGTACAGGTGCCCGACTCACACAGTGGGATCAGGATCCCTGGGGAGGATGAGAGGGGCAGTTACTTTGAGCCAGGGTGAGAAAAGGGAGGCCCAGCAGGAAGCACCCCCACCTACCCTAGAGACAGCCATTTCCTAAGTCAGGCTTATTGCTTTCACTTGCAGGAGCTCCAGCTCCTGCCTTTCTTAATCGCCTCCTGGGTTCTCACCTTTAAACCAGGCTCCCGGCTTGAACAGCGCCTTCTTGAGTGCCATGTACAAGTGGAAGTTGAGTCGTTTGTATTCAGCAATGTCATCTCGTACACGGGGGAGCAGGACAAGGTTAAAGAAGCGCTGGGCCATGCGTTCCTTCAGGTTAGAGGCGAAAATCCTAGTTTTGAGGGGAGTAGTGAGGAGGTCCCAGGTCACTTGATAGTGTGGAGTTGGCCCTTTAAATGTCACTGTGGATGATGCATGCAAAAGACCTGAGGTGTATGTGGGAGTGTGTGAGCTGTGCCCATGCAATAGCTGAGTCATATCAGAGGGAACAGGAGGTGCTGCAAGATATATCCAAACAGGTGAACACTGTCTTTGGAAGAGCCAGAGTGCTCCCAAACTGATGGCTCCTCAGTATTCACCTTCCACTCTCCATTATGGATCCTCTCTTTCCTACTCTTTGAGGGACCTAAGCACGCCTGGGGAGCCACAGAGTTCTAAGCCACTCTTGACAGACCAGGCTTATAGCCCAATAGTTATATGCCTCTCCCCTTGAAACTTATCACAGGAGACTCTCAATAGGGTCCTGGCCCCAAAACATGAAACAAGAAAAGCTGAGGAAGTGATGATACAAAGAAGCACAACAGAAAGCCCTGGGACAAAATTAAAGTATAATGGCAAAGGCTGGGAAAACTTGTACTCTCCACTCCCAGCCCTTACTACAGACCCAAGGTGACCCTAACCCCCTCTACTTTACCTCGTGGCTTGGTACATGGCAGCAGCAGTCCAAGCCTCAGGCTCTGTGACATAGAGGATCTGCTCCCAGTTAGAGAGTGCAGGGATGATCTTAAATGCCTTGGGCAGCTTCCCACTGCGGTACTTCGATAACACCTGTGGATACAGGAGTAAAATCATCATCGCTATTAATATATATACTACTTGCCGGTGTCAGGTGCCAGGTACTGGTCCTAGAGCTTTGCATATATTCACTCATTGAATCTTCACAACAACTGTATAAGGAGGTGCTATTATCCTCATTTTCCAGATAGGGAAACCGAGACCAAAGAGTTAAGAAATTTACCCATGGCCACCAAGTTACTGAGTGGCACAGTAGCACTCTGAACCCATACACTCTGACTTAAGACTGTTCTTGGCAACCAGGCCTTATGTGTATGAGGAATGTGGGCACAAAAAACCTTAGGTGGGAACCCATAGCCCATGTCAGGGTATTCCAACTCTTACCTCCCGGACCCCTCTGTAGACCTCCAGGACTCGGGGGTCCAGCTGGGGCATAGGGATGCCTGACACCTCGGACATGACCGTCTCAACTTCTGTCTGCTTCTCAGTTAACTTCTCCATAATGATGTCGGCTAGGGTGCGCCTAAGAGTAGGGGAGGTGCAGAGGGAAGGGGAGAGAAGAGGATGGAAGTATTGTGGTCACAGTCCAGGAAACTCTAGATTTCCCACAGTCTCTTGTAAGCTCCAATAAACCTGTTATCTTGCTGGGAAGTGCAGCCTCAGTCCCCCTCTTGGCCTGACTACCCACCACAAATTGCTGCAGAGCACAAAGAACCCGAGAGTCACTCAACTTAAGACAAAGTGGATAGTCGTGTGGAGGTTAAGAACCTAGACTCTGCAGTCAGTCTGCCTGGGTTTAAATCCTGGGTCTTCCACATCCTATATGACTCCAGGCATGCTATTTTGCCTCTCTATGCCTCAGTTTTCTCATTTATAAAACAGGGGTAATAACTACCTACCTCACAAAGTTAATGTGAGGATTAAGTAAATTAAACATGTCTATTACTTGGAACTATTAGTACATAGCAAATATGTGATAAGTGTTGCCTATTTCAGGCACATTCCTCATATGCTGGCAATATGCTGCGGACTCTCCAATTATAAAATAAATCCTGGTCTGATCTTTCTAGAGTGCCAGACACATCTCAGTTACATACCAAGATTTCAAGTAGCAAGGATCATTAGGGAAAGACCATGGCACAGATTTTCCATTTTAATTTATTAAAATTTGTGGAAGTATTTCTAAGATTAATGATATTTTTCTCGGCCTTGTTAAACAGTATACCAAATAATTTTATCATGATTCAGAATTCTCATTACATTGGGCTTTGGTATAATAATGATATCTTCAAAGGTTGCTTAAGTATATTTAAAACAGCTTCTGTTTTCTGAGGGCCTTCTCAATGCCAGGCCTGAGTGTGGGACTTACCAGATGTTATCTCGTATAGTCCATGCAACACTGATGCGAGGTGTTATTTCCCTTATACAACATGGGAGCTGGTACTCAGGTTAATAACTCACTCAAAGTCTTATAGCCCTTAAGTCAGGGGAAAGAGTCAAACTCTAGTTTATCAGGTTCCAAAGTTCAGATAGAGTACACTATAATGTGCCTCTAAACTAAATAGCCTCTGACTGCTGAGTTCATGCAGGTCTAGCCCTACTTTCTGAAGATGCCAACTGTCCTTTCTTAAGACTGTCAGGAATCCCTGTCTCTAGTAGCTTTATTATTCTATTTACCACAATCTGGAAAACCATTCTGCCAAGTTAATCAGAATGATCTGTTAAAGAAGAGTTGTAGGGCACTAAGCGGCTCTCAGGTAAGACAAGCTCACAAGTCCAAGTACACATTTTGTGACATCTATTTCAGTTGCAGAGCATCAGTTTGGGAAAGGGGTTCATTTCTTCATTCTGCTCTCTCAAATAAACTACCATAAACTTTATAATTGAGCTTCTCTATCTTTTCACAGTATTATTAACAATAAGAGGTACATAACTCAAAACAGCCTGGAGAACAGAGAACAATGTCATGTTAATATCACAAGGTCAGAAGGAACTGGTTGAGGGCTCTTATTCTAGACTCCCCTCCCCCGGCCAAAATCCTCATGCTTAGGCATTTGACCACAGGAGCTGAAATACCTACATGTTTTGGAGCTAGTAGTTATTATAGATGGAAATAAATTAGTGGTTCTAACTAGGGGTGAATTTGTCCCCTCAGGAACATTTGGCAATGCCCGAAGACATTTTTGGTTATCACAATTGGGGGTGGGGGAGGTCACCATTGGTATTTGGTGGGTAGAGGTCAGGGATGTGGCTAAATATCCTATATTGCACAGGACAGCCTCCACAAAAAAAAATTACACAGTCCAAATGCCAATAGTGTGGAGGGTGAAAAACTCTGGATAAAATGGAGTTTAGGCTATGAAAAGGATTTGGCCAAGGAAACTGAGCTTACCATTAAGAAAACTGAGCATGATGAGACCAAATGCAATGGGATGGATCTTCCCAGAGACAAGAAAAGGCCTGGTAGCTATTTCTCCTGGTAATCTGGGCAGTTCTAGAATAGAGGACAGAGGGAGAGGAGATACTTTGAGTCTGGGTCTTTCTCACTCAGAATGGTCCTTTGAGGATGGGCTAATTTTGTTAAGGTGGTTCCCTACAACTAGCAATGCTCAGACCCTTCCCAAAGGTAGGGAATCAAAACTCTGCCCTGCCAGGGCATGTGCTTCCCTGTAGGAAGTTGCTACCAGGACTCGCTATTTCAAATCCCAGGCCACACCAGTCCTACCTGGCAGGAGCGTTTTTATTCATAAACAGCTCAATGGCACGCTCATCCTCAGGGTCCACAACTACCTCTGCATGGTGGCCCGCCCCTGTCATTGTGGCAGCCTTCTCCAGGGTGGGCCACTCCTCATCCTCATCATCTGATCCATCCTGTGGCACTCCTGAACCTGGAAGAGGGGAGAGGAAGTACATTAACAAGGTAAACAGTGGGTGAGGGATTTAGACATCAGTTTAACTTTAATCATCATGTAGAGTATAGGCCTCATGTGTGCTTGTAATAGATACAGTAGAACAGATGATGCACACGTTATCTTCCTATCCCCAGGGGCTTACAATCTTGCTTGAAAAACAAAATGTACACATATGAACCAATGAGATAGTGGTGCCAATAAATAACAGATAACACACTATACTCAGTCATGTAGTTGGAACTGTTCTAAACACTGTACATAACTCTCACAACCCCAAGAAGTATTATCAAGCCCAGTTTCAGATAGGGACATTGAAGCACAGAAAAGTTAAGTAATTTGTCTAAGGCAGGTAGTCCGGGTCTAGATTGTGCATTTTTTACCTCTATTCTACATACATGGTAGGGCTTGATTATATGCCATATGAATGATAGAGGACAGTTAGGCTCTGGATAGGGAGCATGGGAGCAGGTGGAGCATGTTTTAAATCTGGGTAATAACACTGGCAGGAGGGCTTGCCAGTATTAGGCAGTAAGTAGCAAGAAACAAGGTAATATGAAGCCAGACTGTGGAGGGCCTTGAGGCCAGGCTGTAGAATTCAGCTTTCAATGGACCAACTCATTTGAATAACTGATTACTGGGAGGTAACAGCTGACTGAGGATCTGGTAAGGGATGTAATACTCCAATCAGGGAGATAAAATGCTGCATATGAATAAGTCATAAAGAAGGAGTGTGTGGTAAAAGTTAAATTGCGGGAGGGGGACTGCCTCTACATGCAAACAATTCCCAAATATCTGTACTTATAGGTAGAGCTCCCTTGCTCCAGATCCTAACTCCAGCTGCCACCCATATAGCCATTCTTGGATAACCTACATGCACTTTGAACTTCACCAATAACCAACAAAACTCACTTTCTTTTCCTCCTAGTTCTATACTACTCACTATGTTCCACATGTGAGTATATGGCACCACCATCCACCCAGTGCCAAGCCAAAACCTGGGAGGCAGGCCTGCTTCATCCTTTACCCTCACCCCAAACATCCAATCAATTACCAAGTTCTATTCAGTTCTACCCCATAGAATCTCTCTCAAATCCTTCACAGCCCTGAAGGATGTGATAAGCATCCCCTCTCTAATTGGTCTCCATAGTCCCCAACAGTTATCTACTGTCTTTATCATAGCTTTAAATCCTAGGCACAGCCTCCAAGGCTTTCGCAGATTTGGCTCCTACCCACCTCAGTATCATTCATTAATCCATTCATTCTGCAAACTTTGAGTGCCTATTATATGTGAGACATTGTCCGGGGTTCTGGAACAGGAAAAACAAATCTTTGCCCTTAGAGAACTTAAATATTAGTGGGAAAGACAGACAATAAATATACATTTGGTTAAAAGACAAATGTATGAAAAAAATAGGGCAGAGAAGTTGGGTGCGTGGAGATAGGTGGGGATGTTGCAATTTTTAATGGAGTGGTCAAAGCAGGCCTGAGAAGGTGACAAACTGAGGGAATAAGCCTACAGGTGTATGAGGATAAAAGAAGCAACCTGGGTAAAGACTTTAACTTGCCATGTTAAAGAACAATGAAGCCAATGTGGCTGGAGTGAAGAGGGCAAAGGGGGAAAGCAGAAGAGGTCAGAATGACCATGGGAGCAAATCATATATGGCTTTGCAGACACTACTGTAATAATCTAGCTGTTGAGAGTGGACTGTAAGGGGCATAGGATATTAATGAGGAGCTTACTGTAACAGGATGGTATGCCAAGGTGGTGAGAAGTGGTCTGTTTCTGGATATATTTTGTAGGTACTGTTAACAGGATTTCCTAACAGATCAGATGTGGAGTGAAACAGAGGAGTCCAAGGTTTCAGTCTTAAGCAAATGGAAGGTTATCATACCTATTAACTGAAATGAGAAGATGTGGGAGGTGCAAGTTTGGCAAGAAGGTCTATTTTGGAATGTTAAATTTGAAATTTCTATTAGACTTCAAACTGGAGATTCCAAATAGGCAGCTGAAATATAAGATTCTGTGTTTCATGGAACAAATCACAGCTACCATGAAACTGATGACAGCACTAGAGAAGTGAGGGAAGAGTAGGGGTTCAAAGGCTTGTGACACTTCAATAAGATGGGGACAAGAGGAACGAGCAAAGGATACTGAGAGGTAAGAAGATAGTAACACAAGAATGTGAGGTCTTAGAAGCCAAGTAAAGATAGTGGAGCCAAGAAGCCAATGTATAATTGTGTCAGGACAAACTAAAGATGAGACCTGAAAAATGGAGTAAGCAACTCGGAGGTCAACAGTCCCTCCTTGATAAGAAAATGCGGATCATCTTTTACTTATTCTCCCTCTTTAGCCCCTAAACAATATTGTTCTTTATGTTCAGAGCACTCTCTACTCCTTTTTTAGGTCTCAGCACAAAGGCCATGCAATCTGGGCAGCCTGACCCCCCAAGACCAATGCTGTTATCATGGAATGTATTACTCTATTTAATTGTCTCTCTCCTGGGCTAGACTG
Organism: Eidolon dupreanum; assembly: GCA_028627145.1. Taxonomy (NCBI): domain Eukaryota; kingdom Metazoa; phylum Chordata; class Mammalia; order Chiroptera; family Pteropodidae; genus Eidolon; species Eidolon dupreanum. The sequence continues at coordinate 91,556,352 of CM053502.1, read as the reverse complement.
TAAGATCTTGAAGAAGGGCACACGTCTATCTTACCAATTCTTTACCCAAACTATCTAAACTCCTAGCATAGAGCGAAGTACGCAGTATGTATTCCCTAAGTATTTATAGAACAAATGGATAAATACTACAACTTGGTGCGAGCAATCACTTCTGTTGGACTAATTTCGAGGATACCTAGAAAAGTGGGTCTAAAACTAGGAGTGGGCATGGAGGGCGCTGACCATGCTAAATCCACTCCAGGGCTGGGTTTCCCATTCCATTATTTTTTGCAGGGTTGTACTATGGGCCTCCCCCTTGTTTTATTCTAATCTATACCCCTGCTCAACATCCGCCCACCCCCACCTAACTCCTCTTCCTCATACCTACCCCTCGCCACTCACCCAGCCGTGTGATGCGCTCCCGCTGCGCCGCGGGCCTGCCCCCAGTCCCATGCTCAGCCTCGAGCTCCTCCTGCTGCTGCCGCGCTTGCTGCAAGATCCGTCGGGTCAGCCGGGGGCCCACATACTCTTCCTCCTCTTCTCCAGTTCCGCGACCCCGTCGCTTTTCCCGGGCCCCTGCCCGCACCGCATCCCCAGCCAGAATCTGCTCGGCCAGGGGCGCGTGTTTTTCCTGACCCCCGGCCCTACGGGCCGCCTTGAATTTGGGCATTTTTCTCGAAAAAGTTGCTGAAAAGGTTCACACGTGGAGACGGACGAAAAAGTCTTGAGTGCGCTTGCGCAGTGAACGCCCAGCTCCTAAGAGGACACGCGGAGATCAGAGCGCCTCTAGCGTTCGGAGGCCAAGAGCACCGCCCCACCTGCTAACAATTTACGGGTCCTGGAGCTAGACCCCCCAATAATTATTGCATTTAACATTGGCTTCTGTAAACTTTGCGGATCTAGACCCAGATGCTGCAAGCTTGGGGGTCCGCAGTCGGGCAGTGATGCCACTGGTGGCGTCACCCAGGCCCCGAAATACACTCCAGTTCTCGTGGAACGTCGACTCGGCGCTCTGTTTTAACGTAATTTCCGGAGTGCCTCCCTCCACCGACGCTTACGTTAGAGGGCTTCACTTAGTGTGGGCGGCCGAAGAACTCTGCGCTTTAACTGTTTGGTCCTGCCGCCCACCTGGCTCTACACCATGGGAGTGACTTGGTAGGACTCTAAGGGATTCTATGGGACGGGACTCGGGGTCGTGAAGGGCCCTTGGAGCTTGGAGTGTAGTACCTGGGAGGATCGGGACCAGGGTCAGCCATACCCCCGGAGCAGCTGAGCAAGAGGTCCTCGGACTGAGTGGGTAAGAGAGACACCGTGAGGGCTGCGGAATCTCCGAGCCTCGTTCCTCGGAGATGGCGTCTCTCTTGGTTTTTTTTCCCCAGGAACCTAGCAATGTTTGGGTACCTCCTTCCCATTTTTTTGGTACAGCTTCCTACCTGTGAGGCCATAGTACTGTCTGGGGTAGAACTTTAGGGCCGGAAATAAGATAATAAGATATACAGGCTAGGACCCATATGCAGGCAGGGCTGGGAGGCGGGAGCGGGGGGTGATAGAGGTTAGGCAACCAAAAGATAGTATCTTTTTTTAGGTGTTTTTTAATTTTTACTTATCTATCTATCTATTTATTTATTTTACCTGCTCCTCCCTACAGCCATTAAGTGCAGTTAGACCAGCCTATGTCTGGTTCTAGTTTGGCCATTTTAAGAGCTTGAGTCAAGAGGGAAGGGGAGGAAGGAAGCTTTTGAGAATTAGAAGACTGAGTTCCAGGCACATCACCTCTTCAGGACCTATTCCTACTATGTGTAATTACATGGTTGGTTTAGTTTCCATGGACTTTTTATCTCTTATAAGTCAGGGTGGCAGGGAAAGGTATGGGCCTAATGCTCTTGGAGGTATTAGTTCCAAAAAGCTATATTTCAGGGCCTTTTATATATGTTGGTAAGTGTGAGCATTTCCAATCAGAGAGAGCTGGAGGCCAGGATATCTGAAGTCAGTGGCTGTAGACTTCTCATATAAGAGCCGGTAGGAACTCCTGGCAGCCCAGGTTCTTGCACGTTTGTCAGTGATTACACCTTTGTTTCCTACAGTTGACATCATGAGCCTCCTCTGAGTCATCTAGTATAAGGGAGATGAGTGAAGGATGGGAATGAAAAGTTTGGAGCAGAGGCTTGGAACCTTGGAAGCCCCATTTGTTCAGTAGAGAAAGCAGACAGAAGGAAAGGGCTCTCTGTTGGGGACCCCTGTCATCTTTTTCAGACTCCTAGGACTTCTCACCCCAGTAATATTAGTTTAGGGATTCTCTTATATTTCAAAATAAGGCACATCATCGTTCTTTCTCGGTGCTTTTTCTGAAGAGTAGTGACAGTTTTTAGCAACACTAGGACTCTGTGACTTCCTTTAGTTGATCATAAAGTAATGCAGTATCTCCCAAAATTAAGTCACATATGACTGTCTTTATGACTTTTATATAGGTAAGTATCACCTGTACTATTATTTATTAATGTTTTCAACCTATTCCTTTTCCTTAAAAGTGTTTTAACAGGCAGCTACATCCCTAGGAAAGCAGTCTAGTATAGTGGTTAAGAACGCAGAGTCAGCTTCCCTGGCTTTGAATCTTGGTCACACCACTCCAAGCTGTGTGACTTTGTGCAAGTTAGTCAACCCTTCTATACCCTAGTTTCCTCATTTTAACAAGGAGATAAATAATAGCACATATTCTAAGGCCATTGTGAGGATTCAGTGTTTCATTCATCTCTGGGCCTTTGGGCACTGTCCAGCACACAGTTAAGGGTTAGTGTTGGTTACCAACTACTCTAAAGGGAAAGCCAGTGTCACTCACCATAGAAGGAAATCTTGGAAATAACATTTTTTGTTTCATTGTCTTGATTAAATTCTTGTACATGTTTTTGCTTTCCCCTCCCAACGAGTACAAACTTGAGGCTTTCTCTTAGATCCTAGGGCTGTCAAAGTAGGACTTTTTGCATTGATGGAAATGTTCAATATCAGCACTACCTAATACAGTAGCCCCCAACCATGGTGGCTGTTGAGCCTTCAAAATGTGGGTAGGGTGGCTGAAGAGCTGAAATTTTAATTTAGTTTGTTTTATTAGTTTAAATGTAAATGGCTACATATGGCTTGTGGCTGTTATACTGGATAGCGCATGTTCAAAGTGATAGAGAGTTGGGAAGAACATACTAATCCCACGTTGAGGCTTTCTCCTTGTTACAGTCAGAACTTAAAGAATTGCAAAGGTTATCCTTTCTCATTATATGACGCAGTATTGTCAAATGCTCAGTCCGTTTGCCACCTAAAATCTTCTCTTGAATGTTGGCACGCATGCCACGCTAAGGAAATTCTGGCATAATAGATAGAAAGTTCACTGCACTGGTGTTAGAATCCTGAGATCTGTGCTCTGGTTTCTAGAGGAGCTCTCAGGCACTATGGGTCTCTATTTTCTCATCTTTAAAATGACAGGATCAGTGTAGATGGTCTCTAAGGTAATTCCTGGTCCTCATGAGTCGTGATTCTGTGGGTGATCAAGTGGCTCAGCGAGTGCATGTGTGTCTCTGGATACTGATGATTTGGTTATCTCCCTTCCAGTGTGTCCCAGATGCCTGTAGCTGAGGGTAAGAGTGTCCAGCAGACTGTGGAGCTCCTCACCCGGAAATTGGAGATGCTTGGGGCAGAGAAGCAAGGAACATTTTGTGTGGACTGTGAGACCTACCACACGGCTGCCTCTACCCTTGGCAGCCAAGGTCAGTGACATGGGTCTGCAAGATGGCTGGAACCTGGCTTGGAGTTATAGACATTTACGTTCATTGAAATCTTTCTGCTCTTATGCTAAGGGTGGTATTCTTGAACATGTGGCAGATGTGTTTCTGAATTTATTAATTCTTGGTCTTTTATCTCTTAGACTGGGCCTGTGTTTTAATCTTTTTGCACTTTGCATTTTTAAAGCAGTGTTTCTCAGAGGGTTGGTCACTGACTAACAGCATCAAAATCATGTTTACCTGTTAAAGGTGCAGTTTCCTGGCCCTCCTTACCAACTGACTAATGTTGCGGATCTCATAATCTACATTTTAACAAGCTTTCCAGACTCTCTTTATACACTCTAAAGTTTGAGAAAGATTCCTTTTAGGCTCAGCAGTCTTTGTATAGGATTCTAACAGAGTTTTAGAGTTTTTAGAGCTTTCTGCAGAAAGGCTCTGTGTTTCACACACCTAGACAGTGGCCTTAGCTACCTCTTTAGCATAACCTCGACCAATGAATCAGTTTTTGTTTTAAATATTTTAAGAGATGAGATAAGCTGTGGATAGTGGTGGTAGTAGTAAGGAGGCAAAGAAGCTCTTTGAATAGGAGTTAGGAACCTGGATTCTCTTAGTCTTGGCTCTGCAGTACCTTGACCTTGGACAGTTTCATAGGACAGTGATTGTGAATCTAGATATGGAACCTGATTACTGAGTCCTGGCTCTGCCACATAGTAACTGCAACTTTAGGTAAGTTTTACAACCTGTGACTGTTTCTATGCCTGTCATTTGCTTATTTCCCATAGATCCATTCCTTGAACCTCCCCTGTAGACTACATTTGCCAGGTCCCTTTTAGTTACCTTTTGGCCAGTGAGATGCATTGGGGAAGATTAGAAGACAGGAGAAAGGGAGACTGCAGTATCTCTCTCCATCTCCTTTGAACAGTGTCTCTGGCTGTGTCTTCTCCTTGGTTCTAGCTCCATCTAGACAGCCTTCATTCCTGGCTCTAATAGCAGCATTTCTTCTCTTTTTCCTTCCAGCCTTAGGGATGGTAGTGTCTCCCTGTGTTGCCAGTCTTCACATGGCCTTATCATTCCGTTTCGTTTTTAGTTTCTCTACCCCCGTATTTTGTTCCCTGTATTAAATCTCCTCTAATGAAACTATCTGGTAAGGGCTCTGTTTTGCACTTTTCTCAATATAGTTCTCTCGTCTAAAAAATGAAGTTGTCGTAGTGCTTAACCTTCTAGTGTTGTGCCAATTAAATAATTTAATATACTCAGAGTACTTAGAACTAAGATTGTCATATAATAAACCTCTAATAAATGGTAGCTAAGAGCTGTACTGATTTTATCATCTGAAATTTCATTGTTACCATTTGTTTTACTTTCAGTAGGAAGAACATAAGAATCAAAAGCAGTAAGTTATGAAAGAAAGCATTTGGAAAACAAAACATTCATTTATTGATATATATACTACTTTTATGAAACTATCTAGTGTGGGCTCTGTTTTTCTGATCAGACCTTTGTTTTCAAGGAGCTACAGTCTAGTTGAGGAGACAACACGTTCATGGTAGGCAATGGAATAGAATGGAAAGAGCAATAAACTTGAGGTCAGAAGACTTGGATTTAGAGTTCTAACTCTGATGCTTGTTGACTCTGTGCCTTTAGATCAGCAATTCTCAATGCTGACCAGCATTAGCATCACCTGGAGGGCTTGTTAACACAGATTACATGTCCCTACTCTCTGACTTTTTGACTCAGTAGGTCTGGGGTGGGACAGATAATTTGCGTTTCTAACATGTTCTCAGGTGATGGTGGTCTGGGACCCCTTAGCTAGCTTCATTTTCCTCATCTCTGAAAGGGGACCATTTGGTTCTGCTTTCTTCACGCGTTTTGCAGATAAGAAAGTACTTTGTTGTGATTAAAAATATAAACAGCTGGAAGTGCTTTCTTTATTAAAAAATAAAATCTTAGTTGACTTTCAAAATATTTTCAAGATAGTAAGAGTACCTGCAGACTCATGTGAGTTAAGTATGTAATTATAGTGAGTTTAAACAATGGAAGGACAGGTCAGATTTGGATATTTTTTTTTCTTGTTTTGAGGATTGAAGTGTTTGAACTGGATTTATCAGAAGGTGAAAGATATGAACTGGCAGCAAGCAGTCAGGAGGGATGTGGGGAGGGGTTTATGTAGAACCTGTTGTGTTCAGGAGGTGGCAGCAGAGTGGAGGCCTGTATAGAAGTCACAACGCCCCGTTTCCCTACTCGCTGCTTCTCTCTCTTTTCCTTTCCTACATTCATCCCTGCTTAGAATGTCTTCTTTCTTTCTCTGTATGGCTGAATCCTACCCTCTCTTTATATCCTAATTCAAGTCCTTTTTTTCCATGAGTTTTTCTGCTGACTATTGCTCACTTTGATTTCTTTCTACTCTGAAGTCTTTCCTTCCTTCCAAAAGACTACAGGTCTGTCTCAGGTAAGCACTTTTGTTTTATTGTCTTTTTAAAGTTTTTTGTCTGTTTCTAGTGAAAATTTCAGGTTCTTGAGGCCAGGGGCTAAGTCCTCTACTTGGAGGCCTGTGCTTGTAAACCATAGCACAGTGTTGGGAGATAGTTTAACTACATAATAAATATTTGAGATTGTAGTAGTCTATCTATTAACTCTTGTAGTATATGAGAGAGGAGTCTTGCTTTCTATCTTTTACCTTCTTCTATTTCCCACTTAACCAAATGTGTATGTATAGCGTTCCTTCTTCTTGCAAAAAACCTATATTAACCAGTGAGAAAACTCATTTCTCAGAGGCTAGAAGGGATGATCTGGGGCTTGAAACTAGATCTTGTGATTCCAGATTCTGTGTTCTTTCTGCTATAGTGTACTGCTAGCTTCCCAAGTCAGCTGATGTCTTAAAATTGTCCAAGGGTTCACCATTACCTTCAGGATGAAGTCCAGACTTCTTGAGGCATGGAAGATAAGAATTAGCCCAGCTTGGTTCTGGCCTGCCTTCCCAGCCTCATGTTCACATACTCCCCTTTGTTTTATCCGTGGGGCCTCTTCCTGTATCTCCAAGAGTGGGGAAGCCAAGGAAAGTTGGGATGGACAGAAGAGAGTGTTGGCTTCATTTGGCATACTGTAATGCTTTTGCTTTTATTTCTCTTATTATGTAATATATAATTACATAAAAGACTATATGTAAGGTCCTATGAGTTACTAATCACTATCATTAAATATCTGTCTGTGAGCCCATCGCCCAATTTAAGAATTCAACTGTTGTCAATGCTAGTAAAGTTTCCTGTGTGCTCCTCACCTTTTTCTGTGGAGCGAGTGGGTTTTACCACATGCTGCCTTTCCTGCTGTTCTCCAGTAAAGGCTGTTGGTAAGAGGTGTCTCCCCGCCACACCCCAGACTGCTGAGGTAATGCCAGATTGCCATCTGGCCTCGTTCTCTGCATTTGACTCTGTTCTGGAGTTTGCTGTTGAAGGTTTTGATGCTGAGTAGGATCTCCATCCCTGCAGGTCAGACCGGGAAGCTGATGTATGTGATGCACAACTCAGAGTACCCTTTGAGCTGCTTCGCCCTCTTTGAGAACGGTCCTTGCCTTATTGCTGACACCAACTTTGATGTACTCATGGTAAAGCTCAAGGGCTTCTTCCAGAGTGCTAAGGCCAGCAAGATTGAGACCCGGGGCACCCGTTACCAGTACTGTGACTTCCTGGTGAAGGTGGGCACAGTCACAATGGGGCCCAGTGCCCGAGGCATCTCCGTGGAGGTAAGACCTTGGTGAAGTAGGAGCAGGACGCGTTGAAGGGGCTGCTCAGCAAAGGGCTCTGCAGATTTCCACATCCTTCTGAATGCAAAGTTTATGCCTCCCTAATTCCTGTCTCCAAAATATCTTCTCCCCCTCTCCCTGCACCTTTTACCCTTTCTTTCATCATTTGGGAACTCTAGCCCAGGACGGGAATGGGAAGCTGGGTTCACAGCAAGGAGAAAGCTTAGGAAGACTGGCTTGCTAGGGAAGGGACAGTCAAAGGAGGTGGGTAAATTATGATGTGGAGGGACCAGTCACCTATCACAGGAAGGACTGAAGCAGACCAGGGCAAGTTTTGGGAGGTGGGTCCTGAATCGTGTCCACACACCTCAGCTTAGTATCCTTTAAGATAGGTCTCAAAAGTTGTATAGCTGCCTTCCTTTTGCCATGCTCTCCACTTTCATGGTGGAAAGGGGTGCATGTGATGACTTCATCTTTGAGGTATACGTTGAAAATGGCAAAGAGGGAGGAGTGTAGCAATAGCTGGCTTTGGACCAGTGAGAGTCCACAATCTACCATGCTCTCAGCACTGTGTGAGGTAAAATAAATAAATAAATAAGTAAGCTACAGGGCCTGCTTTTTGCAAATTTATGATTTAGTAAGAGAGCAAGGCTGAAACACATGAACTGTTTTTGAAGTTAGTCTGTAAGAAATGCCATGAAAGAAGTACAGATTGCTCTGGGAATTCAGACCAATGAGAACACTGCTGACTTGGGGGATTGTGACATGTCCTGCAGGAGTAGCATTTAAGGAGGGACTTCAGGTGTAGAAACATGGGGATAGGTAAGTCCCAAAAAGAATCCCTGGTGGAGAGAAGGGCATTAGTGATATTTACTGTTATGAAACTCCAAGGATCTTGAGGGCCAAGATTTTCTGACCCTTTTCAGCTTGTGAGACACCTTGCATTTTTTGAGACCCACTGGGAACATACTGTTTGTTCACCACATTTCCAACTTGTACTAATACACCCCAGCTGTTTATTCACATGTTTCTCCTTATGGTTACCAATATTTTCCCCCTGCCATCCTTCCAGTGACAAATTAGGAATGAGAAAGCTGAACATGTTTATCCTTTGGCCCTAGCCACACTGGTGGGGAAATTATTTCTTAGGGTCCAAGACTAGGCTGGATTTACTTTGGGAGTAATGTTTGGTCTTGAAGAGACTTATAAGCATATGTGTCTACTTTGCTCTCAATGGATCCCCCAGCACACACTTTCTTGCTCTTCTTTTTGTCTCAGGATTTTCCTGAGCTCTCCTTGAATCTTCAGCCAGCATAGCAGGGACTGTATAGTTCTGAGATAATCCAGAGGTTCCTATATCTGCCTCTGGGTTTTATGGGCAGGGCTGGGGATTGATAACTTTCAAATGAGAAAGTCAAAGATGCCTAAAGGGAATAAATGCTGGTATGTGGAATTCCTGGCATTTGGATTGAATATTTCCTGCCCAGCAACAGTGTTAGTAGCTATGTGTCTTTGGCTCAGAGATGAGGAAGATGGGAGCATGGGGGAAGAGGTACAAAGGAAGCAGAAGCCCTCATTCTCGCATGAACTCACCCTCATTCTGTGTTTCTTTCGTCCTCAGGTGGAGTATGGCCCCTGTGTGGTAGCTAGTGACTGCTGGAGCTTGCTGCTCGAGTTCCTACAGAGTTTTCTAGGCAGCCATACACCAGGGGCTCCTGTGGTGTTCGGCAACAGACATGATGCGGTCTATGGCCCAGCAGATACCATGGTCCAGTACATGGAACTCTTCAACAAGATCCGCAAGCAGCAGCAGGTGCCAGTGGCTGGGATTCGTTAGTGACAAGCAGCTGTCTGGCTGAGCTCTGTCACCAGGGGACTCCGCAGGCGGAACAGGTGCTGCACCCTCAGGCCTCTGGGCCCCAGAAACCCAGGGCAGACAGGAAGGCCTCTCTCCCTCTCCTGTTCTCAGCCGTGACTTTTGTTCTGGAGCTCTGGACTCCTCTTCCCTGACCCTCACACAAAGCCCCCTGACAGCTGTCTCACCCCACGCCTTACTGGACTTGGCCTGTCCTCAAGAACGGTAATTATAAAGAGTGGAGAAGTTGGAGCTTTCCTGCTTTAGGGAAAAAGGTAGGACAGGGATGTCCCTGCCTAGTGTTGGTGGGGAGATTCGTCTGTATCTCTGGTTATTGAAGATTTGGCCTAGGCCCACAGTGGACAGGCTGCATTTTGTGTTTGGGCTATGCTATAATAAAAGCCTCTTCCTCTCCTCAAAGGATGCGCTGGGCCCCTTCTGGAGAAGGAGTAGGAGGCAAAACTTGTTTGAAGGCTGTCATTTGCTGACCTGTTTGCTGAAGCGAATTGTGAGTTGACTTTTGTAGGGTGTTGCCTGAATCTTTAGAAATCTCTCTACCTCTGACATTCTTATCTTCTGCTGTGAATTATGTTAAGCCACAGACTAAGCTGCTGTAACAAATAGAACCTAAAGTACAGTGGCTCTTAGAAGTTTAATTTTCTCTCTCCTAGTAGTGCAGAGGTAGTCAGATGGTCCAGGGCAGATTTAAATTACATGGTCATCAGGAACTCAGTTTCCTTCTGTCTTGTTTAGTCTGCTGCCCCCCTATCCCCCTGTTGTCCTTGCCTGCAAGGTCAAAGCATACTCATTAGCTCCATGTATACTTTCTACTGGAGAAAGAGAGAATAATGCATATATATTTTTTTAAAGAATATGATCTGGAGTTGCTCAAACCTCTATGGCGACACTTTGTTGAAAGGTACACTGAGATATAGAGCCTCTTATTTGGGTAGTTATGTGCCCAGTCCAAACTCGGGGTTCTGTGACTAAAAGATGGAAAAAATGAATGCGGGGACCCCATTTGTGGCCTTTGCTACATGGAGCTCAGTGGATGTGCCCAGGAATGCTCTTAGCTGTTACTTTGCAGTTAGTACCCCTTGTAACTAATCCATTTGTTTATGAATTGGTTTGGGATAGGGCTGACGCCAAAACCACTTTCAGTTTAGCCGAATTAGTCAAACTAGGAAGCCAGTTCCTCACTCCTTGCTTAAGTCTCAGCAACAAGGCCTCCAATTCTCGTGCGCCTGGAGCTTAGCGTTAGAACAGTTGACTTGATACTTGCTTCATGAGTTCTTTCTCTTCGTCTCATTTGGGCCCCCATGCTACTCATCTGACTGATATGGACTACGTACCTCTCTCCTGCTGCAGAAATGTTCAGTCAGGCTAACACTGAGATACACAGTCAGAGATTGTCTTAGGAAATTCATTAATGTACCTACTGCTATGTTGTCCTCAAGGTTACTATTTCTCATTGAAGGAACCTAAAGAGAGATAGTTTTTGGACCTAAGGGTATAAACTAAAGCCTCTGCAACAAGAATCAGGTAGTGGTTATGTTTCCCTTTTAGCTTTGGCTGGCAGGAAGCTCAGTTCAACTTTATAACTGCAAAGCCTGTCATCTGCATTTTTTTGTCTCACATCCCCCTGGGCTTTTTTGCTTATTTCTTTGTTTTGCCTTTACTTTTTTAAAAATCAAAGTATATTTTAGATATCATTTACACACAATAAAATGCATAGGTCTTATGTTTTTGGTCTTCTGATTTATATTTGCTTTTGTCCAGATTTATCTATTTGTATTTTTTACGTAGCTGCCTGCAATCTTTTGTGAGATGAGACGGCATTTTGAACATGTGTTCCTAATAATATATAGAAAATTGAGTGTAGTAAATATGACTCTTGACTTATTAATGCATAAGGAGGGATTCTGTTCTCTAAAACCTAAAAAATGATATAAATTTCTGAACTATACTTTGTCTTTAAACATAGTTTTGGTTTCTACATATCCAATATTCCTCACTTTTGTACTTTTCTCTTATTTTGAGCATACATTTGACCAGCTTTAAGTCCAGCGAACACCAGATCAAGCTTTAAGAACTCCCACTTTGAGTACTTTTATCCATCTTTGTCCTTTTCATCAGTTAAAGTTTATCACTGAAAAAGGCAGGTAATGCAATACATTTTAACCAATATGCCTCCACTTGCAAAGCTGCCAAAACTGAATTGGTAACTAGTGGGAAGGGCCCAAATGTCATCCAGCTTTTGTGTGCAAGTCTGAATGGGACTTTCAGGAGTAATTTAGGATTGTCAGTGTATACAGTTTTGAAAGTTCAGGTTGAATGAAAGTTGAGGAACAAATGTATAAATTTAAGGAAAAAGGGCATGGTTATCCTCATTTTATAAATGAAAAAACTTAATTGGCTGGCTAGTAAATGGAAATGCCATATTTTGGGGTTCAAATCTCATGTTCTTCTTTCTACACTAGGCTGTCTTTCGACCCAGCTTCTTTTGTTCCAAATGTGTTACCTTTTTCCCTATCTGTAGCTAGGGAAAAAGCAAAAACTGGGAAATTTCTAGGACTCTCCTAACAAGTCACCTTGCTGGGTAACTTTGCCAGAGCCACATAGAAATCTTCCAGCCTTGCCTGTCAGGGCAGATTTAGGGCTCACCTAGTTTTTCTTCACTGTTAGATGGGGAGGCGTTGGCTTCCAGAGAGGTCATGCTGAGAGGTGAGGCTGGAGTCAGGACCAAACTTCAGACTCAGAACTCCTCACTATCTGCGTGTGTCTCCCGGACCTCTGTGTGGTATCGGGTGATTTCAGGTGGAATATGGAAACGTTTCTATATTAATACTTATGTCTTATTCTAATGTATATCAGAGAAAAATCTAACTAGCTCTTTATTCCTTAGGATGAGGGTAAGTTTTTTAAAAAAGAATACATTTAAAGGGAACTATTAAGTTTAGTACAGGTTATACCTGCAAATGGCAAAATCTGTGGAGGCAGAAGGCAAATGCTGGGATTTGTACTCTACTTTTGTCTAGTCCATTTCTTGTATTCATTGATGGTTTCTGCTCTGGCTCTACTTTCCTCTTGTCTCTCCTGTGATGTTCTGATTCTCTGTCCTCCGTGTTCTGATCTTGAGGGCCAGGTAGTCACATTTTCCCCACCATCTGTTAGTGTCAGTGCTCTGCTAAAGGAAATACCTAGAAACTGATTACTCCTTCCCACTACTGGATCTACCCCAACCCAGTATGCCCAGTATTCACTGCTGAGGTTTCAGGATGAGGTAGTGAAATTTTTCTCTCCAACTCCTGCAGGGGAAGAGGAGTAGTTAGAAATTCCCATTTAAACATGTCCTCCAGTTGTCAAAAGTTGAGACTCTTAAAATATAATACAGGAAGGGCTATAGGCTGAACATTTTGAGGACATTCACAGATCTAGAGGCAGGCAGGACTGATATATATATATGGCTTTGTCTCCAAGCCCATACTACAACTCCCAATGTTGCTTTTCCCTCTGCACAGTCTCTCCCTCTGTATTTGCTGTCTGTGTGTCTTGGACTGTGGGCCTCAGTCACAATTGCCATGTGGAATGACTGAAACCAGTTGCATTACAAGTTGGGCCCTCTCCCAGTGGTTGGTATCTTTGGCCTTTGAGCTGTCATTTCTTGGGGATGGCCTCTCCCCCAAGGTGAATATCTGCCATTGTGTAGAGCACTCCAGATTCAGTCTCTTGGGTTACAAGAGACCTTTTAGGTTTGACCATCATTCAGTATTCACATCTTTACACCGTCCCTATTTGATGTCATACAGCCTTGACTTGGCCTCATCTAGAGAAATCCTTTCCTCTGTATTTCATCTCTTTTCTCATTAACTCTGAGACAAAAAGCAAAACATACTTGCCCTTTCCCTTCCAGATTGTGGAGACCATATTGTGCTTAATGAGGAAATCATTAGTTGGTGCTGAAGTATGAGCGAACTATGTCTCTAAAGTTAGGGGTTCTGACATTACTGCAGGTTACTAACCCCTGAAGGGAGCCTCAAGAGGCCTATATGCCTTGAAACTGGACATGGTGTTGCGTATATGTGTAGATTTTTGAGAATAGAATTTATAGGGTTCAGTAGAGTATATCAAAGATCTGTGATTCTGTAAAGGGAGAACAGACGCTGAAGGAAAACAGCAGGAAGACAAAGATAAAGCAGGAGTGATATATCTCTAATCATCTCATTGTGAGCAAGACCTTGCCCTGCCTTTTGGACCCTTTGTTTGGGGTCTTTTCCAGGGAATTTCCTCCTTCACTTTGTAGTACTTTAGGTGTTTCAGTTTCTACAAAGCTGGACTGCTTTCCTGCTCATATCTTTCCTATAGGTTCCCCCTTGTCTCTTCATATGTATTCACACAGCCTTTTAGAGATGAGTGGGAGTAAATATGTATGAAGCAATCTTTATAGCTTTCTTGGTGGCCCCAGGAGTTACTCTTCTATTATGACACACTCCATGGGATCTGAAAATTATTATTGTAATGGAATTTGGGATAATGAGTATTTTCATTTTTCAGAAGGATGTGATTGATGAGGCAGTGAAATAGTTCCTAGTCTATGCTGAAATTGGCAAGTTAAAAAAAAATTCTTGGAACTATTAGGGCAAAAATTCCTAATTCTTTTATTATATTTTATTTCCTAACACATTCCTGCCCTATCAAATGGCATCAACCTGTTTTTAACGTTAGTATGAATTCTACTAAATTTTCTTTGGAGACTTTAAAAAAGAGAATTTAGGGACCATATTTATATGTCCTAGATTGTCCCAAAGGCAGAATTCAGTATTGAAAATCTTCTGTCATGTAGGAAAGGCAAGGCTAGGGATGTAGATGTGACAGGTGTTCCAAGGCAGCCTACTAAAGGAAAGAGAACACGTGTTAGGAGACATGGCTGAGTCTAGCCATTGTACTGTCCCTAACTTGTCAGGTAACTTCAATCAAGGTGGCCTTTCTGGATCTCATCTGTAAAGTGGAAATAATGATACTGACTTGCCGTATTTCATTGGCTCCTTGAGAGGCTCAGGGAGAATAAATGTGAAGAGTGCATTGTAGGCAAGAAGATGCTGTCTCTGCTCTTGCATCTTTCAAATGGTGCTGAGGGTATTGGTGTTTGGTTAGTATGTTTAAGATGGTAAGTTATGGGGTCATTACTACTTCATGGCAGGTTAAAATTCTTTAGTACAAAGAGTATTGTAATAGAGAACAAGCAATGTGAAGAGAGTGTTTAGAGAAAGTATTCATGTATAGGTGTATTTTTTGTAACCAAATTAGTAATCAGTTGTATGTACCATCTCTTGAGCATAGAAATATGTTTTTAATACTTATTCATATTGATGAGATTTTACTTGTTCTATAACCTAAAGGAAAAGAGGTTGGGCTTTTAAAAAAAAGGTAGGGTAGAAATAACCATATCTTTTATGTGGAGCATATCCATCCCTGTTTACACTCAGCTCCTAAGCTTGTGTCTTGGCTTTCTCTAAACTGTTTTTTTTTTTTTTAACGCCATGTGTATCATGATTACACTCGTAACCAGTTGTGTCTTTAAAGAAGTTTAGTGTTCTTTATTGTAGTTTCCATTCTTCATTGACAAACCACCTAAACTCTTAACTCTGAAGCTACAATAAACCTTTTGTTAGCTATCCTATGTAGTCTTTTCACCTTTGAATTATCAAAAGTAGCCTTCTTATTCTTTCTGCTTATATCTAGTATGCAGTTCTCAAATGTTTTGGTCTCAGGACTCCTTGATGCTCATAAAAATTATCGAGTACCCCAAAGAGCTTTTGTTTGTGTAGATTATATCTATTGATATTTACTTTATTAAAACTTATAATGAAAAAAATGAAAGTAATAATTCACTTAAAGGTAACAGTAAACCCATCACATGTTCACATAAATAAAATATTTAATGAAAAATAACTTTTTAAAAAATTTTAGTGGAAAGAGTAGCTTTGTTTTATATTTGCAAATCACTTGAATGTCTGGCATGATAGAAGAGAGTGAATTCTCATATCTGTGTCTACATTCAGTGTGTTGTAATTTGTTGTTTTGATTGAAGAATATGTAGAAAATCCAACCTCACACAGTTGGAAAAAGGGAAGAGTATATTAATAATCTTTTCAGATTATTGTGGATACTCTGATAGTACATCACAATTCCACTAAAGGTTAGTTGTAGTGTGGAATCTCATACTCTTATCAGTGAACTTTTTGTACTCTATTAACCATTCATTGGTTTATTTTGCACTTTGAAGGGCTCTTTTACTGATGAGTGATTTTATAGTATCATGCATTGCTCATTTGGAAAATACTGCAGATCTTTTCAATGTTGACACATTTTATCATACAATAGCAAAAAATTGTATTTGTTAATATCACCACTAATCTCATTATAAGAATCTTGGGAAGCTATTAAGCTCACAGTTGCAGATGAAAGTTTTCAAATTCTAAGTTTTGCTTGAGAGTTTGAATTTGATCATTGCTAGCAGATGCTGTCAGGATTACTTTCTTTATTTTCGAGAAAATATCTGTCAAATACCCAAGGCTGAATCACTTTAGTTTATCTGTTAGCTGTTTTCAAATAAAAATGGCATTCTATAAAGTTAATTCAGCTCAAAATTAAGAGAAACTGTACAAATGCTTTTTCTCAAGAAAAAAATTTGTGCATGCATCTATCGAATAGTGTTATTGAAAAGATGTGTATTTAAATAAATAATTTTTAGTGCTTCATCATGTATTCCTTAAGTGAAACAGACATTTTTTCCTGTTAATGGGTATCAGTGAAGAATACCTTGACTGTTAGTACAATTTAGTGCCATTGCCTTAATTTGTGCTAAGGCAACAACAATTTTACCAGTCCTTTTGTATCAGTGCAAATGTCATCACTGTGACAAAGGCAAATAATGTCTTATTATTATGAAAATAGTTTTGATCGCGTGGACCCCAGGGCACACTTTGAGAACCACTGTTCTAAAACATGCTTATAGCACTGAGAATCTTTTCCCCCTGGATTGCTATTCTGAGAGCACCCCTTCCTTCAGAACTCTTAAGTGTCTCCGAAATCTTTCACTCAACAAAAACACCTATTTTATGTGTCAGGCTCTTTGTTAGGGAATTAATATTGAGTAAAATACAATCTTTATTCTTCAAGATTTCTCGAAGAGGGTATTTGGGGAGCAAGGGGAGAAAATAGATAATTAAGGAGTTATAATGTAAGAATTCCTTAAAAAGAATTATGTTAAAGGTGATAGGCAATAAAGGGAATGTTGAATTTTAGATCTAATTCTGAACTCTTAAACCGCATGACAGATCTTACCAAATCAATCACCAGGTCCTCTCCTTCTATCAAATCTCTTAATGCTCATGTTAATTACTTTTGGAAATTTTTTCAGGCTTAATTGCGTTTGGCTCTAGGCATTGTAGTTTCTTACAGGTGCACATGCTGTTTCCCCCTTCTTATATTGTTCTTTGGCTTTTGTCCTTTATTTCATATTTACAGGTGTGTAGCCTTGAGCCAGTGTAGCTAATAACTCACGTTTATTTTTTCCTTGTCCTTATACTTAAATGTAAGCCTTTACCTGCTTTAGCCATGTGTTGGGTGATGTAACAGTGTTCGTCTTATTTGGGGTAACGTCACTCTCCAACCCCCGCCACGCAAGTTATGTCAGGACAATGCATCCAAGAGGTAGAAAAGACTTGTAGAAATAGCCGCCGTTCTGTTTTCCTGTAGTCTACATCCCCACGATCTGCTGAACATCTTCAGTTTACGGAGCAAACCTCTTTCTTGGCGGAGATTACCATAAAGCAGCAGAATCCCGTCTGGGTCATCAGTGGCAAAAGTCAGACACGTGCTCACCCCTCTGGGAGCCAATAGTAACTTTTGCAAACGCTTCCTCAGGAAACCCCCCGGCTTGGAGGCTGTTTCTTTCGGTACGACACGGTTAAACTAACTTAGTCATTTAACAGAAACAAAATGAAAACATAAGATAGTGAAAAGGCTTTTATCCTTGGCAGTGGGAGAGATGTTAAAGGTGCTCCAAAAAAGAGCGCGGG
Organism: Eidolon dupreanum; assembly: GCA_028627145.1. Classification (NCBI taxonomy): domain Eukaryota; kingdom Metazoa; phylum Chordata; class Mammalia; order Chiroptera; family Pteropodidae; genus Eidolon; species Eidolon dupreanum. The sequence continues at coordinate 91,538,928 of CM053502.1, read as the reverse complement.
AAACATGTAAAATTCTTTTACTGTTCCGCGACTGAAGAGCATGGAAGAAGGGGGCGGAGATGGGCTCGGGAGAGTCACTGGCCCTTTAAGGAGGAGGGACAGACCGAAGACTCGGTACCTTTAAGAGTCTCTTTGTCTGGAAACCTCCTTATTTACCCTCCTGTGCTTCAACCAAACTTCAACCCGAGATTCACAATGTCTCTCTACGTCGCCGCCCCTTACGCTAGGCTCAAGTCGGCCTCGCGTTTGTAGCTGACCCTAAACTTTGAGCCCGCGGCGCGAACCCACAGAGCGGACGTTTTTGCCGGGGTCGGTGCCCAGCGCTGCGCCGTTGGCGCAATGCGGGGCCCGGGGGGCGGGGCTCCGGCGGGCGGGCCAATGGGTAGGCAGGGGGCGGGGCCGCTATCGGTTGTCTCGCGCCTTGGTGACAGCTCGCGCGTGCTGATGATGGCGGTAAATAGAGGGGGGGCTCGAAGGAGGGGGCCGAGGAGGCAGGGAGGCAGCAAAGGGGGTAGCTCCAGGGGGTGGGGGGACAGGGACCGGGGCGGACGCGGTGGTCAGGGAGCCCATTCTAAGGCTCGGAGGCGGGGACAGGAGTCTCCGGCACACTGGCCCTCCCCTTTAAAGAAGCAAAATCCTCACACACCGGGTGAGGGGCGACAAAGGCGGCGCGCGCCTCGCGGGCTGGAGGAGCGGCGGCAGGGGGCGGGACCGTGGCGCCGGCGGGCTGGGGGCGCCCGGGGCGGGGGCCGGCGGGAGGCGAGAGCCGGCAGTACGGGCGCTCCAGCGCTTGATTTTGGCGGGGTGGGCAACGACTGGGTTCGGGGCAAAATCCTTGATAGAGGAAGGAAGGCTTGGGGGTGGTTGCGGGGAACGGGTCTAAAATGAGATGAGGATTAAGGGGAGAAAGGGTTAGAAGGCAGGGAGAGGAGGAATGAGAAAAAGCCAGCCAAGGAGATAGGAAGGAGGCAAAATCAGGTTGGATATTAAGGAAGCCGGGCAGGGAATGGGGTTAGGAAGACCAAGGCTTGGAATAGGGATCCTGGGGTTAGGTGTAAGAGCAAGGGTTTGAAGGGGAAAGCTTTGTAGAGGATGGTAGTGGGGTGAGGGGTGCTGGTGTAAGAGTTGAAAGTGGGAGGCAAGGAGGGGCAGAGCTGGGGTAATAGTTGGGAGCAGAGGAGAGAGAGTGATTAAGAGCCAGACGTGACAAGGGTGTGAACTAGTGCCGAGGGAGATGAGCTGAAGGAGTAGGACTGGCGGTGGGGTGGGAACTGCGAGGTTCTGAGAAGGGTATGGGTTAGTGGTGGGCAATGGGTATAAATTCTTGAAAGTGAGAGGTGAATAAGACACCGGATGAGTACCGGGTGGAGTTAGAAATAAGAGCATAGTGGAAGGGTGAAAGGAAATAGTGATGAGAGATAGGGCGTTAATAGATAGGACAATTCGGGGACCAGAAAAGCTGAAAGGAAAAGAGAGTAAGGGCGTAAGAAAGTGATGGTGGTGTGGGACAGGATAATTGGGTAATTGTGTTAATTGACGATGTTTTAAGCAAGGTCCAAGGTAAAAACTGAGGTCATGAGACAGGGCTAAAAGCAGACAGTGAGAGGAGCAAGGAAGAGATTGGCCCCAGGATTTAAAGGACGAGATAAGGAGTAAGGGAAGAGAACAGGGTTAAGGGAAGCTGGGGGAGTCCTGATGGATGCAGAACTGGAGTGAACTGCTCAGGGTTGGGAATCAAATGTGCATGTTGTGGGGAGATACTCCAGAAGGTCTGCCTGGGTCACGGCTCAGACGCTGTAGTGAAGGATCAAGTGTAGGGAGCCTTTGGTGGAGAAGAGGAGGAACCATGGTGAGTGAAAAGAGACTTAGAGATAGGGGTAAAAACTAAGAAGTAAGAGTGGGGGGGGGGTGCAGGAAAGGAATTCTTTGTTGAGAAGAGAACTGTGTGTTAAAACTGTGAGTCCTTTTGTCTGTAAAAGTAGGAAATTCCAGAAACCTCTTTCTCTCTTCAAGGAATCTTGAATCTCCTACCTTTCATTGCTTTTAATTTGACTTTCATGTCCACTTTGAAAAGATGAGACCCAGTTTGATTTGATTTTCTTGTCTGAATGATAAAGTGTCAGCTCAGTGCTGAAAATCTGTATTTCACTACGGGTGTGATCGGGGGATAATGGGATGTATTTTTTTCCAGGGTGGCTGTGCCTTTGTAGTGTGATAGTGTTAATGTTGTAGCAGTGTCCTACCTGAAAAGCGCGGGGCAGAGTGCTTTATTGACAGTGTTTTTATTTTCAGTGGAGGGCCTACTGTTGTTGAAATAAAGATGAAAATCTTTTTGTTTTGATAATCAACCAGATTTTTTTTTTTTTTTTTTTGGTGGTAGTTGGAGAATGTTGCGAAATCATTTCAGAGACAGGCAAATAACCAACCAGCAAAGTTTGCTGGGGAAGAGATTTAAATCAGGGCTTCTGAAGTGCCTTTAGTTTTGTGTGGGACATTTCATACTGTAATAGGTAACGTACCCCCTTAGCAAAATGTAATAAAGAAAGGAAGATGTGTAGAATATGGAGGATATTGGAATGAGGTTTATCTTTTAGCTTAAATAATGAATTTATGAGTAATATTTATCATGGGAAAAAAAACAGATAATGTAATCTGGAGCCTTGGCCAGCTCCACTGCCTCTCCAGTTTTGTGGTTGCGAATAAATGCCATATTAATATTAATTTTCTAGAAGCTTTTGATTTTTAAGACACTTGGAAATTAAAAGTAAGATAAGGAACTTGGGACAAAATTTAGCTTATTCTTAATTTGTATTTTCTTTTGATGATTTTTATTCTGAAGCTTTTACATTTAGCTAAGGATATGAATGATTGTTACTTTGTATTTGTTGGTGCCAAAGGAAAGCATGTAATTTACTTAGGGAAAAAATGCAAACTGTTCTTGAGAATCTTGAGGTTATTTTGTTAGTGTATATTCAGATACACTGATACTTTTTTTTTTCAAAGTTGTATAAATTTTGGATTGCTACTATTTTGTGGGTGTTTGTATAAATAGCAAAGGTTAAGTTAAAGGCATTTGTAATAGCAAAGATTCAATTTTGATTTGTGGATATCAGAAACATTGGCTATTAATACATATGAATAATTTAGAATCTGAAATCTTTCTGAATTCACCTAACTGTTCATGACTTTTGTTATGTGTTTAAGGTGACTAGATTGATTTAGCAGTTTAACAGAGGATATTTTTAAATTACTGTTTTTGCTGCTAAGTTTCTAGAGGATTAGTCCGAGATGTTAATTTTCAAGCTAAAGAGTAACTTTAGTATGCGTTTTCTGTTCTGTGAGATGTGTGTGCATATTCCCTTCCTTTACAGATGTGTTTGGGCTGGTATTACTAAGTTGTATTCGTGTATGGTTTTGACATTTTAATAGTATAATTGTTTTCTACTTTGGATCTTTATATAAGTTATTTTAGACTTATTTAATATTGATGAAGAAGAAAATATAAACTATAAGATCAGCCAAGAGAAAGAGTCTGTTTGGGTCCAGTCTTTTGTTTCTGTATGCTGCCATAGTGTACTAAATCACCAATTCTTTGTTAATGGTTATTTCTCAGTTGATATTCCTAAAACCAAAAACAGATAATCTTTTAGTTAAACTAATACTATTTATCAATAAGGATAAATTTAAGCTTTATTAAGCTTTATTTTCATTCATCAACTAGAATTCTACTCAGTTGAACTTTATTTTGTTTATAATTTTATTTGCTAAGCAAAAAACTTTTAAGTTTATATTTTCAGATTTGAATAAGTAGTTTGTACATAATTAAATGTTTTTCTGGTTAATCGTAGATTCTTTGGATGGGAAGAAACCTTGAAAGGACCTCTAGTTTATCCTGCAACTTCAGTCAATATCCCACTTAAATCATCCCAGGTAGATAAAAATTTATCCTATTTTTGTAAATCTTCAGAGGTAACGTGGCAACCTTTGTAGATAACCTTTTCTAGCATTTAATTATTTTTTCTATAAGGAGAGTCTGGCTTCTGTCTAACAGCTACACTTAATCTATATTTGTATTTGTTCTCCCTTGCCCTATTCTCAACTTTTTGAGTAAAAAGATCTGCTTATTATAGTATTAAGAAGATTCTAGTTCTTCATAAACTTAATAGTAGTAGCTACCATGTATAGTGCTTTTATGCCAGACACAGATGTAAACCCTTTGCAGATTTGTAACTCATTTACTCCTCACAGCAATTAGGTTGGCAGTATTACAATTCCCATTTTATATGTGAAAAAACAGGCTCCTTGAGCTTAATTGATTTGCCCAAGGTTGTAGTCAAGACATTTCTTTAGCTACTTGTTTGATAGCTGATAATCTTTCAGTATAAATAATACTTAGGTTTCTTGTCAAGTGGTAACTAACTGCTACATTTAATCTTTTTTTTTTTCATAAGGGAGAATTCTACCAAGTGGTGGGGATAGGATTCGAACTTTGGTATTTTGCAGGCAGTCTGTGCTCTGATACACTGTGCTCTGGTATTATCTCTTCTTGACTGTTGTGAAGTCATCCCTCACCATGCTGGTTTATTTTAATCCCTTAACAGGTCTTGTTTGTGAGTCCTTTAATTATCTCTGTAGTTCTGTTATTAACTGTTTCTCAGGTCCTTTATAGATTGGAAACTTGGGACAGACACCATAAGGGTTATGTCTAATGCAAAGATTACATCAGGGTTCTTACATGCTCCTGTTTTTTTAATTATCAAATTGTACTTATAAAATAAAACAACCCAAAACCAGAAAAAAAAAATGCCTAAACTGCATTAGGGATTAATGGTTACCTGTCTGCTTTTTAGCTAGAGAAAGACCCTGGACCCTGCAGGTTTGTAGTTGAGATACTGTTTTCCATTGAGGAAAAATGGAACTCAAATTTCAGTGCAGCTATCTGTAAGCAATATCTCTTCAGAATCTTGTTGAATTTTTACTACCTTCTCTTTGTTTGCCTATGTAAATAATAATCTAAGTACACGTTTTAATTTGGTTAAATGAATTGATCCTCTCATTTTTTTAAAATTAAGACTTTGGATTTTTAGAGCAGTTTTAGGTTCACAGCAAAATTGAGGGGAAGGTATAGAGATTTCCCTTTTACCCTATGTCCCCACACATACATAGCCTCTCCCTTTATCAACATCTACCAGAGTGGTTCATTTGTTGCAATTGATTCACTCTTAAAAAAATAACTAATAATTAGGGATTACTAAGTGCCCAGCATGAACTAAGTATGTCAATTGATTGAAACTCACAGCAACCCTATGAGAGAACATCTGTTGTTAATACTCTATTTTTTTTGATGACTTGATTTTTTTTACAATGTTTCAAACTTATAGGAAAGTTGCAAAAATGGTATAGGAACTTCTATATACCCTTATTCAAATTCACCAGTTTTCATTTTGCCCCATTTGCTTTATCATTTTATCTCGTGAATATTTTTAAACAAGTAAATTTGAAAAAAAAAAAAGGTTATAAAGGCCTTAGTTTTAGAGAAGGGAAGACTGTCTTGAGTGTATCAGTAAGTTGGTATATTTTGATTTTAATCAAGCATATAAAGCAAAGAAATCTCAAGATTGGGTTTAGAATAAATTTTGCAGTTTTATGGTTTGCTGTCTTTAGTCTATTCTGAAAAACATTCTTTTACCTGTGAATAATGAGTTTGTAGGCCCCTCCCTCATTAGCAAAGACTGTGTCCTTAGTGTAGTCCTCTGTTGGGGACCTCCTTAGCACCTTGTATGATGTATTCACACATGAGTGGGTCCTTAGGATATGCTTGCAATTGATGATGTATAGGTGATTATTATGTGAAAACAGAAGCCACAGGGCTGTTCAGCACCTTGACTAAGACATGTATATTTTGAAAATTCTTATGTAGTTTCAAGGAGCTGGAAAGATCTAAGTGCAAAATACCATGTCTTAAGAATACTGGTTGCAGTTAATACAAATGGGTTTGCCTTATGGTATGGAAATGAATATAAATATGCAACACTCTTATTACCTCCCTCAAAATAACCTACATTTTAGGAGTCTTTTCAATTGTTGTTGTATAAGGAGATTTAATCTGCTGCATCCCCATTGTCACCTTCTAGCTCATCCTCAGTCTTATTAATATGATAGCCTGTCCTTTTGATAAAGGTGCAATGTACAGAATGAGGCCTGTCCCATTTTAGTGAAAGGGCTATTAGCTATATTCTAAGAAATGTAAAATACTGCGCTTCTCCCCCCAACCTTTAAGTGATCATCAAAGTGATGAAATATAGCTCATTATTAGAGCTGATTGTAATAATTAAAAACACTTTGCTTTCATAAGGATGAGAAAATTACAAATTATTTGGAAAGCATTCTTCTCAGTCATGCATTATTGTTGCTGAGGAATGGGCAGTTTTTAAAGACTATAATATTATTCCTTTGCCATTTACATGTTAATAGAAGTCTGAAAAGTAAGACACTCTTCTGAAATTTTCAGGATTGTTTTTATTATATGTCATGTTGTAAACAGCATTCTGTGACAGGTATTTTCTCTCTTTGTCTTCTATTGAGCTAATTAGTAATTTACACTCTAGTAGCATCTCTTCCAACCTCACTGTGTGAAAATGCCTGCTACTCTGTGCCTTCCGTGCAGCCTGGGCTGGCAAATGATTGGGGGCAGATGTTGGTTAGCACATCAGAAGGATCAGGGCTAAAATTTATTTTTGTGTTTTTATAAATGGACAGGTTTTTGTGTATGCCCTGTCCCTACCCTGCCGCCTCTCCCCACCATTCAAATAGGAATGTCATGACCTCCTGTAATCCAGAGCAACTGTCCTTGATTCAACTTTGGACTATTTTCCATTCTGTCCCCACCCCCACAACAACGTTGGGATTTGGGGAGGATTAGCAGGCCAGTCTGGCATAGTTTACAGCCCAGAAATCTGGTCTTCACTGCTCCCTCCCATTGTCAGAATACAGAGCTTCTTGTCATTGTCTTTAGAATCTAGCAGTCCTTCTTTTGCTGGGCACGTTATGTGAGGGGAGGGAGGAGGGCAGCACTATCACTAGTGAGTTAGGAAGATGCTTTTATATGACACTTATATCCTTCCAAAGAGAGGATAGGCCCAACCTTTGTGTCATCTTTTGCAAAATAGAGCTGTGAGTGACCAAAAGATAATTTATAGCTTGGCTTTAGCACTTTGTCACCTTTGTGTTCTATTCTTTCCTTCCCCCTGCTCTATCTCTTTCAGTCTCTAACATGGGAAAGATGATGTGTAGAATCTGTCATGCACTCACTTGGAATAGGCCACGTGGGCATATTAAAGTAGCAACAGCTTTTGACTTTGAATTAAAATAATAAAGATCAGTTTGTTTAGAGAGGAATATAAATTTTAATTGAGAATTGAAAGTAGGGGAAAGGTGGGTTTACTGATTTATCAATTTTGAGCCAAAACCTTTCTAGAATGCTAGATAATTTGTAGTACTTATTTTTGCAGTTATAGATACTGATTTCTCAGGATAATAAGGTCAAAATTCCTGTTAGAGCTGCTTAGAGTCCTCCTGACAAAAACTGTTTCCCGAGGTGGTCACAAAGAAAATTAGGTAAGGAAATGTGGAAATAGTTCAGTTCAGCTTTCACTGCTAATAACATTATGATTAAAAACATCTAGCCTTTGACAGTGAATCAGCACTCATAAACAGTGGACATCTCATTTATATAAGCATTTTTAGAGTCTTTGGGGCTATACTGGTGTTTTGCTCACCTTTACTCCTTTTCTGTGTTCTAATACAACTACCTATATCAATTGTCTGAGATATTTTGGAAGTTCTTGGCTAGATGCTAATTATATTCTCATGCTTTAACATCTAAAAGAGGTCGAAGAGCAGATTAATAAGCAACAAAAAAGTAAAATGTCATCAAAGTGGACTAATATGAAGGGGTATCACGAGTAAGTAAAGGTGAGACAATGAATATATGACTATAGAATTGATTATACTCTTTTAAAAGAAACATTTCTAAAATATATGGCACAGTTTGAATTGATAACAGTGCATTTCAAGTGAAAGGTGAGCATGCTTTAATGAAATGATTAAACTCATTTGTGGTTGGCCTTATTGTCTACTCCATGCTAAAATCTCAAATTGGTTAAACATTACCAGTTTCCCCAGTTATACTGCTAATGTGCCTCTTGAATTTTTTTTTTCCTCCTTAGGCAGTTCAGCTTAACCTACAACTAATAATAAATTCAAAATCTATTTAAGCTATAAATTCAGTAATCATTTAAATAAATATAAAATAAAACATAATTACCACTTTTTACCTATCAAATTGAAAGATTAAATAAGTTGATGTTAGTAGTAGATGAGGATATGGGGAAGTTTCATACACTGTTGGTGGGCATGTAAGTTTTCTTAGAGTTTATTGGAATTTAAAATGTGTATACCATGTGACCCACTAATTCCACTTCTAAAAATTTGTCCTATAGATATATTGATACACTTGCATGAAAACTACAAGTACAAAGTTTTTCTTTATAGGATTGTTTGTTATAGCAAAAAAAAAAAAGTGAAATCCATCATTTAGGGACTGGTTAAATAACATATGATTGGTTTACACGGTGGAATACTACTGCTAAGCTGTTAAGAATGCAGTAGATCTCTATTCGCCGACATAGAAATATGTCCATTGTTATTTTAAATAGTCATATTATAGAACAAATAAGTATAGAATATTTCTATTTTTATAAAATGTTAATTAAGACTGTTATTGAGGAGGTAGCCACTTTTTTGGGAGGAAGTAGTCACTTTTTACTCTATATACTTCTATAGTGTTTAATAAGCATGTGAGGAAGGGATTAACTGAGACCATCTTCATGCAGAAATCTTGTATAGTAGTGAAGGAGAAAGAGGTGATAGGCCAGAGAACTGCTCCATTCATGTGAGATACATTAGTCAAGCTTTTGAGTCAGAAATGAGTACCGGAATGGCAAAAAGAGGGGATAAGAATGGAAGTTGAAGCCATTTGGTGGAGGTTTTAAAGGTAATGAAAAAGGCCTGCATTTGATTTGAAAAATGATTTGTAAAATGGAGACAATAATAGTACTTAGTTCATTGGATTGTTGTGAGGACTAATTAAATAACGTATATAAAATGTTTAGAACTATGACTGACACATATTAAGTGCTCAGTGTTAGCTATTATTACTAATGAAAATACATTATCTTTTGTAAGCCTGAATAAATTATTGTCTTTTATTATGTGCAGTGATGATTCTGCTGACCCCACTGACAGATCACATAGCTGGGTTTTTCCAGTAGATTGATGGTTAGCCCAGCCATTCCTATTTTTCACCTTTGATCCTCCCATCTACTAACATTTAATATCAAAATCTGAAATTCTGAAGAATTACAGTTTTAGAGTTTTAGAAATACGATGTCCTACAAGTTACTGTTGGTTTTGCTTACCAATATTATGTATACTAGTTAACAATTGGAGTTTGTAAAAAAAAGAGGGGAACAGGTAATTTGGGGGAAAACATCATTTTCTGTGCCTATGAGATGTGAAATAGATATGTCACTTTGCACTGAATGTGTTAATCAGTTTTTGTTAGCAGTGCAGTAAAATGAGCATATTAGCTGTAACACCTACATTGGCAGCCAGCAGTCGGCTTGTGAAATCTTTTAGAAAACAGAAATCTGGTGAGAAGTGTTTCTGAGCAGTTGAAATATCTTTTGGGGGAAAATTACGTAGAGCAAATAAAGTAGAAAAAATTTCTTTGAAAAGAAATTGTTTCACCACTGAGAGCCATGAGAAAAGATGTTGTGGACTGAGATGTGACAGAGTAATTTTGTAAGGCTTTAGAGGTCTTTTTTATTTCAATTTTTTAATTTAACTTTTCCATTTAAAGAACTTTAAGGTATATATGTGACGAAAAAATAAATTTTATACTATGAAAAATTAAATTAATTTATTTTGAGATGATGAATTTCTCACTTTATAGTGTATATATTCTAATGTAAATTATTTTTCTCTTCTACTTCCAGTTAAAATGTATCTTAAAACATATCTTTTTGAGGTTTTTTTTTTTAAAAAAAGCCTTCAGCAGAAATAAAAAGTTTATATTTAAGCATAGTACTTGGCACTTGAAGTGTTCAGTAAATTTTTATTGAATAATTTAATGTATGCATGAATGATAAGTATTCTGAATTTGGACTTCATACTCTGTGATTTGGGAACAGTCTAGCATTGGTGTATAAAAGCCCTCTGTTTAACACCCTTCCCGTGCCCAATTTCCTTTCCCACCTCAAAAGCACCCTCTCTAATGTGTTTGCTATATGTCATTGATTCTGTGTGCATCTTTGTAAAATACTTGATGACTTTTTTTGTATATGTATTTTTAATTCCAAAATTGCTCATTATGGTACACTGTTTTAGAATTTTTGACTGTAGAATTCTGTAAAATATAGAATCCCTGTAAAAATTCTGTAGATCTCGCTCTGGTTTTTACTTTTTCACTCAGCACAGATTTAAGACCTATGTGTGTTTTTGGATGTACATTTAGCTAATTGGCCCTAACTGCAGCATAGTATTACATGGTGTGTGTCCGTTCCCATGGTGATGGATGCCTAGGCTACCGTAAACAATGCTCCCAATAAACAGTCTTGTACATGTCCATTATAGACGTATTTGAGAATTTCTTTGGGATACAGGCTAAGAAGTGGCATTGTGGTATAAGTATTGTCAGGCTCCTGAATGATTGTATCAGTGTATACCCCACAGGCATTGCATTCTCCACTACCCCAACATTTGATATTGTCCCCATTTCTCATTTTTGCCATTAAATTATGTCTCCTTTTAATTTATACCTTCTAATTACTAGTGAGTTCGAGCATTTCTTCATATTCTAGTTAACTGTTTCCCTTCATGAAATAAGCGTGAAACTATAAACATCGTATTTTATTTATTTTTTTAACCTGGAGGAACTTTTGGTTATGTATTATATTTTGTAAGATATTAATGTATTTTATCAAACTTCAAAAAGAGAAGAACATCAGACTTTATGTAGAAGCTTATTGTTTTCTTCCTGATTGCAAGAAATGATGAAACAAATATTTTTAAGCATGCAATTTGAAATCTATAAAGTATGCTACAGTTAAACCCCTTACCTTGTTAATCTATTCTCATTGTCTTCATTTATGCTGAAAATTGAGAACAAATGTTTTTACCAGAATAGATTTGGTTGGAAAATGCTTTATCACATCAGATTTTTAAAAATCTCCTCTGGACAAAAATCAGTAGGAGATTATATAAATTAAAAAAAAAATCAGCTCCAGCTGTTTCCCCATTTGCAGTCTCCCTAGATGTAAAACTGACTAAATAGCAGGTAGCACCTCTGCCTGTCCATGAAGAGCACAACACTTGATCAGTGAGCATGGTCATAACAGTCACTGACTATTAAGTAGATGATATTAAATATGATATACAAGTACTATATTTCCCATTTTTCTGTAAAAGGGCAATAAAAAATATAGATATTTTAATTTGTAAAGTGGGGATAGAGAAAAGCATATTTCCTTATTGAGATGTCATTTCTTGGGGTCTTAGAAAAAGTTGGGCAGCAGTTGTTTCAGACTTGCACATGAATCCCATTGCTGTTTGTTCAGTCTACAGGAAAGGATGAGTGATGACTCAGTGCTTTTTTTCCTTATTCCAACAGATTTGCAGTATTTATGCTTTCCTTTCCTGAGGAAGCAATACAGTTTCTTAAGTGTTTTATTTCTGACTAAAATGTGATGCAATCATTTGGTTCTGTTGACTTTTGTTTGGTATTTGCTTGACTGAGTGAAAAAGGAAATTTAATTTGTTACGTGATTCATGTCATGAACCATGAACTTTTCCCAATGACACCATAATATGTTAAAATTTTTTGTTTCATTTTTCTCTTTTTGCTGGTATTGTGGTTATGACTTTTGAGAAATTATCAATCAATAAAACATTTTTTCCTGCTCTTAATTTTCTTCAAACTCACACTCTTTGCTAAGATGTAGAGTTTTCCAAATACTTTGATATATTACTCTGCCTTGAAAAAATTTTTTTTCTCATTTTTTCTCAAAATCTTGCTTGGAAAATCTTAGATGTGCTTTTAAAATATCCTTTTTAACCTTTCAGGAATCTTTTAAAATTCAATATTTATCTATGCTAAGCCTTTTATAGAGCATAAAAAGTATACTACCTACTTTTTCCCTCCCCACTGTTCTGCCTCTCCAACTACCTTCATTTTCTATTCTTTAAGCTGTTTCTTTTGCTATTTAATGCCATTTTCCTAATAGTAGGCTTAGACTGCTCTTTTTAAAAATATGTACGGGTTGTTCTCTAGACCTACATAGCTGTCTTCCTGGAATCTGCCTTCTCACATATCCTAGGTATTTCCTTCACCTCCCTATTTTGGGACCCCATGTTTCCTGGACCCCATATCTTCCTTTTTTATTGTTTGCACTTTAATTAATTCATATCTCCAGAGAGTACCTAAGAAAAAGGAGCATGGGATGTAAATTTGTTTGTGAATCTGCATGTATGAAAATGTCTTTATTTTCTCTCATAATCAATTTGTAGTTTCCCTAGATAGAGAATTTTAGATCGGAGAGTATTTTCTCTGAGTTTAACAGACATTGCCCTTGATTTCTAGCCTCTGTTGTTGCTAATGAGAGATGATGTTCTGATTCTTGATTTTTTTTCCCTTCCTCGGTTGCTTTTAGGATCTTATCTGATGTTCTGAAATTTTATGATAATCTGCCTCACTGTGGGCCTTGTTTCATCTGTTGTGCTAGGCACACTGAGGGCTTTTTCAATTTTTTCGGTTCTGGGGATTTTTTTGAATTCTTAAATTCTAACCAACTTCCCCCCTTCTCTGTTTGCCCCGGTTTTCCTATTCTTTCTGGAACTCTTATTGTTTGTGTTTGGAATTCATGGACTGATGGGTCCTTTAATTTTACCATCTTTTCTATTTCTCATCTTTTTGTCTATTTTCTGGAAGCTGTCTTGAACATCTTCAGAGTCTTCTAATAAGTTTTATATTTTTGCTATCCTATTTTTAATTTTCAAGAGCTTTTTTCTCTGAATGTTGCTTTTCAATAGTTTTCTATTTTTGTTTTATGGACGAAATAGCTTTTCTTTAAGTATATTAATTATAATTTTTAAAAATTTCTTCGGCCTCCTGCACCATTTCTGTTTCCTTAAAATACCTTTACTTGATTGTTTGTTTTGGTTTTTCATTTAGGGAATTCCTTAAATGTATAGCCTTGGCTATCTTACTCATATTCCAGAATGAGCTGCTGAAAAACTGAAAGCTGAGTTTTCCAGAGTGGGGGCTTCAAAGAGTTAACTAGTTGTCTTCATTATAAGGTAATTAGCCAGGGACCCAACTTTTTGCGGGGAGGAGGTTACCTCTAGCAGTCAGTATTTGTAGGTGTTTTTCTCTTGGCCAGGTTCTTCCCTAGAGAGAATGCTCCAATCATTGGCTCACATGCCTGGCTGCAACATTTGGGGAGCTGAGTGGGGAAAGAGCTGGGGATATTTACCATTGAGGATATCAGCTTTCCGTTAATCCTCATCTTTTTAGACTGATAGGGCTGCCCCTAGTTGTCCTGTGGTCCACAGTCTCTTTAGCTTCCAGAGAACAAACTTCCTATCCTCTGACTAGTGGCTCCTTAGAGTTAGAGTGGGAATCTTGGGATAGAATTTTCACCCTCTTCTTTTTTCAGCCCTGCCTGCTATCTCCACTTTTAGAGGCGTTCTGAGCTTCTCTGGTGTATCTTACCACAGTTCACAGTTTGCTTTGAGCTTCCCCTTAACATACTCTTAGCTTTTGCTTTCTTTGTTCTGCTAAACCAAATAACTTATCCATTTGCTTTTCAGCTTCCAAAAACTTTGTCATAGTTGTTTCTTATTCTTTATCCTTGTGGATTTTGTTTTTAACGCCATTTTAGTGGAGTTATGGAGAGGGCAAAGGTAAATGCGGGTATTCAGTGTATTCAAGCTTATTTCTTTGATGCTCTGTTTCAGCACAAGATTTAATAGGTGGTTTGCTTATAGCAGTTGCAAACTTTTGCTATAATAGCAGTATTATACAGGATATAAATTCGTTTGTTTTTTGCTACCTTCATGGATTAATGCCATACTATAGCTCGCTGTAAGAGAATGACTTTGTGAAGTTTACAGATAGAATAATAGAAATTTAGTTACCTAAATGTTACTTTTACAGATGTGGAAATTGAGACCCAGAGAGCAGAAGCATCTTATTTATGTTCACTTATCTATCTAGAACTAGAACTAAGTCTTCTCCAGTGTTCTTTTCCTTACCAGTATGGTTCTATTTTCATTAAAGTAACTGGAAATAGGAGCCCTCTATCCATTGCTTATATCACCCAAATGTCCTTTTAATCTAGTGTAGGCTTTAGGTTGTAGTCATGAAATTTTTTAAAAAATGTTTTTCTTTCTATTACTGTTCTCTTTGGGGGAGAAATCCTGCTTTATACTTTTGAATAAAATTACTTACACACATATCTATAGACCACCAAGGAAGACCAAGTGCTGTAGGCATAAATAATAATAAATAATAAAAAAAATTAGGAAAAATTAGTTTGCCTGTTTCAGTTTTTAAATAAGGTGGAAAAGGACAGCAGGCACTGTAAAAATGTCAACAGGTTTCTTCTTTTCTAAGACCCCTTCCTGAATTTTACCCCATACTGTACAAACCTTTTGTCTTATTTCTCCTTCCTTCCTATAGTTTGTATTTTGTACATTTTGCCCCAGAACATTACTGAATTCTTTGTTAACATAGAATTTATATGTAAAATCCTTGGAGGAGAAATCCTGCTTTATACTTTTGAATAAAATTACTTACACACATATATATATATAGACTGTCTCCTTTGACTAAGGCACTAAGAATCCTTCTTTGACTAAGGATTCCTCGGTAGGTGCTAGCATCTTTTGGGATTACATATTTGCCTTTTGACAGATTCATGGTGGTTGGTATAAATTTACCTTTCTCTGGTCACTATTATGAGGCAATTGAAAGAATGGGCTGAGCCCCTTCCTTTGTGTCACATTGGTAACTAGTAATAACAGCTGGGCGCAGAGCAGGGAAAACCTCTTCGGAAGCTAAGGAGTCTAATGTCCCCTTATCTGGAAGTGAACATGTTGGAAGAGAAGCTCTCTGAGAGCCTTACAGCCTTCAGATTTCATGGTCATTAGGAGGTGCTTCCAGTGAACCAATGATACCCTTCATAACAGCTGACTGACAAAGAAAAGTAATATCTATTGGGATTGAGTAGAATCCAATGGAAATTTTTTCATGACTGAGCTAAGCTGTTGCTAACATAATCTGAAGTAACCTAGAACACTTAGAATCATAGAGCATTTTTTTCTTGCTCCCTCTTCTAAGGTTAAATAATGCTTTCTCATTTTTTATTTTTTCTAATTTTTATTTTTTATTGTGAAATATGATATATGTGAAACACATATTTAAAACCTGTGTACATTTTAAAGACTTGTAAAACAAAAGCTAGGGTAAACATTTTATGAGCGTAAAAGTTCCCTGTGTGATCTTATGCCTTACCTTAGGTTAACCACTGTCCTGACTATTATCAAGAAAGTTAGGATTTTGCTTCTCTTTATTATGTTTTAAATTTTAAACTTGAAAGCAAAATAGCTCAATGATGAAAGGCCTTCAGACTTTTTACATATGTATTTATTTTGGTATAATTGAGATAACATTAGTTTCAGGTGTACAGCATAATGATTCAATATTTGTATATATTATGAAATGATCACCACAGTGAGTCTAGTTAACATTTGTCAACATACATAATTTACAAAAACATTTTTTTTCTCCTGATAAGAACTTTTAAGATTTACTCTCAGCGAGTTTCAAATGTGCAATGCAGTATTATTAACTAGAATCACCATGTTGTACATTACATTCCCACAACTAATTTATTTTATAACTGGAAGTTTATAGATTTTGATTTCTTTCAACCATTTCAGCCCCTCTCCCACCCCCTCTTCCACCCCCTCTTCTGGAAACTACCCATTTGTTGTTCTCTGTATCTATGAGCTTGTGTGTGTAGTTTTTTGTTTGTTTTTCTTGATTTGTTTGTTTTTTAAGTTACAACCTATCGGTGAAATCACCTGGTATTTGTAAAGACAAATACTTATTTCTGACTTATTTCACTTAGCATAATGCCCTCAGGGTCTATTCATATTTTTGCTAATAACAAGATTTTATTTTATTTATTTTATTTTATTTATTTTATTTTAATATTTTATTTTATGGCTGAGTAGTAGTTCATTGTGTATGTATTACATTTTCTTTGTCTATTCATCCATTGATGGACACTTATTTTGTTTCCATAGCTTGGCTATTTTAAATAATGCTGCAGTGAATATTGTGGTACATAAATTTTTTTGAGTTACCATTTTTTTTGTTGTTGTTTTTCAGTTATATTCCTAGAAGAGGAATTGCTGGATTGTGTAGTAGTTCTATTTATAATTTTTTTAGGAAACTCCATACTGTTTTCCATAGTGGCTGTACCAGTTTACATTCCCACCAACAATGTATAAGGGTTTCCTTTTTTTTTTCACAAGATAATACTAGAAAAATAATAAGTAACATTTATTGAGCACTTATTCTATGCCATTTATTCTTCTGAGCACTTTATACATTGTAACTCCCCAACAACTGTGAGATAAGTGAGAAAAGAAGCATGGAGTTAAGAATTGGATCCCCCTGGGATTCTAATCCAGCCAATCTGGCTCCTCAACGTGCTCTCTTATTTATTACACCTAATTAGGGTATTGTTTTATAATTTGATACAATTTTAAATCTTTATGATCTGCATTTATTTTGAATCTTGAAAACTCTAACCAGATAACAGTGTAGCCATCAAGCTCTATATTGTTTCTGTTAGAAGCATTTATGGGAAAGTTCTACAGGCTTTAGATCTTATCTAAACACTCTTAGCTTCTCATTGCATGACACAGATATATAGTCCATCAATTTATTGAAACCTTATTATATCTTTACTATTGTCTATTTCAGAGCCCCTCTAAAATGTTTGTTTGTTTTTTTTAAATAAGAATTAGTTTTTTTTTTTAATGGGAATTTTCAGGAAAAACCAACAATATCATATTTGTAATTCAGAGTATAGCAGTAGTCCCCAACCTTTTTGGCACCAGGGACTGGTACTCCTGTGAGAGCCTAAAGCTTGCTCCGGGGCCGAGTTGAGATGGTGATGCTAGCGCTGGAGAGCGGCTGCAAATACAGATGAAGGAAGCTTTGCTTGCTTGCCTACTGCTTATCTCCTGCTGTGTGACCAGGTTCCTAACAGGCCATGGACCAGTACCAGTCTGTGGCCCAGGGGTTGGGGACCTGTGTTGTATAGTGATATTTAGGTTAGAGTTAACATACTTTAATTTTTTAAAAAGCTGTGGTTATAGGAAGCATTTTTCTAATATAACATTTTCCAAATTCTTCTTGAAAATATTGAAAAATTACACAAGTAATTTTTGACACTTGTTTAGATATGATCTTCAGGAGATAACTTCTTTAAAAGACAGTTATTGACTCTGCTTAGTGAATTAATGTTTCCTTTGCAGTGTTTTCTCTGAAAACAACTAGCTATAATGAAAAGTCTTTAAGTTTTTTAAATTAGAAACTATTTCTCTAGAAGAAATAGATTTACAGCTCTGCAACTTCTAGAAAAAGGCATGTAAAATGTCTCAAGATATTGCTAACTGCTAACTAAATTCTACCATGGCATAAAACTTTACTTAAATAAACCTCATGTTTGAACTGATGTAGGGTTGCTGGAATTGCACTAATTCAAGGCAGTTATCTTGGGTCTAGGCACTGCTGTTTTCTTGCTGTGTGATTCTGGGCTAGTCGTTTAATAACCAATTTGAGTATCCATTCTTCATCTGTAAAATGCCACTGACACCTACCTCATCGTGAGAATTAACTAAGTGAATATATGTGAAAACGCCTCACACAGCATGGCATGTAGTAGTAGTATAATAAATGTTTGTAAATGTTCTCTTCCCATTAAAATTGCCTCTTTGTGCTGACAAAATTGTTGTATAGTATTTATAAATATGCTTTGTAATGATAGAATTAATATTTTAAAAATGGTTTGAATGTATGTTGGCAGACTGAACTCTATCAATTAATAATATATGTGGAGAGTATAAAAAGCAGGATTAGGATGTGTTTCCATAGTGTAGCAGTTAGCACATCTACTATGCATGCAGAAGGTCCTGGGTTCATGCCCCAGTAGAACCATAGTCCATGGTCTATGGCCATGCCACCCTGAACAAGCCCGACGTCTGATCTCAGAAGCTAAGCAGGGTCAGGCCTGGTTAGTACTTGGATGGGAGACCACCCGGGAAGACCAGGTCCTGTAGACATAAATGATAATAATAAATAATAAAAAAATAAATAAATAAAAGGTTTATATTTAAGTACAATGATGAAATAGCAACTCTGTTGTATGCTATATGGAAAGTTATTTTGTGGCTAACACTGCTGCTCTACAAAATAAATGGGATTTGGTATTGCTTTTGTTTGTATGTATGTATCTTGGATGATTGGGGAGAATGCAGGCATATTATGCTATTGCTTTTAGGTCATTTTCTTTTTTGACAAGAAGGAATCTCCTATCCGGCTAAAATCTTATGTTCTTTAAGCTGTTGTTAAGCTGTTGGTTAAGACCGGGATGTTATTCAACTAAAATGAAAACTCAGATACCAAACACATTTTACATTCTTGAGTTATACCTGAATGATCAGGCTCTTTTATTCCTGCATGCCCCCCAGCCCCATGGAATGTTTGAATATCAATGTCTTTTCTCACCAGAACAATGATCTAAAGTCTTTGCTTTCTTTGGTAGCAAGGAAAGAATAGCTAACCCTTGTGAAGCTCTTGTCAGTTTACAATGCACTTAAGCACACATTTTCTTATTTGATCTTCACAGCACCCTTGAAAGGGAGCACAGCTGATTTCATATCCATTTATAGGTGAGGACATAAAGGTTTCAAGGCGTTTATGAGTTCCCTAAGGTCACACTGCTCGTAAGTAGATAACCTGGGGCTTAAACCCAAGTTTTCTGATTCTAAACCTAAGGCCTTTTTTTTTTTTTTTTTTAACTTTCCCATGTTATAACTTTCTCCTTATAAATTAACAGACCCATCTAGTGTCTTATTAGATATGGAAGTCAATCAACAAGGCAGGTGGATTCCAAAAGCCTTTTGATCCTAATCATTATACAGGCATTTAGAAAAGAAAACTTCTAATGTGGGGCTTGACCTCTTTCAGTCTGAGATTCTGGATCTCTTACACATCATTTTATTGATCCCAGATTGTTTTTATTTAAGAAGGCTAAGACAGTGGGGAAATATTTCATTTCAATATAAAAATGTGCATGTAGAGAGGTGATAAAATTACAATTTGCAGTGGTAAATGCCATGTGAAGTTTTAATGAAAATTACTTTATGAATATTAGAAAGCATGTCACCAAAGAAGTAAAATTTCCGATAAATTTATAAGAAGGGGTCCTCTATTAGTGATCTATTCAAACAACAATATAAATACAGTAGGACATGATGAATGAGAAACAATCTTTGTCCACAGGAAGCTCACAGTCTAGGTTGTCATTCAACGCATACTGTATCAGAGAGCTTCATAAACCCATGGGCCACATTTCTGCTAATGGTGATAAAGCATTTTAATAAACAGCTTATAAGAAGTCAATTCACTTGCCAAGTAACCTTGAATTTTACCATCCAGATTATTCTGAACCACTGTCAGGGGGTATAAATGCAATCCTTGTGTTTCACAGAAAATCTTAAATCTATCTGTTTTGCAGTTTCTGTGCAGAGGTTCTGAATTTGAATTTAAGTCATTATTCAGAGCCATTAATGGGAAAAATCCATGGCAAACTAATAACTTAGAGTCATAGAACAGTAAAGTCAGCAGATCTTGAGTCTTTGTTTATATGCTGTCCATGCTGTGCACTGAAATGTAAGGTATTACATATTTCTTTTTCGCATTGTTATTTGCTGTGGGAAATAGCTCCAAAATTTTAGAATTTTGAATTTGAGTGGGACTTCAGTGGGAGAGAATGGACTGAGAGCCACCCACAGGCTTCCTGATACTTAGCCTAGCTCTCTCTCTTTCCACCAGTCTTTGTTGGGCTTCAAATTTAGCAGCCAAAAGAGATTTAATTGTGGTCTTCTTAAAAGTTTATGTGAGATTTCTTTATTTAGTTGTGGATGAATGTAAAATTTTTCCTTATTTAGTTGTGGGAATTCTCTCTGCATTTGTATCTTCCAAGGCTTTTGGCCTGTTTTTACTTTGTCTAAACAAACATGACTGATAATTTATGATTTAAAAAATTACTTATGACATTGGTTAAACTTAAAAATATGTCATTTTGTAGACTTTTTACCTAACTGCAGAGAAAACATCTAATTCACGTTCTGAGTTATATTAGTTCTTTGGCAATGACAATGAGAATATGTTTCTATTCCCAAACCATCAGCATTAGATGTAGCTTCCTAGATTATCACACCTGCCTTGTCTATTCTCAGGGCTGCCTTAAGACACCTGAGAGATATATGGAAGAACTTTGAACCAAACCATAAAGTGCTATAATAGTATGTTGCATGCATGCAGTCGTGCATGAATCCTCTGATTAATTGTACAATTGAGATTGTTTGTTATGAGACATTTTGTTACATGAGCTTTCAGATTGGAATAGGCCAAAAATGTAGTTGGGTCAAGAAAACACTTAAATTCTTCAAGGCCTTGCTGGCGGTAAAATTATGGAGCGAATGGGTAGTGGGAAATAAGCCTAGAGTGTTAGTGCCTTACACTGTGAATGGAAATAATAAGTAGACTTGAATTTTTTTCTTTGTTTAGTATCCAGCCTCTTCATTCTTTCATCACTATGTATTAAGCACCTAGTAAGGACTGGATACTTTTTAGACATCACTAATGTTCACATAAATAAGACAAGATGCCAATGATGTCCTCCAGGAGCTTACAGGGGAAGGTAGTTACAGATAAGATACAACATAGGATCATAAATGTATTTTGGAATATGCCATATGACTGACCTTGCTGAGAAAGGTATATAATCTTGGCTAATACTTTTTCTTATTAATTTATAAATATTTTCTTGGGTAACTTTTTAAACTTTTAATAATATAAGCAATTTATTGCCAAACCATATATAACATTTAAACAATTTTTAAATATGTAAACTATTTTTTAAATATATTTTTAGATAGCCTTATTTTCCTAAAATATGGATCTACTCTACTTGGTAATCCACCTGAACCTTCCCTATCTGACTACATTAATATTAGAGAGCTCTTAAAGAAAGGGCATTGCTACTGTCACCTTGATGTTAGTCCTTTGTGCTAGTATTTCCTAAGAGCAGAAACCTGGGTTTGAATCCTAATTGAACCACTTATTATCTGTGAAAATTATTTGTCCTTCAGTTTCAATATCTATGAAATGAGAATAAAGATAATGCCTACCTCATAGTTGTGAGGCTTGAGTGAGTTAATATATGTTAGAGTGCTTAGATGAGTGTCTGGTACACATTAAAGGCTATATAAGTGTTATCGACAGCTGTCATCATCAATATCATCATCATGATCATTATTGTTATTACTATTTGGCAGAATAAAAGTAAATTGAGTAATGTTTTCAAGAATGCATTTTCTCCTTCTCAAGCCCTGAAAATTGACCTAAACTACAGGTAGAAAGATAAAGGGTCAGGTAGTATACTAGCATTTTACCAGCATTTTCATTTAATCCTTACACCAGTGCTATGAAGTAGATGAGCAAACAGGCTCAGAGAAATTAAGTAACTTGCATAAGGTCTCATGTTAGTAAGTGGATACCATTATGATAACTAGTCTCTGTTACTCTCTATCTGTACTCTTGACACCTAAAGCCTGAGAGTTCAGCAAATTTCACTAATAGAGAAGCTTGAATATGTTTGTTTGGGACCTTATTTCTAACAACAGTAAAAGGTTGTCATCCACATTTTTAGTTTGTTCCCACTGTAGTGATGTTTTATGTATTTGTAATTTCACCTCTTCCATTCAAAAAAAGTATGTTGCAGTAGTTTAAATGGTATAAGTGGGATCTAGATAGAAAATATTCGAACATGTGGAGTCTTATCAGTAGTTTTCAGAATTAAGCTGACTTATGATATTGTGCTAGTTTTCAAGATCACCATCATAATTACTGAAGTCATCACTCTTCAAATTAATAGTTGTTTCATAGAGTTTTTAAGCCTAAACTCCATGTAGTTACATATTCTAGGTGCTATTTGATATGATTATTGTCGTAGGCTTTTGGGAAGCATTCAGAATTAATTAAAATAACTTGGACTTAAATGTAGTTAACTTTTAATCTTTTGTTGTTTTTATAGGAAAGTTATTTGGATAGGAAAGAAGGAAATTTTATGGCTGTAAAATCCCCATCCACACAGTGTCAGCTTAGCTTCCTGGATTAGGTTACCTCAAACCCCCAGCCTAGAAGGTATGGAAGTTGTAAGCTCTTCCTAAAAACATTTGTGCATTTCCTGAGTTTTATCTTCTAGAATCGCTTCTGCCTCCTAGGCCCTATTTTCTTGCCTTGCGCCTCTGATATGCACCGTGGTGCACTCCAACCTGAAACTTGGCTCTTTCTCTGATTTTCAGAAAGGCCCTAATTCACACAAGGCATTTGTGGATTTCGTACACCTAACCACAGAAAAGAGGCCAAGTAGAGGTAGGGTGAGCCTTACATTTCATTAATGCAACTTCTCTCGTAAGGCATCACTATTATCAAAATGTTTTCAGACTTCCCTTAATCTAAGAACTTCACCCCTACCTAATCCCACCTTTGCTCCATTTAACTGACTCGTCTTCTCTTCTTTTCCCTCTCCTCCTCATTCTTCAATCTGTTCCTTTCAGAGATAAAATTACAAATTCTTTCTCTTGTCTAATGCAGAACAGTTTCCCTCTCTTAACAACCATTCTGGGATCAGCAAGGATCCATGCACCCTGAAGAAGTGGACATGAGAGATGTTCAATACTGAGGGAATATATTTTCACAAAGAACGTTCTTTCTAAGAGGAATTCTTGTGTTATTAGGATGACAAAACAGGACTTTTCATATTGTTACATGGCAGCTGACAATGTACTAATCTCAAGCTTAGTTTTCTGAATAAAGTGTCAGAAACCTAAAAGATGATTATACATGTAATTCGTCTAAATCATATACTCTAGATATCTTTGACTAATATAATGTCCTTGTGTATAGAATGTATGTTATTTTTAAAGAGGCGTGCTGCTTACCTGAAAGGCATGAACCCACTTAACACAGAAGAGTCATCTCATGGCATCTTTCATTATTATATATTTCACTTATGCAAAATAATTTTAGCCTTTGATACTCGAGTATTTTTGTTACCATGAATTTTTTTTCTAACAGTTCAAGAATTTTTTTTCTAACAGTTCAAGACAATATGTAATCTTTAAAACCTAAAGCAAATGCAGAAGTGGATTTTTCAGGACTTAAACCTTCATACTTCTATTTATGGATCAGTCTATAAGTGACTGAATCTTTGACTGCTCTTAGCTAAAAAAAAAAAAAAAATCACAACTTTTTTCACTCTTCTGTGTTAATTTTGAGTACTTATAGAGAGTTCTGTAAACTGTCTTGTAAATATACTGCTTTTTTTGAATTTCTAAATAAGATTCATGAAATTGCTTTTCTCACCATATATTAGCTCAACCTTACAGATTGTTTTCCCCCATAGGTAACAGAAAAGAGAAAACCTAATCAATGATTGTGGAATAATATGGAAGAAGATGGAAAAAAACTTGTTTAATGGGTAAGAAATAAAACTATAATAAAAAGTTATTAATGAAAA
This sequence comes from Eidolon dupreanum, assembly GCA_028627145.1. Lineage (NCBI taxonomy): Eukaryota > Metazoa > Chordata > Mammalia > Chiroptera > Pteropodidae > Eidolon > Eidolon dupreanum. Next base: position 91,514,920 of record CM053502.1, on the reverse strand, counting down.
CTATTTGTAATAGCATTATGTATGGCCTAATAGGTAGCCTAGGTTGGCATACTGTTAGGGTGAGTGATCAGTTTCTATCTTTGTCTTATGTCCATTCTGAACTTTCACCACCTTCCTTCTCAGTGTTGTGAATTTTTTAGTACTGTGAATTAACTTTAGCTAAGAGGGTACACAGCCATATTTCAAGATAAAGATGGGACCTGGAGGCCAGCAACCATACTAAAACAAGCCTAGAGTAGGTCTTGAAGGTTACTGGTGGTTGTATAGAAAACGTGTCTGTCATGACCTGTCAGAATTAACCACCCCTTCTTCTTGCTTTCTAAATACTGCCAGCTGTTATTAGGCTCACCATGGGGATCCCATTCATTAGGCAAGTGCAGATTGCGTGTCAGGTGGTAATCAAATAGAATTTCACAGAAAGTGCAGTGAAAGGTGTGACTAAATTTATGAGATACAGTGTTTTTTAATTACACAAGTCCATACATTCTCATTGTCAATAATTTAAACATAGATAACCAAAGCCCTTTACCTGAATCTTAGCCCTCTCCCAAAGTGTATAAGTGTATGATACATGTTTGTCCAATCTTTTTCTTGGCCTAGTGTTTAGAAACTTTGGCTTAAAAGCCAAACTGTTTTTGATCAGTCACTGTTAACTTGATATTTCAGCAAGTTAATTACTCTGTGCATCAATTCCTTAGGTATAAGGTGGGAACAATAAAATGCCTATATCATAACCATGTTGAGAATTAATTAGTTAATCCATATGAAAAACTTGAAATAATTCCTGGAACATAGTAAGTGTTCAGTAAATGTTAGCTATAATTCTCATATGTATCCCAGTTAACATGTTTATGTACCAACCCTGCACAGATGATACACTCTAAGAGTTAAACCTTCTTGGATAAGGTTAACCTGGTGGCAAGGATTTAAAATTTTCTTCATGATAGTTGTCTTTTTGGCTTCAAGCTTTATTTCTCTCAGAGTGTGCTCTGCTAGATTATGTGTGAGAATACTTTCAGCTCTTACTGCATATCTTATGGAGTATATGATGCTTAAAGTATGTATAAATAAACAGCTATCTTCAGGCTATAGCAGTTTCATCCTGTCCATAAAAGTATCTTTGTCAAAGCTGGGTTCAATATTCTCTTATTTCTATTTAGGTATGTCAAATTTTCTGTTAAAAATCCTTCAGTCCATTTTGAAGGACAGGTCTTTTGAGTTTCTTTCTTTCTTGTTTTACAGAATTTTAATCATTTTGAAAATGTCTTTGATATCTTCGATATCTTGGCTGGTCAGCACTTTCTTAGGTGATGCAGACAATTACCTTTTTTAAGAAGAAAGGACACTAAAACAGTCATCTCTTTTTAATTTTTTTTTTCCTCCTTGTTCTGAGGCTCTCTTAGATTATTAGGGACTATACTGTCTGCTGTGACTATTTTAGACTAATATACAAGAACGAGTTAACATTTACTGAGTGTTTATTATGTGTCAGACTCTGTTTTAAGTGCTTTACTCATTTATTATCTCATTTAATTCTGTAATCCACTTATGAAGCAGATATTGTTATCCTGATTTTAAAAGCTGAAGAAAGTAAGACACAGATTGAGTAATTTGCCCAAAGTCACATGGCAAGGATTCAGACCCTGGGGGCCTGCTGGCCTAGTTAATAAACTCTTTTAAGGTTTGCTAAGGTGGATATGAATTTAAATAAAACAGTATAGCCAAATATCTCCTGAAAAAGTCACCATAACTAATCTGGCTTTGCTTGTTTGTGGAAAGGAAAATTTGAAATCATGTATCTTCTTAAGTATGGGAAAAATGATGATGTGAGATTATTTGTAATTATTTTTCTTGACCATACTTAAATGAATACAGCTGTTTTGCTTCATTATGAATCATTTGTAGTAGATAGAAGTCACCTGGACCTAGCTAAGGACCAAATACATCTTTAGAAAGGATTAGAGCAAGTTGATTTGTAGTTTACCATTTAGTTGCTATTTTGAGAAATGTCCAGACGGAAAGATTGAACTGTGCAGCAGTTTGTAACTGATTGGTCATTGGAAATTGTTCTTTTGTCCTGTTAAGTAATATTTGAATGACAGCAAAAAGTTGTGCAAGAGAAGAAAAGGCAGGAGAAAGATGACTTATGGGTCTTATAATTAGAATGTCACTTATAAGTGATGATCTAAAAAGTAAATGTGCGTTAACAGTCGACATTTATATAACTGGAAGGAAGTATAGTATGAGGTTTTTGTGCTGGGGTCTGTCTTGTCAGAGAGAAACATTGACTTTGCTTTTCTTCAAATAGCAATTCATTCCTGTTGAAATATGGTAAAGTACAAAGAGTAAGCGACATTTAAAGTAACAAGTACACTGATAAAATGTTTTAACTTTCCCGTGAAGTGTGGCTACACATAGTCCGTAATGTTTTCCTCTCTCCATCTTTTTTAACTCTCCCTTGTTGGAGAATCCCTTCCGAATGTTCATCAAAGTTATGGCTCTTAATGTACATATCTTTTACAATAGTGTCTTAAAGGATGGTCCAGGGACCCTTGAGACTCTTTCAGGAGTCAAAACGATTTTCATAACACTACTAACATTACTTGCTTACAAGTATGCAGGGAAGCTTTCCAAAGGCTACATGATATGCAACCAACTGAATGCAGAGATAAGATAGGAGAATCCAGCTGTCTTCCTTAACCCAGACATTAAAAAGATTTGCAAAAAATGTAAAACAAGGCCCCTCATCCTACTAAATTTGCAGTGAGAAGCACTCGGTTTGTTCTACTTTAGAACATCCCAGTGACCCCAGTATGGATCAGAATGCCTTGATGCCCTCTCTCATGATTGGGTGACTGTGAGTGGTCACAGGCAGTGCCCACGACATAATACCTCCATGTGGATTCGAGTGACATCCTGATAGATTGAGGCCATGTCTCCCAATCTAGGGAAGTGAAATTTCTGTTCCTTTTTCATGATTGTGGTAGAGGATATGTTTCAGATTATAGGGAGCTATGGATATCTGGACTTCAGGAGAAAGGAGGGTTTGATGTTAAGTAGGAGCACCAACCAACCTTGCCAGTTCTTTGCGTTGGTTGCTCCCAACTTGGGGAGGACCAAAAGAACCTTTTGGGACAGCCTTATATTTTTTGGTGTTAATTGGGCATCTGCTGTGTTCCAGTCCTATTTTGAGGGCTGGAAATAAGTCAGCAAACAAAATAAAAGCAAAAATACCTCTATCCTCATGGAGCTTCCATTCCAATCTTTGAGTCCTTTATCCTAGTCACAGCTCCCACTTCAGGGGAATCAGAGTTAATGGCAGCCACTGTGGATCTTGAACATCAACTGATATTTCACAGTGGCAGAGTGTTGAGGGTATAGAGTGAGAACTGCTTGACATTTTGTGATTTTCGATTATTTTAAAAAAAGGCACCAAATGGTTTGGGGTTTTTCACATCTTAATGGTACCCCAATATAGCAATAAAAGTGGGCCTGTCCAGTTACCCTTACTATGGTTGTTTTAATCTTGTTTTGTTATCAAAGTTAGTGTCATGTTTGTCAAGAAATTTAACCTAAAAAAATTAAATACCAAGCGATATTAAATTTATTCTAATTGTTTTCTATTATTTGAAGAAAAATTTTCATACATGTATGAGATATTCCTTGCCTGATGAGTTGCTCCCAAGACCCTGTAATTTGTTTAATAGACTTTTATACAGAAAGAGATTACTTGGCTCATTAGACTCTGTCACTTAATAATGACTTGAAGGTTAACTAATGCAGTCATCAAGACTCCTGCTCACTGACTAGATGTCTGTCATATCACCCACCAACTTCAACCATTTCCAAATGCAGACGATTGGGAATAACATTAGAATATTAATGGGAAAAGTTACTGACATTCAAAATGTGAATGACCAAAAATTATATCTAAAGATTATTTTAATTTTAAGATACACTTTAATAGAAGCTCTTTTTTCTTTTTTTTAAATTGGGTGGCATTTTGGCTTTTCCTTCATTGAAGGTGTGATAGAAGCTTTTTAATCAGACTGCACCAAAAGGCTGTTGTCTTTCAGCACTGCTACCTGCCAGTCACTCCATTCTTAGATGTGCCTAATATACCACAGACCAGAACATTTAAGGTTCAAATAAAGCCCCAGACTTCTGCCAGAGTGAAAAAGACATAGTTATTTGGCTACTCAGGGCTGAGGAGGGGGAAACTGTGAGGGATCCTTTTAAAACTGTCCAACTAACTTTTTTTAATCTCACACTTTACACACCCACCTTCTTAGGTGTGTAGGAACCTCTCATTCTTGAGCCCTTCCAGGTTCTAAAGATCTAACTAGCTCACTTGTTTATTTCACCCAGGTGTGGGCAACATTTAAGTTTTGTATGTTCTCGCCTGCTACATTTTCCATTCCTCAGTTTACTTTCCAGATTCTAAAATTTTAATGATATTTCTCATCTGCTTTTGTGTCATCTTCTCCCTTTCTTTCTGTCCTTATGAATTTATGCCCTTTTTTACTCCTTTCCTGTGATTTTACTGGCTTTCGAGAGGAAAGGAGGTAAATGTATATTCATTCTGCCATGTTTTTTGGAAGCCCAGGTTTTAATGTAAATTATCAAGTGCATGCAACATACCAGGAATTATGTTTGATGCTTGCTCTTTTCTCAGTTTAAAAATCCCCTCAAATTCTATTGAGGCTTAAAAAATTCATTCACGTTAGTGTTATTCACCTACTATTTTTTGAGCACCTCTTATATGCTAGGCATTATCACATAAATCATTTCATTTAATCATCACATCAGCTCTGTGAGGCTTATAGATGTTATTCCTCATTTTAATGAATATGGAAACATTTACAATCACAGACCTAATAAAAGGTAATGCCAGGTATGAGATAGGTTTCTAAAATAAATATCCTTTCTATTATACTATACCTGTATCAACTGTCTATTGGATATTAGATGACTGTTGTGAGCTTTTAAGCAGGGGAATACAGTATAGGATGAAAATGTTGTTTTTGTTTAATACAATGATAATATTTAAGATCTATAGTAGATCTAGAAAGATAGGAGGCATTAAGATCACCTAGCCATTAAAGCAGTAATAATGTAGGTGTGCAGTGTTAAGGGCCTAGATTTGAGGGAGAGGGAGTAACTGTAATAATGGGAAGATACTTAGGTTCAGGAGGCTACGAGGTCATTTGAATCCATTCTCTTAAATGAGCTCTTGTAACAAAGAACCTAGACCAGGGTCTGAAACTGTCATTTCCAAACACAAATTAGTAAGCCTTGGTAACTGATTTGAGTGTGACATGAATAAGGAGTTAAAGAGAATGTCAAGTCTTCAAGTCAGGTGAAGTGCCGTATCTAGGACTGGAAAAAGGTAGGGAGAAGTGCAAGGGGATATTAATAAATTTAAACAACTTACATGTGAATTTCACAGTTTTTTGAAGATAAAAACATTGACATGTCTTCTGTATTCCTTTCTTTGTTTTTTGATATTTATCCTAATGTCCTATAATCATATCATACATGATTGTAGAAACTTTACTTCATTCAGTCATATTGTTTCTTGGTAGGTAATATGTACTTGTATTTTTAAGCCAGCCTTTAGTATTTTCAAATCTGTAGTTGGAGGGTCATTTTTTTTCCTTTTTGAAAGTAAGTACTCTGGTTTCATTAGCACACAAAGTGTTTTTACAAATCAACTTAAAAAGACCAAGAACCCAGTGTGAAAGACATGAACTGACAGTGCACATAAAGAGGAAAAAAGATGAATGTTTATCATAATTAAAGGCATACAAACAAAATATGTGCGTATGTATATGTATACATATATATATATATATATATATATATATATATATATATGTATGTAATTTTTCAAATGTCAGATTGAAAATTACTTAAAGGTGTGTCAATCCCCAGTATTGGGGAAACATGCATTCTCGAGTACTACTGATGGGAGGAAGGAGAATGAGTGTAGATTTAGAACCTTTTTGGAAGGCAGTTTGATATCTATCTGTCTAAAATTTAAATGCTTATATTCCTAGACACAGCAATTCATCTTCTGTAAATTATCTCACAAACACTTGCATTAGTGCGTCAATGTATGTGCTCAAGAATATCCATGGTGCATTGTTTGTAATAATACACTGAAAAGAGCACAATTCTTCACTGGTAGGGGAGTTAGTTAAATAAATTACGCAGTCCATGCCGTAGAATATGATACAGTCTTTAAAAAGAATAAGGTAGAGCCAGATGTATGGGAAAATGTCTAAGATATATTAAGTTAAAAAGAGCAAGATATAGAATAATACATATGGTAAGATATTATATAATATATATTATATATATATATACTATATATATTTATATTAAATGCATAAAATATTTCTGGAAGTGTGCTCCAGAAGGACATTCGGTTAGGCAACTGGGGATGGAAAGCAGAAGGAGAGTTTTACTCTCGAAATTTTTATATTCTATATACATACTAGTTTTATTTTTTTAAGTATATACAATTGATAATGAAAAACAAGGACTCCGGTTGTCCTTTGCTAAACTTATAATGAACTTTGCTTTCCATAATTTTTAAATACATTTTATTATGGAAAATTTCAAATTTTATACCCCTTTCCTCTTTCTTAACCTACTCCTGGATTATTTTGAAATGAATCCTAGACATTATATTACTTCATCCATAAATATTTATTTATGTGCCTCTTCAAGATAAGAATTTTTAAAAAAATAACCAAACATTAGCACACATATAGAAATTAACAGTAATTCCTTAATATCACCAAATATATACTAGTCAGTGTTCAAATTTTTCTAATTATCTCATTTTTAAAAAAGTTTCCTTGTTAGAATTGAGATCCAAGTAAAGTTCAGCCATTGCAATACTTGACTGATCTCTCACTCTTGCCTGCCCCCACTCTCTTTTTTTTCTTTCCTTGCAATCTTGTTAAAGAAACTGTGTCATTTGTCCTAGGGTTTCCTTTAGTTTGAATATTGGTGACTGTATCCCACTGGTGTTGGTTAACATTTATTATGTCCTTTACTATGTTATCTATAAATGTGCAGTTACATCTAGAGACTAAGTTTGGGTTCTATTTTTTTTTTTTTGAAGAAATTCTTAAGTATTTGTGTATACTTTTATCAGTGAGTAATGTCTGGTTGTCTTTTTTGTGTGTGTATGATGGTAGTAGCCGTTGGTGATCATTGCCTAGGTCTACTGATTCATGAGAGTCTTCCATAAATGGAACTATTAGCTTTGGTTAATATATTAGGAATTCATTTGAGGGTATACAACATTTAGGTACAGATTATTTTAAACATTTTCTAACCTTTTATATTGTCTGCATCTATTTCCATTGGTGTGCTAATTTATCTTTGGACCCTTTCATCATGGTTTAGAGTCCTCTGTTTGATCAGGTAGATCATCTTGTTTTTCATACCCTAATTAAAAAATTACTTTTGCTTTTTTAGTTTTCATCAATATATTTTCTCCCTTCTGAGGGTATGTAAAAGGAATCTTAGATGCAACTATTAATAATTTGCCAATGAGAACACTAAAGTAGAAAATCATTTGTTCATTCATACAATCTTTCATTCAACAAAGTTTATCTAGTACCTGCTATGCTCTTGGCACCATGCCTGCCTCAGGCTGGTTATAGTAGTGACAGGTTCAATCAGACAGGCAATTACAGTGCAACATGGCAGATACTGAGTAAGGGAAAGTATATATATGTGCTCTCAGAGCTCATAGAATGTACAGCTAACCCAGTCTTGGGGAACAGGTATCCTGAGTGAAGGAATGCTATCCTAAGATATAAAGGATAAGTAGAGTCAGGCTAAGGAAGGAGTGAGTGGCCACGATAATGATGAAACTGTTCTAAGGAAGGGAGCAGCTTGTAGAAAGGTCTTGGAAGTGAGAGAGAGCAGTTCCTTAGGGGAACTAAAAATAATTTAGAACAACTGGAGCATATGTGGTATGAGAAAAGAGGGGTGGGCTATAGAGAGATATGTAGAATCAGACCACAAAAGACTTGACGAACCATGAGTTTGGGCTTTAACCCCGAAGCAATGAAAATGACATATTTGGGATTTAGGCTGAATGCAGGAAAACCTCTTGAAAGATAGTTACAGTAATGTGGGCTAGAACTGATGGTGGTCTAAATTAGATTAAAGATAATGAAGATGGAAGTAGTTTTGTTCATTCTTTCAGAAAATAATTACTGAGCACCTGTTTTTTAGTAGGTGCTGTTTCAGGCACCTGGAATTCAGCAGTGACTAAAATACACAGAACTCCCTGCCCTCGTGGAGCTTATAGTCTAGTGGGGAGAAAGACAATAAAAGTAAATATATATTGCGTCTAGGTAGTGGTAATTGCCAGGGAGGAAAATACATCAGAAAGCGAAATGAGGATAGGGAGTGTTAAGTGGAGAATGGTTTTATATAGACTGACCAGCAAAGGCTTCTCTGAGAAGCGTGAGAAGCTTCATTTGAGTATGTATCTGAATTAAATGAGGAAGCAAGCCATGTGACTATCTGAGGATGGGGGGGGGTGTGGGGGGAGCATCTGAGGCAGAAAAAAAACAGAAACACCCAGGTCTTGAGATCAGAGAGTACCTGTGTATTGGAAGAACAGTGAGGAGAGGTCAGTGGCTGAAGAGAAGTACATGAAGGGGAGAATAATGGGAGATGAGGTTATATTATATATGGCCTTATTGTTCACTGTAAAATGTGTGTGTGTGTGTGTGTGTGTGTATATATATATATATATATATATATATATATATATATATAATGGAGAGAAGTAGTGTTAAGATTCATAAGGAAGAATCAATATGATATAGTCTTTAAATTTTAGATTTCGGGATCAACTGGATATGGGAGGTTGTGAAGAGGAAGGAGTCTTGATCACTGAGATAGGGAACACAACACATCAGTCTCATAACATGAACATTTAAGAGACTGAAGCTGCTAGAGCAGAAAAGTTTAAATACCTGTTATCATGCAAATCTCTTATTATTTTATTTTTTTTAATAAATTTATTTATTTAAATTAGTTTCAAGTATATAGTACATTGGTTAGACATCTATAATGTTCATAAAATGATCCCCCCAATTACTCCCTCCCTCCCCTGGCCCTCCACTTAGCCATCATATTAATGCTAACTTCATTCCCTCTGCCATGCTCCCCATGCCCAACTATCTTGTATTTCTTTAACCCTTCACACCATTCTCCCAGCCTCCCAACCCCGCCTCCCCTCTGTCCATCACCAAATTGTCCACTATATTTGTGAAATCTCTTATTTTTTTATTACAACATTGGAGAAGAGGTAATATTGATTACACCCAGTATAAAGGGGGAGAAGTCTCTAACCATAGAATGGATTTTCTTCCAGTTTTGGCAGATCTCCAGTTAGGGACAGACTTGACTGTTCATCAGCTCAGAGAATGCCTGAGTGATGATGGGCAACAATGCTAAGCTAGATATAGATGGAGCCCTTAAGATTCTGAAAACCACCCCCAAACACATGCTACCATAGTCTGCACATGCGCGTGCTCGTACACACACACACACACACACACACACACACACACACACACACACACACACACACTTGTATTTTGTCTTTATTCACAGTCTTTAAGATGTCTGATAACTGCATAGATGACATTAACCTATTTGAATAGTATAGCAGGTACTTCTACAGAGAGAGATGTCATTATAATTTTGTTTCTATACTAAGCTTGGTTTTAGGAAATGTATCCATCCATTGAATCCTTACTTACTGTTGATGTATATACATTGCTGCATGATGTCTGGGCTACAAAAGTGACAATGACATGTCGTTGTTCCAGGTCTCAAGGACTTCAAAGTCTAATAAGTGAATAAAGAAAACCAGGGATTACAGTTAGGCGTGCCTAACTGGTATGAGAACTTGGTATGAGAATACCAAGAAAGTGTTACTTAAGCTCTAGGCTAAGTTAAGTGAACTTCTAAAAGAAGAGGATAACTTCTGAATCCATGGCTTTTTCATTTATTTCCTAATCTGTGTGTAAAACTTCTTTCTACATACTGTCCTTCTTTCTCAGTATTCTGTAGACTATACTAGCCAGAGGAAACAACTACAAGCAAATAGTATAAGCAGGTTCATATGTAGTTTATTTTATATGAATTTGTAGTTAAAATTAATAATGCTATTATAAAAATAGAACTACATAGAAGTAGCTTTAAAAGTAAACTGGCCTTTATCCTATAGAACAGCATTCTCAAACTTCTAACATTTGTATACCACTGTTATGATTTTTGCCACATTCCAGTAACTTCTATAGAGTTACCTGATATTTTTCTGCAAACCAAATTACTTTTTTTTAAACTTAAAGCCTACTTGATCTTCATCCTAAAAAATATCCATAGAGTTGGGAATTTTCTGTTATTTTATAAAACACATTAAAATAATAAAATAATATGGCAAAATTAAAAATATTTGCCTCTGGAGAGTTCCACTTCCAGATTAGAGAGAGTAAGCATACTCTGCCCAGTCTCCCACTAATGCAGCTAAAAATCTAGATAGAACACATAAAACTGCAATTTGAAGACTCCAAAAGTCAATAGTAGCAGGTAGATTATAGAAGACCAGGATTCGAAGTACTGCCATCCAGCTGGGAGTTTCCCTTTTTATTTCTACTGTCCCCTGGCCTGGGGACACAATGCAGCCCAAACTTAGAAGTGGGCAACAGGCATGAAATGAGAGAGGTCCAAGGTAAACTTTCTAGTTCTGACTTGAATGGGAAAGGATAAATCTACCACCCAGAGAAAAAGTGGTAGAAGCTCCTCTCTTTAAAAATCTTCTCTCCATTGTCTCATTTCTTGTGGTATTGGTACTGGGAGTAACAGCTGCAGAGCCACAGATGCCTAAAACTCTAATGGCAGGGACCCTTCCTCTCCAGTTGGAGAAGCTGTAGTCCTAAAAAGGTGAGGCAAATCTCCATCACTTGTTTTTCTCTGTTTACCTGCTGCCTAACCCTCAAACTAAGTGATAGAATGGGACAACAAAAGCCCCAGCTTTCTGGCTGAAAGACAGAGTGGAGCTCCAGGGAACTGAAGAGTACCTGGGAGACAATGGAGAGGGAGGAGCATGGGAAAACAACCCCACTGGGTTTTTTGAATTACAGGCTCACCCCCAAATAGCAGGTGTGTGGACCTTGTCCTAAATAGCATATCAAAAACTCAAGAGAATTGAACTGTGAGAAATATCACTGTCCAGGTCCTAGACTGGCCACTGGGTAGCGCTCTTGCCAGACAGACCCAAAAGCTCTGCAGAGGCTTTGAATGTGGAACTGATATTTAAATCATACCCCACAGAGGTTATTTGGAACTTTGAATCCAGCCAGGTTGATTGCATGCTAAAACAAATAACAACAACAACAAAAATCATTTTCCATAGGATTTACACAAGGTTCAGAATATCATAATACTCAAAATGTCCAGGATATAATACAAAATCATTTAGCCTACAAAAACAAAAAACAAAACAAACAAGCAAACAAAAAACACAGGAAAATCTCAATGAATGTTGAAAAGACAACCAATAGATGTCAACACTGAGGTAATACTCCCCCCTGCACAAGGATTATGCCTTTCCCTTCAATTTGACTTGCAAGCCCAGGCTACATGCCCACTGCTGGACTAGTGACCATTAACAGGGAATGCCATGCACAAACTGGCTGAGACTTCTTAGAAACTACCCTCACAGCCAGTGCTGAGGTCACATTCTTCTGGAGCACATGGCCCCATGAAGGAAACAGTGGTTACTCAGGGAAAGAAAACAAGAACAACTCTTTCAGACTTCAAGAAAACTTAACTTGAGTTTTCAGATTTTAAGGAACTTTTTTATAGTAAGATACAAAGAGGATTGAAAGGAGATAACCTATCACATGGCTCAATACAAATTTTATTAAGCCCTTTGTGTGTTTTGCGTTTGTATGTGATTATTTTCTATTCTTACTTTTTGGGCAGTTGGGTAATGCGTCTCGTCTCGAGGCCAGCTGGCTCTTTAGCACTGAGATAAATAATGGGTTGAGGAATACAGATACAGAGAGCCACACCTTAGGCTTTGTAGCTGAAGATGATAGTCGCTGACCAGTGATTGCTATCTAGCCAACGGGTCCCCACCAGTTGCCCACACACACTGGTCCATGATTTGTAGCTGCAGATTCCGTGTACTAAATTTGGCACAGTTTGCACCTGCCATCCTCTCTTCAGAAAGAAATATTCCAGGTGCTCGTTCATGCTCCCTAGGTTTATCTGACACTGTGATTTCTCTGAGTCTCCAGTGATGCCATATCATTTGAAGTTTTGCTTTAGTGTGTCATCAAAGTGTTTTTGTTTTCTTTTCTGCTCAAGTTATCTGTTTAGCTCATCACACAGCAGCAGCTACTTAGGAATGAAAAGCAGAGAATTTCAAAAAGCAAGAAAGGTTCTTGAGAAAGAACCTACTGAAAGTGATGGAGCTTAGGAGCTTATTAATATTATAAGTGCTTAAAGTCTCAAGTGTGTCAAGTTTTGAGTTGCACAGGAGGTCTAAGAACGTAGTTTCAAATTGTAAACAAGTTTACAGCATTGAAATGGCCGGATCAGATTGTGAGAGACTAAACAGTCAGATTTTACTTGAAGGAGGTGACTAGTTAGAGCCCAGAGTAATAATTTGTCTCAAAATAACTTTATATTACCTTTATAATATTTTGCCCATGGGAAGAGGAATTTTGTGGGCCAAGTGGAAAGATCTAACAGAGCGCAAGCTAATCATAGTCCTAACTTTGTACTGTGTAATGACTACCATTTCTTGAGCTCTAACTTTGTGCCAGGCACTGCCATAAACATTTTATTTATGTTAACTCATGTAATCCTCACAACACCCTGTAAGATAGAAACTATTATTGTTCCCATATTATGGATGAGGAAACTGAAGCCTAGAGAGATTATTTGCCCAAAGTCATATATAACTAATAAGGACAGAGCTGGAATTCCACTATACTATATTACCTCTCAGTTTATTTATAAATGGCATGCTTAAAGTATCCACGATAACTACAGAGTTTTGGGAAGCAGAATATGGAATAATAAAAGTACTAAAGTACTATGCAAAAGAAAGCATAATATGAGAGCTGCTGGCAGTTACCAGGAAAATCCCTTCCCTAGAGAACTGTGGTGTTTATTTATTTATTTATTTAGTAGTTTGTTTATTCGCTAGATTTTTTAGGAAGGTGGTGTGGAAAGCACTGGGCTGGGAGTTGGGAAATCTGGGTTTCAATTCTAATTCTAACTCAGTAGGCAATTTTTTAAAGTTAAATTTATGGTGGTAACATTGGTTAATAACATTATATAAGTTTTAAGTATATAATTCTGTAATACACCGTCTACATATTGCATTGTGTGCTCACCTCCAAAGTCTAGTCTTTGACCATATATTTGACCCCTTTCACCTTCTTCATCCTCCCTTTACCCTCTTCTGCTCTGGTAACCTTCATACTGTTGTCTGTGTCTGTGAATTTATTTTGTTCGTTTGTTGCTTTCTGTTTTATATCCCATGTATGAGTGAAATTATATGGTTCTTGTCCTTTTCGTCTCACTTATTCAACTACCATATACTCTCAAGATCATTCCATGTTGTCACAAATGGCAGTATTTTATCTTTTCTTATGTCTGAGTAGTATACCACTCTATATATGTACCACATCTTCATTATTGAGTTATCCATCCAAGGACACATAGGTTGTTTCCATGTCTTAGTTACCATGACTAATGCTGCAGTGAACATATGGGTACATGTACCTTTACAAATAAGTGTTTTCAAAATTTTCAGGTAGACGCCTAGAAGAATTGCTAGGTCACATGATTATTATTATTTTTTTTTTAGGAACCTCCATGCTGTCTTCCATAGAGGCTGTAACAATTTACATTCCTACAAGCAATCCATGGGGGTTCTTTTCTCTATATCCTTTCCAACACTTGTTATTTCTTGTCTTATTGTTAATAGCCATTCTAATGGGTGCGAGGTGGTACTTCATTGTGGTTTTGATTTGCATTTCTCTTATAGCTAGTGAAGTTTTGAATAACTTTTCATATATCTGTTGGCCATTTGTATGTCTTCTTGGGAAAAGTGTCTTTTCAGGTTCTCTGCCATTTTTAATAGTTTTTTGTTGTTGTTGTTGAGTTGTGTGAGTTCTTTATGTACTTTGGATATTAGCCCCTTATCAGAGGTATTGTTTGCAAATATCTTCTTCCATTTAGTTGGTTGTCTTCTGTTGTTGTTGATGGTTTCTTTTGCTGTGCAGAAGCATTTTAGTTTAATGTAGTCCTATTCATTTATTTCTGCTTTTACTTCCCTTTAGGCAAATCCTGTTGATTGTGTGAGCCTTAGGTTCCCTGTCTGTGAAATCAGGAAGCCAAATCAAGTATCAAAGCTGGGAACCCTGGGCCTCTCAGAATCTGGTCATACCAGTCTTTTCTTTTTAATTGTCTTTCAATTTTATTATTTTTCAATCTGTTATCTCTTTAAATGTATGTGTAACATTATATGTACTACATATGTTAATTTGTGAAACACAAAAATATAATAACCACATGTGAATTCACCACCAGAATGTTATCAATGCCAGTATTCTCTTCCCCTACCCCATACCCCATTCTCCTGTACAAAGTTAACTGCTGTCTCATTTTTGTGATCACACAATCTTACAAGAGCCTCTGGAGGTCATCTAGCCCCACGTGCCTCACTCTCTGAATAAAAAACTAGCTCATGAGAGCTCAGTGACTCAGGTCAGCTTTTATTTATTTGTTTGTTTGTCTGTTTATTTTTCTTTTCACCTGCTCTCCCACTCCCGTCCCCTTTGGCAATCACCAGCTTGTTCTCTGTATCTATGGGTCTGTTTCTGTTTTGTTTATTCATTTATTTTGTTCTTTTAGATTCCACATATAAGTGAAATTATATGGTAGTTGTCTTTCTCTGACTTATTTCACTTAGAATTATACCCTCTAGGTCCACCCATGTTGTCACAAATGGCAAGATTTCATTAATTTTTATTGCTGAATAATCCAGTTTTGTGTGTGTGCATGTGTGTATGTTATATGCCACATCATCTTTATACATTCATCTGTTGATGGACACCTAGGTTGTTTCCATATCCTGGCCATTGTAAATAATGCTGCAGTGAACAAAGAGGTTCATATATCTTTTCAAATTAGTGTTTTTGTTTTCTTTGGAGAAATACCCAGAAATGGTATTGCTGTGTCATATGGCAGCTCTATTTTTAATTTCTTGAGGAATCTCCATACCGTTTTCCATAATGGCTACACCAATTTACAAACCCATCCATAGTACACCAGGGTTCCCTTTTCTCCATGTCTTCATAAGCACTTGTTATTTGTTGATTTTTTGATGATAGCCATTCTGATAGGTGTGAGATGGTATCTCATTGTGGTTTTGATTTGCATTTCCCTAATGATTTGTGATGTTGAGCATCTTTTCATGTGTCTGTTGCCCTCTTTGAAGAAGGTCCTATTCAGGTCCTCTGCACATTTTTTAATTGAATTGTTTGTCTTTTTTGATGTTAAGATGTATGACTATATATATTTTCTTTGTGGTTGTCATTGCAATTACATAAAACATCTATAAGTTATAGCATTCTATTTAAGCTGATAAGTTGCTTACAAAACTACTACTTCCTTACATCTCTCCACACTTTGTTATTGATGTCACAAATTATACCTTTATATACTGTATAACTATTCACAGATTTATAAAGGTTTTTAAAAATGTTTTTGTCATTAAATTCAGTGCACCAAAATTATGATAGTACAGTTTACTGTATTCATGTTTTTACTTTTACTGGTGAACCTCTTATTTTCATATGGCTTTGTATTGTTGTCTACTGTCCTTTTCTTTCAACTTGAAGGAATTCCTTTAGAATTTCTTGTAGAGCAGTTTTAGTAGTAGTGAACTCTTAATTTCACTTTCATTTTTGAAGGATAGTTTTGCCAGATACAGTATTCTTGGTTGACATTTTTTTCTTTACGCACTTTTAATATACTATCCCACTCTCTCCTAGCCTACAAATTTTCTGCTGAGAAATCGCTGATGATAATATGGAAGGTCACTTGTATGTGACAGATGGCTTTTCTCTTGTTGTTCTCAAGGCTCCATCTTTGATTTTAGAGTTTGTTTATTATAATGTGTCTTGCTGTGGTTCTTATTGGATTTATCTTAGTTCGAATCTTTTGAGTTTTATTGGTTTGTCAAGTTCTTTACTCAGAGTTGGAAAGTTTTCAGCCATTATTTCCTCAAATAAGCTCTCTGCCCCTTTCTCTTTTTTCTTTCTGAGCTTCCAATAATGTGTATATTGGTCCTCTTAATAGTGTCTTATAAGTCACTTAGGCTCTCTTTCTCCCCCTCACCCCACCCGCACTTCCCTTGGCTGAATTGCAAATGTTCTGTCTTCAAGTTCACTGATTTTTTCTTCTGCCTTATCACATTTACTATTAAACCCCTCTAATTATTTTTTTTTCATTTTAGTTAACTGTAGTTTTCAGCTCTAGAATTTTTTTATGGTTTCTATCACCCAGTTGATATTCTCATTTGTTCATGCATTGTTTTCCTGATTTTGTTTAGCTGTTTATATGTGTTCTCTTTTAGCCCATCAAACATCTTTATGACAATTTTTTTTTCTTTTTTCCAGCTTTATTGAAATATAATAGAAAAGTACTTGCATGTATTTACATGATACAATTCAATGAGTTTTTCAATTATAGTTGGCATAAAATAATATATTAATTTCAGTTGTACAAAATAGTGATTAGAGATCTATATAACTTATAAAGTGATCACCCCACTAAATCTAGTACCCCTCTTCCCTCTTACCTATTTATTACAACGTTGTTAACCATATTGCTTATGCTACACTTTATACCTCCATGTCTATTTTGTAACTATTCATTTGTACTTCTCAATCTTTTTGCCATTTTTTGCCATCCCCCCAATCCCTCTCCCATCTAGTAGCCCTCAAAATATTCTCTATATCTGAGTTTATTTCCATTTTTATTATTATCATTATTGTTTTGTCCTTTAGATTCCACATATACATGAGACCATGTGACATTTGTCTTTCTCTATCTGACTTATTTCATTCAATGCAATACCCTCTAGGTCCATCAAGGCAATATCTTTTTCCATCTCCTTCCTTTTAGTCTGTGTGTGTCTTTTAATCTGAAGTGAGTCTGTTGTAGGCAGTATATGTAGAGGTCTTGTTTTCTTATCCATTCAGCCACTCTATCTTTTGGTTGGAGCACTTAATTCTTTTCCATTTGAGGTACTTGTTGATAGGAAGGTAGTTATAACCATTCTTTATTCCTGTTTTTGATACATGTTTTTTCTTCTTAAAGAAGTCCCTCCAACATTTCTTGTAATACTGGCTTGGTGTTGATTAATTCCATTAGCTTATTTTGTCTGGGAAGCTCTTTATCTGTCGTTTGACTCTAAATGATAGCTTTGCTGGACATAATATTCTTGGTTGTAGATCCTAGGTTATCATCACTTTGAATATTTTGTTCCAAGCCCTTCTGTCCTGCATAGTTTCTTTTGAGAAATCAGC
Source organism: Eidolon dupreanum (assembly GCA_028627145.1). Classification (NCBI taxonomy): domain Eukaryota; kingdom Metazoa; phylum Chordata; class Mammalia; order Chiroptera; family Pteropodidae; genus Eidolon; species Eidolon dupreanum. The sequence continues at coordinate 91,497,254 of CM053502.1, read as the reverse complement.
TTCCAGTCTTATGGGTGCTCCCTTGTAGGTAACTATCTGCTTTTCTCTTGCTGCTTTTAAGATTCTCTCTTTGCATTTAACCTTTGGCATTTTAATTATAATGTGTCTTGATGTGGGCCTCTTTGGGTTCATCTTTTTTGGGAGTCTCTAAGCTTTATGGGGTTTATGTCTATTTCCTTTACCAGACTTGGGAAGTTTTCCATCATTATTTCTTCAAATAGCTCTCCAACTTCTTATTTTCCTTCAGGTACCCCTATGACATGGCTATTTTTACATTTAATAGTGTCCCATAGGCTCCTTAAATTATTATTATAGTCTTGGCTTTTTTTTTCTTGCCATCCTCTGTATTGGCGGTTCAATCCTCTTCTTTATCCACTTGCTGATTCCCTCTAATATACTCTTCATCGCAGATAATGTGTTCTTCATTTCTGACTGGTTCCCTTTTATAATTTCCATTTCCATTTTTATGTTTTTTATCTCTTTGTTAAAGTTCTCACTGAATTCCCCTAAGTTCCTTGAGCATCTTTATTTTGTTATGTTGTTATTTTTTCTTTTTTCAGGCGAGGCAACCCTTGGTTGACCTCACAGATTGCAAGGATCTTGTCAGTTTACAATCCCTTATTTTTTATTTTTATTTTTTTACACCTACAGCACTTGTCTTCCTAGGTGATCTCTCATCCAAGTACTAACCAGGCCCGATCCTGCCTAGCTTCTGAGATCAGATGAGATTGGGTTTGTTTAAGGTAGCATAGCCATAGACCCCTTGAGCATCTTTATAACAAGTGTTTTGAACTCTGCATCTGTTTGATTGCTTGACTCTGTTATTCCTGGATCTCTGTTCTGTTCTCTCATATGGTTTCTGCTTCTTTGTCTTCACATTTTGGCTGCCTTTCTATGTCTGTTTCTATGTACTAAGCAAAGCTCCTAAGTCTCCTGGTCTTATTAGTGTGGCTTTGTGTAGTAGGTGTCCACTGACACAGCCCTTTGAGGAGTTCAGCTGCAGGCCAAATTTAACCCCAGCCTGTGCCCCTCCAGGACCATCTGTTAAGATTCAGCAAGCAATCCACAGATGCTGTGCTTATAGTTGCCTCTGCCTCAAGAAGCCACACCAGAAACCAAGGTCAGCTGCCACCGGTGTGAATCTTGGGGTTGGCTCAGCAAGGAGCACCAACTCGTAGAGGACACAATTGGATGTGGCTTGGGTGGAGCTTCCAGTTGGGGGAGGCGGAGATTCAGGGAATTCTCTGGGTGGAGAGACCTCTGTTATCCCATTTGATGACATCTCAGCTATGGTGGCACTGAGTCCACCCACAGGGAGTAGGGAGGGCACAACAGAAACAGTGGATACCACCAGCACTTCTTCCCGGGAGAGAGCCTCACCTCCAGCCCTCTCTCGGACAGCCCAGTGTCCCCCTGTAAGTCCCTGGTACCCCCTGAGCAGCCGACCCAGGGCTGGTGCTCAGAGCAAACAGGTCGGTTACCTTGAAAGTCCTCTCCCAGACACAGCCCCTTTAAGAGGCGTCTGCAGCTGCCGGCTGCCACGGCCATAGCCTCTGTCCCACTCAGCCGCTTGGAACCAGGCAGCCTTGTGTCTTCACCCCCTCCTACCTTCTGCCTTTGCAGAGTGATTTCTTAATTCTCTCCCTAGTTGTAGTCCTCTGTTGATCTAGATCTCAGGCGACTTTCCTTACCATTTGCTCTTTGTTTCTGTCACAACTTTGATTTGGTTGCCAGAGGGATAAGCAAAGCCTCTATCATCTACACCATTTTTCCCCCTCCTATGATAGTTATTTTAAGCTCTTTGTCAGACCTACATTTGTTTAGAGTCTGTTTCTGGAGTTAAGTTTATTCCTTTGTTGAGCAATGTTTTCTTGTTTCTTTGTATACTTTGTGATTTTTTACTGGGATTTTGGCATTCGATAAAACAACAATCTGCCCTAGTCTTTGTGTACTAGATTCATGCAGGGAAAGACCTTCACAAGTTAGCCTGGTTGGAGGTTCTTGGACCTCTCAATCCATTTCTAATTTTTTGCTCCTTCTGATGTCTTTTTGTGAAATAGCACCTTTAACATGCTGCTTGCCTCTGTTTTCAATGGCTTCCAAACTCTGGCATCAGTCTGGTCAGTGCTCTGAGTCAGGTGAGACAGAAACCCATCCCCTCAGGGAGCCCTCAGACAAGCCAAAACGCTGAGTGCATTGTCCCATTTGCTTCTGTCCAGAGGGAGGAGCCCTGGTTTCAGGAGGTTTCTTCCTAGTTTCTCTGTGCTAATTGATATAGGTGGAAGGATGTGATAGGCACACAAATATCATGAAGTTCTTTACCTCTTTTCTTGGAATCTCTTGGTTTTATAATGACCTAGGTGCTATGCTATAGTTTCTCTCCTGATTTCCGAGTTCTCATAGAGGTATTCTTTTCAATATACTGTTGTTTAGTGTCTCTGTTGAGAAACAGCCTATAGCTTTCTAGTCTGCCATCCTGCTGACTTCACTCCCTCTAATACTTTTTATTTTTAAAGCACTTTATTTTTAGAACATTTTTTTTTTGGCATTGAAAATATGGGAAAATGGTAGCTTCCTTGAACTAACCTGCCTTCTAGCCAAGAAGGCTAGATTCATAAATTAAAAGTACCAGTATTTGGTAGGCTGTAATAAGTGTCCAACCTATAAATGCAATAGGTACTCAGAGTAGAACTTCATAGGTAGAAAAGCATTGAACTTAAAAAGAATAAGACTGTGTAGATTATACTCTCCTTGAAGTCAGGGACTGCATTTTTTCACTCTATTTCCAGGGCCAATGGAATACCTAATAGTTATTCTAATTATTTACTGAGCAAATGAATGAGCAGAAGGGAATATAGAGGCCTTTTCTAAAGGAGGAGAGTATTAGCAAAGGTGAGAGGGCAACAGTGTGTTAAGTGTGTTTGGGAGGCAGATAATGTATAGTTTGGCTACACTGGAGGGAACCTATGAAATACTCAGAAATAGTTGGAGAGTGTCAATAGGGACTAGATAGTAAAAAGTCTTAAATGCTAAGCAGAGGATAGCGAGGCACTGTGGACATTTTTGGAGCAGTTATTATTGGAAAGGGGTTTTTGTGTAAGGTTGAGTGGATGTTATTTTCCACTGTGAAAGGAAAAATTTTAAGATATCCAGTGGCTGGCTTGATTTAGGTATATAATAGGCAGAGGGAAAGAAGGAAACCTTGATGAGGCAGAAGTTTTCTTATTAAATAAGTGGGAGAGTGATGGTTCCATTCATTGAAATGGGAAGAAAAGGGAATGGAAATGGTTTTGTTTTTGTTTGTTTTTAACAGATTACATATTTACTGGTCAAAGTGTCTTATTTGGGGGACTTTTGGGTACTATTTTGTGAAGACTTAGTGTTCTGTGTGAGCCAAAAGACCTTTCTCAGTTTCTGCCAGATTTTTCTGTCTACTCTTGTGAAATACCTTCCCACCTATTTAATTTATATCATTCCACTTTTCTTTGTGCAACTTTTGTTAGTGTCTCTGATTCTTAAAACAACTGTTGCTTGTACATCTCAATGCCTTCCATTTTCCACACTTGAGTAACCTTGCAAAACTAAGTTGCAAATCAAGTTAGCTTTCGTAATTGCATTTCAGAATCTCGTTATGGACACGTTAATGGCATGAGTATCTCTTAAAGCTGGCTAAAACCTCCCTTGCATGCTAAGTGTGTATTTGTCATCCTTCTATCTACTTGTCCATCCATCCAAAAGGCATTATTAAGCCTTTGCTACTCTGGGAGGTACCAAATAAGTGTAAGACATAGCAACCCAGCAGTAAGTTTTGTTCTCCAACATGAGGATTGTCCCACTGATGTTGGATAAAGACTCAGATTGAAGAATTAAGTGGTGGTTTAGTCTCAGAATGTTGCATCTCCCCAAGAATTACCACCACATCCCTTCTTTCCCTTGCCAACATCTCCCCATTGTTACTGTTACATTACTTTTTTTTCCTCCCTATCTCTTGAATATGGTCAGTTATTACAAAAATTGAAGATAGGCAGTACTACATTTGAATGTTGGCTCAACTGTTCTCTAGCTTTGTGTTTTTGAGAAAGTTATTTAACATTGCTGAGCCTCAGAAGCCTCACATGTCAAATGAGAATAATAATACCTGGCTGTTTTAGGACTAGAGAAGTTGTGAAAAAATACTTGATACTTGGTGTACCTTACTAAATACTATTGTTATTACTATTGTATATAGCCATTGTTTACATTTCTCAATAGCGTAGGAGCCTTCTTAGGTAGTATTCGATGTTATGATAGAGTGAGATAAAGTATGAAAGTTATAGGAATGAAGTGGGTAATAAACTTGAGAATCATAGGGTCAGACATCTCAAGGACATGGAAGACCTAAGAATACCCCCCATACTACAGAGGAACTCATGAAAATAATGGCACAAATTTCTGTTAGTTGCCCACTTTGATTTCTTCCTAATGATGGGCATGCATGTTTCTGTATTTTTAGCTATTCAAATATGTGTGCATTTGATTTTAAAGCCCTGTTATTGATATGCCAGTGCACCTGCTAATATATTCAACACATTTTTCTAGTTCTGTGATCATTTTAGCATCATTGGCAGTGTTTTATCAAAAGGGCAGAATTCTACAACAGCTTTTTCGGAGACTGCCAAGGCAGTTTTGAAATCAGACACTGAATTGCCTGACCTAGGTTACTAATAAAGGCAGATGATCTGTCAGCCCACTCTGTCACTTGGCTCCTGTTGTGGTACAGAAGTCTTGCTACTATTTCTTACATTTCTCTACACTTATAGTATCATAATTTTGTCCACGTCTGCCTTATTGTAGCCGAGATTCTCACCCATGATGAATGGCATGTATGAGGAAATTCTCACTCATACCAATGAGAACTAGTGAGATTTTTTGTGTGGAGTTTTTGGCATTTCAGATTTTTGAATTTCAAACTAGAGTCAGTCTCCCAAACTTTGTATGATTAGAGTGTGGAGGGGCCTTTGGAACAGTGTTGCATGTCAGTGCCTCAACATTTGATCACTTATTATAATTCTGAAGTTATCAATAATTTATTTCAATTATGAGTATGAGGAAGCATTTTATATTCAATAAACAACAAAAATATACTTTCTGAAGTGTAAGTCTAAATTTTCATTAACTAGTGTTCAAGTAAAAGTTCCCCCTCCCTCCCCCCTTCCCCATCTCCCACCCCTGCCAGAAAAAGGGCAGAAAAGCTAGCTGGAAGTACCATAAGATCTTCAATCACAAAAGAATAAAAACTATTGAATTATGTTTATTCTGGCATTTTTAGACATCAAAGTAGTCAATCATTTGCATTAATTATGACATGTCAATCCTAATTTGGCTGGTTTCTGTGCCTAAAGCATACTGCTTGGTACATCATTGGTGGACCCTCAGTAAATATTTATCGACTAAATTTACTTGTTGCCCAAATTGTCCTTTCATGGAAGCTGTTATCTGTGAACAGCACAGTCCTCATAATAACACTGAGTTTCCAGCTGAAAGAAACTTCTTCAAGTATATCGCTTCATTGAGAGCCATCAAAAATAGCACCCTTACTGTGCTTGTTTTCTCTCTTTGCACGGAGCACATCTGGTAAGCCAACTCTTTTTAAACATTTGACTTTTTGCCTGCACATACCCAATTTTGTTTATATTAAGGCCTAAGCATTTACAAGTACATACGTACAAGTGTCCTGCAAATTAACTGGAACTGGGAAGAATAGACTAAGTGAGCAGTTAACATAGAATTTTCAAAGATAATTGTCTCTTAATGCAAAACAGTTCAGTTTATCTATCAAAATGAAGGAGTTACACGTAGCATTAGAAATTAAGACTGGCAGCTAACACTAGTAAAAGATGCCTAGGAAAGATTTGATATCAAGTTCTTAGTTTTTGTCTGTATCAAAAGCCCTAGGTAAGAAATGGTAAAAAGTGGTACAGCCTTTGCCTTAAGAAGCTTGGAATATAGTTAGGAAACCAGATAAACAAATGAGGGATGTGGGCTTTTTGGGAGAGCTTATGGAAGTAATGGAACCTAAACTGGGCTTTGAAGGATTAGGATAGAGGGGACAAGATAGTATTGCAAGGAAGTGAAGTGTGTGTTCGCAGGACTTTTGAGGAAATGGTAAGTAGACTAGTCTTACTGGTTGTTTACATGCAAAGAAAGGGTATGAGATAATAATGGAAGCTAGTTTGGGGTCAGATTGTGTGGAATACTTTTGGAGGCCTGGCTGAAGCACTTGAACTTTATCACACAGGTAGTGATGAACTGTTAGAGATGGTGGTTGTGGGGTTTGTTTTGTTTTGTTTTGTTTTGTTTTTTAATTGGAGCAATGGTTAACGTTAAAAATGGAATTTGAAGCTTGGGAGAGCTAGTGGTGAAGTGAAATGATTAGTTTACTTCAAAAACAATAACACGACTTTTTATAGCCATAATGCAGGTTATCTTGTTTAGAGGTGCCTGTCACACTCTTGATGTCAATCAGCCTGTACAAGTAGCACCAGTGTTTCACCATCTCTTGGCCAGTCAGTACTAGTGCTTAATACTGCTTTTGTAAATTTGAATTGCTTGCAAATCTGTTCTGTTTACCACACTATTGTCTGTCATTAGCTTACTATTTATTTGAAAATTTCAAAAGTATAAATCAACATGGAATTTCTGCAGGTGTTAAAGTAGACACTGGATTAACAAGACATATTTTCCCAGGGCTTGGAAACCTGTGGTTACTGGGAGGACATATAGGTCTTGCTCTGAACTTAGCTATATCCACCAGTAAAACAATCCTAAAAAATGCCTAGAAGAGACAACTTAACAGGTAAATTTTATCAGACAAACCATGGAAGAATTAAACTGTTTAAGAGAAAAGATAAGGAGAGAAAGCTATCCATCTCATTTTTGTAATCTTGTTACAAAAAAAGGACAATAGAAAAAAACAAAAGACTAATCTCACTGCTGAATATGGATGTGAAAATTCTGAATAAACTATTAGCAGATTGAACATATCATTGTATTAAAAAATAAAACAAAACATCATGACCAAATAGTTTTTTATTATATATAAAGATGTCACAAAATCAGAAAATCCATCATTGATATAATCCAATGTATTAATTTTTTAGGGAGGATGGTCATGATTTTCTTAATAGGTTCAGAAGAAAATGAAAATTTTCTTCTTACCAAGCTGGAAATAAAAGGGAACTTCTTTAACTCAGAGTTATGGTCAGGAGGGGAGGAACCCTATGATAGATCACACTTAATGGTAAAACTGTGGACCTATTCCTTCTAAAGTTGAGAACAGGGCATCGTGCCCACTGTCACTTTACTGTTCAGTAATGAACTGGCATTCCTGAATGCCAGATGACAAGAAAAGAAGTAAAAGATAGGTAGAAAAAAAGAGGACAAAGCTGTCTATATTTGAAGAAGATATGGTTATGCATTGAAAATTCAAGAGAATCTACAAAGTATTAGTACTAGTAACACAGTTTAGCAAGGTTGCTGAGTATCAGATGAACCTTGTGGTTGAACTATATGAAATTATCATTTTTGTAGGTTGAAACAGTTAGATATCAGCTGTTTCATATGTTTCAACCTAATACAAAAATCGATCACATTCCTGTACACTAGCAATAACCATTTAGTAAATATATACTTTTTAAAAGGTCCCATTCACAATAGCCATAAAAATAGTCATAAAAACTAAAAAGTATCCAGGAAATATCTAAACAAGAAATATGTAAGTCTTTTGGAGGAGATGTATTGAAAGGCCTGAATAAACATTATATCGTGTTCGTGGATGGGAAGACTCACTATCATTAAAAGGTTAATTTGTCCCAAATACGTTTTTAAATTCAATGCACTGCCAATCAAAATTTCAGAAGGATTTCTTTTGACAATTTTACAAACTCATCCTAAAATACATACAGTGTTTAATAAGTGATAGTTTATATAATTATTTGTAATGTAAGTTAGTTATAAATATACTGAAAAACCTAGCCCCAGCCAAATTTTGTCCAGCTATATTCTACTTGGAGAGATCCTAAATGGAGAAATGCCCCTGAAGTTCCCTGCTAGCTAGCCTTCTAGTTTGAGCCCTCCCAGGTGGCATTAGCTTGATGAGGTCATAACTGGGGTCTAGACCTTAACTCTACAGGTTCAGAACCTCAATTTTGTGAGAACCAAATATGGTGACCAGCTTCTTAAGAACTGACTTAGGTGGTCAGAATAGTCAAAGTGAAGCTGCATTGACAGGAAAATAACTGTTAACCATACTTGAGTTTGGTGGTTACTGCATTCTCTCCCTGAAGGCGAACAACGTAAAAAATCAATTTTGGTTTTCTGTGCAAGGAATAAGTGCAAAGGGAGTCTGTGAATGGTTTCAGTGACTAATGGTATCAGACCCTTCTATGATATCACCAGGCTCAAGTAATTGTATTTATGAATTGGGAGACCTATATCCCTCAGCAGTGTAGGAAGAGCACTGCCTAATTATTGTTCTGAGAATATCCCCTCTTACTGCTGGGCCTCAGTTGTGGTCAGGCATAGGTTGACAGTCCTCGATAGTCATGTTCTCCGTGGCTCTGATGTTTTACTTGGGTCAGATTGATTGGGTTTGGGGTTCTCCAGAACTTTGCAATCAGATTTCAGATTTTTGGTATTTTTAACAGGTGGATTATTGTGTCCACTATATTTTTTTTCTTTCAAACTTTAATCTCAGAAGGCAAAGACTTATCTGCTCTTTTGGAGTCATTTTATATCATTGCCATATACGAACACAGAGTAATGATTCTTTATTTCTTGAACCTGCTCACTGACATCAACACCTTTCCATTAAGGTCCATGTTGTATCTGGAAAAATTATATTTTCTTTACTGGCAGACTCATAAGCTGGCCTCTTAGAATTAGTAATGCATTAAACAGTCTCTTAGAGGTCTGTTGGTTGATCTCTTAGAATATGTAATGTCTGTTATTTTGCTTCTTGCCAGTATTACCTATGATGTCTTTTATTGATAATTCCTTCAAAGTAGTTTAGTTCTTACTAGTTCTGGAAAGTTCTTGTATAATCAATAGGTATAATGATGATGTATATGTTTTGATAAATTGGCTGTAGCTGAGTTAGGTGGTTTGATGGGGATTTTATTTGCCCTTGGCAATAGGCCTTAGTGACATTAATTTAAAAATAACAAACTGAAATTTACTGAGATATCAGGCTCAAACAACACATGTTCATAAATTTTCTAGTTATTCATTTATACATGTATATCTTGTTTCATTACACCTCACTGAAACTATAATTTGATGGGTATGTACAATATTTAGCACAGTGGTTACCACAGGCAACATAGGAAGAATACTGGAAAAAAATTATGAAATCAGTAAGGCTCATTTTTTGTGTTCTCATATTTTCTTTTTGGAGCTTTGCTCCTTGTGTCCATTACCCCTGAAGGTTTAAGTCTTCTTTCTACGGGGCCTCAGGCCGTGATTCATCCTTTTCTCTCCCTCTTTAGTTTCTTCTTCACTGCATCTATCTATCCTGTCCCTCAGAGCTCTGCTTTCCACTTCCTGCTATAGTAAATTAATCTGCCTTTAGTTACTAGAAGTGGATTGGCTTCGTGTCTTTCCCTTATAAGATTCTATATTTGCCTTTAATGGGGATGTCAACACCTTAGTCCAAATAGTGGAACTCACTGGCAGAACAGGAGGGTTGATATCGTTAAAATAAGAGCAGAAGTGGCTGGGATTTATGGAATTTGAACTACATGAAGTTCATTGCCTGGGTGTGCACTGGCCGGCCCTCTTTTCTTCTGTGCCTGCTCACTGTAGTTGAGTTCCCGAAGTACTTCTGCTTTATTCTTAAACGGGAGATGAGGGTTCATGCACAGTTCATGTCTTTGAAATGCCTTCTATACTTTATTTGAAAGAAGGCCCCTTTTATATTTTTGCCATGCAGCACATTCTGTTGGACCTGTAAGTTTTCAATGAGCATACTCCCATTGAAGAGTGAGCTGAGACCAATTCTGCTTCTTTAATTTAACTGCATTTTATGGCTCGTTTTTAATATCTTAATTGGACTTTACTCTCCTTGCACTGGATTGTTATTAAACGATTTTTAAAGACTTAAGAAAACAGATAATATTAGAAAAACCCTTTAATTTGCTTTGGAAAGATAGTGATTTTTTTCATTTTTATTATAAAAGTGTCCTCTAATTTCTTATTTAAAATTATTTTAATGAATGCCTTATTAGACAACACTATCTAGATAAAATCAAGACCAGATAATCAGTTACTATAAGCTTCTCAATTAGCCAGCCCGACTTTAGGCTTATGGAGGCAAAAATGACTTTTCAGGGGTGGGTGACGAAGTGACCAAGTCAGCCAGTATTTTAGAGTCAGTCACTTTCCTAGTGCAGTTATATGGCCATCTCATTTCAGCCTCCCTCAGAACAACTCTTTGAAGTAGGTATTACTGCTCCCCAGCTTTACAGACTGGGAAACTGAAGCTTATAGTGTCCTCCATATTCAACTGATTACCTTCACCATCCCCTAACACACATATTTTCATACTCACTATTCTTCAGAGAAGTTGGTTGGGTGTTGAGAAAGAAATTTTGCTGGCCAGTAAACTGGAATAATGTTAGGAGCTGTTTCATGAAGGAAAGGAAGATCTCTTGAGAGTCAAGAAAGGAAAGAGTCTGCCCATGATTCACTTCTATGGACAATTTTCAGTAGTGACCTCTGGGGAAGTAGAATAGAAATTACCTTGGTACTTTGGTTGATAGAAAATTTCAAGTGATTGACACCTGACTGACTGAGCTTCTGCTATATTACCACTCTGCAATAAGCCGAAGAGGTCTACACTTTTCTGGTCATAAGCTTATGGAAAAGGGGTGAGCGGGGTTCCTTTTGCAACAATTAGTGCTTCTAGAATATAATTCCTTAGGTTCTCCCATATACCATAAATACCATCAGACTGCTTATTTCTAAATCTTATTTTCTAATGAAAACATAATAAACAGTATATGCTCTTGTACTTACCTTCAGTCATCTTGCTGATGCCTGAATTTTTGAAAATTGTTGAAACAGTTTACTCAGTGCTATATTTCTTTTTAAAATAGATAAGACATGATTTTTCCTCCCAAAGGTACACAGTTCAATGACTGAGTCTCCTTTTTTCCATCCCCACCTCAACTTTGCCACCAGAGGGCATGTGGTAGTTCCAGTTTTTTGTTTATCCTCTAAATTGCATAAGAGAGATTATGTGTAGTTTTTAGTCATGATGTCATATTATATATGCCACTCTGCCCCTTTGATTTTTTCACATGCTGTATTTTAAATTGGTGTACGCATAGACCTGCCTCTTTAAAAAATAAAACAAAAACTACTGGTTGTTTCCATTGTATGGCCAATTTATAGTTTATTTAACCTGTTCTTTATTAAAATGCCTGTTATCTATCTTCATAGCTTCCAGGTTTCTCCTTTTGTATGTACATAACAAATATCATCTTTGTATTTGGCCCCTTCATTTTGGATATTTGTCTTCTTTGTTCTTGAAATAAAGTACTCAAACATTGGTTCTCCGTTCATGCAAAATATGATGGACCTCTGTTCTGACAGATGTGCTTTGGTGTATTATTGGGGAGGGCACAGGACTAAATATACTGCTGTCATTTTAAGAAACAGGCTATCAGGAAGATGGTGTTCCCCATTCCTTAGACCAGCCATTCACACTGCATCTAATCCTGATGATCCATTTGTGAATTCTAGATTTATTTTCTATTCACAGAAATGGTTTCTTTTTTCCCACTGTAGGCAGTTATAACATATATTCTATATTTGTCTTCCATACAAATGGTCATGTGTGGAAAGCCCTCTGCAGCCATGTGGGGAACGTGCGAGGAGGGAGATTCCCGATTTCATTGCCTGGGCTGCAGCTGAGAAAGCAGTTCTTGGCATTTCAAGTTGAAACTTTGAATTAATGTTCTCAGAATAATACATTTGGTAGTTAGCTTCCATAGTACTGTATTCTAGTATTATACTATAGCTACATGATGGGCTCAATAGGCTTTTAAACTGGACCAAGTGCTATTCATAGCATTATTTCTATGAGAAACATATTCCAGAGTCTCAACTAGAAAACAACCTGTCGATTGATGTTTGTGAATATTGTATTGAATCTGTGGCCAGATTTTCTTCGCCAAACATAATGTGGACTGGGAGTAACCTTTATCTGACTGGGGTCAGAGAAACATTTGGATTTTTTAAAATGTAAATTCCGTGCTGCTATGTGCTGTGAATACAGTGAGACTTAAAAAAGTATAGGATGAGCTCCTTGCCACCTGTATGATCAGAGTTAGTGAGGAAGAAGCAATGGTGAAAAAATTAGAGAATTTTCTTTCTCAATAAAGGAGGAAGTTTTAGAAAGAGAGAATACATTAAACTAAGCAAGAACATTTCAACAGATTGACTAATGTGGCTTTGTGGACCCAAAAGAGAAAGGTACTCAGGAGATTTTTGTGGGCAAAAATCTGCTGAAGTCATTGAAAAATTTGGGGGGCTGTAAAGAAGTTACCACCTGGGTCTTAAAAGGTATAATGGAGGTCCAGACCAAATGGACTGTGCTAGCCATCTCTGTGACTAACACTGGAGAAAAACTGCATTGCTTTGATTTGATGTGTCTGTGGAGAGTGGGGAGGAGGGTGTATTTCAAAGTAAAACTAGACATGATGGTAAATGATAGAGATGAAAGGTGTCTCATAACTTGTCTAATTTGTGAATGGTTTGTATCTCAGGGTTTTCCTTTGCTATCAGAGAGTATATTGTTCGCTTTTTTTTTGTCTTTAAATTTTTTATGGGACTTTCTAAGCATACACAAAAATAAAGAATAGTATAATGAACTCCATGTGCCCATCAACCAACTTCAACTATTATGAATGTTTTGACAACCATGTTTCATCTATCTTCCTGCCACTTTTTCCTCTAGAGTATTTTAAAGCAAATTCCGTACATAATATTTCACCTAGAAACACACTCCAGAGGTATCTCCAGCATATAAAGACTAAAAAAATATAACCATAATACCATTGTCACATCAAACTAATAATAATTTCATGTTGTGTAATACTTAGTTTGTGTTTAAATTTCTCCATTTGTGGACCTGGATGGTGGGGAGGGAAGCTGGAAAGAAGGATTACAAATGGTCATGAAGAAACTTTTAGGGGTGATGAATGTATTCATTATTTTGATTGTGATGATTTTGCAAGTATATACTATATGTCAAAACATCGAATTGTACACTTTAAATATGTGCAGTTGATTGTATGTCAGTTATGCCTCAATGTAACTGTTAAAAAAATACAGTGATATAGCTAGAGGCAGACAGTATTTTAAAATATTTTTTCCCAGTTATCTCAAAATATCTTTTTATAGTTGTTCTGTTCAAAACAGGATCTAAATAAGAACCACACATTGCATTTCGTTGATATATTTCTAGGTTTCTTGTAATCCAAAGCAGATCCATCCACCCACCCACCCACTCTCTTTTTTCTTCATGCCATTTCGTTGTCAGAGATTTCAGATCATTGATCCTATAGCATTTGTCACTTTCTGATTTGACAGTTTGGCTAATTGCAGCCTTGTGGTAACATGTTCCTATCTCTCATATTTCTTATAACCTGGTATTACTTCCAAAGGCTTCACTGGGCTCAGGTTCACTTTAGCAAGAGTGCTTTATAGGTGATGCTGCTGTGAGCCTCTTGTTGCATCATATTAGGGAAGCATATAATGTCTGGTTGTTCTACTTTCAGTGTAAAATTGATCAGTGAAGTCAGGTGATGTCAGCCTTGTCCATCCATTATAAAATTTCCTGTCAGCTTTCAGTAGTTTAAGGAACTGCTGCCTAGATTAATTATTTCATTAGGGGTAAATTATTCACGTGTGTGTATAATTTTTAACAGCTGTATTTGAGGTGTAATTTACATACAATAAACTGCACAAATTTAAAGGGCACAATTCAAGAAATTTTGACACATACATATATATATATACACACACACATACATACACACATAATTTGACACGTGTGTATGTATATATATGAATGTCTAACTGTTGGAGAGAACATAGTGTCTTGGAGGCATACTGCAGGGACAAGCCATGATTCCTGTGGTCATATTTTTGAAGGGTAAACACTGATTCTTTCACCGGTAACGATATAATTTTTCCATGTGGCAATGGAATAGTTTCAACCTTGCTTTACACTAGCTTGTCAGGGAGATCATGCTACAACACCACCAGGTTGCAGCAAGTAGGCCCTTTTGATCTGGAAGCAGCATAAACTACTAAGCTCTGAAGCAGCCTATTTAATCCTCACACAGCCAACCTGGTTGCCCTCCAGTGTTGGCTGCCACTTCTCTGCACAGAGTCACAGGTAACGTATGTGTGTGTGCACACTCCCAGTGTATTCAGAATTTCTCTGAATTTAATACGAGCAATCTTCTTTGGCCACCTTGCCCCCAGTCTGCTATCCTGGAAAATGGGTTAAGTTTTAGGCACAGACCTCTTTGGCAAGAGTATTAGGTTAATGGATCAAAAAGTCTGATCCCTTGAAGACCAGCTAGCTAAGCTTTGTTCCACAGATGGCATCTCCTTAACTCCCTATCAGTCATCTTACATATTTGGATCACCAGGAGACGTGGATGAGACAGTGTGAATAACTTGGTGCATGATCATCACTGCCGCTAAACAAACAGAAAAGCACAAACCATGCTCAATGCTTCAGCTCAGTAATTTCATTAATAGTAGTAATACCATAATGCAAGTATCTGAATCTGAGAAAATTCAACCTGATGCTAAGTCTTCGCAATTAAATGGAGATTTTTTATATTAAAAAGTATTTTTAGGACTCGGTGAATATACAAAAAATTATTGATATTTTTCCTTTAAATGAGTAAATGTTATGGTATGTAAACTGTCTCAATAAAGTGGTTTTAGAAAATGTTTGTGAGATTTAAAATACATTATCTAATAGAAATGATACTGGACATCCTAAGAATAGATGAAATCACTGAGAAGAGAGCTGAAGACAGAACCTTTAAAAAGCCTGCATTTCAAGGATGAGAAATACATATGAAAACGTGTTATTACAGAAATAGGAAGAAAACCAGAAAAGAACAGTAGCCTAAAATGCAGGAGTGAATGTGTGTTCAGTATCAAATGCAGAATAGATATGGATGGGGACTGAGAAAAAGTTAATGAACTTAGCTATAAGGAAATCGCTAATGACCTTTAAGAAAACAGTTTCCATAAAGTGAAGGTGTTAAAGAATGAGTTATGAAGAAGATGAAGCTGCATGTTACTCTTGCCAGAAATAAGATAGGCAGAAGGAGAAAAAGCTAGAAACAGTGTCAGGGATATTCTAGAGGCAGGGCAAACTTGGATCTGTCTGTATCTCTCTCCTTTTGACAGGAGAGGCTTGGGCATATCTGTACCTGGAGAGGAAGGAGACAAACAAAAGAACAGAGACTGAAGGCTTAGATCCAATCTGGCTCTTATGTGGTTAGAGAAGTTAGCATGCAATACAGAGCAAAGCATTTGCACAGTGCTGGTTATTCTTTGTTATTTCTCTGCTCAGCGGCAGGCATGGCCCTCTCCCCTAGGCAAACCAGGGTGTTGTATGTGGCCTTGCTCCCTACATGAACTCTACTTTTTCATGAAAGAAAGCAGATCCTAATACAAGTGAGAGAGACATTATCATGGGCATAACCTTAAATCTGCTGCAACTCATGATTAGATAAACTCATGCTTGAATGCCAGCACTTGCTTACTGACACTAAGTGAGTGATAGCACACCTCACAAGGCTCCAGCACATCAGCATACCATCACCTGTGGCCCAGAGCAGCTGCTTAAGAGGCCATTTCAGTTCACAGGTCAGAGCCTACAAATCCCTCTCAGAGAATTCACCCACTCCAGAGGTCTTTCAGCTTCACTCTGATTATAGGTTATTCCTCATTCACACACACACCCCACATTTGGGGAGAGATAATAAAGAGGAAAAAGGGTAAGTGCAGCAGCCTGTGAGGGCACTCCACCCACTGAGCTATCCCCAGCTCCACACACTGTCCCTTTGCAAAGGACTTCTAAACAGTGTCCCTAACCTCACCCTTCTCAGTCTCTGCCTCTACTTTTGATATTTGTTATTATTTTGTATTATTTTTTAAATTTTAGCCATAAATATAAAAATTCAAAGGGCTAGTTTTGTTGTACTTATAATACAGCCTTTTAAAGCCCTACAGAATAGTCTAGAATGTAGCATTCTTCCCTTTGGGCTATTAACTGCATCTTAATGTAATTTCTACCTTGTTTTTAAAAATCTTTCTTAATTGTATATTTATATTAAATCATATTTTCCCATATCTCTTGGAAATAAAATCTTAGTTGAAAATAAAGTTCATTTTTAACACTTGTTATTTGTAAAAAGGTATTCACTGTGTCTCTTTAAGCAGTCTTTGCAGGCTTTGTGGTACATATAATTTAGGGTACATTTAGTAAGTTGAAGGGTTAAAATACCCGTGCTGTCGCATATGGCAGTGAGCAGAATCGCAGATGTTGATGATACCACGTAATTAGTATTCTTTTATGTAAATGAAGGCTGTCAGCATGTTACCATAGTGTCTACTCTCTCTGAAGCTGGAATTTATGCCACTTGGTCTCACCAAGACCAGGCAGGATTATTCCACTGTCCTTAGTTAAGAACTAAAAAGAAATCAGTACAGTGAGAGAGAAGAAATGGAAATCTCCCCAAAGTAGATAGATTCTCTTTATTTTTTTCCTGTTTTGCTTTTGTTGATTTTCCCCCCAGAATTTTTTTTTTTCTGGTGAGGTAGAAATGCATTTAGGATCAGCTAAGAAATTCACTATTTGAGAATAATTGGAATAGTCCAATTAAAAGACAAATCATATTTTCAAGCTATAGACTTTTGAAAGATAATTGCAGTGTTCAGTGGTCTCATAATTTTTTTTTTAAAATAATATGGTAGATCTGCAAGTTTCTCATCAGAGCAAAAGGAAAGAATTGAAAAGATTTCATTATCTTTTAATTTACTACTTAGTGATATTAATTATAGTAAGATGCTTTTACATATTAATTATAGTTTTTAGCTCCAGTCGATTCAGATTTTTAAAATAAAACTATGGTAATTAAAGAAGCAAAAGCTAATATTTTGTCAGGTTTACTTTCCCCACATGCAGATAGGCCCAAGGTGTGCAGGACATTTATTTAAAGTTGCTGACCCACTTAAATGATGGAGAACTGTTAAGGCTCATCATGTTCTTTCCCAGTTACACTGCAAATTTATCTCTTTTGGATACTGAGTGTCTGTCACACTCGATGAGGTACGTTTTAAGTGGAAATGTTAGGGTTATTATGACCTTTGGGAGATATGAAGGAAAAGGTGTACATGTCAGGAAAATATAAAATAGAATTCCTTTTTATGCCTGTGGGTGTTAGGCCTTGTTCTTAAATAAAGTGGTCAGAATATGTATGAGAGGTAAGTTAAACACATTGTCTTTCTTGAACTGAATGTACCTGAGATTGTGTTCTCTTTATTCTCTATTTTGTGTGTTGATTAAGGTGGCTTTTTTCTTTTGTGTCACCTTTGTGTGATTTCCATTTCATGATCAGGTATGTTTTTTCTCCAGAGAAGCTAGTCTGCCTAGCCTAAATCAGTGTGGTGAGGTGCAAAGTACCCTTGTGTTTTCCTGAATGGATTTACTCTGCCATATGGCAGGTTAGTAAGTTTCCACGACAGATTTGTAATGGGAAAAGGGCTGTGCAGGAAAGGATGTGCGTGATCAGCAGATTTATAGATCAGAAAATGAAATCAGAAGAAAGAATTTCCAGAGTGCCCTTTCCATTTAACAGCTCTCCATGGAGAGAGTGTGGAATGGTTTTTCAGTGTTTTTCTATTTTGGCTTTTGGTTGTTCCAGCATATTTTTCCTAGCACAGGAGTTGATTACATAAGGCATCGATGTTCTGGGTGTTGTGTTGCTGTATTCCCATTCACAGAAGTATTCACCGAAGGATTTGAAGCTGTGCTGTTTTCATGTGGTAAGATCTCAGTAGCAGTTAAATTCCTGAAGACACATCAAGCCTCCTATTGGCTAAGACGGGGATTTGCCAGATTTTGAGTTATAAGAGGCTATTTAGATATGTATGATTCAGTGAATACTGAATCTTTCAAAGGAAAGAAGACAAAAAGAAAAGCCAAGTTAGCTAAAGATAGTATGTCCTGGTATATTTAAGTCTGTGCTATCTAATGCTGCAGTCACTCGCCACATGTGGCTATTTAAATTTAATTGAACTTAAATAAAATTAAAAGTTCAGTTCCTTAGTCTCACTAGTCACATTTCAAATGCTCAGTAGGCACATGTGGCTAATTTAGTACAGTATTGGACAGTGCGGATAAAGAACATTCCCATAATTGCAGAAAGTTCTATTGGACATTGTTGGTCTAAGTAAAAGATTTTGAGAAATAATTCTTTGATTTCTGTAAGGTGTTCTTCATCCCGCTGTAATTTGCTGGATTTGGTGCAGTGGTTCTAAGGTTTTAATGTATAAGTGAATCATCTGTAGAGCATGTTTAAAATGGAGATTATTAGACCCCTCCTCCAGACCTTGATTCATCTGGTTTGGAGTCATGACCAGAAATCTGTACAAATAACAAGTATCCTAGGGCTGGAATCCCCAACCCTCGAGCCACAGTCTGGTACCGGTCTGTGGCCTGTTAGGAACCAGGCCACACAGCAGGAGGTGAGCGGGGAAGCAAACCAGCTAAGCTTCACCTGTATTTGCAGCCGCTCCCCAGCGCTAGCATCACTGCCTCAGCTCCACTTCAGATCATCAGGCATTATAGTCTCATAGGATCACCAGTGCCTGGCGCTAAAAAGGTTGGGGACCGCTGTCTTAGGGAATTCTGATGTTGATAGGTGGTTCAGGAGCTACCTTATGAAAAATGTTAAATTAGTGAGAAACTTGGGCATTGCCCTCTTGATTTTTTCCTGTTCATTCTTTCATTATTTTCTTTTGTGTCCCCAGTAATTAGTTGTAAGCATCTGTGTACCCAACTTGATTGGTAATAAATAGAAAACAAAAAACTCATTTTTTTTACCATTTCATCTTTTAATGTATGTATGTTTTAATTCGGCTCTGCTCTACAAAAAGTAAACAGAAATGGTTATTTCACTACCATTCTGGGCTGTGTGGGAAGGTAATTCTGACAGAAGACCTTTGACCACTATGAGTTGAGTACCCACAAGTCTTGAAATCACAAAGGAATAAAAAAAGAAATATAACACATGATCTCCTCTCTGAAGGCTATTATATCTAGGAAATGTTTAAATACATCCAGAGAAATGACTTTAGAAGGGCACTTAGCAACAAGTTAATAATTAGAAAAATAATATAGTAGAAACTAAATCCTGACAGTGCTCAAAAGAAAAGCATGATCTGACTTGATTGAAAATTATCTAGGTTGCTTTCCTCTGTATGATCTAAGGGTTTCTTGTATAGAGCTATGACTCCGCCATCTGGAATGGGAACTAAAAAATGGAAAGGATCTCATGGTCTTGCAGTATATTTGTGGGTTTTGTCAATAGGACCAGGCCAAAAGGGATTCTGGAAAACTAACTAAAGGGACAGCTCAGAGTGCTCTGGATTTAGAACTTCTCTGGGTGACTCCATAATCGTGGAATTGCATCTGCACACAAATGAAAGTGGAGACAAAATGGAGGTTAAAGAAGTTCTTTTTATAAGGGGAACTACCTTTAGGAAATTTTATATTCTGTTATTTAAAAAACAAAAAACAACAACAAAAAACCTGTCAAGGTTCCAAAGAATAAAACGTTTTCTTTTAAAATAGTTGTTTACCATCTGTCTCTTGGCGAAATTGCCCATTAGGTTTCTCTGATGAACACTATTGAAGCAATGCTAGAAGACAAAAAAACAAGCCCCACTTCAGTATGTTACCACTGTTTTAAAAAGCATTTTCACATATCTCATCTGGAAGATTTGCTTTTTTTTCTTCTGTCATGATACTTTGGTTAAGTACCAGGAGCCACTCTACTATTAGATAGATCTATCTAATTTTGTACTTATCTGTCCTTTCTGTAAAGAAGGTGACTTTCCCCACCTTTTCTATAAAATGTAAATATTCTTCTGAAAAAGACACATTGTCTCAATCCCTCTGAGTTGCTGTACCAAAAATACCATAGACTGGGGTGGCTTAAAAATAATAAACATTTGTTTCTCACAGTTCTGGAGACTGGGAAGTCCAAGATCATGGCACTAGATTCTGTGTCTGGTAAGGACTTCCTGGTTCATGGCCATACGGCTTTTCACTGTGTCCCCACATGGCAGAATGGGTGAGGGAGCTCTTTTGTGAGGGTACTAATCCCATTCATGATAACCCATCCCATGAGGGTCAACCCATTTGTGATCTAATCACCTTCCAGAGGTCCCTGCCTCCTAATACCATCACCTGGAGGTTAAGATTTTAGCATGAGACTTTGGGGGAGGAGGACACAAACATTTACACCATAGCAGAAATGAAATGTTACTTAGATTGAGGCTGACAGCCTACCTCCTTAGCCAGATTCTTTAGACTCAAGAAAATAAAAATAATAGTACTATAGAGGACTTTCTTTTTCTTACCTTTACCTTATCCTGTTATCTCTGCTTTGAAATACATTGAAACTGACTAAGATTGTCATTTTAGTTAAGGGTCTTCATTTCTTCTACTGGTATTTGAAACACTATGTCTTTCATCTCAGTTCCTCTCCTCTGTCCCTTTCTGCATACTTGATCAGTATGAGATAGAGAAGCTTTCCTTCCAGGACATCATCAGTTCAGAAATGGTTCAGAATACAAGTTTCTTTCCCCTGGTGGCCAGCAGGATGCAGTGTGAAATAAGGGTAATGACATTTTCTAAGGAGCACATAAAAATTAGTTAATATTCAAGCATAAAACAGGCTTAGAAAATGTAAAGTTTCAAATTGGTGCTGAGGCCTCCCAAATATTTTATAATTCTTTTTTAAGGAATTTAACTGTCTGTAATCCTCATTCTGTACCAAATTTGCTTTTTTAAAAAATCTTCCTTCCAAAGGAACTAATTTTGAATTAAAAACTGAGTGTTGAGTTGAAATGCCAGTTGCAAGCTTTTTTCTAGGAAGATATTTCACTGAAAGCTTTTGATTTTCTCTCTCTTTTGGGGGGCTCTATTGTGCCAGGTTGAAAGAGTGGAGACTTCTGTAAGACATGGATAGATGCAAACATGTAGGGCGGTTGCGGCTGGCCCAGGACCACTCCATACTGAACCCTCAGAAGTGGTGCTGCAGGGAGTGCACCACCACAGAATCCGTGTGGGCTTGTCTCAAGTGTTCACACGTGGCCTGCGGCCGCTACATTGAGGATCACGCCCTTAAACACTTTGAAGAGACCGGACACCCACTAGCCATGGAGGTCCGAGATCTCTACGTGTTCTGTTACCTGTGCAAGGACTATGTGCTCAATGATAACCCGGAGGGGGACCTGAAGCTGCTGAGAAGCTCCCTCCTGGCGGTCAGGGGCCAGAAGCAAGACCCGCCAGGGAGGCGCGGCCGGACGCTGCGGTCCATGGCCTCGGGCGAGGACGCGGCCCCGCTGCCGCGCACTCCTCAGGGACAGCCGCAGATGCTCACCGCTCTGTGGTACCGGCGCCAGCGCCTGCTGGCCAAGACGCTGCGACGCTGGTTTGAGAAGAGCTCTCGGGGCCAGGCAAAGCTGGAGCAGCAGCGGCGGGAGGAGGCGCTGGAGCGTAAGAAGGAGGCTGCGCGGCAGCGGCGACTCGAGGTCAAGCGGCGGCTGCTGGAGGAGCTGGCCAGCGCCCCTCCGCGCAAGAGCGCGCGCCTACTGCTGCACGCGCCGCGTGCCGCCGCCGCGCGCCCCGCCACGCCGCGCACACCCACCGGGGGCCGCCTCCCGCCACGCCGCGCCCCCGCCATGGCACCGGGTGTCACCGGCCTGCGCAACCTGGGCAACACCTGCTACATGAACTCCATCCTGCAGGTGCTCAGCCACCTCCAGAAGTTCCGAGAGTGTTTCCTGAACCTCGACCCTTCCAAAACGGAACAGCTCTTTCCCAAAGCCACGAACGGGAAGGCGCCGCTCTCCGGCAGGCCGGCCAGCAGCTCAGCCACCGAGCTGTCACCGAGGAACGTCAGGGCTGAGTCGTGCGAACGTGAGGGCTTCTGCTGGAATGACGGGCCCTCCATCACCAGGAGCTTAGAACTCATCCAGAACAAGGAGCCCAGCTCGAAGCACATCTCCCTCTGCCACGAACTGCACACCCTCTTCCGAGTCATGTGGTCCGGGAAGTGGGCCCTGGTGTCTCCCTTTGCCATGCTTCACTCGGTGTGGAGCCTGATCCCTGCCTTCCGCGGCTATGACCAGCAGGATGCGCAGGAGTTTCTCTGTGAGCTGTTGCACAAAGTGCAGCAAGAACTCGAGTCTGAGGGCACCACGCGTCGGATCCTCATCCCCTTCTCCCAGAGGAAGCTCACCAAACAGGTCTTAAAGGTGGTGAACACCATATTTCATGGGCAGCTTCTCAGTCAGGTAGGTGTGTGCCCGCCCTAATCCCGATTCTGTCCATCACGTTAGAGGGAAGCTCGCAAGAGTTTGGGCTTCCCGTGAGTGCCTCCCCCAGTTTGTTGGGCTAATAAGGTAGCCAAGAATGGCTGTAACGATGCATAATGGAGGGTGGCATTGTACCTTTCATTGTACTATACACTGTGTTGGGAACTTGCCACCTGTCTCTTTCTGGGCAGATTTTCAGTATAACTTGCCATCTCTCATTTTTAGCGAATGTCTTTAACCTTTAATGAAAATATGGGTATCTAATATTCTTACTACAATTAAGTACCCATGGTTGGCATGCCATCCTTTGATCAGCTTTAGGAAATTGAACCGTTTGCCTGTAACCCTGGTTTCATGGTAGTTTGAAAGAGTATGTATTCTTCCTTCCTAAGCATTCTTTACATACAAGGAAGTGAGGTGGCTAGGAGTATGCCAAAGGCCTGAGCAAGCCTTCCTTCTGCTCCCCATTACCTTTTATTTCCTGGATCTTTAGCAAAGATTCATAGATAAGACTTAGTGAGAATATGAAGAAAGATAATGTTTAGAGCTAAAAAGGTGGGAAAAACCTCTACACTGCTACTGAGGTTTTATGTGTTGGCATTTAATGTTGTAAAAGAATGATAAGTAGGATGAGAAGAGAAAGTTTATTTAGGCTTTTGGCATTTGAACGGGGAGTATTTATAGGCACTTCCTCTGTCCTCCGAGGGTCCATAGGAAGAAAGGTGCACATGGGAAGGTTACATTGGGAGTGTAGATCTAATCACAAGGTATTTTGAGGCTCTGTGGACACAGGGATCAGTGCAGGGGGGCTGCAAGAATCAAGGACAAAAGGAAAGGCAAGTTGGACTTCAAGGAAAGAACGAAGTCTGGAGGAGGAAGGAGTATGAAGGTGAGAGAAGCAGACAGGAATCTGCGACTTCTCTATCTCAGACTGATTCTATGATAACTTGCAGGCTGTACTACAGCACTGAGTGGTAGAGCATGCTATGGGAGAGAAGAGACAGAGGGGTAGGTAATAGCCTCTTTGCTGTATGGTTTTCCAGTTTCAGCTAGCATCACATAGTTAGCAATATATACAGAAGTAACGTGCTCTAATTCCGTTAAA
Source organism: Eidolon dupreanum (assembly GCA_028627145.1). NCBI lineage: Eukaryota > Metazoa > Chordata > Mammalia > Chiroptera > Pteropodidae > Eidolon > Eidolon dupreanum. Next base: position 91,473,463 of record CM053502.1, on the reverse strand, counting down.
GTTATATTTATTATTCTAATATTAAAGTTAAACAATTTTTTGAAAACTTCACACTTAGTTTTGGTCAAGTTGTGTCTCGTATTAAGCAAGCCAAAACGTACATGGGAAGTTTCAAAGTTATATAACTTATAAATCAATCTTTTCATTCCAGGTCACATGTATATCATGCAATTACAAATCCAATACCATCGAGCCCTTTTGGGATCTGTCCCTGGAATTTCCTGAACGCTATCACTGCATAGAAAAGGGGTTTGTCCCTTTGAATCAGACAGAGTGCCTGCTCACTGAGATGTTGGCCAAGTTCACAGAGACAGAGGCCCTGGAAGGGAGAATCTACGCTTGTGACCAGTGTAACAGTGAGTGCTGGGGCATAGGGGAGGTGGGGGTGTGTACAATTGGAATGTCAGTGTAAGGTGCTTCTTTTGCCTTTTAGTCAAAAGTAACACTGATAATATTGAGTGGTTCTAAAGCATCTTTTAAGAGAGATATTTTCCTCCCATTTTACTGAAAACAAGAATATGGACATTAATATTTAAAAACAAACCTAACGTAAGAGCGTTGCTTCCTTTGACTCCTGCTGTGATTGACATAAACTTTTATCTTGGGAGGTATTGAAAGTGTGGATCCTGAAATGGATACTCTAAGAATGTGAGTACTTATCTTCATAGTGCTACAAGGGCCCAGCTGAAATTCATGTAGGGTCTGATGGTTCTTATTTAATCTAAGTTCAGGTAGCATCACCTGTTTGAGGGTTGTGGCATCAGAAAAGTGTACTCTTGTACTGAATTTGTAGATTTAAAGTCTCAGAAGTGGCGCTGAAGATCTGTACAGTAGGATCAAGAAAGCAAGTCAAAAGGTACATTGTTCTGTGGCAGGTTCAGTTACTTCCTGCATTTGTTTGTTTCTTCACATGCTTGAAAGGTTGGCATTTCAGAGGGGGTCATAAGGAAGTTTTAATTTCACGGCTTTAATTTTGAAGTGGAACTCTTTCCATGTGGTCACATGGGCATCTTATACAGGGCCGCTTCTGTCTTGCCACACTAATGCTTAATGCTTTTGCTAACTCAGCATTTCCCAGAGGATGTGCAGAGCAAATACTTGGAAGCTCATGTTTGGGTTTTTTGGCATATAAAGATTTAGAAACTAAAATTAGTGGATTTTGGCATATGAAGATTTAGAAACTAAAATTAATAGATAATCTAGAAATCAACTTATGGCCATATAGTCCTTTGGACTACAAGTTTTGGGAACAAAACTATTATGCTAGTCCTTAATATATTTGCATATGATTTTTTAAAATAGTAAATTGCAGGAAACCTGTTTTCTTTGAAGAATCAGGACAAAAATCAAAAGTAATACTTGCTATTATTTTGTTATTTGAAAACAAAATTTGAAATGTTATACTTGGTTAATTGTAGACTCACCTGTCTGTTCCATATTGAGATATAAAAGCAGTGACTTAAATTATTAGAGCAGTATCTTTTTTTTAAACAGTGATTCATAAAGCTTTTTAACTTGTAAGGAACAGAAGGATGGTAACAATTTTAATTCATTATCAGACGTGATACATTAAGCAGGAAATAATCTTATTTTTGCAATAAGGGTTTTTTTTTTCCTGGTTGCTAGATGTGCCAATTTATCAACATTTGCCTAGGCAAGTTCAAATAATAGCAGGTAAGGAAAGCTATGGTAAAGGGACAAGATGAATTGATCTGTTGCTTATGAAGTTTCCAAACTAGCAGCCTTCCACCTCTCTGTATGGCCAGCTTAATCAAATGGAGACAAAACTGATCAATCTCAATTGAATCGGTAATTTATTTTTCTTTGTGAATTTCATTTTAGGGAAACAAAGCCAGATTCTACATGTTTTTCATTTTAGCTCACATACTCCCTCTGCTGACAGTGGCAGTCACTGCAAGGGTTCCCAGGAAGAGTTGCAATAATTTTCAAAAATCTGCTGGTGAATAGGAAAGTAAAATAAGGCCAGGCTCCACTTTGAATTCTCTCTCTGTTCGTGCCCCGACATATCATGACTGCCAGTCCCAGTAAAATCTATGGCACACTCATTCTACTGCAATCTATTAGAAGCAACAACTCCAAATCCTGTTGTCACAGAAAGCTCTCTGAAACGTCATCTGCCTGTGATTTGCTGCCTTTCACAAGTAATACAGACAGGACTTAGAATCAGTTGCTGAGTTCTTCAGACACTGAGACTATGATAACAAGAGCTCAAAAACAATTAGCAGGCACCACAGTGGACCACTAACTAATTTTATGTTCTCATCTATTCACTGACTTAATAACAGAGCAGTCATTAGTAAATGGTTATAGAGAAGGCTTCTGATGGAAATGAAGAAAACTTTATTTCCATTGTTTATTTGCTATAATTTAAAAATGCATTTCCACTACGATTCAGTGGCTTTAGAAACAAAATGGAAGTCTGAGCACTGAATCTGCTTTGGGTGAATTTAGCCAGCCTATCCTGCATGTTCAACAGTGTACTTTTATCCAAGAAACATGTTTCGAAAACTAGGCACAGCATAAAAATATAACATCAAAACAGGTTCTTCTCTAAATATTTGTATATGCCACAGGTATATCATGCTAGAAAAAAAAATCATTTTAAATACTTTGTGTTTTAGTAATCCTATGTTCTCTTACCTTTTTCCTAAACCTGAAATATGTGTGTGTGTGTGTGTGTATAATTACCCATTTTACAGGAGAGCAAACTGAAGTTCAGAGTTTTGAATAATTTATCTAATAGCATACACAACTAGATGTGAGCAGGAAATAGAATTAGGCCTTTCCAATGAAAACAAAATGCTTTTTAAGTTATATTATGATGCATCATAATTTAAGTTATAAGCCCATATTTAAAGGCCTAGAACCCTAACATATGCCTCCATGTGCATGTTGTTGCAGTGACCTTTCGTTAGATTCCATTAACCCATGACATCAGGAGTGTGCCATCCAAAACCCATATCAATTTTGGAAATTGCTGATGGTAAAAATTTGAAAGTGCATGTATTAGGATTAGGTGTACTCAGCTCAAATAACAGTGATTTAAAACAAGAAGTAATTTTTTTTTTCTGTTATATAAAAGAAGTCTGAAGGACATTCAGGGGCTTGCATGGTGGCTGCATGGTCACTGGGGACCCAGGCTCTTGCCATCTTTCAGCTTTACTATCGTAGTTCAAGGCTTCCAACCTCAAGATTACCTCATGGTCCAAGAGGAATTCCAACAGTTGCAAACAGTGAGAAGGACAAAGGATGCACCTTACAACTGAGTTAGCCTTCTTTAAGCTGCTATCCAAGAGTGCCACACAATCATTCCTTTCATCTCTGCCGGACCTTCCATGGCCACACCATGCAGACATGTGAGGCTGGGAAATGCAGTCTTGCAGAGAGTCACATTGCTGCCCGAAATAAAACTGAGATTCAAATACTGAGAAATAAAGAAGAATGCATGTTGAGTGGCAAATCATTGTCTCTGCCATAACGAGGAAAGAATGAGACTCCTCACAATCTATGTTTTATATCTTCCCAAACCATATAGGCAAACGACGAAAATCCAATCCAAAACCCCTTGTTTTGAGTGAAGCTAGAAAGCAGTTAATGATCTACAGACTACCTCAGGTCCTCAGGCTGCACCTTAAAAGATTCAGGTGAGCTTACTCTTGGGTGTACCAGGTGGCTGTGAGCTGTGGGAACAGTTGCTTCAAAGGCTTCGGTGAAGGCAAATGTCTTTGCTTTTGAGAGGGGACACTGGTTCCCTAGAGACCTTGTGCTTTCTGTGGAGATTAAATGCATCATGCCCAGTGAGGCAAGTTGATGTTGGGGCCCAGCAGGACTGGGCTTCTGCTCTCATGGCTCTGTTTAATTGGCTAGCCTGTACCAGGTGTCTGTGTTTGAAGATTTTTCTAGCCTCGCTTGCGCTTATATAGCGTCTTCTTCAAAATAAAGTATGAGATAATCTGTGATAAAGAAGGGCAGGAAGTAAATTGCAAAAAGTTATTGCCTGAATTGCTTGTTTAGGGATCTCTAGTTTCAGGGTACATCATGAAACATTCACAGGAAATATATGTGGACATTGTTTACTCCTACTTTACTGATGTGAAAACCAAAGCTGAAGTTGTTTTCTCAGTTCCCAGTTTTACCTACCTCTACCTATAATCACTTATGCCATTTTATACTAGTGAGAAGTTTATATCCATGTTCTAGGTGGTCTGGCCGTAATCATCGAGAGAAGATTGGGGTCCATGTCGTCTTTGACCAGGTATTAACCATGGAACCTTACTGCTGCAGGGACATGCTCTCCTCTCTTGACAAAGAGACCTTTGCCTATGATCTCTCCGCAGTGGTCATGCATCACGGGAAAGGGTTTGGCTCAGGACACTACACAGCCTATTGCTACAACACAGAGGGAGGTGCGTGCGCTTTACTCTGTGGGGTGGGGGACACGAAAAAGGGTTGGTTTGTCCACATTTCATTGTTTTCCTTTTATTTCATCTATAAGGGGATATTACATACATTTAAATCCAGTGGGAAGGATTATGAAAGTTGGATTCAAATTTTGGATCTATTACTAAGTAACAACATAAGATTGTTCTAAAAATTGACAGGAACTGACACACCTAAAAAAGTGTTTAGCACGGTACCTAGCACATTGTGCTCAATGGATGTTGGAGGTTAACATTGTTTATTAATACTTATGCAGACCTCCGTTGCTTTCTTGGTTATGCAGAATTGATATGACCCATCTAAACTCATGGAGATGCCGTATGAATCTCATTAGCTTCAGCTCATAATAAAGCTGAAGACATTTCCTGAGCACTTACTGTGTCCTCACTACATCCCTTACCATGGGAGATGTGGGGATACAAGAAGCTTTCAGTCCTCGTCCCCCAGAGCAGAGCCTCCCAGCCACTGCACTGGGGCAGGTGGGCTGCGAATGAGTTTTCTGTAGTGTACTGATCTTGAACCCCTTAGCCCTTGAGGCAACCAGAGTGAGCCTGTGAACAAATAATTTTTTATTCCTTCTAAATTTTCCTTTAGCACTTCTATTTACATTTCCCCTTTCCTCCTCCTCCTCCTCTTTTCCTCTCTTAGCCCTCAATGTCCTGGCTGTCTTTGTAGAAGGTCCTAATGGGCAATGAAAAAGCCTAAATAAAACGAAGACAAAATTTATAGTCAGTTGATATTGTAAGCATATTATGGTGGGTTAAAGCCAATGGTTACAGGGAAGTGTCTTGGTTTCATTTACTTGTCTCTTCCCCCACCACCAATAATCAAGGGTTAGCTCTGTTCACACTCCTCTGTCCCTTTCTTCATCTCCTGGTTTTGCCTGCTGATTGGAAACATAAGTTGAGTAGTCATTTACTCTTTCTTTCCCTTGGTTTCCTAGGTTTTTGGGTCCACTGCAATGACTCAAAGCTGAATGTATGCAGTGTCGAGGAAGTGTGCAAAACTCAAGCCTACATCCTTTTTTACACTCAAAGAACAGTTCAGGGCAATGCAAGAATCTCAGAAACCCAACTCCAAGCTCAGGTGCAGCCCAGCAACAACAATGAGGGCAGACCACGGACCTTCCCCTGAATGGGAGGCACATATCAAAGACTGGCTTGTTTTTAAACTATTGGTGTCCGTACATCTTTCCTCTAATAGGAAATAAGGTCTACTGCAGGAACAGATTACTAGGTTTGCCTCATTGGGTCTAGAGCAGAAGGTGCCAGGTGACTCATGTCCTTTCAGAAAATATGTAGTCACTTTCTTTTGAATGAATTTGGGAATTCCCTCCTTTGATAAAACAAATCAAAAGGAGTAACCTGTATGAAGATTCTTTCATCAGTTGCTTCGGAGTATAGAGGGATTTGGGTGGAGCAAAGAGGGAATAAATTGATCATATCCAGCCAGGAGACAGCCATGTTTTCTTTCCATTATGTGATTCCCATGCTAATCAGGACCTCCTTGCAGCACCAGAAGAACCCTCCTGATGTAAGAAGCCCTGGACAGGGGGCCCTGGGCTGGCAGCTTGCTGGATAGGCTTGGTTCTAAGGCAGGAGGTGCAGTCTAAGGATTTGTTCCTACAAAGGAAGTAACCTTCAAGGGTTAAAAACTTGCAGACTTCCTTTTTGGGGGGATAGCAGCTGAAGAGTGGAATGAGCAAATTTCCCCATGCAAATGGGAAGTTTTTCATGTGTCATACCCTCCCTGGCTACTGCTCATTTAATCATTCCACATCTTCTGAGACTCGCATGAACATCCCTTCATTCTAAAGAAGGAGCAGTTCATATGGGGAAGCAATAAACTGGCACATGACGTGTTCTTTGTTGCATGCTGAGCCGAAGAGTACTTGGGGCTACCTAGTTCTGTAGCAAATCCTTGGTTCAGGTCAGGTCAGGGTGTAGGGTTTGGTTTCACTTGGTCTTTAGGTCAGTTTTCTGAGGCTTTTTAGAACTCAACTGAGGCTGGGCAGGGATAACTGGGAGGCCCAGGGCTTACATGGATGCCTATTGCTCGTTCTCACCTGGTGCAGCATGCAGCTTTTCTTAGCCTGCAACTTCTTCCATGCACCTGAAGGACCAGAATATTTTTGTTCACTACAAGGTTTGAGAGCTTTTGCTTTCCTAGGGCTTAGGAATGTGCCTCCTATATGTCCGAACAGTTTACTGCTGATGGCCCTGCCCTTTTTCCTCCCAAATCTGATGATAATCCCTACTGTTTCTTTACCCAGCCACATTCAGTCCACCAGAGAAAAGCAAGAATGCCCTGTCCAGTGCTAGAAAAAGAGATCTTTCTTTCTAACTGGGTCAGTTTCTAAGTGGAGTGAAATTGCCCAGATGGAAACCTTCCTCCCCATCAGATATCACTGAATTTCCCTTCTCAATCCTTTGCTTAGACTTGCCGGTACAAATGAATGCAAACCATAACTCTCGTGGGGTTGCTGTAGCCTGCCTCAGCCCATCATATGAATGCTCATCTTTTGACTGAGTATATCATATTAATATTTCAATTCAGGTAGAAGTACAGTTGTCACTTGAAGGGAGTAGATGTGGAAGGGAGTTGGGGAGGGGCGGGAAGTTGGGAAAAGGGAGGCTAATGAATAAGGGTCTTAGCTTTAGTGCTGTTGATGAGCCACATTCCTGAGCAGATCTGTAGCATTTGTTGTTGACCTCTTTTGAGATGAACTCTCCCATAGGACCTGCCAGACAGCCCTGAGACATGGAAAAAATTCAGACAAAATGGCTCACCCTGATAAGGAAGGGGGAGTGACTATATTTTAAATTAAACTTGCTTTTTCCAACACTGTGAGGTTTCTGTAATATTTAGCTTTTATTTGGAAGCGATAGCGTATGGCATTTTTTTATGCTGTTTGGTTTATATTGTCTACTGCAGACTTCTTTGTATAACCTTGGCCCGGGCTCACCCTCTCCTGGACACTGTTTTAAAGTGTTACAGCTGCCCATGCTGCCAGAGGCTCTGATGTAAAGCTATACTCTCTAGATCCACATTCTTAAGTCGGCATGATTGGTGATGACTTTTTGTGGCAATAGAGAAGCCCATTAACTCAAAAAAATGAAGGAAAGAAAAATATAAATTGTGCCTCATCTTTCACTGAGTGCTATATTTATTATTCTAGAAAAAGAGAACTTACAAATGGAGAATAGAGCATCTACTTCATCCCTCCGGCTGTCCAGGGGGAAATACTTAAGAAAAATGAACAAACATTTAATGGAAAACTAAAAGGTCTTCAAATTTAATTTTTAAAAATAGTTTTATACCAAATAGTATAAGGAATGAGCAGATTAAATACTTCGTAAGATAAGTGCTTAGCTGCGCACCCCTGTATCAAATTAATAAAACTGTTTAATGTGAGTTGGAATAGAAACCAATATCAGAGTCCTCACTGAGCTGCACTCTTGAAGGTGCCCCTGCAGTCACAGACACCTCAGGTACCCAGAGGCAGCAGCACTAGACGCTGTTGAGAAGTTAGTATTTATGAAGATTTTTATTAAAGAGTGCCCTGCTACATAAGTCAATGGCTGTTGTTAGGGAAGTGTCCCTTTGACTTTAATTTATTTAATGTTGGCAGTAGATGAATTTCTTAGTTGTATCTTACTTTAAATTGAAACATTCTAAAGAGAAGAAAATAAGAGCCAGGTAGAAATTGACTAGATGCTGCCAAATCAAACCCAAGCTCTCGGAACCTTACAACGGAACCTTACAAACCTGCATCTCAATACAGTCCCATTCCAGGAACCCTTTGCAGTTGGCTGGTGTGTTTACTTTCTGCTATAGCCAGCCAAGATGAATGCACGCTGGCCCTCAACAAGGATTTTTACCTCAGTCTAGCCTGACCTTCATACTTGTGGTTGCCTCTGAGATGAGCATCCATGCTAGCGTAAAAAAAGATTAGGAATGCCCTCAACAGCCAGAAACTGAAGCTCTTATTAAATGGCAGGCAGAGCTCTTGCCAGCTTTGATGCAGCCCCTCTCAGGCTGAGGGGGGCAGTGCCACACTGTAAAGAATTTCCAGATGTCTCTTTAAATGTCATGAATAAAATTGGAAACTGTAGAAGTGTTAATGTGTCCTATGGACTCAATAGCAGAGTTTATTTTTGTTTCTAACTAGAGTCAGTGATTGTATGAGTTCCCTTCTCTGGCTATGCTTACAGTGCCATCCAAGTGCAAGAATTAATGGGGTAGGTTGGCTGGCAGTGGGGTATGGCCCAGCCATGCCCTGGCATAAGCCATAGAGAGGTCGACAGTAGTGCAGAATGAAAACTTGGTTGGGTGTTGGGGGTGGGATGTAGGTGGGCAGGCAGGGAGGGAGAAATGGAGTTTGTTTTACTTAACTGATAAAGCTTTGTGAACTAATTTTATACAATTCATTAAATTTGGTGCCTTGTACCCAATTATGGTTTGCATGGGATTGAAAAGATTAAGGGAAAATTTCCTTCTTGTCATTTCAAGTGGCAAATTGGTCTGTATAGTGTAAAGGACATTTGGTATCGGACTTTTTAAAAGCGTTTTCTCTCTTGTGTGTGAAAGCAAATTATTCTTACCAGCAAGACCTGAAATTTTTCTGTAATGTCTAAAACCTTTGTATTTGTAATTATTCATGAAATGGCTGCTTTTCAAAGCAGACTAAGTACCCCATTATTTTCACTACCCCTTTTATGTTCAAAACATTAACTCGGGCCTTTTCAAATCAGACTGAGAGGGCCACCCCTTCTTAAACATATACTATATCCCTATCTGGAATTTTATCTTAGTGGAAGGGCTGCTTTTCCAGCTGGTTGGGAGAGCACAAACATTCAGAAAAGGCTTTTTCATTTTTTAATGTTGGGCAACTTATGGTAGAAGTCCAATAAAAATGGGTCCTCCTGAAGTGCTACCACCTTCATTAATTCTGAAGTTCTTTTGCACACAAGTTCAGGAAGCAGTATAGAACACAATCCCCTATATGTGAACCTTTAATTTAGACTGTAAGGCAAGCCAGTGCACTGTGTTAATACCCAAGAGAGGGCTCAAAGAACTTATCCCTGTCTCTTTCCCCAGTGGGTGTTGACTGGGATGATGCTGAGTGGCTGTGGAAGGTGGTTCAGACCCAGTTTGCTCACCTGCAGGGCTGTTTACAGCATGTCCTTTGATTTTGTTTCCATTGAGACTTCACCAAAGGGTGTTTAGAAAGCTCACCATGCTAAGCACATTTAATAATTGGGTCTCTCAGCCTAATTACTGGTCTAATTAGGTGAGGAGGTTCTCTCTTTGGAGTAAAACCTTCCATGGCCACTTAGTTTTACCGGGTAAGTATGTATCACCCTGGTGGTTCAGATTCTTTTTTGAAGTCAGCACTACAGCTGAAAAGCGCCTTCTAAATATGACTGTGAGTTTAGTTTATATCTTCCACATTTAAATTAACCATTCTCTTGGTCTAGGACTTTGATGTTAACCACTGTGTACTCATTACACCCACATATTGTTCTAAATACACCATAGTACTGTAGCATTGAGGTGAATGGTCATTTTTGTGAACTCTGGCATGTTTCCATTTAAAATCTAACTAGCTCTAGTGTGAGAGATTTTCATAGTACTGTGTTAACTAACCAGGGCTGAAAACAGTGTGACAGCATGTAAAATTGACTTCCCTTGAGGAGAATGGAATAGTGAAAGCCAGCACTTTCATTTATAGAATGGTTCATCACGAATTTTGAAATTGTAGATTTGGTAGCTTTATTTGCTAAAGTCTTATCACTTTGAGGAATTAAGCCAGTTTAAATGAAACCTTACTAGCATTATGGCTTTACGGACCAACAGCGAACACTATTACTTGAAACTGAAACAGTAAATATTTTTATATAATTTTTTTTTTCCAATTACAGTTGACATTCAATATAAAACACTAAATTTTGAGTGAAATTTCAGTTATGCTTTTGGAAGCTACCATGTCTTAATTGTTGCTGGATTTTGATTTTCAACTGGAAACTTATCAAATAGAACTGTTCACAATTATGAGATCTGGTAGCAGGCTTCAAGGATATATTTCATGCCCATAAAGAACAGGTGCTGGTATCTGTTTTAGCAGTGCTCTGATGCAGTTTGGAAAGGGGCTTAGAATCTATGCTATGGCTTAAAAGTTTCTTTCTTGATCACCATATGGGGGGTGATGGCTTCATACCTAAGCCTTGCTCTCATATTTGTATGACCCTTTTTCATCTTAACACCTAGTAAGATATAAATCTGTCAGATCATCTGTGGTCCCACTGTAGATTCTTAAAGGATTTTGGTTTCATGTTAAGCCAGCCACAGCCCTGAATTCACACAGGCTTAAACTCCTTCCTCCTAACAGATGGGACCTACCTAATTAATACAATAAAACGGTGCTTTAAAAAAAAAAATATATATATATATATATATATATATATATAAAAAGTTCTCAAACAGCTTTCTTAATGAGATTTATGCCAGCAGGGTCAAGAGAGACTGTACTTTGTCCTATTTACTTTTAGTAAACAGACTGCTGAGGCATCTGTCAATTAGGCCACTATAGTACATCATACTGACACTCCTTTCCAATTCATGTCCCTTAATCCCATACCAGTTCCATAAGCGACTTGGCATAGAAAAGCAGTATTAAAATGCCTAGTAGAATAAATCAACTAGAAAAAAAGTTGCCAACAGAAAACTATCTTCACATCTAAGCCCACATGAATCCATGCTAGTTCCTTACCTATTTCCCTTTGGACAGTGGCACTATCATGAATATCAGGGTCAGAAGACATCTATTTTCTTGTGAAAGCAGTTTTCTCAAGCATACAGCTGCTCACTTTAGTGCTCATTGCCCAGGCTTACTTAACACTTTGCTCCCACCTGCACATTACTGTCCTCTTTCTGCCAACAAATCCCATTCTATTACAGCAACAAAATGCCTCCCTGGTGCCTGAAAAACCCACCTGGTGCACTAACATGCTATGCAACACCAAATGGCTTCTTCCCCTAGTACTGCTCAAAAGTGGAAATTCCTCAAGAATAAGTTTCATCCCATGTTAACATCCATGTATGGTTGCTACAGTTTCCATTTCTTTTTTTCTTTTATATAAAGCAAACCACCTCTGTTACAACCCATGTTTGGGGCTTGTTCCTGTCTCGAGTGTGAAATATAAATCATGTTTTTATGATTTTTGTAAATCAACTTTTTACACCTTGTTTTTGTAAGCTGAAGTTTCTTATTAAAAGAATAAAAAATGGCTTTGTGTGAAGTTTTTATTTCAAATAATTGTTAAAATACCATTATGTTATTCCTCAAAACGAGCAAAGATCACCCCCTGCAGAAACTTAGGAACTATGTACATAAGTTTACAGAACAGAGGACAACACTTTAACTGAATGAAGCCTGATGGCCAACCAGAGAATGGAGCGGACTCAGGGAAACGGAGATCAGGCAGAGAAGGGAAGGTGCCCATCTGAATCAAACTTCAGCTGCCATGAGGGCAGGTCTTATGATGGTCACAAACTGGAGGCTCTGCTTTTGGAAGGTTCAAGTACAGCACAGGTTCCATGTGTCTACAATCAGACGACAGGGCAACAGGTAGCATTAGAAATGTAAAAGCACTGGAGGGAAACTGGTGAGAGACTGAAATCCCTTGCAACATACAGAAACATTTAAGAAACAGCCAAGGGTTTTACATCAAGTCTCTTATGTTTTGTGAATAGTTGATAAAGTTACTGCTTCTCGCAGCCTCTAGGACTTCTAAGACACACACATAGCAGTGTTTAAAGTGCTTACCTATTTGGCTACACCCCTGGCTGAGGTGCCATTAGGTCAATGTCACTCAAATTCCTGGCCAGCCAAACTCCCGCAGCAAAAAGTCCCAAATTGAGGATCAAGTTCCTGGAAAAAAAGTATTTCACTAACCCTGTAGTCACTGAGTCGCTCTGGTTAATGAAAGATACTGAGGGGAAAGGCTTCCCACCACCACCCAGGAAAAATTTTCCCGAGGCAAAAACACTTCTCGAATGCAGGAGCGCTAATTGTTACATGGTAGGTTGCCCAAAACCCACACAGAGTTGGTTTCCCTAGTAAGAGCAGAATCAAGTACAACGGCCAAGAAAGCACTCGTTCGGCTCGTTTATGTGTTGGCGCCTCCTCTTTCCGGGTCCCTTCAGTCAGGGTGAAATTCTCCAGACACAGCCCCGTGACTGAAAAGATCGCTATTGCTGTATGGGAACTCTCCCAGTCAAGGACTGGGCAAAGCACGGCCAGAGCCACTAAGAAGCCAAGATGCCGGCAGGAGAAAAAGCCCGAAGGCGCTAGACTCAGCGAAGAAGGAAAATGCGGCAGATTATGTTCACGGGAGCGGAGGGACAAAGAGGGACCAGACTCCTGGGCCTCGGTTACCTCCGGAAATCATTCCTATCGGTGGCGAAGCGGTAGACGCCCCGAAGCCAGTCTCCCACGTTGTCTGGAATTTCAGGCGCTTCATTTGCCGAGCCGCCAGCGTTCACGCCGACTCCACTGGAAGACATACCAGTACCTTCACGCTCCACAAGGACTCCGATGACGCACCCTGTTGGCGCTGACGGATGACGCAACTTCCGGTATCGCACTCCCCAACCCCGGCTACTGGCAGACCGAGGAAGCCGCAGCTTGAGCTTGGTTGGACGCCTGGGAGAGAGGTATAATTCCCGGGCTGCGCGTCCACGAGCTCTGCAAGGGGTGGAGCGAGGCCCAGCTCTGCGGTCCCTTTGTCCGATTCCACCTCTGGCTTGCCAAGCCGGTCACCGTCACACGTGGCCTCATTAGCTCAGGAGGATGCTGGGGATTGGGCTGTCCTAGCCTATGGAAGTCGCGGTAGGGGCTAGTTCAGCAGGAGATGCGTAGTTTAGGGGAATGGGGTTCCTCAAGAAAGTCTCCATCAAAAGTCACAGAATGCGCGGGCTGAAGGAGGACTTAAGTTTGTCATCTCTCCGCCTCTCCCAGGCCTGCCCCTGAAGGCGTTCAGTCTAGGATTTTTATAGGGAGATGAGAGCCTTCTCTCCTGCTTTATAGATCACCCCTCCCCCGACTCCCCTTTCTGCGGGCCGCGCCACTAGCAAATAGTGCAGTGTTTCCTGGGGTTGTTGCTGTCCCCAGCTTGGAGGATTCCAGGAGTCTTGCAGGGCCGAGGAAGGCGCTGGCCTAAAAAAAAGCCTTCGGGTTCTGAGTCAGAAGAAGAGGAGCAGGTGGGGCAAGGGACGTCCTCCTTGGGATCAAGGGGCGTTTCCAAGGAGGCCTGCTCCCGCCCTTTGGGTGCCTCAGCCTTGTCCCCAGCTCGGGATTCCTGCTCCAGGCTGGATCCATGCAGTCCCCTCTGGGTTTCTGGACTGGAGCTGGCAGTAGCCGCGTTCAGAAGGGCTGCTTCAGAGATGGTCAGAGCGTGCAGTGGGACGCGGTCCCTTCCTTCAACTCTGTCGAGCCCCGACTCCCCTGCTCCAGGATGGGTCAGACACGCTCTTAGAGCCCCGAGTCTCTTTCCCACATCCCGGCGGGGCGGCCCACTGAAGCCAGACCCAGGCTCCTGCCCCGCCCCCAGGCCGTGCGCGCCTCCGCGGCGGCGATTCCTCTCCAGGGCTCCCCGCCCCTCCCCGCCTCCGCCCACCAGAGGGCGGCCGCGTTCCCAGTACAGGAGCCGAGTCCCGCGCCGCGGTTGAGGCTGCGGCGCGGGGTGGGTTCGGGAGGCCCTTGGAGCGCTCCGGCCTGGGACGCGCGGTGAGAGCTGCGGGCCCCGAGACTCGGGTGTGGGAGGTGCGGTTGGGATCCGGGGCGCTGCTGAAGGGACGGTACAGCGTGGCACCGGGGCGAGGGTCCCACCCCGGGAGAATCCCCTCCTCAGCCCAGCCCAAGCCACTGGCCCCTTCCCTTTTGATCTGCACCTTTCCTCTCTTACCAAGGGACACCCTTCCTTCCATTGCTGGAGCCGGGCTCAAGCCGGCATTTAAATAGCGACTCTCAAAGCAGCTGGGGCAACAGGGGCCGCCCCCGGGCAGGGCATAACGTCCCCCGCCCAAGGGCCCGGCGCAGTCCTGGCAGCAGAAGTGGTTCTCGTGCCAGCGCCGTCCCTCCGCCTCAGTACAGCGCGGGGAGAAGATCAACTGGGAGAGGGAGAGAGGAACGACTCATTCATTCATTCACTCATTCATTCATCCAATAACCACGCTTTATACGCAGTTAACGCTCAAGCATGTCTACAGACGTTCCCATTTGATCTACTCAGCCACTCAGACGCAGGGAAGGCTGATTGGCTTAGCCAGGACTCCCCAGCTAGCAGGTGGTACAGCCTTAAGTGCGACCTGGTCGCCTGGACTCCTCACCCAGGGTTCCACTCTGCCTCTTATGCTGACATTGAGTTCCTTGCATCATCAGACAACACTAGGCACTCGGCATACTGATGTGAAAGTCTGTCCAAGAGTCTCTGCTGCTGAAAAATTCTCAGTCCCAGAAAATTTGGGGGACACTGCTTACTATGGTGGAGGCCACAAAGGCAAAGGGTCCCACATGCTCAGGGCTCAAGTCAGAGCAATGGGAACACAAAGGCCCCAGGCTGGTTCTCAGTTCTCCCTACTCCATTCTGCAGTACTGAGAGGTGTCCCCTTACATCCTGCCACTGTTGGACCCTGAGCAGACTCCCTCAGCCCCTCCCCTCCAGTCTATACCTGGTCACAAGCAGGGCAGCGTGGCCTCAGCAGCTCGGCGTGATGACGGCCGCAGTACAGATGCCCATTGTGGTAGAAGTAGATGAGGTTTATCAGGGCCTGGCCACAGGCCTGGCAGGCAAAGCAAGCTCGGTGCCAGCAACGCCGCTCTCCTGCCCGGGCTGCAAACACTCCGTATTCCCCTGGCCTCATCTGCTCCCTGCACTGTCAGGCAGGGGTGCTGGCTGGTCAAAGGCAGCACCACCCTCCCAGTGTTTCTCCTGGCTCTTCCACCCCAACCACAACCTGTTCTCCCCATACCTCTGGGCAAAGCCCACCTCCACTGCAGGCTCCACTAAGAACCCCCGAACTTGGTTTCCCTTTTTCCTAAAGTTTGTCAAACTGTCAATCCCCAAACTCCCTTTTCCCACCAGAGTCCCAGAAGCTAGCTCCTGCAGAAGTGAGAGCACAAAGGGTGGAGGAAGGGGAGTACTGAAGGGGGTTGTACTACATACCTTCTCACAAGTGCATTCTCCGAGCTTGGGAGGTACCAGGCGTGCCACCCCCTGTCCCAGGGCCTCCCGCCTTCGCTGGGCACAAAAGAGCCGCAGCTCTGCCAGCTCCTCCTCCCCAACAGCCAGGCAGTATCGCTCCTATAGAAATAGGCCTCCACTGTGACGAGGAGAGCCCCCCGGCAAGCAAGACTAAAGTATGATTGGGGAGAGAGAAGGCTTAGCTCCTGGGTCAAAGGAAGGTTTTCGAACCTCAGAAAGGTGCAGGTGATAACAGCACAGAAGAGCATTGAGATGGAGAGGGGAAAAGAGACAAGAGCTCTGGTAAGTCCACCTCACTTCCTGCCCCAAGAATGGTCATCACTCAAGTCTAATAGCCACACAGCACTCAGCCCTGTCACCATATATTTAGGTCCTCAATTAGGTGCTCTCAATTAGATGTAGCTCAATATCACTTCCTTTTGTTTTCCCTATTTATTCCATATTCTCCTATCTTGCCTTCTCAACTGATTGTAAGCCTTTAGACTGGGGACACAGGGCCTCAATAAATACTTAACCATACTCCTTACATTTGTACATTCCATTAATGGTTTCAAGTCGTTCATGTCCATTTTCTCATTTGCTCTTCAACTAAGCATTGTGGTGGGCAGAACAGCCAGTATGTAGATAATTGTACCCGTTATGTATATATATGTGGAAACTCAGGCTGAGGGTGGGGGATGACTTCCCCCAATTAGTGGCACAGCTAGGCCTTAAACCATGTTCCCTGACTTCTGGACCAAGGTTCTTCCCACAGTATGAAAAAAGGGAGGCCAAAGAGAGGGAAGCGGGGGAGAGGGAGAGGGAGAGGGAGACCCACACTGCTGTCCTGTGGAGGGAGCTGCTGCAGGAGCGTCCGAAGCCCAGGCCAGTTGGCTGGGTTGGTGTCCAGGCCAGGGAGCCCTAAGCTCAGAACTTCAGGATTCTGAGGAGACACAGCAAAAGATGAGTAGAGCTAGGTTTTCCTTCCCTCCCTTTCTTCTCTCCCCTTCTCATTGCCAACTCTTCTCCAATCTGGAACAACATCCAAGCACCCACCACCTCCCATTTGGTTGATCAACTCCTTCAAGATCACCAGAACAGCTGATCCACTTTACCTTTGTGGTTTGATTGAGGGAGATGGGGGAAGCCTCACATCCCAATTCGGCTTCCCTTCTTATGCTTGAAATCACCACCCTCCTTTATGGCCAAAGTTCCTGGGTCTAATTTGAAAACACACCCCCACCCCAAGTAGAGGTAATGTGTATCCATGTGGATACACTTAAAGTCAAACCCCCATGTCCTGAGGGGGATGTAGGCAGGGATGCCTGCAAAGAGGAAAAGTACATAGGAGGCTGGGCATAAAGGCTAATTACCTCCCAGTTGGTGGAAATGGGAGGAGATCCAAAGGATAGAGACATCCTGGTCTCAGAGGGAAGGGCAGGACTCTTACTACCTGAGCAAAGGTCTCCTCAGGGTCTTCCTCTGACAGGTGGCCTGGGTCACTGTCTAAATTCTCTGGACCTGGCTCTTGAGTGGTGAGGCTCTCGCCTCCGTGGCACGAGCTAGAGTTCAGCACCGACATTGGTGGTAAAGTCTGCCTACAAAATAATGAGAACACCTCCCATTTATCTGGCCCTTATAAAGTACTATTAGGCAGTGTTAAGTGCTCACAAGCATTATCTCATTAAACCCTCCCAACAACCAGGTGAATTAGGGGGTATCTTTGTCTCCATTTTATAGATGCCACACTGAAGTTCAGTGAGCATAAAAGGTATGCCCAAGGTCACAAAGCTAGTGAGTGATTGAGCCAGATCTTGAGTCAAGGTCTTTCAACTCCAGAGTTTATGAAGCTCAAATTCTGGGGTCTCCCAAGATTAGGATGGAGGAAAAAGGAATCCCACGGTGAAAGGAAAGAGCATTTTGCCTTCCTGATAAGACCGTGGGGAGACAGGTCCCTTCTTCTCCATCTCCCATGTCTTAACTTCCACCATTCTTCATTGTGCACCCAGCACCCCAGTGAGCCTGCTTCCTCTCCACTTCCTACATAGGCCCCACTTTTCCAGCTGTAGGCTTGAGCCAGGTGAAAGGACCATCTCACCAGGAAGCCCTTCTCAGCCTCTGCAGTCCATAACTGCTCTCCTTTCCCTGAGCTCTAGAAGTACAGTCAGTGCCCCAAGACTTACAAACTAATATTCCTCTTGTGTCTCTCTCTCAGCTCCTCATCTAGTCTATAAGCAATGTGAGCACAGAGGAAAACCTTGTGCTTCTATCTTCTATCTAGAGCAGTGATTTCATTGGACAATTCTAAGCGCATCTCTTCAGCCCTCCTCTGGGCAAGGCCTGGTAGGACCACAGAATCTTGGGTGTCGGGGATGACTGCTAAAGTAGTCAGGAGGAGCCCATGGTCTACTGGGTAAGACAGATGAAACCAAGCAGAAATGGGCTAGAGCTCTGGGCAGATATATACAACACCCTAGGAAGAAAAACAACCAAACTTTCTGTTTACCCTATGCCAGGACCTGTTCTAGCATTTTACAGAATATAATCCATCCTCACAACAATCCTATGAGGTAGCTTCTATTATCCCATTTTATGGTTGAAACAGCCTGAGGTTAATTGCCTTGCCTAAAGTCACATTAGAAGGCTAAGGAAAGCCTTAGGAGGAGGTCACCTTTGAAAGCTGGGATGGATTCTGACTGGCAGCTGGGCACAGCAGGGCCATTACCAAATCCCTGGCCTCTATAAGACCTAGCTTTTGCTGTGGGAACATGGTTTAGACTATAATTACACTGCTTCCCAGCCCACAGTCCCCTTCAGCCCCCCACCCCCACCCCTCAGATGTCCTGTGCCACCCCTTCACTGCTTCCTGGCTCCACACCCACCTGCTTCCTTCCCGTTTTGTCCCTCAGGTCAGTTTTCCTGTGGAAGGCAGCCAGGATGGGCCCTTCATAGTCAGGGCCAGGAGTAGCCACTTCCCCTAACAGTACTGTCCCTGCTCCAGGCAGCAAGAGGTGTTTGGGGAGGAGGCCATACAGGAAGGGTGGAGGGCATCTGGAGCTCCAGAAGGGAACTTTACACCCTCTCTTCCAGTTTAGTTCTAGTTTACATGAAATTGTCCAATACAGAAAAAAATACTGAGAAATCAGCCCTCTTCCCTCACCCTTCCATCCCATCCAAGGGCGGCCTAACTCCACCTCCGCTAAGCACTGGACCCATACCTTACTAACATGCTGGATTCCTTCCAGAATTCCCCTCTCCCTTCCCCTCTTAGACAAGAGACAAGACTGAACCCTCGCTCCCGCCCTCGCGCAAGTGCAACCAGGCTCACGGAGTTCGACCTTCTCAACCACCCCTGCTCTGAAGGGCAGAGCCTGAGCCGGGGAGTTAAAGGGATGGGCAATTTTCCCCGGACAGTGAGAGAGAGAAGGGGAGAAATGTCCGGTCTTGCCAAGTGCCCTCTTGCTAGATCCCCAAAGATTTTTCTTAGACTTCGCGGGGCCCACCTCCGAGGCGGGGCGTGGTGTGGTGCCCGAGTAAGCTGGGGTTCTCAGCCTGGCTGCTGGGAGTTTAGGGGAGGGGAACTCTGCTGGGGTCTCACCCTCACTGCGCGCCGTCGTCCGGGCCGTTCTGGATGGACCCCGCCGTCAGGCCCCTCACTCAGTCACCACCCCGAGGCTCAGCGACCACCTCCGCCCGCTCCGAGAGCTCGGCTCTCTCTCTCCCACGCCCCCTGCGGTCCGCTCCCGCCCCTCGCGTGTTGGTAGAGCGAGACAGCTCCGGGAGGGGCCTGGGCTGCAGACCGAGAAATGCCTTCATGGGATTCTGGGGTGGAAAATGTGCAGGCTCCACTGCCCCACCAACTGCCGTGGGCTCAGTGCCGGCATCGCGCCCCCCGGGGTGCTGAGCAGACACCGGGGAGCCTTCTTTAGGCCGGGACCTCTGCTTCTTGCTGAACAGAGAACGCCTTTCCAAACCCGTAGATCCATCCTCCCCCTCTAGCCCCGCCCCGCTCTGAGTCCCCACCCCACCCGGTTCCCTCGCCGTAGTCCCCAGTGGTCGCCCCGCCCCTTCCCCTATCCCCATTCCCTTTTCTTGGTCCGTCGTGCTGTCCTTCTCCTTTCCGTCTCTTCAGATCCCTCCCACTTCTTTTGTGTTTCTCCCTCAATTCCTTTCCCTTTCTGCTCTAGGGAGTGGAAACCTCTGGTCCCTCCTCTGATCCCCTTAGTCCTACCCCCGCTCCCGTCTCGCCCCCGCTCCCGCCCCGCCCTCTCCAGGAAAGCTCAGCCGCTGGCCAGGAGCGCCCTCTGGCGTGTGCGCATGCTCCTTGCTTCCGACTGCAAAGTCCTCCAAAGGGACCTTCTAGGCTGCGCGCCGGTAGCCCCCGAGCGGGTCCGCCGGCCGCAGCGTCTCGTTGGTGGTGCCGGTGACCTCCGACCCCGCGACCGCGGGGCGGGGCGGGGAGGCCTTAGCTCCGGGCGGGCGGCGGCTGCTGCAGCGGGACCCGGGAGCGGGGCCCGGCGCCGCCCGGGCCGCGGGGCGATGTGAGTCGGGGCGCGGCGGGGCGGGGACGAGGCGGCTCCATCGAGGTCGCACCGTGCCGCGCCGCAGTCTCGGCTCCCACCCGAGGAAGCCCTGGGCGGGAGGGTGGGGAGCCCCGGGATTGCGGGGGGATCCAGGGACGACACGCGGCCCCGACCTCCCCCGTTCCTTTCCGGTGTCTAGAAATCCCCCTGACAGTCCTTCAACCTAAATCTGCCTCTCACGTCACAGAACCACCCCACCCCCACTACCCCGACACACCTCCGCACGTCTTGGTGTCCTCAGAACCCTCACTCCTGCGAATCCCCCTGATACGCCCACAGAGCCACCTTTCTCTCCTGGATTCCCCCCAAATGCTTCCACCTCCCTGAAATTCCTCTGATCTATCAGGACCACCACGATCACCATTCGCCTTGCACCACGTTCAAATCCAGAAAACTCTTCGCTTCCCCGGCCCTCTCATATTTTGAGGCAGTATAACCTCTAACTCCCGCTTCTAATCCACAACTATCCCAGACCTGAGCCCCCTCCTCCCGTTCCACCCAAAGTAATCCCCTTCACTGGGCTGTGATATGACCTGATAATCATCTTAAAACTTCACCTGGGAAGTTTTCCAGGAATGCAGAGCACAAGGGGCCCTTGGAAATTATATTGTTTTTCCAGAGAGGAGAGTGGAATTTGAAGGGTCTCCAAAGGTCCTGGTTTGTCATCTTGTCTACCTGGGGCTCAGATCCCTGAAATTTTGGTTTATGTTAAAAATTTCAGACCCTTCAGAGCTTGGAGAACAGGAAAATATCAAGCTTCCAAATATGAGATTAAAGGAGATTGTCCTGGAAGAGGAAGATGTCTATTTTAGTGATGTCCTACATATTTAACCTCGCAAGGTTAAGCTAGAAGCTCATCAGTTTACAGATATTTCCCTTAAAAACTAATGCCTTGAGGTAGAAATTGGGGGTGGGGGGTGGATTGACTTGACAGTCTTCCAGATATTTAGTAGCAACAAAACAGACTAGAATATTGGTTTCCTAAATCTTAAGCCAGTGCTCTTTCCAGTACATCACAGTGTCCTTTCCAGAAAGCTCTTTGTAGAGTTAAAGTTCTCTGCAAAGGTAAGGTGGTAGTTTTGGTGTTGGATTCAGATGGGGTCTAGGGGCCATTTAAAAGGTCTTGGGCTGCCTCAGACTTCAAAGTCTGTGCTAGGGAAGTCTCCTTGGCCTATGGAGCTGGGTATTTGAGGTTCCTTTGTCCTTGATCTTTATTTGTTGGTGTTTCTATCCCATTAAGACCTGGGGCAGATACCCAGGTGGGATGGACTGACAGCAAGTCAGTTTCATTAACAATTGGAGTAAGGATGGAAAGTTTCCATTAACCTGTGGTCTCTGTCTCCTATGCTAGGTGAGCCCCAGGTGTGTCCCAGAGGGATCCAGGTGACTTCTCTTCAGACTGCTTACCATGATGCCCCACCAAGAGTGGGGGGAATAAAGTAGGGGTCCTTCCTCATGCCCCTCTCATGGTCTCCTCCCCAATGGCCTGGGTGAGGTAAGAGCTGTGTGTAGGAGCCACTTTCCTAAAGTTTCCCAAGTTGGGAGAAATGGAAGGTGAAGGTCAGGCTTACTCAAAACTTTGTACATTCAAGCAGAGTTCTAGAAGAACATTTAATCTTACAGACTCATTTCTTGCAGCAAATTGCAAACCCTTAATTTCTGGTTGGGATCAGTCCATGTGTTTGCTCCCTTAGGTCACTCAAGTCTGGTGGTATTCTCTCCATCTTAGGTATGAGTCTGACTTGTGACATACAATTCAATTGCCATATTTTGGAGGGAAAAGCCAGATAGTAAGGCCTCCATCTCCCCTTTGTTCAAAACCAAACCTGGCATTAATTTTTTTTAGATGAATAAATGCCTAACCAAGGTTATAAAAATTGTGCTCTGCTTTAGGTGTTCAGTCTTCTGAGTTTATCTTTTGACCATAATGTAGCACCTCATTTGAAGAGAACATCAAAAAGATAGTTGAAGTGAATGTTGGGATTGTGGTGAGGGAGGAAAAGAGAAGATTTGGATGATGTTGGAAGGATGAGTTAGAAAAGAAGTACAGGCCAAAGTGGGACTCCCAAGTTAATTTCTTTGCTGCATCTGAATGAGGCCCCAGGTCAGCACTCAGCTCCTTCTGATGTAAGTCATTTCTGGGTCCCTACTTAAATCCATGCTTTCCTGCTGCCTAGGCTTCCCTTTCCTATCATATTGGCCTAAATTCTACGTGATTCTCAAGGTCCACATCAAATAACACCTCTGTGAAGCTGTTTTCATCTCTTGTCAGCATTGATCCGTAACACATCCTAACTTGAGTTAATGTTTATCCAGTGTGTGGCCCTGGGTTGAGTGGGAATTCCATGCGAGAAAGAATGTTGTATAGCTTCTTGAGCAGAGTAGGTGATCACATCAAGATGGTTCTGCCAGCGTTCCCCAGAGTGGGGCTTTTTTCGAGTTGACCTTGATGACTTTCTTATCCCTTATGTTTTTCCCTAGGGTGGGCTGGCTGCTCTGACACCATGGGGAGCTGCTGCAGCTGCCTGAACAGAGACAACATCCCAGATAACCACCCCACCAAGTTCAAGGTACCCAGAGCCCTCTCCTTTCCTGAGTTCCCAACATGGTCTACTGGGCGGGCTCTGGCCCCAGCCTCTCTAGAGATCAGGGCCTCTGAGGTGGCCTAAGGAAGAACACAGGCCACTGTTGTTTGTGTGGCTCTTGGTACTACTAAGAGAAGAAATGCCATAATACAGTAGCAAAAATCATGATTTTAGAATGTTCACTCATGTCAGTATATTTTTGTAACTTTACATATAACTTCTTTGGAGAAAACAACAAAAGTCTGTATTTGTGAGAGAATTATATAGTAACTATTTAAAACAGTGCTTAAAACATGTAAGCACTGTTTATGCCAGCCCAATGGACCTGTGCACCTCTGGCCCCTCCTACCTCCCTATAGGGGGAGCCCCTTTCTGACTCCCTGCAGGGTGAGGCACAGGTTTCTCCTGCTCACCACAAGAGGGAGCCCTCAGCCAGGGTCTCCAGTTGGAGAGGTGGTAGAGCCGTTATGTATTTATTCTGCCTTGGGTTCTACTCTCCCAGAGTCTTAAGATTTTGAGCTTAAAATCGAACGCCTTCTGTCATTAACCTCTGGCCCTTGGATACTGAGCCATGAACCGTCTGAGGTCATCCAACCTTGGTTGTCCAACCATCTGACCTTGGAGGTCAGCTAACCACCCCTCTCTCGCTGTTCAAATGATAAAATTGAGGCCTAGAGAATTGTCTTGGATCAGTAGCACTGAGTAATCATGTGGTGTCCATAGAGTCTGGTGAGTCAGGTGAGCCCCTCAATGCCCTAGCTCTCACCGTGCATCATCAGCCTGCCTCCCAGTGGCTCAAGACCCATATACACATTTATTGGACTCGCTTATTGACCCTCTGTCTCCACCTTCCCTCAGGTAACGAATGTGGATGATGAGGGGGTGGAGCTTGGCTCTGGGGTGATGGAGCTGACACAGAGTGAGCTGGTGCTTCACCTGCATCGGCGTGAGGCTGTCCGTTGGCCCTACCTTTGCCTTCGGCGCTATGGCTACGATTCCAACCTTTTCTCTTTTGAGAGTGGACGGCGGTGTCAGACAGGCCAAGGTGAGCACCAGCCCCTGTCCCACACTGAAATAGGTGCTTGTGCACCTGAGTCTGGTACTGGGGCTGGAAGTCATAGCTCAGGACTGTGGGGAAGTCTGTTGACTTGGCAGGTGTTACCCAGTGAGGAGAAGGGTCATGGCCAAAAGCAATAGCATGTTAATGCAGAACTAAGTGGACTCCCAGGCCAGTGCCCTTTTCGCGTTAGTCATTGCCACTCTGGGTCCCTTTGTGAGAAAAGCCCATGGGAAAAGCCAGTGCTCCCAGGCCAGAGCCTGCTTGGGAAAAGCAAGTGATTCTTCCTCCCTCTGTTAGATGAATTTCAAGGGTCACTGTTGCCCCCGCAAGTAAGAACAAACTTTCTTCTGAGCTCCTAGGTCATATACCTTAGACCCTGTGTATAATGAAAGGTCAGGCAGGAAGCTCTGGTATCCTTGGGGCTGATATGCCTTGGGAATAATAGATTTGAGGAGGCAGGACTCTTGGGTTTCAACGTACAGAGTAACCCTCAATAGGTTAATCTTTGTCCTTCACCTGTGAGCAATGGAGCATGATGTCTTCTCCCTTATTCCCCTTTCTCCCTGAATTCAGAGGTCAGGAAGTGCTTGCTGGGTTGTTCCATGAGGTCAAGGCTAAAACCAGCCATTGCTCTTTGAAGGAGTAGAATGGTCTGAGCTTATGTTTTAGGTTCCAGACCTGAGCTCTGTAAGAGTCCTGCACAGGATTGTATTAGATGTGGTTTGGGTTGTGACTGTACAGTTGAAATGAACAAGCTCCTCTGATGAGGCTGCCAACACGACAGCGAGTCTCTGAGCTTGTGTCAGCCAGAGGAGCTTTCTTCTGCAGCATCTGACCCGTGGAGCTCATGAGGCAGAGGCAGTTAACGCTGGGTGAGCAGAGAGCGGGGAGGTAGGGGCTTCTTCCCTGGTGGTGTTTGATCCACACTTGGCATCCTGGAAGGGCTGCTGTAGGCCCCTAGGTTTCTTCTAAAACTCCAGGCTTTCTCAGCCTTTTGTAGCTCTCAGCATAGCTTGCCAACATAGTCTTTTTTTCTTGCCTCTATTCTTCCTGTCCCATTCCTGCAAACCTCAGTTGTACCACACCCCAGCTTAGCTTAATCTATCTTTTTGTGGATATACACACTCACACACCCCAAGTAGCCTCCACTGAGTCCCAGGCCTCACTGTTACATGAAAGGGAACTGTTGATGCAGAATCCCAGACCGACATGACATCTGAGGGCATCTTTGGATTCCCTGAGTCACAGGTGCTCAGTCCAGTCCTGCTATCCCTGGGACTTTGAGCTGTTGCGTTAGAGTTTGAGGGGCTATAAGGCTGGCTGCATTGAGGAGCCACATGATCATTTTGCCATATTTGTTCTTTAGCTAGTCGGCTTATCTTTTTTTTCTTTCTGCTCCAGAGTTTAAGCTCCATGAGGTCATGGGCCTATACACAGTAAACATGTCCTCTCTGGCCAGGTTCTGGACTAAGTACCCAGTGAACAAGCAGTGAACGGGACAGACCCTCTGCCTTCAAAGAGCTTTGGGGCTGTTGGGCATAGAGCCAAGAGCTGGTGCCTTGAGTGGAGCTCATTTCTCTGGGGAAAAAGGAGTGGTAGGCAAAGGGAGATAGGGCAGCATGTGAGGAGGAGTGGTCACTCATCTGTTATTACCCTTTCCACTTTGATTTTTATTCTTTCTCTCACCTTTGTGTATATACACAAACCTTATAAAAAAGGTTTAACCTCAGAAGACTATAACTGACGTGTCAGGTTTCAAGACAGTAATAGATGGTGAGAGAGCAAGGGCAGGGGCTTGGGCCCAGCTTCTCCCATGACTCTTGAATTTCAGAGTGTGTTGGGAAGAGTACTCAGGATGAGGGGAGCCATCCCACGCTCCTACAGGCCTGGGACTGAAGTTCAGGGACATTTCCTGAGCTTTGTGCATCATGTCAGCCTCTCTGTCCTTCCCTTTTGGGCATTGGGTTAGAGGAGCCTCATTTCTTCCTCCTGCTCTAGGGATATTTGCATTCAAGTGCTCCCGGGCCGAGGAAATATTCAACCTCCTTCAGGATCTGATGCAGTGCAACAGCATCAATGTGATGGAAGAGCCAGTCATCATTACCCGCAACAGCCACCCAGCTGAGATTGACCTCCCGCGGGCCCCCCAGCCTCCCAACGGTGAGGAGAGCCCTTTCCTCAGGACCCCAGTACACACATACACATGCACACACGTGCACACCCACACCCACACACACACAAGCACAGGCCCAGGAAGTACCAGTCTTAGAGGCATGAATCAGGCAGACAGATGGGGGGATGGCTGGGTGAGCCAGCCTTCCAGGACCAGTATCCATCATCAGAACCACTCTTGGGATGGGTAAGGCCTGGCCTGGGCCAATCAGCTGACTCCAGCAGAAGCTGGGGAGCCCTGGCACTTATATTAACTAATGGTCAGGAGCAGACAGGAAGACATTGGGTTTCCATGGGAACAGCAGTCTGGAACTGTTTTGCTTCCTTCCTTCTGTCTATTGGGTCATACCCATATACCTTTCTTGAAGGCTAATGCAGGCATCTCTGCCCATGACCTGTTTCTGGAGCGGTTCCCACAATTTCTGCTTGTTCATTCACTGAGTCTGCACTGAGCAACCGCTCTGAGTTCTGCACTCCATGAGCTGGTCTGAGAGGGGCAGAAGAAATGGAAACACAGTCCCTGATTTTAAGGAGCTTCTCTAGAGCTCACTGGCAGAGCTAGACTGAGGGTGAAGGGTTGATTCATTGGTGACAAGGTATGCCTTAAGTGTTTCAGGTCAGGCTATAATGGGGTTCAAGCTGAGCCCCACTGAGGGAAAGGGTGGTATTTTTAAGAATAGAGAGGTGAAAGATAATGAGGGACTGCTGTTTCGGTAGGGCTAACCATCTTAGGGGTCTTGGGAGCATCTCCCTCCCAAATGGAGAAGTCCCATGATGCCACACACATGGTTGCAGGTAGTTGTCAGGTGATTTAAGGACCCCTCACCTGGGCTTGGCCCCTCTGTGCCCAGCTCTAGGCTACACTGTCTCCAGCTTCTCCAATGGCTTCCCTGGCTGCCCAGGAGAGGCCCCACGATTCTCAGCACCCCGGCGCCCCTCGACAAGCAACCAACGACACCCTTCACTTGGGGAAGAATCCACCCATGCCCTCATTGTCCCTGATGAGCAGGTGAGCAAACAGCTACCCCGCCCCTCCCTGTTGGTCTGGGTAGGAATGGGGGTCAGGATATATGGCCTCTTCTTCCAATAAGGGTCATCAGGGAAAGAAAATTGATAGGGTCCCTTCTTGTCCCCAGAAAGGGAAGCAGCCTCTCTTGAAGATTTAGAGGAAAAGGAAGAGGAGGAAACCCCAGCTCTTTTTCCCTGTGCTTCTTGTTCTCACCCTGTCCCTTCTGTTCTCTCCTTTTTCCCTGCCCTTGGACACTCCTGCTTAACCCGGACTCTTCTTCCCTTCCCAGTCCCACACTTATGTCAACACGCCAGCCAGTGAGGATGACCACCTCAGGAGCCGGCACTGCCTGCAGCCCCTGCCTGAGGGTCGGGCACCCCTGCCTCCACAGGCCCATGGTCCCAACCAGCAGGACCCACAGGTGTTCTTGCAGCCAGGCCAGGTGAAGTTCGTGTTGGGTCCAACCCCTGCTCGGCGGCACATGATGAAGTGCCAGGGCCTCTGCCCCAGCCTGCGCGAACCCCCTCACCACAACAACAATGAGGGCCCTTCCGAGTGCCCAGCCCAGCCCAAGTGTACCTATGAGAATGTCGGTGGGGGGCTACGGCCAGGGGCCAGCTGGAGACTGAGCCCAGAGGAGCCGGGCTGGAATGGCCTTTCCCACCGCCGGGCTGCCCTGCTGCACTATGAGAACCTGCCCTCCCTGCCCCCTGTGTGGGAGAACCACGCCCAGCAGTTGGGGGAGGAGGCTGGGGATGACGGAGACTCAAGGGATGGGCTCACACCCTCCTCCAATGGTTTCCCTGATGGCGAGGAGGACGAGACCCCACTGCAGAAGCCCACCAGCACCCGGGCTGCCCTCCGCAGCCACGGCAGCTTCCCTGTGCCATTGACCCGCCGCCGAGGCTCCCCGAGGGTCTTCAACTTTGATTTCCGCAGGCCGGGCCCCGAGCCCCCAAGGCAGCTCAACTACATCCAGGTGGAGCTGAAGGGCTGGGTTGGAGACCACCCCAAGGAGCCCCAGAACCCTGTGGTCCCCCAAGCCCCTGTGCCCACCACCCACCCTGCCCGCAGCTCAGACTCCTATGCCGTGATTGACCTCAAAAAGACCGTGGCTATGTCCAACCTGCAGAGGGCTCTGCCCCGAGACGATGGCACTGCCCGGAAAACCCGGCACAACAGCACTGACCTGCCTCTGTAGGGACTTGCTCTGCCCCGCCCCGACCCAGCCTCCGCCTCACGCTCCCATCCTCTGAACCCACACACCCCAGGGTTCAGGGGTGCTTTGCAGAAGGGCATTGAGGTGGAACCAGATGCTTCCTTTTGCTGGCTGGAGTCCCCAAAGATAGCAGCCATTGAGTCATCTGGTCTCCAAATTGGAGAAAGAAGAGGGTGGCCAAATGGGGGAGCCCTGATGTAACTGCGAAGGGTTCCCATGACTGCAGTTAGCACCCTCCCATTATGTCCATTTGTCTTGTCTGTCGTCTGTGTATTTTTTTGGTTGAAATTTCGAAACATTTTGTACCTGTTGATTTTATTTATCAGTTTATTTTTCTATTTATTGTTTCAAATGTAATTTAACATATTTATTATTAATATAATTATTTTTAAATTCTGGTTTGGTGGATGATATCAAATTCTTAGGGCATCTTTTCTGACATGGTTCTGAGGGTGGATAGGGGAGGCCTAATCGATGTAGGGGCTTCATGCTAAGAAGTTTGGGGTGTTTATGGTTTTTGCGAACAAGTCTCTGACCATTTCTTTTTCTCCTCCAAGAAGCCCTCACCCAGAACTTAAAGTTGCCAGGTATGGATTCTCTGTCAAAGGAAAGTAACAGGACACTGGAGTCCTAGATGCACAAAGGGGATCTATAAGGAAAACTGCCCTAATTTGATAAAATTCTGACCCTCTGAAGTTGGCAATGGCTGGGGGGAGCTTGTTGATAGCAGGGCCTACACCAGGGCCTTCACCTTCTCTGCAACTTCTCACTGATCCTTCCTTCTGCCACCAGGCAGGTGATAGTGAGTACCACTCTCCTTTAACACCTTGGCCCAAAGGTAGACCCTGGATCCTTCTTCAGTGCCCCCAGCATGGCTAGGTTAAGGCTAGAAACTTTAAACAGGACTTGACTAAAAGCCCAGGAATAGCAAACGGAAAAAACACAGTGTAATATATAACTAAATAATCTGGCTTGTAAAGTGTCACTTTCCCAGAGAACTGCTCTCCAGGAGTGGACCCTGGGGTGCCTATAGCCTACCACAGGGGTGGAGCCCTGACAGAGCCACTACATCAGAACACCTGCCTTGAAGCCTGAGGTCTGCATAGGACTGCATACGCCGCCCATCCACTGCTGCTGTTAGAGTAGCCCCTTCTTCCCTCCCTGAGGCTCCCTCTTTCCTCTTCCTCCTCTCATTGGCCTCCTTGCTTCCAAGACTCCATTTCTATCTCGAACCCCTGAAAGGTTCATCTAAAGGAAATCCAGTGTCTACGATAAGCCACTTAGGGTCCAGGTCAAGAGTGGGAGCAAGATTTGTCCAAGACAGGGACTAGCCTTTTCTCATCTCTTGTCACTGTACTCCAGCCCTACCCTGTGGAGCAAGACCTGCCCTCCTCACCAAGGAAACGGGCCAGGGCGAGGCCCACTCAGTTCCCCTCCTGCTGTCCAAACATTACAGCATAGACCTCAATTCCAGGAGCGCCCTCCCCCCATGGGTGGGCATTGCACTGACCAGCTTCTAGACCCCTGGCCCTTGAGTGTCACTCTCACTGAAATGGATGAAGAAGACTGGCCACACCAGGATGTAAGAGAGGCCCTTTACTTGAGGCCCAGCAGGGGCCCAGCGTGCAGCTGCTGCAACCTCAGAGCTGGCATCAAACCCTTCTCTATGTCCCTTTGATCTCTGGACCAGAAGGATCACCTGCTGCAGGCTGGACTCTGCACGTTTCCCACACTGCAGGAGGGAAATGCCATCCTCTGCAGTTCACTCAGGCGCTCATTTGCTTTCTCGGTATCCTCCCACACCACCCCTGCTCCTCCTTTTGACCTCCACAGTTAGGAGTGGTGGTCACCCCATACAAGAGGGCCAAGATGGGAGGCAGTATGGCAGTGCCAGAGAAATGACACAGGGTCTGTTCAGGCTCCTGTCACTCAAGGACATTGTCATGGAGGATCCCGAGGCTGAGTTCTGGTTCCAACCCAGCTATTATCTCTGCTCTCTTAAGCATATGGTTACCCTAAATGGACCTCAGTTTTTACACCTGGAAAACACAGAGCTAGTCATAAGAAATAGCCAATGAAATGATGAACATTACACCACTTTGGAAAGTAGACAGACCCTGGCAAGTTGTGTTAACAACCCAGTTGCTCCTGAGGAAAAAAACTGGAACCACAGCTCAATCCCTCAGACCTTGGGCTTATTGCTGTTCCTTTGCTGAGAGGTGCAAGGAGTTTAGCCTCATTCTCCGAGGTGACCCCTGGAGGATCCCCCAGAGCAAGTTGTAATTGCTTTATTGCACATATTTGTGAGGCGTGGAGGGGAGAGGCTGTCTAGGAGACATGTCCCAGGAACTGGTTCCCAGCCCACTGTGTCTGCCAGCCTTCCCTGTCCCCTCCCCAGGTCACTACCTCTGACCCATGAGGTCTGCTGCAGGAATTTTCCTCTGGCAGGGTGGGTGGGATATGAGTTGATGGCTTTCCTGGTAGGAAGGGGTGGGTGGGAGTGATGCCCAGGAGGGTGACCACTGGTCTTGTGTTCGAGCCTGCCCAGCTGACGTCAGAGCATTGTATGCAGATGGAATCCGTTTCCATCGCCACCATCCTCCAAATATCATCACCGACATCAGTGAATGTTTGCTGAGTGCTCAGTTCTGTTCTTTTAGAAACAAGCCCTACCCATCCCCTGGGCTGCCCTCAGGAAAGGACAGGAGCCAGCATCCTGTCCAGGAGTGACATTTCAGGTCAGACCAGAAGGGGCCCTCCCCAAGCCCACCCCTGGGTAATAATGGCACTTTAGAACGGTATAAACACAGTTGGCTTTACCATTTAGCACAGGCTCACTGTCCTGGATTGTTATCACCACTGTGCAGAGGAGGAAACAGGCCAAGAGGTGAAGTGACTTGCCTCAGGCCATGAAGTTAATTAGTGGCTTGAGCTGGCACTGCTTGTCAGTCGTGTGTCTTTTCCTGCCACAGCTCCCAACCTGGCCTAAAGGGACTTGGTTCCCTCGGGTGGGCTGCACGGAGAGTGTGTTGGGTGCTGCCTCCTGCAGGAGTGGGCTATCAGCAGGGGCCACGTTCCTGAGTGCTTCCACTCAGGAGGCCTTTTGAATTCCAAGCCAGGGCCTTGCCTGGGTAACAAGATGAACCTGCTCTCCCTGAGGGCTTAACCAGCCCCCACCCACTGACTCTGCCCCCTTTACTCTTGTGATGCCTCAGAATGGCCCCGTTCTATAGACACGTCTGCACGGGGAGGCCTGACCTCACCTGCCCCTGCTGTTCCCTCCTGACAGTCACTCATGTCCATCCAGGACCTCCCTGAGCTCTGAGATGCTCTCTGACCAAAATCTTAAAAGAGGGTCATGCTCATAGGTGGAGGGAGATTCTAATTAGGGACCCCCTGGCCTCCAGAAAGGAGGTAGAGAGCTGAGGCAGGAGTGAGGGGGCCTGTGTGGATCCCTCAGGACTCTGTAGCTACAGAATCACAAAGTCCAGGATAGGATCTCATAGGTCAGCTGAGCTAGGACCCATCCAGGGGTCCCTTCAACAGGATTCCCAGAGATGTTTATTAGGTTTCTGCTCACACACGTCCCAGTTTGGGAAGCTCACTACCTCATAAGTCCTCCCTCCATTTGGGCTTTCTGATGTCCCTAAACTATCCCTCATTGGGTCCTAATTCTGCTCACGGATCCACACACAGCTAAGACTAGCTTTTCCACCCAGGTGCTGGACTTTGAAACTTGGCTTCACCACTTCATAACAATTTCGCCTCTTCGTACTTCAGGTTCCTCTTCTGTGACATAGGGACAATAACAGTCTTTCATGAAATTGTAGCGAAGATCAAATAAGAAAATGTCTGCCCTGTAGGAACCATGGCAGCTGGCCCATAGTAAGTGTTCAATAAATGGAGATATTTTCACCTGAACATTGTTCTTTCTGGCAAAACCGGAAAGGTGTCCACCCCCTGTGCTCTAGTTGGACCCAGAACTGAGTGTAGTACCCAGGCCTGAACCTCATCTTCCTGCAACCCAACATCTTCCTTGTTCTAGACATTATGCTTCTGCTAATACTGCCTGAGCAAGCATTCAATTCATTGGCCCTTCTGGCTCTTGGGACCTTGGAAGTGGCCTGAAACCACAGGTCTTTCCATATAAACATCTGCAGAGTCCTTGGCTCATTAAATTAAAGTTCAAACTGTCTGTAAATTCAGGTGACATTTCTTGTTAGTATTGGTCTGTCCCGGAATCAGAGGCACCAGCTCTCATGGTGAACATGGAGGTAACAGGAGGGCAGAGAGGGGGCAGGGAGCATCAAAGAGTTGGGTCTGGGAGGAGGTTCTCTGTGGGCGGTGTGGATCATGAGAGTTTGCTGTGGAGCCTTCAGCCTAGATCTTCTGAAAGCTTCACTCTGATACCAATGGTCACTTGCCTTTTAGACCACCTCTTGACCTCTCTGGCCTGGTACAGCCATTCCTGCCCTATGGCCCCTATGGCTGCCTGTGGAGAGGGGCTGGGAAGGCTAGGCATATGACAGCATCACTCATGCTCCAAGTGTAGGTTGTCATTATGTTCATTCTTAAGGGATTATTAGTATAATGACTGAGTTGATGAGCAGTGAGGGGGAGGGGGTACCTTAGCCCCACCTGGTGCCTGCTGATTGATGGAGTGTTTCTTCAGCCATCTCTTCTCCCTCTGGTCTGCTCCTTTAGCTGGGGAGGCATGGTCCCCTGAGAGTCCCTCCTTGTCACCTTCCTCCCTATCTACCCACCTTTGCCCTGGCCAGTTTTCCCTCTGGGTGAGAGGGTACCAGAAAGAGTATGGCCAGGACAAGGTCTGGGGGTGAAGAGGTGAGGAACTGGGGACTCTGACTCTGGGAAAAAGGAATGTATGTGCGACGAAACCTCTAATCTTCCCTGGGTGCTGCCTGGGTTGAGGAGAGCCAGGCAGCTGTGTCTGAGGAGGGTTGGGGAGGAGATGGAAGGAGGGGTGGAGGGCATCGGGCAGCCGGCTAGGTGGGGGTAGGGAAGAGCTTCCAGGTGTTCTTCGAGGCTCCTTCTTCTCTGGCACAAATGGGCTGGTGCTGGCTTTTTTCCTTATTGAGCTCCTTTCTTCCTGGGATTAAAAGGCCAGGGGAATATATCATGTATTGGTATATCAGGGTTGGCTGTGAGGCATGAAGCACAGTCATATGAGTATAGTGGCCTTGATTTCCCCAGAAAATATTGGACACAGCAGGTCCAGGATTCAAAATCTGGGCTGTGTGGGCTAAGTCCTGACAAAGCCCCAACTTCCCAAAGCTCACGGTCCATAAGACAGGATTATGGAATGCATGCCTCTGCCATCTGATAGCTGTGTGACCTCAGGCAGATGAATCAACATCTCTGAACCCACAACACTTACCTCACTATGTTGTAGTGTATTAAATAAGAAAATGTACATAAAGGGCTAGGTTGGTGCTTGGCACAGAGCCCAACTTGGCTCTGTTATGGTTGTCACAGCAACAGCTGGGTGATGAGGAGAAACTTGCTAAAGAGCAAGGAGGATTTGAGGAAGGAATGAGTGTGACCCTAGCAATTAGCCTGGGGAATGGGGTTGGAAGGGGAAAGACTGGGCTGTTGGGAGGAGAGGAGCCTGTGGGGTGTGTTGCTGAAGGATCTAGGTTTGGGGTGGTCTAGGAAGGTGGAGGCAACTACACTTTCTAGGCTATGGGACAGCGGGGCTATGTGCCTGCACGCGAATTGGAGGGGGCAGGCTGTGGGACTCAGACCAGGTCTGGGCATTCATTCATCCACTCACTCAACAAATACTTATTGAATACCTGCTATGTGCAAGGCACTGTGATGGGTGATGAGGACATAGCAGCAATCAGGAGATAAGGCCCCTGTCCTCATGAACTTACATTCTACTGAGGGTGAGATGATTAGCCGACAACTTAATTAAATGAATATGTTAAGTTCAGAGAAGAGATAACTTTGAAGAAAATGCAGAAGGGGTAATGTGATTGAGTGGCAGGGATAGGAATGTCAGGGGAGACCTAACTGAGGAGCTGACATTGGAGCAGAGGTTTGAGTGCCTCAAAGAAGGCTGAGTGAACAGCTGAGTGAAGGAGTCCCAAACAAAGGAAACGGCAAATGCAAAGGCCCTGAAGAGTTCAGGAAAAGTAAAAGGGTCAAAGGATGCTGGTCATCTAGAGTGGGGACAAAGAGGAGAGAGGGTACAGGGGGAGGACCCAGGACACACGGTCTTGTGGCCCAGGAGAGGCAATCGGATTAGCTATGGGAGAGTGTGGTGCAGAGATCTGACTTAAGTTTTAACAGGATGGCTCTGGCTGCTGTGTGGGGATGGGAGAGAGGTATAGGGAGAGGAGTGGAAAGGGCAAAAGCTGGGAAATCAGTTGGGAGGCTATTACTGTAATCTAGGGGGAGAAATGATGACAGCTTGGAGCCCATTGGCAGCAGCAGAAAAGGAGAGACGATGACAGATTTGGGATGTATTCTGGTGGTAGCGCCAACAGGGCATTGTCAGTGGAGATGATGAAGGAAGGGGATGGGGTAAGGGAAAAGGGAGAGGAGAGGTTAGGAGGGCTATGAGGTTTGGGGCCTGCTCCTTATCTGGGCCCTGCAGGGAGAAGTGCATTTTACAGAGGCAGGAAAGGAATGTGAGGAGAGAAAAGAGATTTGAGCTGGAGACCTGGAGGAATGGGCCTTTGACACAGTGACTCATCCCTGTACCCAGAGGCTGAGGAACAGGGTCCTCTGGGCACCTCCAACCTGGAGCTGAGAGCTCTACCACCCTCACATTCCCCAGGGGGCCAGGCCAGGCCTTGTAGAGGCCCCACCTTGCTGCTCCTGAACCTGCAAGCTGGCATCTGTTCTCTGCCAGACCAGAAACCAGGGGTGATTCAGATGCTGAGCCCCTATCACACCTCCAAGGCTTTGGAAGTTGAGGCCACCAGGTGGGAGGGGTGTTGATGTCCAGAGCAGGCCTGGGTTTAGCACAGAGAGGGTGGCCCATGTAGGCAGAGAGTCCCTGGGGGGCAAGCCACTGGAACCATGGGTCAGCACTGAGCAGTGGTGACATCTCCTGTAAAGGAACAAA
Source organism: Eidolon dupreanum (assembly GCA_028627145.1). Classification (NCBI taxonomy): domain Eukaryota; kingdom Metazoa; phylum Chordata; class Mammalia; order Chiroptera; family Pteropodidae; genus Eidolon; species Eidolon dupreanum. Next base: position 91,438,035 of record CM053502.1, on the reverse strand, counting down.
GGTGAGACCCTCAGAAATCCTCCTGGAGCCTCGAGAATCACATTCTCAACTTCCTAGAATCTGGGTGGGGTGGAGGGTGGGTACCTGGACTTGGCAGGAAGCTGGGCCGTGCTGAGCCAGAACCCTTCCAGATATACTTGGAATCTGGAAAAGGGGATGTACAGCCAGGAAAGCAATAGTGGTGGCTTTGGGGCATGTCCAAGGCCTCTGGATCTTTCCTCTCCTCCATCACTGCTGGGTTCATGAAGACCTCCTGAGGCTCTGGGTTCCCCTTTCTGCTTCGGGCCTTGGTCTGCATGTGGAGCAAAGCCCTCAGACATCAGGATGCTGGGGAGAGCTGGTGTGGCTGCCCACCCCCAGCTCCCTATCCTGCATCCCTGCCTCCTAACTTGCCTCAGGTGTCCCAAATTAGGAGCCTGGAGAGAGGGAAAGCCCTGGCAAGCTGTGTACTCCACTCATAGGCCCACCTCTCCAGAACTCAAACTAGATTGGTTGAAATCTGGGCCGGGGTCAGCCCTAGCTCCACAGGCCTGGGAACATAACCATGGCCATCTGAGACCCAGTTAGGGGCCATGAGTGAGAGAGGTGAAGTGGTCGGACCTGGAGCCTCTTGAATCCATTATCGGTGTTTGGTTTGGGACTTTTGCAACAGGTCTGGTTCCAGCTCTTTATCCAGGGCCCTGTGATTAGATTCTCTGCCCTTTGATATACCGAGTCAGGGACACAGGTCTCCCCCCTCTGCCACCCAATCTCTGAGCCCCAGCACTCTCCACTCCCCCACCCAAGGAGACTCAGACTGTGGCCAAGTCCAGCTCAGTCAAAACAATCCTTCCCCACAGCCTGTCTTACCAGCTTGGCCAGGAGGCAGGCACAGAGCATGGGGCCTGACCCCTCCAGATAGGCCTAGGAGCTTAAGGTGGAAACTGGTCAAGAATGGGAGGGAGTTTCTGGAAGTCCCCAGAACCCCCTGCCAAGTGGCCCACACTCTCTGGAAGAGAAATTGAGTGTGACCCCAGGAACAGGGGGATCAGGACTGGCCTTATGCCAACTGTCTTGTGCTGAAGTCAGACCACCTGTCCTCATTTCTGCCTTGGGAAATGCAGTCACATATAGGGACTTTCCCTGGTCCAGACCCAGAAGCTGTGCTGAGAGGGGGTCCTGGGCTGTCACTTAGCAAAGGCTTGGAGGGAAGAGCCCCAGTGTGGAGGGGGAAGTGGGGAAGGGAAGGGAAGGGAAGGGAAGGGAAGGGAAGGGAAGGGAAGGGAAGGGAAGGGAAGGGAAGGGAAGGGAAGGGAAGGGAAGGGAAGGGAAGGCAAGGGAATAGTAAGAGAAGGGGCAGGAGGAGGTAGATCATGGAGAGGTCTTCCTGCTCTGCTTAGCGGAAGGTATTGCCCGTGGAAACACACACAGATGCCTCTGTGGGGAAGCAGAAGCTTGTGTGTAGCCAAGGCTGGACTGGAGCACATATGCAAGCAAAGGTGTGCCTGCATGTGGATGCATGTTTTTGCATGTATATCCAGACTGTGTGAGTGTGGGGCCCTTTCAGCCTTTTGCATCATGAGCCACACACGCACACACACATGTATAAAGCACTGCACAGCCACATTATCTGAACTGACTCTGATCTATTCTATTCCAGCAAATTGCATTAAAAAAAGAACCCTGTCAGGATCTCCCAGATTGACTTCACCACACTAACGGGACAAGACCTTAGGTTTGAAAGACCCTGTGCATGAGGGATCTTCACCTGGGGTGAGACAGGTGCAGGAGACCCTCCATTATTAAACGTGTCACATGTAGAGAGAAGAGAAGCTGAAACCAGGGTGGGAGGCTCTGAAGTTATCTTCATCTCCTGGTGGACTCAAGTAAGCCCCTTACCCCTACCCCAGGTGTCCCACACAAGGACACTCAGGGCCTCAGTGCCTCCTTCTACAAGGTTTCTAAGTCCCGCCCAGCTCACTTGGTCTAACAGTCTCACACTCTGCTTACTTGCGGCCTTTACTCTGAAGTCTCTCCCAGCCCCCGGCCCCGCTCCCCGACAATCCTATACAGACTCTCCACTAGCTCATACTGCTCCCTCTTCCCTGTCCTAGTCAGTGGCGGGGGAACATAAACCTGGGTAACCCCACTCTGAGGGAGACATAGCCCTGCCTTCATGGAGCCCCACTCTGCTAGGAGACACTTTTAAACACTCAAGACAATGGGAGGCCATCTATAAGGGTCAGAGTCAGACCTTCAGGGAGCTGTTGGAGGGCGGAGTCTAGAAGCTACGGGTCGCTGGGGGCCTTTGGCCCAAGTCTCCCCCAGTGACAGAATCTCCCTTCCCAGACGTATTACTACAGAGAGATCAGTGTGAGGACCCCTCCTCAGAATTTCATCATTCTTTTTGACACCAGCTAGGCCAGTTTGCAGGTGTCCTTTGTCTCCCGTGAAACTCCAACCTGATGTGAGCGCCCTCAGGGGAATTCACAGGGGTCATCTTGCCCCTGGCCCAGGTGGGGTTTAGGTCACTGCAGGGACCAGGTGGGGCTGATGTGGAAGTGAGGCGAGAAGGAAGGAGTGAGGCCCTCGTATTCATGCCTTGCTCCCAACTGTCAGTCACAGGCACTTCCAGCCCAACGAGTCAGTCCTCCACGTACTCCTCTTTCTCATTGCAGACAGCAATCACACCAGAGCCCTGGACTTCCACACTGTGACATCAGGTGGTGAGCGACCAGTCAGGGCAAGAGTCTAGCTTCCTTCCTGCTGAGGGAGGCTGCTGGGTCCCAGCCTCCCAAGGGCCATCCCAAGGGCATTCTCCTCCTCTCTGGGAACAGATCCTGGGTTTGCCCATCACCAATAGGAGTTTGGACTGAGCCAGGCGGCATCACCTTCGAAAGCATGCATTTGAGTGGGATAAAGGGCCTGTTCTCTTCCATCTCTGCAGCCTGGCCACCACAGTCATGGATGGCCTTATTAAGTGGAACCTGATCCCAGAGCCTGGGTCAGCTTCTGTGTCACCAGGTGGGAGGGCCCCTGCCACCTGGGAGCTTTCTCCTGTGCTTTTCAAATGGTCAACCCATTGCTGGACAGGGACTTATGGAGGACCAGTCAGAAGCCTCACCCTGAGCCAGGGGCTGTGGGGGTACAAGAGGAGTAAGAAGGTGGAAAAGGAGGGGCAGTCCTGCTGGGTTGACTCAGAGAGTGGGCTCCAGAAATGAGGGTCCAGTCATCTGGCAGCTTCCTCCTTCCAAAACTGTCTTTGGTACATAGCTGACAAAATGACACCACCATTGGAGAAGTCGCTTTTGAGTGCGAGAACAGCAAGCTGTACACAGGTGAGGACATCTGGAGCTCTGTGGTTGCCCAGGGTTACCAGCAGATCACCTTCCAAGGGTGGGAGAATTCAAATCTCATCCCTCCACCAAGGGAGAGGGCCTAGAGGGCTACTTTTGGGGAAAATATTGGGCTTTTCCAGCCCAGGGAACACCCGGGGACTGGCCTGGGCTCTAAGTGAAAGTCTGCATGAAGGCTGGAGGAGAGATGGCATGACCTCTAACTTCTGATGACTCCTCTAGTAGGACTAAGGCACCCACCGGTGCTCCCAGAGCTTCCTGCTATCCTAGACACAGAAACCTCCCTCATTACTGTCCTTGAGCAGATTCTTTGTCAGCTGACACAGCTCATCAGGGTCCCAGGGAACAGCCAAGGAGAGGCAGGCACCCCAACCCACTGCCACTAGGAAGTCAGAGGACACTGACCTGAGAGGCTCTTTCCAAATCCTAGCCTCTAACGGTTTGCGTGTCATCTCCCTGCCCACTGCTTGGTGCCAGGTGTGCTGGGATCTCCCTGTCCTGCCCCCTCCCTGTCCCCTCTCTCTCAAAGGCTTCCCCAGCAGCAGCCTCTTCCTCATATTTCTGTCCTACTTGCTTGGACTCCCTCTTGGTGCCTTCACTGGGCATTCATCTGGAGTGAGGATATATCTGCAGTGCTGGGGGGAGAGAGGTTTGGGGATGAAGTGGAAAGGATTGGGGTGCAGGATGGATTTCTGAACCTGGAACGGTCCACCCAGGAGCCCTGGAGAGAGTGGATTCTGACCACCTGTCTCTGTGTCCTTATTATTTCTCCGGTTAGTCACCAACTATAGCAGTGACCACAGCCCACTGACCATCACCTTCACCATCACTTCACCTACAGATCCTTGGTGCCTCTTCCCCATGATTCTACCCATCTCTTTCCCCTTTCTCCTTCCTGCCGGGGCATGGGAAAAAGCCCATGAGACCAGATGGAAGAGTAGCTCGTTTGCAGCCTTTACAGTTCTGGGATGTCAGATTTGCAAAAGACCTTAAGGATCACTTTATCAACCTCTTCCACAAAAATGATACCAGGAATCACCATTTATCCAGGGCTTTCTGAGATGTAGTATGTGTAGTAGTGGAAGTCTAGTCCTCCTGCTTTTGGATCCTTGTCCTGACAGCTTTGTGACCTTGGGTAAGTTGCTGATCTTCTGTGAGCCTCTATTTCCTCATTCGTAAAACAGGGACACTACAGTGTTTACCGCATAAGGTCCTTGTAAGATTAAACGCACTGGTAGACATAAAGCAATTAGAATAGTGCCAGGTATGTGCTGAGCGCTGCATAAGCTCTGGTTACTATTCCTGGTGTCAGGCGCTGAGCCAAGGGCTCTGTGTACACTTGTTCTTCAAGTCCTCATGATAGTCCTGGGAGTAGGTACCACCATCACTCTCACAGGTGGTGACTCAGCCCCTTCTCAAACCCGAGACTTGGCGCTTACTACTGGTCCCCATTCCATTTGACCAGGATGAGGGGTTGAAGCCAAAGCAAGGGGTATGGTGGTCCCTCTTCAGGTTACTCAAACCTCCAAACCTCCTCTACCAGCCTTCAACCCTGTTCCTAATTAACAAATACACCTTGAGCATCCTCTGTGCCTCCTCAGTAGGGGACATGAATGAAGGAAGAGACACCACTCTGCTCTCTAAACACTTGTGACTAATTGCTGTGTACGAAATGACAGCTAAGACTGCAAGATCGTGTGTGTGTGTGTGTGTGTGTGTGTGTGTGTGTATGTGTGCACATGTGCGCATGCACTGACGTGTTGGATGCCACATAGATCAGTGTTTTTCAAATTACTGCTCATGACCTATTAGAAATCAATTTCGTTGATTGGAACCATCACTTTAGAAACAAACAAAATAGAAAAATTAGTACATCGCATGTACTATGGTCTAGAATTTTTTATGGCACAGTGAGGCTTTTGTTTTAATTATATATGATATTTGTATGATTATGTGTACTATATGGTTATGGTGTAAAATATATTTCTAACCATGGGCCATGGCCAAAAAAGCCTCAAGGCCTCAGCTCTGGTGGTTGGGCCTCTGCTCCCTTGACAGGCCCCTCTCGCTCCTCTACTCCAGCCTCACTAGTCCCATCATTTTGTCTTTTCTCCCTCAGGCCCTTTGCATGAGCTATTTTGCCTATTTTGCCTAGATGTGAAATCCTAATGTTTTTTTCTCACTTTTTCACCTGCCTAACATGTATTCATCATGCAGAACGCAGCAATGGGTCACATTATCCCACTCCCTCAACTGATGAGGAAACTGAAACTCATAGAGGTTAAGTGACTTGCCCAATGTCACACAGCTAGCCAAAGATGGGCTGAGATTTGAACCTAGGCTTCTCTGATTTCAGAGCTCAGGTTCTTTCCCTAACCCGATGAGACTTGCCTACTGACAGCCTCACTCCTTTTCTTCCAGGTCAGTGCAGTAACTGCTTCATGGTGTTCCAGCCCATGCGCCTGCCCTCAGAGAATGATTGGCCCCTGTGGCTTCCTGATGATGTCTTCCCGAAGGTCTGCAACCCCATTTGTGACACGGGCAACAACAAGGTGGGCCTGGCCACTGTTGTGTGGACTGACTCTGCCTATCTCCCTCATCACAGGCATGCCTTCTGGGTCTCTGGGTCTCACAGAAGCTGGGGAAGCCCCTGTTCTTCACTCACTCCAGCTAAATCCTGCTTTTCAGCCCTGAGATCTGGGAGATCCCAAATAAAGCAGCTCTGTAGGCTCTGGCTTTGGGGAACATGGCTGGGGGTCGACAGGGGTGTCAGGTCAGTTCAGCTTTCATGCCCACTCAGTATAAGTCAGTTGTTCCCAAATTTGTCTTTCAAATACTACGCTCATGATCTTTGCACTATCTGCGTGTAGCCACTGGTTAAAATCCACTGATGCAGAGGGTAGGGGAGAGGCCATGCCAGGTTTCACCCCCAGCTCTCTGGCTTGGCGCAGGTACCATTTCTGGAGATGTGGACAGTAGATTGGGAGGAAGTTGAGCAGACAGTGTGGACAGAGCCATGGATGTAGAGCCCTGGCTTAGCATAAAAACTGACCGTGTGCTCACAGTTGTCCTGTCTGTCACATGGAGATGGCCACCTCTGAGCAGTGCGTTGGCAGGGGCGAAGCTGGGAGTTCCTGGCTGGATTTCACATCTAGGAGACTGCCCCTCCCCTTGGGGCCCAGGACTGGGCAAGAGGAGCTGAAATCTAACACTCAGAAACTCCTGGGCTGGGGGCCCTGTTCCCTTGAGTAATTGTAGGCTCTGCCCCTTCCCGGGATGGCCAGCCTAGGAGACAAACTCCTTTGAGACAAGGCTTTCAGGCTGTAATTCTGCTGCTCCCTGACACTCCTTGGTTAGGAGACTGTATTAACCCACAGCATCCGCAAGATCATGGGTGTGATGGGTTCATTACATATCTGTGCTAAAATATAATAAATACGTGACTGTGCAAAAAAGACATGTTCATCTTTATTTTACCTATAGTCATCTCTGCCTCTCTGCTGTTGTGGACAACATTATCATGGGTGAATGTCTAGGGTCCCCACCCACCAAGAACTCCTTGAGCAGGGACTGCCTCCCTGCTCCATCTTTGGGGTCCTGTGAGGGCGGATGTTCTGTCTCCCTTCTTCTTTTCCTTCTCCTTCTCTTTCTCCTTCCTCTTTTTAAAATGTGACTTTAACAAGTTGTCAATTGCAAAATAGTCATGGGGATGTAAAGTACAGCTTGGGGAATATAATCAATAATATTACAACTATATAAGGTGTCAGGTGAGTGCAAGACTTATCGGGGGATCACCATGTAAGTTGTATAAATGTCAAACCATTATGAAAATTTTTTAAAAATTAAAAAATAAAATGACTTCATAAAATTTTACAGTATAAGATACATGCAGAAATGTGCACATATCATGAGTATACAGCTCACTGACTTCCAACAGACCTGTGTCACCAAAACTCAGATCAAGAAACAGAACATTATCAGCACTCTCCAAAGATCCTTTTCCTCTTCAGCCTGTGCCTACAGCCCACTGTATAATCAAAAGGAAAAGATTCTGGCTCTGCTGATAGTTCCGGAGGGCTTGCTATGCGCTAGCACTTTCATAATTATGGCCTTATTGGGTTATTACAGTAACCCTGTGGGGTGGATTATTATCCCCATTTTATAGACAGGGAAACTCAGGCTTAAGAAGGGTAAGTGAAATGTCAGGGTCGAAAGGTCAGTAAGCAGTGGGTATTGATCTTCTATAGCCAATTGCATATCACACATCACCACCGCATTTTTTAATATGTGAAAAATAGGGTGGGTGAAGAGTTAGAGGTAGATTCATATGTCATCAGAAATAAATCTACACGGACATCTCTGAGATTATTTGCCGAGAAACATCCCTTACTTCCTCTGAGGACTTCTGTCTACACTCTTCAAAATGCTTCCTGAGGAAGCTGTCAGGTTCTTACAGGGCCACAGCTGATTGGTTCAGGAGTAAGTGCCTGACCAATCAGAGATTTCCTGGGAATTTTGGTTTCATGAGAAGGGGAGGGAAGAGGAAGGGGAAGGAAAAGCAGAGAAAAGGTCCTAGAGGTGTTTGGATTCCAGATTCCAGCTGACCCCGAGGCTCTGCCCCATCCTTCCCCTTCCTGCAGCTGGACTGCAGTGTGACATGCTCTCCATCTATCCAGCGTATCCTCCTCCTACCTAAGCCAGACAAGCAAGTTGTTGTCTGTGAGCAAAAGGTTATGGTAATCAATAGACCAGAGAAAAAACAAGGGGTCTCTATTTATCAATTTATACACACAGAGATCAGCTTCTGGCTCTTTGAGATATAGACAAATAAAATGGACCCCTCTATAGAGTGAGAATAAAGTAACCTATCTTGTGGAATTGTTGTGAGGGTTGCCTCACAACAATATAAAGTACTTTGTATGGCACACTTTCAGTGATGGAATATTTTGGCAGGGGAGGAAGAATCCATTTTAAAACGTTGAACCCAGCTTTTCCTTACAGTGTAATGCTAATTAATAAATGTAGAAGGAATGATGGAAAGAGAAAAGTACCATTAGGGAAACACCACCATAATGACTGTTGCAGGCAAGAACCAGTAACGGATGTTGAAATTAGTGGGCAGAGAATGATGAGAAACGTGATGCTTGCATAGTCTCAGTGTGTCTCCCCAGAGGACACTTCTTAATTATCATGGGAAAGATAGCAACTGTACAGTCGAGAAATCTTATAGACCTCACTTAACCAAGTTATTAAGGTTAAATCACCAGTAATAAGACACATTCATGTCATGTACCTCCTGCTTTCATGCACTGAAAAGGGTATCTCACCTCTGTGGTTCTGCCCTCAAATGCATGCCCGCAAGCTCATCATGAGAAAACATCTGAAAAAACAAAAATTGAGAGACATTCTACAAAATAACTGATCGGTACCCTTTAGAAGTAGCAAGATCACAAAAGACAAAGAAAAACTGAGGAGCTGTCACAGATTGGAGGGGACTAAGACATGAAAACTAAATGCAATGTGGGATCCTAGACTGGATCTTGAATCAGGAAAAGGACATTCATAGGAAAACTGGTAAAATTCAAATAAGGTCTATAGATCAGTTAATAGTATTAGATCAGGGTTAATTTCCTGGGTTTGATCATTGTACTATCATTATGATGTAAGATGTTAACATTAGGGAGTTCAGGATGAAAGGTATGTGGGAACTCTCTGTACTATGTTTTCAACTGTTCTGTAAGCTGAAATTATATCAAAAGAAAAAGAAAAAGAAAGCATAAATCCTTGAACCTGAAAAAAAAAATCTCAGGTCCAGTATGTCCTCAATATGTTTGATTGAACTAATAGTTTAAGTATAAAACACATACAAAATTTAAGGAAAAAAAACTATAAAACCAAGCTAATAGCAAAAGCTGTAACTAAAACTCATTTAGAGACAGCTGTTAAAGACTTGAGGTTTACAGAGGACCCATTCCTAGAGTATTGAGCTCTGTGATCTTATTTCAGGGGTTAGAGTACACGGAGAAACTCAGATCCTTATTTCCGTCTTACATCTGTTGCAAGAGACCCTTCTACTAATATTTCTCAGGTGTTTGAATGCCTGTGATAACGAGGAGCTCATCACTCTCTTCCTTTGGATGACTTTTAGTTTGTGCTACTAATAGCAATGAGAAATTGGAATTGGAATGAACCCAAATGAATAGAGTTAAGTAATTGTAGCTACCATGATGATAGAGCACTGTTTAGCCACTGAAAGTGATAAGAATGTGGCTTATCTCAATGCCTAGAAATGTGTATGTAGTAATCTTAAGTGAAAAGAGCAGACAGAAACTGCATTTACACACTGATTACAGCTATGTCAAAATCAAAGTGTGTACATTAAGAGCTAGAAGATAATTTAGAATGGTGCAAATAGTTTTAGTTTCGAGTTGCCTACGTTTTTTAAAAAGTAGTATATGTGTAGAATTCTAAATAAAATTTAGTATCCAGAATTTAAACAAACAATCTTCCATTAAAGGACTTGAGGATTGTCATTTCGAGATTGATTGACAATGGCTGCATGGAGCACTAGATTGAAAAGGATCCTAAGGTCATGTCTCAGCACTACGAGAAAGAGTGATATGTTTGATTAGTGATGTCTGCCATGGGTAAAGGATTAGCAGTGGCCCTGTGCATGCTATGTAGTTGCCATCTCTTCTTGAGACACTCCCAAAAACCAGTGTCACTTCTTTAGACATTCTGAAAGATAAATGAGTTGTTTATGGAGCCATGTTCAGGAAGAGACCTCTTCTTTTAGTTACAAGCAGTAAGATTTGTGGCAAATCAGCGGGATAAAAGATGATATAAAATAAATACTAGTCTAAGGCCATGCTACCCTGAACAAGCCCAATCCCGTCTGATCTCAGAAACTAAGCAGGGTCGGGCCTGGTTAGTACTTGGATGAGAGATCACCTAGGAAGACCAGGTGCTGTAGGCATAAAAAATAAAAAATAAAAAAATAAGGGATCGTAAACTGACAAGGTCCTTGCAATCTGTGAGGTCGACCAAGGGTTGCCTCGCCTAAAATAAAATAAAACAATAAAATAAAATAAAATAAAATAAAATAAAATAAAATAAAATAATAAAATAAATACTATAAGGGGAGGAAAAGCAAAGTCCTTCACAACAGAGGCCAGTTTGAGAGTAAGTGAGCACAGCAAAGAAGGCTTTGTGGCATTTGTAGTGGGTCTTGAAGGAGGAGGAGATCTTGCAGATGGAAATGCTTGGGAAGAGCGTTCCAGATGGAAAGCACAGCAATGACAAAGGCATGGAGGTTGGAAAATAACAGGTCTCCTCGGAAGGAAGCAAGGAGGTCACTATGGCTAGAGAATAGAGCATGTGTAGGTTAGTAGTAGAAGATGAGCATGGAAACGCTGGAAGGGGCCTGACTGAGCATGTCCTGAAGGCCAGGGTAATGAGTTGGATTTTATTTAGTTAGCTATTGTGGTGGTGGTGGTGGTGATGGGGAGCTTTGATGAGTTTTGAGGCAGGTGGTACTAAGAAGGAGATGAAACCAGAAGGTGATAATAAAATACCTCTTTCCTGGGAGACTGTCACTATGAGAGGATCCCAGGGCCTGGATTTTGACAAGATTCCTTTGGAGCATGGGGTGGAAATCCAAGCAGTAGGATAATGGGGTGTGGGAGATATAACCAAGGCCCACTGGGAACAATTCCATGGGCTCCACCTACTGTTCAAGATTTCCTGAGCTGGGGCTGGGCACAGAAAGGTGGAAGCTGCAACCTCTGCCCTCTGGGAGCTTTCAGTCTCTGGAGAGAGGAAACATGCCACAGGAAGCAACTGGAGAGTGAGAGATCCAGTCCCCAGGGGAGAGCGCCAGTGGGGGTGGGAGACAGTGTTTAGGGGTAGAAGATGAACTTGGGTGGGAATCAGTGCATCAGGCTTCCTGAGGCTCCTGTCCTTGGTGAGAGGCAGTCCTGGATGACTTCTAAGCTGTCCTCAGACTCTGCATACCCCTGGCTGTAGGAGTAGAGGCCTTGAAGGATGGACAGACTTTGGACACACAGAAGGGTAATGAGTAGGCTTTGCGGGTATGGGCAGCTGGGTGGTGATGGGGCAAGCCAGTAGCAGACTCGAATTGGAGGTGTCTGGGGATGCTAAGGAGACTGGCTGAGCTGTCAGATATGGCTGGGTAGACAGGGGCTGTAGACCCCCAAGACCTGGCAGCCAAATGGTATGTCCTGACCTGATGTACTAGGCCAGGGGTGCTCAGAAGGGATGTGGTATGACTGGGGTTTGGAGCAGGTCAGCCTGGTAGCCATCAGACTCCTAGAATCCTACCAGGTAAGGAAAGGTCCCCAGAGGCCCATGCTGGTGAGTGTGGAAGGCCTCACAAGACTTGGGGGGATCCCACAGGTTCTGTTATATTCACAAGATTTGGCAAGATTCCAGGGATCCCATGATCTTCTTTTGCCTGTGCTTCCAAATCTGCTGACCCCTCCTCCAGAGAAGGCACTCCATCCCTTCTTCGCCTTCCACCCCAGAGTCCAGTGTGTCCCTGGGGACTGCAGGGAGGAATGGGAGCTGGTCTGGCCTTGAGACACAATCAGGCAGATACCTTCTTCTCTATGCCAGGCCTGGGTAGACTTCTAGTGCTCTCCCTCCCCTCCCCCATCATAGTGCTAGGGGAGGCTCCAGGGCTCTGGTCGGGCAGTGGGTGGCGGTGGCCAGAGTGGAAAATCCTCCACTGGCTGGGTTATACCGGTGTTTGGCAGGCCTGGTCTTGGCCTTTTGCCTGGGGCTCTAGGGCCTAACAAATCTGTTTGGAGCCCTGAGTGCAGGGTACAAGGTGGCAGAGAGGGTACCGGCACAGGGACTTTTTCCACTCACCCAAAAATGCAGAGTTCTCCTGTGCTAGGTTAGTGAGCACTGGGCCAGCTCTAGGTCATCTCAGGCAAGGAGAAGCTTGTAGTTGGGAAGCAGGGAAGACCTGGTGATGAGGCGATGAGGGATAGAAGCACAGGATGGATCAGACTTGGGGCAGAAAAAAGGGCCTATGAAGGTTTGGGAGGAGGGTAATGAGAGACACAGGTATTTCAGGAGAACTAAAAACAGGGACAGAATCAAAATGGGATGGAAGAAGAGAGGCAATGAAGAACAGAAACAAAAGTAGACATGTCCCTTCTCCATGTGCCCTTGTTCCAGGCCTCCTGTTGCTCTAGACTAGTATAAGAGGCATAACCAGAAGCCAGTTTGGCTCATTCTGTGGGTGTGTCCTGAGCATTTGCTGAATTTTGATGAGCATTTCTCAAGATTCAACCACTGGCAACCCAACCCTACCACCTGGATCAGTGCCAGCGGTACCACTACGATGACCACCAGCTCCACTCTCACCACCGTCATCCTAGACACTGACTCCATCATCTCCCAGGCACCCCTAACTGCATCCCCTAAGGGTTTGGGGTGCTGGGAGCCAGGACTTTAGTCAGATCTCCAAGCCTATCACCTATAGATACAGTTCTCAACAATTTTGCCCCCTAAGGAGATATCTGGCAATGTTTGAAGACATTTTTTGGTTGTCCCAGCTGGGGAGCTACTGCTGGTATCCAGTAGGTAGAGGCCAGGGGTGCTGCTAAACATCCTACGGGACAGTGCGCACAACAAAGAATTATTTATTCTATAATGTCAATAGTACTGAGATTGAGAAACCCACCTATGGATCTTCTGGCCATCGCTCTGGCTCGACCTTTCTCTGGCCCTCATCCCTAAATGCCCACATCATTCCTCTGGTTCCTGGAAAAGAAGTAATCTTCGCCACTCCAACTTTGTTCTCTCTTATCGCTCACACCTCCTGGCCTCCATTGCTTATTTTAAAAAGTCAATAAGATGAAAAGTCCTTTGCAGCCACCCTCACAAGGGAAAATACACAGAAACAATTGATATGTGGAGCACAGGGTGCACCAGGGATTGAGGTCATGCTTGCCCAGAGCCTGGGCAGGGCCTGGGCTGAAACCCTGGGGGGTATAAATGACTGCCCTACTTGGAGTGGCTTTTCCTCTGCGGCCAGTTGGGAATCGGCATCATGAAGTGGATGGTGGAGGCCTTGCTCTGCTTCCAGCTCCTGGAGGCAACAGTGGTCAAGTGAGTTTGGGGCCTGGCTGCTAATACAGGAGCGTGGGCAGGAGACTGGAGCCCCACAAGGAGTGGCTTGGCCAGGGGATGCCCCACCTGCCTCTGCTCTAGAATTTCTGCTAGGGGCAGGGCAGGCTCCCTGAGACAGTGCACGACAGGACTCAGAGGTGGAGGGAGACACAGCCTCTGCCTTCAGGAAACTTTCAGTCAAAGCGAGAAGCTCTGTGCCTTCCTCTATCTGAGGAGAAAAGATAGATCTAAAACAGGGAGGGCAGAGGTGACTATGGCCCAAGTAGACCCTAAAAGGCGGCTGTGCCTCCTCTCACAGAAAAAGAACAATTATCTCTGGATAGGGTGACATTTGATGAAAATTTCCTTAAGGCCCAAATTTATTTGGCAGATGACAGAATCATCTAAGCAGAAACATCATTAATGTAATTTCTATATGCTGAGGTGTCAGGAAAAAGGGAGTTGAGTGATTTGGCTCATGGGACATCAGGAAGGCTGGGGCCTGCCAGCCACACTGCCGCTATTCCATCATTAAAGTGAATCCTTAGGTGCAGAGAAGGCTTCTCTTACAAACTTCTTTTAATATGCAAATTATGTAGGAGTGGTTAGAGAAGCTATCAGTCTTCATAGCCCAATGTGAATGGGATTAGTAGAGAACTTCTGGAGTAAGAATTCAGGGGCCTAAGGGAATGGGGATTAAGACAAGAAAAAAATGAAAAAAGCAGGCCTTGGTGGACCTGCAGACACCCCCTAGGCAATGGCAGCAAGTAGGTCTGGGAGGATAACCAAAGGCGACATGAGTAGAAACCCATAATTCATAAGTTCCAATTCTAGAGCTGATCTGGGCTCCAGACTACCCAGGCCAATTTTCCCACTGCCACCATGTCCTGAGAAAAGCAGTGATTGGCCCCAGGCCGGACAATTAGCAGCAGGGACAGAATCGGGACCCTGTCTTTTGAGTCCCAGTTTAGTGCAGTTCCCCTATACCTATGCTCTGTCACATTCAGCCAGTGCCAGGTGCCTGAGGGCCACCACACGAGGGTACTCCCTTTCAGGTGAACTTTGCTGTCTCTGAAACCTTTTTAAAAATATACAAATCCTGCAAAGGGGAATGCCTGAAGTCCCTCTTCCCTTCCCAGGAAAGAATTTATGGGATATTTGATAGCAGAGGGCCAGGGTGGGATGAAGACCCTTGAGATGGGGCAAGGCATCATGGATGAAGGTAACTGTTTTCTGAATCTCGGAGCAAGTCCTAAGAAGAGTTTTGAAAGAAAGAGAAGGAGAGGAGAAGAAAGAGAGAGAGACAGAGAGAGAGAAAGAGACAGAGATTGAAACATAAATGGAGAAAGAACATAGATACAAGTAACAGACACAGGGGTACAGAGGGGCAGGGAGACCAAGGTATACAGTTAGAGATGGAGGGGGTGGGCAGAAACAGAGAGACACAGAGAGACAGAGAGAGACACAGAGGCCCTGTAGGAAAGAAGGAGGACTCTGCCCTCACACACAGCCCTTCTGCAGAGTCCCTTGGAAGAAATTAAAGTCCATCTGTGAAACCATAAGGGAGAAGGGCTGACTGGAGGAGTTCCTGAAGACTCACGAGTATGACCCTATCCAGAAGTACCACTTTAGTGACTTCAGTGTGTCCTACAAGCCCATGGCCTACACGGATGTGAGTCCTGACCCTCCCAGGGGTACCCCTCTCCCTGCTGTCACAGGCTAAAGGCAAGACTCAGGCAGTGAGCTGCATACATCTTCTCTACACTCTCTCACCCAGCACCTGCTTCCTTCTCCTAGATCTGCTAGCCTGAACCACATCCACTGCACTTCCCACCCACCCCACCCCCCCCACTCAAAACACAAAAACCTCTGCACCCACCCTGGACAGGCACAAGCTGAGGGTCTGTGGGCAAGTGTGGAGGGGAAGGCTCAGGCCCCTGGTGTGGGCATAGGGCAGGAGATGGTCCCTCTCCTGCTCTGCCTGTGGAGGATGCTGGGCCTGAAGGTCCTCTTCACCTTGCTCCCACTCTCACAGGCTGCCTACTTTGCTGAGATCAGCATTGGGACCCCACCACAGAATTTCCTGGTCCTTTTTGATACTGGCTCTTCCAACCTGTGGGAGCCCTCTGTGTACTTACTGCCAGAGCCAGGCCTGCAGTGAGTGCTGGGCTGGGCAGAGGAGGGCATCGACACCCTCTGGGGAAGGGCCAAGCTTCGTAGAGATTGCTTGGGGGCACTTTGGTCCTAGAGAGGTCCAGGGACTTGTCCAGGATCACATGGCATGCCCAAGCTAGAGGGAAGAAGCTGGCCTTGAAACTGACTGGCCCCTCTGCCTTTCCTATCAGTACATATTTCTGCTACAGCCCACCACACTCTGCTCCACTCATTACTAAGTTTTGAGTGTCTCCAAGGCACTTGGAAGAATAATACAGGAGGTGGTCCCTGTCCTTTAGTCATATTTGGAGACAGACGATGTTCATTTTCTTAAGGCTGCCTTGGTCCCTGCCAAAGCCTTGGGGTTTGGGTCTTGACACCTCTAGTCCAGACAGTCCCTTACTGGTCCCGCCCTAAGTGATCTCAGGATCCTGGTATGGCCAGCTTCCTGACTGTTGGGCAAGGGTCAGGCAAAGCAGGGACACCCTGAAGAGTTATTCACTCCTTCATCTGATAAGTAATTTCTCAGAACTCACTGTGCGCCAGGCAATCTCCTGGGAGGCCATGGATTTTAAGCAACTTGCCTACAGGGAGGTCACAGTCCTAGGGCTCCCCAGGGTCAGAGGAGGCTTTGGAACCAAAGCTGGCCAGCTGCATGGGCCTTGGGATGCTGGGAACCTCAGCTAGCCACCTCCTGATGGGTGGCATGGGGTGCTGAGGTCCCAGGATGTGAGCACAGGCTGGGAGACAGGTGGGAAGCCCCACGGGCCTGAGACCTCAGGCAGCCCAGCCCAATTTCCCAAATCCTCCCTCCCACTGCAGCCAGCCACAACCACTTTGACCCCAGCCAGTCTTCCACCTACTCTACCAACAGATAGACCTTCTCCCTGCAGCGGCAGCCTCACCAGCTTCTTCGGCTACAACACTCTGACGGTGAGTGATGCTGCCTGCTGCTCCCCACCCTAAGACGCGGGGGCTGCAGATGGGGCTGTGAGCTAGGTTTTAACCTCAGAGGCCTCAGAGTCTGAAGAGGAGACCCTGAAAACTATAGGAAAACACCTCACGCTCTACTGTACAAGACAGGCTCATTCATTCGCTCATTGGACCACAGCATTGGAGAAGGGCTGCTGCAGCAGTCGGAGAAGACCACTCAGAAGAGAAAGTGGCTTTTGCAAGACCTGTCAAGAAGGAAAGGAACAGAGGTGAAGGAGAGATGAAGAATGACGCTTGAGGGGTGTCTGGGGGAGGTAGGTGAAGTTACACTTGTCACCTCCCATCCTTTGTTCCCACTCCAGAGGATCCAGGTCCCAACCAGGAGTTTGGTCTGAATGAGAATGAGCCGGGCACCAATTTCGTCTATGCACAGTTTGATGGCATCATGGGCATGGCCTACCCTGCCCTGGCCATGGGTGGGGCCACCACAGCCCTGCGGGGCATGCTGCAAGAGGGGGCCCTCACCAGCTCTATCTTCAGCTTCTACCTTAGTTAATGAGGAACACTGACGGTACCCAACTTCCAGTGCTGCCCCATCCTCCGAAACACTGACCAAACGAAGCTCCACCCTTTGGGGTTTGGAGGCCTCCCAGCAGGCATTTGGCCCCAGACACTTCTGTCCCAGGGCTTTCCCTCCTGGGCTTCTGACTGTCCCCCCATCCCACTTCTCCCTCATCCTTGCTTCTGTCTCGAACCCACTCTAATTTTTCTTTGCATTTCTCAGCCATAATCTGTAACATAAACTCTCCCTCTTCTGGCCGATTTTCGCTTTAAGTTTGCTGCTGATTCTCAATTCCTCTTGGGTTTACCTCCTACCCAGAGCTCCAGTTAGCTCACTCCTTCTGACATAGTGACACTTTTATCATCTGGACACTCCTTTTGTATAGTAATCTATTGCTTCATGTCCTTTAATTTATTTTTCTGGTCAGGTCTTGGAATCTTCTGGTCAAAGTCCACCATTAGCTTCTAACAAGTTGTTATCCTTACCACAAACACAAGCAAACGCAGTTATTTATGTGGATGGGCCTGGGAGCCAGGTGGTGGGAGAGGGTACCCGTGGTCTGGAATAGACTTTCCTTCTTTCCTCTCAGACTTAGCCAAACACCTTGCAGAGATAGCAGCTACTATCTGGGGCTTAATCACTTGTATCTGGCTTTGAACATTACCCTGTTACGAATGTTGCTGATTTACTTGCTACCTCTGTTTGCAATTATCCTGAGTTTAGCTTTTAGGAGTCCCCCAGGGTTTTTGCACTCAGTTCAGCTACCAGGGGAGGCCTCTCAAACAAACACAGAATGTCCTGCTCTTCTCTCTACCCAGGCCCTCCCTAAGTAAAAAAGCAGGGCCTGAATCAGGCTCCACCAGCATCATGAAGTGGAAGGGGAAGGAAAAAGGAATGTGGGACGGCGGGGTGGGGCAAACAACCAGCAGCTTCCGCAGGGGCAGGACCCCGAGGCACTGGGAATTCTGAGGGGACACACAACCCTGCCCTCAGGGACCCCCAGTCTGAGGGGACACACAACCCTGCCCTCAGGGAGCCCCAGTCTGAGGAGGAGACATAGCCCTGCCCTCAAGGAGCTCCAGTCTAGAGCGAGGGTAGGATATCTATTTTCCTCTGAGAGTGACTGTTCAACAGGGGAGTCCTTTTCCACAGCCACTCGCTGCCTCACCTTTCCCTTTGCCTCCTGCAGCCAGCAGGGCTCTCAGAACGAAGGAGCAGTCATTTTCGGAGGTGTAGACAATAGCTTGTACCAGGGACAGATCTACTGGTCCTGTCATCCAGGCGCTCTACCGGCAGCTTGGCATTGAGGAGTAAGTCTGTGGTGGGGCCTTGGGGATGGGGGCACTTTCTTGGAGCAGGCTTTGAGGCACTTTATGTCACACACACACACACACATATCCAGGTACTGGAGGTGGGGGCGCATTCCCCGCCCCGCTTCAGTTCTGCCCTCACAAAGCCACAGCTGCCTTATGCTGGAGTTTCAAGGCCCATCTCAGCCTGGGGTGGGGGATGGGGACAACATCGGAATGGGCAGGACTTGGAATCCTAAACATTTCAGACCCTGCTGTCCAACCCTATGGGTTTACAGATTAGAAACTGGGGTGTGTGGTGGTGGTGGGGACTAATTTGCTCAAAGTACTTACAACAAATCAGTAGCCCTGGCTTTTAATGTTTCTAGAACTTTCCTTGGAACTTTTAAGAAGAGATTCCATGGCCATTTAGGTGGCCTTAGATAGACTCCGGTGTAGCATGAAGCAGGAATTAACCCCTGCAGAGTCCTTGCCTTCCTAAGGTGTACCTTGTTTCTGTGGCTACAGCTGTAGGTCCATCAGGGGAGGGGAAAGCCCACTTCCTAGCTGCCCTGGGCTGGGGTTGCTATGGCTTCTCATCTCTTCACCATTTAGGTTCTTCATTGGCGGCGAAGCCTCCAGCTAGTGCTTCTAAGGCTGCCAGGCCATCATGGACACAGGCACATATCTGCTCACTGTGCCCCAGCAGTACATGAGTGCCTTTCTACAGGCCACAGGGGCCAGAAGGACCAGTATGGAGAGGTGTGTCTGGTGGAAGTGTCCCCTTCCCTAGGAGAGGCCAGCTCGGAGGCATTGACTGGTTTCTCCTGGGAGCACAGGAATAGCCGGATTCTTGGCCTTCGTATTTCTAGATGCCCAAGGCACTGGAGGTGGGAGGCCCTGGGATGACTGGGGCAGGGGCCTGAAGGCTGATTCAGTGAGGCAGATGCTTGTGCTGAGGGACTGTTGAGAGGTTCCTGTTAGGTAGAAGCTCCTCTGAGCCTCGGCCCCACAGAGGAAACAGGATGAACACTTGCCGGGCTTTGAAGTAAGAATGAAACAACTGGAATGTGGGGCCAAGCCTGTGAGCAACAAGGGATAATCCTTTAATCTATGCTCCAGCCCCTCTGCTCCCCTCTCTCCTGAGTGGAGCAAGGGGTTTGCCTAATTAACGCATTCCCACGACCTTTGGGAGACCAATGGGCTACTCTTTCTATAGACCTGTGTGTTTTCAAAGGACATTAGCAGAGATTGGGGCATAGATTCAATCTCTCATGAGGGAAATTCAGGCAAGAGTACTGTTTTTGGGGTGGAAGTGATACTCAGTTCTCCCCAAATCCCATCAGTTGTACGTGAGCCCACATGAGCAATGCCAGTGGCACAGGACTTGCCTTTAGTGTTGCCACCTTCAGTTCAAAAGCAGTCTTGGGACTCATGCCTGGGACCAGAGTGGCTGAGGTGACAGGGTTGACAGGCACTGTCAGGTGGGAGATGAGGTAACCTGGGCCCTGTTCCTCTCTCTGCAGTTTCTTGTGAACTGTAACAACATCCAGAACCTTCCCACCTTCGACTTCATCATCAATGATGTACAGTTCCCTCTGCCACCCTCCTCTTACATCCTCAATGTAAATCCTGGTCCCTGAAGGCTGGGCCAGCAGGGACATAATTGGGGGTGAGAGGAAGGTGTGGGGAGCCAGAAATCTTCCATCTCCTCACCTTGTGACATTTCCCAATTCCTGGCAGCACTGATTTACTTTCTCTACTCACTGTTTCTAATCCCCTTCTCTGGAATGAGGCTGTGAAATAGAAGAGTGTCACCTATTATCAATTATATTACTAATTAGTGGGGAGAGGCACTGGGCTCTTTGTTGCACACTTACTAGGGTCAGCCACTGTGCAAAGCACTTTGCCTACACTATCCCACTTAATTGTCACAACATTCAGTGAGAGAGATACTAATTTCTATTTTATAAGTGCATTTGGAGGTTCAGAGAAGCTAGGTAACTCACCTAAGGCTACACAACTAGTCAGAGTGAAGCTAAGGTTTGAATCCTAGTTGGTCTAGCTTCAAGGCTTGACCACCAGGCTGACCTGCTCCAAACCAGGAACAGGAGGGAAGTCAGGGGAACGCGGGGAGAGGAGACCCTGCAGAGGGCCACTACAGCCATTCCAGAACAGCAGCTTCTGCTCTGCACCTTAGTTAGGCTATGACCCCTCAAGGGCAGAGACCCTGCATTTGTGCCCCTGGCCCAGGGCTCAGGGCTGAGCAGTGCCCTGTCCATGTGTGAGCGATTAAATGCATGCTGCCCTTCTTCTGTGTTGTGCAGGATGATGGGTACTGCATTGTGGGGGTCGAGCCCACTTACCTGCCCTCCCAGAACGGCCAGCCCCTGTGGATCCTCGGGGACATCTTCCTCAGGTCCTACTATTCCGTGTATGACATGGGCAAAAACAGAGCGGGCTTCACCACTACTGCCTAGACTCTAGGCCTCGATGCCTGGACTCCCTTCTTCCTCTCAGTTCCCTGATTTGCAAGTGTCTCTCTGTGCTTCTTCTCTGAATTTAGCCTTCCTTTTCTGGACTCTGGACTTTCTCTCTTAATAAATAGTTCTGCCCTCTAAATGGTTGGCCAACTTGTTTTTAGAGGGCAGCTGTGGCCTACAAGGCTGCTCCTGGTCTCAGGGAGTAGGGAGAGTGGGAGTCAGGGGCAAATTTGCCTTTGCTGAACCATGTTCTCCTTGAGTTTCTAGGAGGTTTCTGGGTGGGGTACTGAGATTCTAAGAGAAATGGGGCATAAGGTAGGGCTTGCAGATGGGCCCTGTACCCTTCAGAGCTTGGAGTCTGTTCAAAGTTTCTTTCTGGAGAAGGAAGACATTGAGGCAGGGCATTCCTTTGTGAAGGGCAAAGGGGACCTACTCTGACAATCTGAAATGCTCTGCTGACCTGACTTACCAAACTACCACCAGAATTACTCCATGCATGTCCTCTAGCAGTGTGCCTAGAGGTCCACTGTATCCCAAACCTAGGCCTCTATTTCTTTATCTGGGATCAGGTTTGCACTAGGAATTTCCTGAGGAATGTCAGATGCCTTGGATGCCTATGTGTACTTTTAACAGTTATGGGTCCTGTAGGGGGGAGGTGGATGCCACCAGAACCTGTTTCCAGGAGAGCTTCTGAAGGCCTGGACTGAATTAAGCTGATCATATTTTCACCCAGACACCTAAATCCCAGGGCTTGTATTAGAAGATGGGCTGGCCCTCAACCATGGACAAGCGGGAGAGCTACTTGAATCACATGGAAATCAAGCCACTTGCTCCAACCAACTGAGCAAGAGATTTTGTCTCTCTGGAGTCATCCCTGTCCTCCTTAGGATCCACCTAGCAAAAGAGCCAGAAATCTGGGGCAACATGGTATGGGAGGAGGAGAAAGGACAAAGCAGAGAATGATGGCTCAGCACCCTGTAACTTCCAACAGGGAAAGGTGACATAAGAGATCAGAAAACTTCTGATTTTTGATAGCGGTGGTAGGGTATCAGCAAGCTCAGACTGATGAGGCCTAGGTGGAAAGGAGGTATAAATGCAAAACTCATAATGGGAGGGGAGGTGGGCTCCATTCTACAGTCATATTTCTTCCATTCCGTCCTCCACTAGACTGACCCCAGCCTTGCCCCTTATGTACGGAGGCAGGGATAAAAAGCGCCAAATCCAGGTCCGTTATCCCATTGCAAATCAGGAGAGAAACTGAAGTTGCCACTGAGTAGTTCCTATGGTAACAGCATACCACCTGGGATCTTACATCTTTCCTAGACTCTGAGAAAGACAGCCTGCTGTACACCTCTCCTTGGGGTCAGACAAGCCACAGGGTGTATCATAGTGAGCTCTGGCTCAGGATATCACTAAGAAAAGAGAGAAAATTTACACAAGGGGCAGAAACGAAGTGTAACAAAGATTCCAAGTTAAATGCCAAGTCTCACTACACAGGCTTGGGCCCATAGAGCCGGACTACAAATCCCGGCGTGCTTGGCCGAGCAGCAGCGAAGACTACATTTCCCAGAGGGCGGTGGCAGGCCGACAGGGGGCGGGGCGGGGCGGGGCGGGGCTGCGGGAGTGGGTGCTGCCCTCTGCCGGGCGCGGCGGGAAGTGGGTGCGGAGTGACAGCGGGAGCCGGGGCGCCCGGCGCGGGGCTCGGTGACAGCAGAGGCGGCGGCCGCTGGCTGGACGTAGGGAGCGGCGGCGGCGCCGACGGCAGCGGGAAGGGCGGACAGGGCGGGTCTCTCTGGTGGTGCCGAGCCGGAGGAGCTCGGGAGGGGAAGGCAGGCGCAGCTCGCGGGCCGGACACCTGAACTTGGGACAAGTTGCCGGAGCCCCCGGGCGCGGGCGGCGGACGGATTGACCTTCAGAGCTAGGTGAGCGGAGCCGGGGGGCAAGGGATTCGCGGAGGGCCGGGAATCTCCCACTCAGGCTCCCCTGCCCCCATACCGTGGGTCTGGGAGACAGGTGGGTGGATGGGGGTGCGGGCTGGAGAGGGGAGCGGGACCGTGTGCGCTGCGTCGCCACCCACCCCGCTGTCCATCTAGTCCCGGACGCCCGGCGCGTGGCCCGAGCGGCTCTGCCCGCCGAGCGGGAGAGTCCCGGCGGCCCCTCCCTTCAGGCCCGGGCCGGGGGCGGCTTCTCTGCGACCTTATGTAATCAGGCGGGAGGGGCCGGGGCGGGCATGGGCCTTCCCGGCCCGGGAGCTGGGAGTCGAAGGGGCGGGAGGCGTGGGAGTGAACTTGTAGGAAGTTTGAGGGACCCGTGGGCCCTACGCCCACTTCTTCCCCAGACGCGGCGGGGGCCGGTGGTACGCGGGAGGGCGCCGGAGGTAGGAGAGGTGTTGGTGGGGGGGCCGAGTCCGGCCCTGCCAGGCCCTGCCGGGATGGTCTGGGAGGGCCGGAGCGGCGCCACGCCCCGGGGGCTGGGCTGCTGGGGGGGCGGGTAGAAGTACCATCCCTCCCTCCCTTCCTCCCCCTCAGTCTCTAGAAGAAGCCACCTCTGCGCGTGTCTTTAGTATCACTGAGCACAGTCTTTTTCTCCCCCTTGCATTATTCCGTGACCTCGGGAGCCCCAACCCTAGAGCTCACCCTCCGCGCGCCCCTCTCTCTGTTTTCCTTGGATCTCCCAGCCATTGCCCGTCCCCCGAGTATCCGCCCCCCACTTTTCGGTCCCAAATCCCGGAAAACACGCCCCCTTTCCCCTATTCCTTGAGTCCGCACCGCCCAACCCCAGGCTGTCCCGCCTCCCAAGTCAGCGCACCCTTCCCCTGCCCCCCGGACCCCGGTCAGCTATTTGGCCGCAGCGCGGGCCCTTGCCTCCTGGAAGGGAGCGGGCTGATGCCAGCTCGGTCCCCGCCCCTCGGCCCCCTCCCAGTTAGGGTTCTGGCTTCACGCACGGCTGCTCCGAGCTGCTTCGGGCTGTGAGAGCAGGTTCGCGCCGCAGCCGCCTGGTGCACCCCAGCCTCGCGCCCTGGGGGAGGGAGGGCGGGCGCCTGGGGCGGGGCTTGTCTGCTCGAGTGCCTGCACTGCCCAGGGCTCCCCGCTCCCGGTTCCCTGCCAGTCCCTCACAGCGGAGTCTTTGCCGGATCCCCTGTCCACTCCAGCCGTTGTCCTCTTGCCTCTCTGTTGTGGGGACGGTTCTGCGCGGGACAGTTTCTGGACTAAATTTGAGAGCAGTGCTTTGGATTCGCGTTGTGGAGAAGTGTCACTTAATTACCGCCCAGCCTCCACTCCCCACCCTGAATTAGGGGGTTCTTAGTCGAGCAGGGAGGATACAGGCTGGTGCAGGTCCCCCATGACACCTCTGGGCTGTGTACTCAGGCCCCTGCACTTGCCCTGGCCGAGATTCCACCGACCTCAAGACCTGGCACTCTTAGACAATTGGGCTGGGGGTGGCAAGTAGGGGTCTGGTGTCTGGTTTCCTCTAAGGCTGCCCGATGCCGGTGCGCTCAGATCAAAATGTAGTTTCTTGGCTCCTTGGCCTGCTTCCTTTGAGGCCTTTTCTGTGCCCAGTCTGGGAGGCAGCCCCCAGGGCTTAACCTCAGGGACTCGGTTTGGGGAAGAGACAGCCACAATAATTAAAGGCCCTCCTTAGAGGCAGTGCAAGGGGAAGGGCCTACCACTTTGATAGCCTTACCTGGTAGTGTGCTGGTATGCTCCTACCATGTCTCAGTTTCCCCAGCTGTGGGAAGAATAGCCACCCACTTGGCCCCACTTATTCTGCCTGCCTCTTGGCTCCTGGGACAGGAGAGTGGGAACCAGAGGGGAAATGAAGGACTGTTTGGGATGACTGTGTTCTGCTGCTCCCAGATGTGAGCCAATGTTGCTTACAGTGTACAAGGCCTATTACAGCTGCAGTGCTATTTTGTCTTAATTCAGCTCTGTGAGTTGCAGCCAAATGGGAACCCAGGTCTTCTGGTTCCAGGTCTCATGGAAGGGATGCAGGGGTTGGGACAGGGAACATCGCAGGGGAGCACTCAATCCAGGGAGAACTAGCTGGGCTTCAGAGGGCTGATGGCAGGGCAACTCACAGGCAGGAACCCATCTAGGGTCCTAGAGTAGTGGGGTATCAAGTCCCCTGCTGGAAAGTAGGTGGGAGGGACCTCCCCCTTCTCAGGCAGGGCTGCCCTTTGAGAGTCTGGATTCTGGCCCTGATCCCTTCTGGGGGCTCTCTTTATGGCTGTAATTGCATCATTGGCTGGAGTTTATAGAGTTACTTAGCACCTGCCCCCACAGGGTGTGGCCCAGCCACCCCCTGGCTTCTGTCTCTTCCTTTTCAAAGTCAACTTGGTTTCTGCAGGCAGCAGGGGTTTCCCCAACCGCAGCTGGCATGAAAGCCAGGTTGGGCCTTTGTCCTAGGGATGGAGGGCAGTCAGCACTTGGGGCCCAGCTTGGGGCTGCCCTGGAGATGACTGTGGAAATTGAGTTGGCCTCCTCTGATACAGAGGGAGGGAGCTCAGGATTTCCAGAGCCATCAGAAGTGTCTACATCCCAGGGTGCAGAGAGTGAATATATGTGTAATGTGTGTGTCCTCATCTAAAAAGAGGGAAATAAAAATGCACACACCTCAGAGGCTGTTGTGAGGATCAGAGGGGAGCAGTGCCTGGTTCATGGTGAGTCCTTGGAGTGTGTGTAATTGATGGGAGTTTGTATGTATGGTTATGACTTTATAGGTATCTAGTTATTTGTGTATAGATGAATTGTGTATATGTGTGTCTATGAGAGTCTAACAATATCGTATTAATAATAGAATATTTAACTTTTGATGCTGTAATAGAATAGTGTTATAATAAAACTTAGTTATAAGTAATAGCTGCCAACATTTATTCTGTATTTATTCTTTAGAATGAGGTAGGACTTATTATTTTCATTATACTGATTCAGAGAAGTGAAGCAAATTGCTTGAAGTCACACAGCCTGGAAGTGGTAGGGATTCTAACACAGGCGCAAATGACCCCAAAACCCGTGTTCTCAATCTCTAAAGACCACTCAGGGTTTCCCAAAAGTTCTCTCTTAAAAGGTGGGGGTGTGGTGGTCTGGGAACCTTCTTTTCTCCATTCAGGTCACCTGCTCTGAGCAAGGTAGGAACTTGCTGAGTTCCCTGCCCCAGGACCACACTGTCTCCTGGCTGCTCCTCTGAGCCACTGTCACAGGTGATCAAAGAACCTCTCCTGAGAACTCTCTTGACTGGCCTGGGGAGGAGACGGGTTCAGACCAGGCTTCCTGGGTCTCCTTGAAGATCACAAATGTTAACTTACAGTAAAGCCCTCAGTAGGCACTTGTTTAATCAGCTATGGAGAAGAAAGGCTGTGGGGACTAATGGATGAGAATGAGATAATGGCAGAAGTCAGGAGAAGAACTCAGAGACCCCACGTTGCCTCGGACAGGCTATGCGGCTGGAGCAGGTCCCTGCTTCTCTCAGCCTGTTCCCAAATCTTTGAACCTAGATCATCTGTGGGATCCCCTGCAATATGAATCTCCTACAGATCTCTGGCAAAGGCACCAAAACAAAAGAGGCTTCAGAATGGGATTGAAGTGGGGTGCGTGGGGAGGTGGCGGAGTGCTGAAGGCCACTTAATAGAGCTTTAGCTAAAGACTGGCTCTGGTGGAGCAACCAGCCAGTTTTTCTTGGGACATAGCCATAACCCCATGTAATGAGCACTGGCCCATGTGTAACTGAGGCAGGGGGTTGTTGAGGGCATAGGCTCCAGGGCCAGGTTTCCTGGATTGGAATCCCAGCTCTGCCACTTACGAGCTGTGTGACCCTGGGCAAGCTGCTTAACTTCACTGTGCCTCTGTTTCCACACCTAGAAAGTGAGGATTACAGTAGCACATACCTAATAATGTAGCGAGGGATAAGCATGTTGTGTTGATGCATGTTGCATGTACAGGACTCAGAATAGTGCCATGTTCAAAATGTTATCATCATTAATTCTCATAACTCTTTTTTTTTTTTTAAAATAATTCTTATTCTCAAGTGAGGAAATAGAAGCTTAGAGAGCTCTATGGAAGAAATAATGACCTATGGGTTGCAAACAGTCTCCGCACCCCACTCCCTGTGCATCTACCATCTGCATCTTTCCCAGGGCTTTGCAGACTCCTGGCTACAGTCCCCACCACTCCCTGTCGCACCACACACAGCCTAGTCTTCACATTTAACAGGATAGCATAAGAGACTTGGCAATGCCTACAGCATCTCCACCTGCCCTGCCTGTCCCTTGGGATTCCTTGGGTAGCATCTGGCCTGGTCATTTACTACCCACTCTTGACTTGTGGATCTTCCTTGCACGCCTTGCCCTGCCCCTCCTCCACTCTGCACCAGAGATACAGATCCCCTTGGTTGTGATGTCACTAAAGAGATAGCTACAATCCCAGTGGAGCAGGATTATTGTGCCCACAGGAAGTACTTTGCTGTGGGGTGATGGGGCAGTGAGTGAGAGTAGAGGGTGGCCCAGAGAGGCAGAAGCAAGAGGCAGTCATTAATAATTTTTTTTTCCTGGCTCCTAAGTGTGTGTATACGAAGGAGGAGAAATGAAGTCTGGCCATCCCAACCCCTGTCCAGCTTCCTTGGAGGAAGGCCTCCTTCTTGGCTCTTATCCACACAGAGAATGTCCCAAAGTAAAATTTGATACCATAGAGATGAATCCAGGAATCCCAATAGACTCTCCAGAAACCTATAGTCCATATTCCCTCTTCCCAGCCCCTGTTCATGCTGGTCCCCTCTCCTGGCAGCCTGTCCTCTGCTCCTCTCCCCGTAACCAAATCCTCTGTCCATCAAGGCACACCTTCCCAGGAGACCCAGGTGACCATTCTATCTGACTGCAGCCCTGGGTGGATGTTATGGTCGCCTGGGAGCTCTTAAAAAACACCACTGCATCTGAATCTTGGGAGAGGGGCCTAGGTATCAATATTTTTTTAAAAATCCCCCAAATGATTCTGATGCCTTTTCTCTAAGACAGTGGTTCTCACATTTGAGTGAGCATCAGAATCACCTGGAGGAATTTTTAAAATGTAGCTTGCCGGGCCCCACCTCCAGGATTTCTGATTGAGTGGATCTGGAATCCATAGGCCTGGGATTTGCATTTCTGACAAGTTCTCAGATGATGCTAATGCTGCTGGTCCCCTGACCACAGAAGAACCTACAGCTTTGCAGGCAAGAGCTTTCTGATTGCTTTGGGTCTCTTAGGCCTATCTCCTTTTCAAAGCCATGTGCCCAGGGCAGGGACCACTCTGAGACTCTTTGTTCCTCCTCCTAGCCCCTGGTATAGTTAGCCCTCTCTTCCCCAGCCTGGCTCTCTGCCCCTGCCTCCTGTTACACTGACCCATGTCCAGCTTTGTGGTATTGGCCCCATCCTCTGGGACAAGTGCTCAGAAAATATTTGCTGCTTGATCAAGTGATGAGGTGGACAACGAAGGACTGCGCTAGCCCTAACAGTCATCAGAACACAGGAGAAGTCTAAAGCGCTTGCGAATGTGCCTGGAGCCAGAGTAGCATTATAGGGATAGTGGAGGTATCCGGAGTGGCCTCCCACTTTGTTGCAGTGAGGCCGTAGAAAGACCCATCACGTTATTTTACTTTCCCACCCTGTGGAGGGCAAGTATTGGATTACTGTTTGAATTGTATTTCTTGTTAATAATAAAAATGCTAAAATGTACAAAAAGCAGTTGGTCCCTTCTCCTTTCCTCACCCAGACTGGAATGTTCGGAGGGGTAGGGGTGGGAGGGTCACTGCTGGAGGTAGAGTGTCTCCATCACCTTCTGAGAGATCCTGGGCCTTGGGGACAGCAGATAGTTGGGTGACCCTGGGGCTCAACCCTTGGCTGGTGGGGTGGAGTCTTCCTTAGAGGCTTAGGGAGCTGAGGCAAAGCCTGGTGGAAGGTGAGAAGAGGTGGTGGCAGACCCTTCAGCCGTGAGGGGGAGGCAGGATGAGATTGGTGTCAGAGCCAATCAGTCAGCAGATGAATGGGATGCTCGAATGTCAGCACCCTGGGCACAGGTTTTGATTCTGTTTTGTTCAATGCAGTACCCTCAGCACCTAGAAGAGAACCTGGTATATAGTGGATGCTCAATAATCTCTGCAGAGTGAGTGAACATGACTTGAGCCCCCATCGTGTCCCCAGAAATGAGGACACAACAGATGCTGTACCCGTGGTCTCTGCTCTGCAGCAGGCTGGGTATCAGCTTCACCATCTAATACTCAGGGACTGTGCACAGCTCACTTAGAAAGAGCTCCCTGCCTCTGCTCGGCCTCACTCTGGTGTTGGGCTCATAGTCTGTCCCTCCCCGCAGAGGGTTTGCCAGCACTACCCAGTTCTACCAGTGGGTCTGTGGGGTGGGGCTTGGTTTGTTTTCTCCTGTTTGCCAAGGGAAGTCACAGCCTGTCCTCTGCCTTGTTTATAATTGGTTTGGGGACAGCACCTGCCTCAGCCCCCAGCAGTTCTGAGGGGTGCTGAGTGACACACTATACTGTCCACCCCCTGCTGCCTCTCGTCCCCTCCTGGCTCTAGCCAGGTGCGCTCTCAGCTGCCTCTGCCAGTGCGGTTGCTGGCTGGCTTTGCTGCGGCTGGATTGGGGCTGTGGGACCAGGGGCCTTAGAGGCCAGTTGGTGCTGCCCCCATGTGTCGAGGGGAAGGGACCAAAGCCCAGAGGGAGTGAGGGCACCGCTCCAGCACCCCATGGCCTTGAGCACTGTTGGGGTCAATAGGCATGAACTGAGTACCTCCTAGGTACTTGGCTCAGAGCTGGCCCAGAAGGGTGATGGGAATAAGGACACGGCTCCTCCTCAACGTTGACAGCTTAGCAGGGAATTTCAGTAACCACAGAGGACAGAGAAAGGCAGAATGATGTAAGATTGGAGAGAATAGTGTCCTAAATGAATGTAAATGTGTCCACATCTGACGCTTCACTCTGAAGAGCATTCTTCCTTGGTCTGAAGAGAGTTTTTACAAAAGGGCTTGTGCCAGCATGGTGACCTTGGTTCAGTCCTTCCTACCCACAGGGCCCCATAGCACTACTGCCCCCTGGGTCTTCTCACCGGGGGGTTGCCACTGCAGGCCTGGGAGGCTTCCCTCCTGGACAGATCCTTTCTTCCAGGAGGACTAGAGGCTTCTGAGTATGAGGGGAGGCCACATGGAGGCTTCCTGAGCCACCCTCTGCCACTGGGAAGCCCTGGGTCATGGGGGATATGGTGCTAAACTGGGCCCAACAGCTCAGGCCTCTTTGGAGCTGCCTGTTGCTGAGCCCTAAGACTTGGGCCTGCATCCTCGGGCAGTGCATCTGCTCTCCCACCCCTGCCAACTCCAACACCTTCTGTCCTTCCCTTTTTTCCTTCTTCCCCCCAACCAATCTCTCTGACCCTCCATTTAGTTCCATTGCATCTGGAGCATTGGCTCTCAATGCATGTATGTCTCTCTCTCCTGCCCTCTGTCCCGTCTTCTTACTCTATTTCTTTTTCCTGCCTCCTTTCTTCTTTTAGTATGTTCAGAGTATGTCTGAGGCTCACCCTGCTCCTCCAATGCTTGCCCACATGAGCCTCCGAAGGGCTCAGAGGAATGGCCCAAGGCAGGGCGAAGTGGGTGGGAGGGTGCCCAGCCTGAGACAACCCTGCCCTTGGGCAGTTAGGGGCATTTGGTGGCTAGGATACCCTAGGAGGGTGAGAAATGAAAGCGGCTGTGGTGCCCAGCTCTTGTGGGCTGAGGGGCAGCCAGTAGCCTGGGCCAGCTGAGGGAGTCCCTTTAAGACATCCCCAAATATCACCAGATACTCCAGACCTCTGACAAACTATAGGTTCTTATCCAGTTTGTTTGGCGTAATTATAGTTTTGGTCTAATTTTCAAAGCCAGGTATAAGAAGAAAATATTAGAACTTCTATTTATTTATATATCATTCTTTTCTTTCCCTTTTATTGTGAAATGCAGAATATTGCTGAAAGAACATAAATATATATGTAATGTAATAAATAATTATGAAAGTGAACACCCAGATAAGCACAACCCAATGAAGAAACAGAATGTAGCCTGCATTCCACAGTCAGCTTGAGTGCCTGCTGTGGTCACAGCCCTCCCTCCCCAAGAGGTAACCACAATCCTGACCTTTCTAATAGTTACTTCCTTGCTTTTCTTTATCATATAACCACCTATGTCTGTAGCCTTTAGCAAAAGAGTTTAATTTTGTCTGATTTTGAATTTAATACAACTGGAGTGACACTGAACATGTTTTTTTTTTTTTGTCATGGTTTTTCCGCTCAGCCGTTTATTTGTGAGATTCATAGCAGTAGTGTGTTCATTTTCATTGCTCTGTAATATTCCACTGCATGAACTTGCTACCATGTTTATATCCATCCTGCTGCTTGTGGACATTTGGGTTGGTTTCCCTTTTTTGGCTACTATGAACAATACTGTAAGAATATTTTTGTATGTGCTTCCTCGTACATCGGTGTATACATCTTTCCAGAGTATATATTACTCAGAGTGAAATTGCTAGAGCACATTTCAACTTTAGTAAATATTGTGGTAAGTGATTATACACAGCCCCTGAGTTCCTGTTGCTCGGTATCCTTGCCGACACTTGGTACTGGCAGACTGTTTAATCTCTCTCTTGCTGGAAGTGTGTAACAGTGCCTCATCATGGGTGTAATTTATATTTCCTTTCTCCTTTTTTTTTTATAGAACTATTTTTGTTTATGTTTGCTGACATGCATGATATATTCATGCATTGGTTTTTATAAGCACTTTATGAGAAAAGCATATATTGGGGATACTCATGAATTTTTACCCAGATGAGTGCATGATCAAAATAGTTGAAAGACCATTGTAAGATTGAGTGCTGGGGAGGGGGTAATTTCTATGTTGGGGGTGGGAGGATAGTCTAGGAAGAGACCCTCAAGTGGCAATGCCTGCCAATAGGGCAGCCTCTGCCCAGAAGGTACTGAGCCCACTGAATACTCACCAGCACCCTCAGGCCCTCCCACCGGGCACATCTGGTAAAGGGGGAGGGAGGCTCTAGGGTTAGAGGCCCCAGCAGATACCCTTCAATTTCGAATTGTCAAGTGCTCACCTTTCAGGAGCTTCTAGGGCAATAGTTCTCAACCAGGGGGGATTTTGCTTCCTAGGTGACTTTTAGCAATGTCTGATGATATTTTTGGTTGTTATAGCTCAGTGAACGCTACTGGCATCTAGTGGGTAGAGGCCAAGGATGCCGCTAAATGTAGTAACATTCTCAAGACAATCCTACAACAAAGAATTATCTGGTCCCAAGTGTCAGTTGTGTGGGGGCTGAGAAACTTTGGTCTGGGAAAAGAGCCAGGAAACAGATTTGCCATGAACTTGTTGCATGGCCTTAGAGAAAGCACTAAATGCTTTGAACCTAAGTTTCCTCATCTGTAAATAAGAGTGGCAAGGGTTGCTGCCCCCTCCGCTTCATGGGGCTGTTGTCAGGGGAGGGAAGGCTGTGTGGAAAGAGGGGAGAAGGTGGCTGCATGGCATTTTGAGAAGCTTCCTGTGAAGGGGCCTGCAGTTGGTATTTCCAGGGAAGGGAGGGCTTTTTCCAGCACCAGCCCTGCCCCCTTGACTATGCTCCCTTTTCTGCTGAGCTGGAGGCGTCAGGTGACCAGCCATAAGCCTCAGTCCTCTTTCCTGCTACTCTAGGCCTCAAAGGGGTATGGGGGCACCGCCCTGAGAGCCCCAGCCTTTTGATGAGGGCTGCAGAAGTAAGGGGCTCTCTGGGGAGGCCTGGGGCCCAGGTAAAACCATTTCTGACTTTGTCCTTGGCTTGGTGGGAGTCCAAGGGTGTGTGAGGCAATAAGAGGTGCTTATCATACTCTTTATCTGAGGCCGCATTGCAAGTCTTGGCACTGAAGGGTGGGAGCCAGAAGTCATTGTTCGGGGCTCTACATACCCAAGTCAGCATCCTGCTCATCACCCTCTGTGTCCTTCCAGAGTTTGCTGTTCCAGGGAGGGGCCCAAGGTTGGCCCAGAGTCAGGGTCAGAGATCCCTGGGCCTCCCTGACCTCCTGTTTTGAGGCTCACCTCATCTTAGTGGCACCTCCTACCTTCTCCATGGAGCCATGGCCTGTCTCATCTTCCCTCTGCTATGCTATCCCTTCCTGAAACATACTCTCAACAAAAGGGCCTAGTAAAGTCATCCATCTTGAGGTGTAGGTGACTGACAACAGCTTAATGATTGGTAGCCTTTCTTGACAAGGGGTATTTACCTACCAAAGATGGAAATCCCTTAGCTGCCAGAAAGGAGCACTAGTAAAATGTCAAGTGTCTTTGACAGGCTATTAGAGAAGAACTTTGGGGACCGATGAACCTCTGAAATCGCATGTGTAGCAAGAGCATTTTCCCACAAGTGGAAATTGTTTGGTGGCTCAGATCTTCCCAGAGCTTCAGAGAATACGCTTGGTCTCAGAGTCCATTTCAAGGTGGGCTATAGTAAGACTGTGAACTGGGTGTCTGGAGGCCCTGTGAAGGCCCAAGGCCGAGGTGACAGGTATGTGGTTTAGTCAGAAAGGTGGTGAACTGTGGGACTTCCGGTGGAGAGGGCACATGTCTCCTGGAGGGGCTGGGAGGATAGGTGGCTTAGGGTTAGGCCCGCATTGGGCCTAGTAGGATTCCTGCAAATTCTTGATGTAGTGGCTGGCCACTGTGGCCTGGGGCTCTGTGAGGCCAGGCTGTGTGGGTGGTGGGTGGTTGTCAGAGGCTCAATCTGGGAGGAGGCAGGAACACTATAGGTAGCCTGGAGTCTTGGGTTGGTGAGATTGGAGCTGGGAGTCTGTCTGTGTTGGGTAGACTTGTGGGTGAGAGAAGCCTTCCGGGCGTGTGGTTCCCTGTGTGTTGTGAGTAATGGCCACATTTGCAGCTCCCAGGGGATTGTGTAACTTCCTCTCAAGCTGAGGTGCAGGGGGGCTGGGTGAGAAACAGTGCTGGGGAAAATGAGGAAACTGGGGCTGGGGCAGGGGCATGGTCCTGGGCTCTGGCCCCCTGAGAAGTTGAGCATTTCAGGGGGCCTCCTTCCAGGGGGTCGCCCTCTCCCAGGTATGAGGGTGTGTGTGTGCTGGGGGGGTGGGTGTCTTTGAGGAGGCGAGCGAGTAGGGAT
Organism: Eidolon dupreanum; assembly: GCA_028627145.1. Classification (NCBI taxonomy): domain Eukaryota; kingdom Metazoa; phylum Chordata; class Mammalia; order Chiroptera; family Pteropodidae; genus Eidolon; species Eidolon dupreanum. Next base: position 91,403,994 of record CM053502.1, on the reverse strand, counting down.
GAAGCTCACAGGCTATACTGGCATGGGGATATCTTTTGAGCAGGGCCAGGCCTGGGGAAGCAGGTTGCCCAGGGAAGGGGCCCCTGCTTAGGTTCAGAAAAGAGAAGACAAGGCTCCCCTGAGCCCGGGATGGTGGAAGGTGTGTGAAAGCAGGAGTCATAGTAGCTGGCTGCCAGCCTCATCTTTGAGGAGCTGTGCAACCCTGGGCTGTTTAAACCCTTCTTGCCTCTTCTCACCTCCCAGGCTTGTTTGGGGGCTCTGGTGAGAAGGTAATGGGCATGATGTGCTTAATGCGACACTGGCCAGGCCACAGAAAACACCCGCTTACATCAGAAACTGGGAGCAGTGACTGGAAGCGCCTGGCTGGGTGTGCAGTGCCAGCCCACTTGGGTTCAAATCCTGGCCCTGCCACTTTGCAGCTACATGATCCTGGTAATTTACTTAGCCTCTTGCTGTCTCAGTTTCCTCTTCTATTAAATAGAAATGACAATTATAGCACCCACCATGTGGTTTCATCGTGAGGATCAAAAGACTGAATACATGCTCTGGACAGTGCCTGGCACCAGTGAGGAAACATTCCACACATTTTACTGTTACATGAGCATGTTTAAGTGCAGACAGCAAAAAGCTGCCCAGAGTTCATGACAATTATTTTTGATGGTGGCGATTTGAGTTAGAACTAGGGATAATAATAAGAGCTCATGTTTCCCAGGCCATACTTCGTGTCAGGTGCTGTGTCAAATGCTTGGCCTGTATCTGCCCCTCCCTCACAGTCGCCTTGTGAGGTGGGTGGTGTTATCACCCCCATTTCATAGATGAGGACTTGAAGGCACAGAGGGATTGAGTGACTTGCCCCTGGGCAGTGATATCAGTTAGGAGGGTCAGCGTAATGGTCCCTTTAGCAAGGAGGTAGACCCCTGTCTTCATCCCAGCCCCTTCTCTGCGTTTATCTAGAGGTGGGTGTGGAAGAGGGAGCAGGGTCTCCTGTGAGGGTTGTGAGGGTTGACCTCATAGCCTGTGGGCTTGGGCCCATCTCCAATCAAGTAGGCAGTCAGTATAAAGAATTAAGTTGCTATAGGGAATGGCTTTTTAGTAGATGGAATTGGAACGGACTTTTTTGGGATGAGCTTCCTGCCAGTGTGAGAACTTAAGAGAGGGGCTAAAGACCAATTTGTGGGCAGCTGGTCATACTGGAGTGATGAATGTGGCTCCAACTTCAGCCAGACCTGGTTTTGTATTCTGTCTGAGTCATTTACTGTGTGACCTTGGGCCTCAGTTTCCTTACATGTAAAATGGGGGTTATAGTAGTCCCAGTATCCTTGAGGATGGAATTTGATACCAGAGTAAGATGCTTAGCACAGGCCTGGCCTGAAGTAAGTGTCCTACAAATGGATGCTTTTATTAGGCACCTGTTGTAGAGGAGATCAGGTGCTGGGCAGGGAGTTTGGGCCAGAAATATCCCTAGAGGGTCGTTATTTGAACTGTGGACTGGGCCACTAATTGGACCCTAATCTGGCCATGAAATCAGCTTAGTGGGTCTTAATGAACATTTTTTTAAAATGAAAAGGAGAAAAAAATCTAACTATTCCACAGTATTGGTAAGGGCTGTTTTGTGCAACTTTTTTTTGTTTCATGCTCATGTGTATACATTCTCTCTCTCTCTCTCTCTCTCTCTCTCTCTCTCTCTCTCTGTACTGAATCAAATAAAAATATATTTTTCATGATCAAAATATTTGGGGCCACTGCCTTAGATATTGTCTCTTTCCTGTGCAGTGTTTATGAAGCACCTACTGAGTGCAAGGCTCAGCACTGCAGGTCGGGGACTAGACTAGGGAGTCAGGGCCCAGTTCTTACCAAGGTGTATGTGGGTGAGTGGGCCCTGTAGGGGTCAGCAGAGGCAGAGGGTGAGGTGGTCAGGGAGCACTTTCTGGGTGATGACACATGTTAGATGGGGCCAGTGAGAGGAGACAATGCCTGAAGTGAATGGTTGGCACCTTGGGAGGTGGGGCTCCCTGTCAGTGGAGCGCTGCAGGGCCAGGCCTGGTGGAGGTGCCCATGCTAGCTAGAGAGAGGGGTGAGTGAAGGTCATCTCAGGGCTCTGGGCAAGGGCTGTACCCATCTCCTCTGGCTGGGGTAGGGAAGAGGAAGACTCAGGGTTACTGATGCTCTCATATACCCAAGACTTGCAGGATCAAAAGTGACTGGATGAGATCCAGGGCCCATGGCTCAACCATTTCCTCCCCACCTCTTTGGCTCCTGGGAGTCTCTTGAGCCTTCTCCTCCTTTTTGCTGCCCTAGCTGGTCTGGTGGGTCTGGCCTGGGACCTGACTTAGCCCTGAGCCCTGGTCCAGGAGACGGAAGCCTTTATACTACTTAGATCTGTGTCCAGGGCAAATCAGGGCCTCAGTTTCTTCACCTGTAAAATAGGCTTACTAACCACTGAGCAGCCAGCCTCATGGGTGGTGATGCTCATCTTGTGACCTAACATCGATGAGCTGTCTGTAGGAAGTATAGAGAGCCCTGGGTGGGTTGTTATTGTCATCTCTAACACCGAGAAAGCTGGAGAAGGTCATGAGGACATCAGCTGCCTAGCTGGAGAGGCCCCTGCCTCCTACCCTGTGACCTGAGGCTGTGGGGCAAGGGTGGGGAGAGGCCTGTGACCCATGCTGAGCTGGGGATATCCCCAGCTCTGTGGGAGTAGTGGCCTCTTAGAGGCTTCAGAGGATGAGATCCAGGTTTGCCTGGATCTGGGAACCTCAAATTTCAGAATTCTCACCTACATGGGACACCTTAGGAGCCCTAGCTTAGGGGGCAGTGCCCTGGGACTGGCTGCCAAAGGCCAGTTTCCAGGAGGCCAAGGGTAGCTTCCAGCCTGCTGAGCCTGGAGCCCAGAGGCTCAGGTGGGAGCTGCCATAGAAGAGTGTGGTATTTAATGATAGGTCACATATACTGTGCACCTCCTATGTGCCAGGCACTTTGTTAAGCACTTTTGTATATTTACAAATATGATCTTCAAAATAATCTAATACATGAGTCTTTTATTATGCTGTTTTATAAGTGGGGAAACTGAGGCTGGAATGGTTAAGTGTCTCACCCAAGGTTATCTAGCTATTAAGTGGCAGAGCTGGGCTGAGGGCATGAGTTCTGGATTCCAGCTGCCAGGGTTGAAATCTGAGCTGTACCACTTACTAGCCATGTGACCTTGGACAAATGACTGACTCTTACCATTAGCTCTGTAAAATGGGGATAACAACAGCGCATTCCTCAAAGGGTTATTGCGAGACTTACATGAGATAATAGAGGTAAAGAGCTTAGTGCATAATATGGGAGCAATAAGTGTAATCTACTTCACCATCTCTCCTACCTGCAGTGTGATCCTGGATCAGTTTTCTGCTCTCCCTTGGTCCCAGTTTCTTCAGTTGTGTGAATAGGGTACTGGCACCTTCCTTGCCCCTCTCAATAGGATCATTGAGGATCAGATGGGATTAAAGACCTGAGTGGGTCCTGAGAGAGGCCCTCATAGAACAGAAGTGCTAGACTCCCCAAACCCCCAGGGCCTGTAGCTAATTGCAAGGTCCTGTTGCATCTTGTTTGGGCCTGCTTCAAGTTTTCATGTTTCCTGCTGGCTCCCACAGGCATTTGAATTGGAGACCCCAGATTTACTCAGGCATTTCCCAATGGTAGAAGGGTTTGGTGGTCAGACAGATATGGCGGAGTATGAGTCAAAAAAGAAAAAAAAAATTTTTTTTTGATGCAGGACTTCTCAGGGCCTTTGATACACTAATATTCATTATATACTCCCAATATATGGTCATGATATACCTCAGGATATCTCAAAGGCCTGATGTTCAAAGCTCCATTTTCCAGATGGAGGAAGAGATCTAGAGGGTAGCCTAGGAAATGATTTCCCCAGATCATGCAGTTATTTCTTCTAACAGAGCTGAAACTAGACCCCAGGGCTCCGAAATCCGGGGCCAGCGCTCTGCTCAGGACACTCCCTGCTTTCCGTTCTTCTCAGAGAAATGTGTGAGATGCTGCTCTCTCCCTAAAGATGCTTCACCCTTTCCTGGCCCCCTCCCTCTGGCTCTCAGCAGCATTAGAGGGTGTCTCATTCCCTCTGGGGACTGCTGGGAGATGCGGCTGTGCCCAGCATATGGGCTCCTGAAGATACTTTCCTGGCTGGGGGATGGCAGTAAGGCTTCATGCCAGTTGCAGGGTCCCTAGTTTTCTGAGCCCCAGTCTCTTCAACTGTGTAATGAAACTCATCCTCTTGTCTATCGTCTGGAGTTATTAAGAGGCTCAGCTGGACATCGTATGTGACTGTGCTCTATTGATTTTCAATTCACGTGCAGATGTCCATGAGTTTAACAATTCTTATAATTTCTGGGGCTGATGAGGGAAGAACATGGGGAAATGAGGGAGACCCCTGGCCGTGGGATCTGGCGTAGTTTGGACTCCTGAGTTCCAACGCATCCCCACATTTGGTGGCTGTCCTTTGGTAGATTGCTATCCCTTCTGGCTCAGTTCCCCTGATCACCTATAGAGTAGATTGGGCCAGTGTGGCTGACACTAGGGACCCGTTTCACAGGTGAGACATGAGGGGAGGGGAGCCGGGGCATGAAGGCCTGGTTTCCTGTAGAGAGTTGGTGTTAGAGTTGGGAAGAAAGCCCAAGTGTCTCAGCATCTCGGTGCCTCAGAGCAGCTTTGCCTTGAGCAGGGCGGTCTTCTCCAGCCCTGCTCCTTTTATCCCCTGCCCTTCATGTACGGGGCTGGCCACCTGGGCATGCATTTGGCCATGCCCACGGCTCTGTACACATGCCAGTTGGGGTATAAATACCCCAAGTCCTCTGGGGACTGTGGGGGGCTCCGAGTGAAAGGCCAGGGGGTCAGCCAGGCTGGATTGGGAGGTGGAAGGAGGTGGTGCCTTTCTGGCAGAGAGTGTTGTATCCAGGAGGGCTGTTTGCCTGATTTATTCTTAGCACTGACTCATTATAGAATCTATTTTAAGTTCTAAGTGTTGCCAACATCTGGTGCAGCCAGTTCCGAAGGGGTGGGGGTGGCAGGGGTGACCCCTTTGGGCATTGCTGGGGACTGGAGCCTCTGGTGGGAGAGCAAGGACAGAGACTTCTACTTCCTGCACCTGCCACAGCTTGAAGTTGGGTGTGCAGTAGGCAGCCAATTTATGCTGGTGCATTGATTGCTCTCCCGTGATCTCATTATTCTAGCTCCAGCTCCTAGTCGGGGGGTGGGGGTAGGGGGAGTAGGGTTGGATGTTACCATCCAGCTGGAGAGCATGAGCTGGTGGTACTCATCAGGTAGGCTTTCCCATGTCTAGCCCTCAGGGGTTCCAGTTCACCTCTGACCCCTGCAGAGCGGGGCCTCAGAGGAGGGAGGCAAGCCCCAAGCTGGGGCATTTGTTACAGCCACCACCGAAGGAGGAGCAGCAGATGTTATAGGCCAAACTACCTGGGGTTGATTGAGTCCTGGCTTTGCTGCTTCTAAGCTGTGTGACTTTGGGCAAGTCATCAACCTTTCTGTGCCTCAGCTTCATCATCCGTGAGATGAGAATGGAAGTATAGTGTTGTGAGGATTAAATAAAATGATAATATATGAAGTGCCGAAACATAAGTGCTATGTAATAGGGAGGTGGTAGAATTTTTATTATTTTTATTGTTATTATTACTAATGAGAAGCTGTGTATGTGCTGTGTTGTTGGAGTGATTTGGGTAGGAGGCTTCTCAGCTTTTCTTTGGCTGAGGTGAAGCTTGGGATCTGGCTCAGAGGGAGTAGTAATACGCAAGCGTCATGATGGTGGCCATTTCCGCAAGGCTACAGAGAGGGGTCAGGGGCATGCAGGGGTTGGAATGTGGGCTTTGCCCTTCACAGGTTGGGTGAGTCACTTAACTTTTCTGTACATCTATTTCTTAACCTACAAGATGATAATATGTAGGCCATAGAATTATTGTGGGAAATGAAGCTTCTGATGTTTGTGGGGCGTTTTTCCCAGTGACGGGCACACGGCAGGAGCTGAATCCACGAGCCTTTTTTTTTTGCTATATCCCTTCCCCATGTGGGGGATAGGGCGCCATTGCCTTGAATGCTGGGGAGGAAAGCCTGGCCTGGAGGCTTGGAGAGGGGCTTTGGTCCCAGCTCCGCCTCAACTGTGGGATCCACATGCATTACTTACCTCCCCTCAGCTTCTGTAACAAGAAGAAGGCAGAGAAAACTGTGGTTTTCAGACTTTCTCAGAACTTCAGGGGGTGCTTTGGGGGCCCCCAGTTGGAGGTCAGGTGGTTCAGCCCTCTCCCCTCCCCACAGAGCTGCTTCATTCTCATGTTTTACATATCAAAGCTCTGGGTAAATTTTGTCTGAAAATGGGGTTCTACTGCTGGGTGACCTCCCAAGCTGCTTGTCTTCTGATGTCTGTGCTCTCTGACTCAGCATTGACTCTGGGAGGTGGCCTGTGCAGGGGGGCTCTGGTGTGCCCTGCAAACTGATGCCCAGATGGTACTGGGGCTCCCCATGGAGTGCGGGGGCACAGAGAGGGCTGCCAGGCTGCTCCTCAGGGGAGAGGTTTGAGCGCTGCTTTAGCCCTGCTGCCTGCAGGACGTGGGTGCCTTGAAGACAAAACTCAATCTCAGAAGCAGAATTTTCCAGGAAGGAGCAAGGATTGAAATTGGGCAGAAAGGCCCCTGCCACAGCGCTGGCATGTAGTAGGTGCTTAAGAAGTATTGGAAAGTAATTAATGAAGTGGTACCAGCTAAGCATCCCAGAACAGTGGTCCCTCTGACACCATGACAGATCTTCCCCTCCGCCTTCCTCTCCCTTCTCTCCCCTCACCCTGCCTTCAATATCTACTGCTTTGTTTGACCAGCTTTAAGCCACTCCAGCCAGCCCTGGGGCCCAGGCTCAGCCTTGCTCAGAAACTTGAACAAGACCCTTCTCTTACCTGAGCCTCAGTTCATTCATCAGTAAAATGAGTGATTGGCTCAGCTTCAGACGGCCCCTTCTGGCTCTTACGGCTTCTCTTCTGTTCTCAGGGCAGGTCTCTCTCGCTCTCTCTCTCTCTCTCTCTCTCTCACACACACACACTCACACACACACACACACTCACACACACTCACTCACATTCACACACACACTCATCCATGCAATCATGCATACATGCACACACGTGAAGGGCTTGGTGGGCCTGGTCGTGGAAAGTCTGATCCCTCTCCTAGGCAGGAGTCCTCAGGTTCTCTAGAGGTGAAGATTCATGGGCGTGGGGCCATGGGGCCTCCAGGATGTGGTGTGCTTGAGCTGAAGCTCAGTTGGGCGGTGGGGGCCTATGGGTACAAGGGGAAGGGTAGGTATCCAACTGTGTCCACTGGGCTGGGGCCACCGCTGTGACTTTTATGTGTGACCTTCTGGGAGTGTGGGGAGTAGCCATAGGGGCACATATTTGTGTTGTTATGACTGGGTGTGAGAGTGTGTGTGAATAAGGCCAGTGAGGGAGCAAGGGTGGTTATCTCCTGTTGCCAGGAGCTTCCCAGGCTCTGAGGAGAATGGAAAGTGATTCATGTAAAGGAGCCCCATCTCCACATTTTGGCCACAACCCTAGGTATAGGGTGGCCAGACTTCCTCCCTTTTCCCACACACGAGAAGCCTATGTCTCTCCCTGCTTGCCTCAGATCCAGTTTCTCAGGTAGGGGTAAGTAGGTCCCTTGACCTGCATGCAGTCCGATAACCACTTTCAGAGGCATTTCATGGTGGTCCATGCCTACAGTTGTGGTCGTTAGCGGGGGGCCAGGAGGTCTTCAAGACCCCACATCCGGGCCCTAGGTAATCCCCTGCACCAGAGGAAGTAGCCTGCAACAGCTGGGGCTGGGACGCTGTGGTCAGTACCCCATCACAGCCGAGTGGTTTTCCAGCTCGAGAAGACCTGCCAGGGAGGGGAGAGGAGAGGCTCCACCTGCCCACCATCTCCTTGACATCCTGGCTGCAGCCAGCTGGTGACTCATTCCCCTGGGGAGTGAGCCACCTTCTCTCCCGGGGCACCCTGGGGACCTAGTGCTGAGCCCAGGTCCCCATCTGTCTGAGGAGTGAGGAGTGAGACCCTCTGTCTGGGAAGGGAGTCCCAGCAGACTTTTCTTGCACCCTCTCCTGGCACCACAGACTTCATCTTCCCTTTGCCCTCAGGGAAGGCCATGGGTTTAGATTACACAATGGTCCAAAATGCCTCACAAGTGAGCAGCCCAGTCCAGAGGCCGGATTCAGGAGCCCCTATTCCCCAGTGCCTGCCACCAGGCATGTCCCCATTCCACTGCCTGGGCTCGCTAGGGGAGAGGATGGGGCCTGCCTTCCCACCCCCCATAGGTCTGTGCAGCCTGGGAGGGGGTGGGGAGGCCCTCTCGAGGGAAATGAATTCCTGGCCTGACCCCAGATGCCAGCCTGCCCAGCTCTGCTCCAGAGTAACGCTGGGTGCACACACAGCCCCATTGTACGCCTGGGCCCCGTGCCCGCCATGGGCCTGGCACCAGCTCTATCAACAGCAGTGGCTCCATCAGCTCCTCTGCACCCCCTTGCTTGGACCCATGGCGTCGGGCCCCTGGTGAAGAGGAAGAAGGAGGACTGGAGATTAGGGTTTGGGTACTGAGTGGAGGGACCATTCGGATACTTGAGGAGCCCAAGGAATATATTTATTTCTCTCATCAACCTTGCAGTACAAGAGCAGGGAGCATTATCCCCCATTCATGTGAGGAAATCAAAACATTGAGAGGCTTCAGTAACTTGCCCAAGCTCACACAGCTAGCGAGTGGTGGAGCTGGGGGTGTTGAGCCCAGGCAGCCTTGGGTCCAGAGTCTGTGCTCTGTATCACTTACCATGCTATACACCCAACCTTCAGATCAGGGCTCAGGAAAAGGTAAGCCTCCTTCTTTCTAAAGCCCAACTTTGGAGTTCAAAACCAGCTACTTTCTGGAAAGTATATGTCTGCAGATGGCCGGGGATCCTGGAACAGTAGGGTGTAGAGTAGTCCCCACGTGCTTGTGAGAAGCATGGTAGTTAATCGCCAAGGACGATGCTGGTGGCTGGGCAGGCAAAGTAGGTCTCTGGAGCTGGAAGGCAGCTCTGTGCCTCAGTTCTCCTGTTCTACCTGCACTGTATATCCCCTGTGCTCCTTGGGAGGGCACAGGAATGCAGAGGTGAGGTGTGGCCAGGACTGGGGCCTGGACCCTCACCTCCTTTCCTGTGTTCCACAGGCTGGCAGGGAAGCCCCTCCTTCCCCAGCCTAGACCCCCCTGGAGGTGGGGGTGATAAGGCCTCTGGTTGTTTCTATTCTGAGAGTCCTTCCTGAGTTGCCCCATCTCCTCAGGTTTCCCAGGCTCCTGAAGAACCTGCTGAGGGGGCACCCCAGCTCTAGTATGTGAGAAGGCCTTGAACCCATGCTCTTCAGGCCAAGATGGAGGGTGTCCAGACACAACTTTTATGGGGTCTGCCCCGTTTCTCACTTTTTGGGCTCAGCTTACCCTCTGTATGAGCCCTGACCTCCTGGGGCTGAGTAGAGCTGAAGCATCTCACTTTTCCTCGGCCCACCCTCCTTGTCCCCTGTCTGTCCTGGGCATGAGGCCTATTTCCTACCTTTGGTGCCACCTGAGCCCTCTTAGCAAATAGACCGGACGTTCTGCAGTGACCACAAGATTGTGCAATACCAGGGCTGGGCAGGGGACAGGTGGGGAAGAAAGAAGCTGGAAGGGGACACCAAGGCTGGCTCTCCTCTTACCCCATTCTGGAGCCTCACCTCCTTCTCCATTCTGTTTGGACTCACCTTTCTCTATTTTTGCCACTACCACCAACCAGTCAACACGTCGTCATCCAAGGCCGTGAGAGTGGGCATGTCTGAGGGCTTCTAGAGATGAGTTGGGGTTGCACAGTCTGTGGAAGAGTGATGGGGCAGCATCTGGAGGCCTAGACTGTGTTGGGGAGAGGGAATGAGAATGGCTCCTGGCTGAGCCCAAGGCTTATTTAAGGAGGGGGACCCTGGATGCCTTGAAGGCCTAACTAGGGAGTTTTGGACTTTATCTGGCAGAAAGTGGGAAGCCATTGGGGATGATAGAGTAGGGGATGCTCTATCTTTCTTTTTTTTCAGTCCATTTTGTTTCTGCTTCATTGTTCTCTCGGGCCTATTTTCTTTCTTTATTTCTCCAAAGATAGTAAACTCTTCTCTCTGCTCTTTAATCTCCCCTCTGATCCCTGCTCACCCCCATCCCACATATCCACACTCTGGTCTTGGCTTCTCCTGCTCAGTTGACCTGGCCCATTCCCTCTGCCCTGCTTTTGTTTGGCTTCCTCTTCCTCTCTGTCCCCTGACCCACCTTCCCTAGGGTAGGAGTTGGGTGGAATTGGACTTGAGGGGAAAGAGATACATGGTGGGAACTGGTGTGATGGTGACTGAGCCAGGAGGACACCCTCTATTCTGACATAGCCCTGTACCCTTCAAGGAATACCCTTCCCCAATAATGTGGCTAAGGCTCATCAGGAAGATCTTATTTTGCATTTGTCAACATGATAAATGGAGATACAGATTTCTCTAAAAGAAAAATTAGAGTGATAGGCCTTCGTTTTCTTGTTATTCAATTTAGCAGAACGGGATATTGACCCAGATGGGAATCAGACTACAGACAACTACTGTTCTCTTTTTGTTTCTTTTCAAGCATCCATCCACCTGACCATGCATTCATCTATCTGTGCATTATATTCACCCACGCATCCATTGTATCCATCCATTTTATCTGTGCATCCATCCAATATTTGTTGAGCACCTATATTAGATGTTTTACATTTAATCTTGACAGAAACTCTCTGAGATGGATATTATTCTCATTTTATCCATGAGGACACTGGGACGCCATGAAGTTAAGAAGGTTTCTGAAGGTCATGCAGACAGTAGGCAACACATCTGGGATTCAGCTCTACCTGCTTCAAAACACATGCTCTTAGTGTGGAATCAAATGGCCTCCCTTGGTGTCCCCAGTGCCTAGTTCTGAGCATAGAACATAACAGCTCTGCTACCGAGTGAACGGGCATGCTGAAGTTCTGGAATGGTGGAGTTCTATAGTTCTATTCTAGTTGCAGCCTGGGGGTGGGAGGTAATCCTGGCTTTCTAGTCCTACTGGCATTTGCCACCAATAACCCTGGAATGGAGGCTTCTTCATCATATAGCTTGCAACCTTGGCACATCCTCGTGTATTCTCTCCATCTTACCAACTCTGCTTCAGAGTGCAGTCTTATCTCCCATAGGAGAGAAAGTTCTAGGTATACACTGGGCCATTCCATTCAGTTCCACCAGTCTCCTCCAGTTGACTGGGCTCTTACACGCTTGCTTCTCAGCTTCACCACAGGATGGCCAGCCCCCATTTTACTCTGACCCCTTTATTGGCCTTTCATTCTGAGTGTTAGGGTTAGCCACTCAGTTTCAGGTTAAAACTGTCTCCTCGGGCCTCATTGGCTAAGACAAGGATGTGAGTACTGGTTGTTTACCTGGAGAGTGACCCCAGGAAGCACCAGTCGTGGGGTGGACTAGTGAGACAGGGTGGGGGGACAGAAACCAATAAAATGTGTGTTAGGGATCAGTGATTGCTGCAGGCACCTGAGGCTCAGTCTCCTTGGGGACCTCTGTAGATTGAGCTTTATAGTTACCCCATGGCTGGGCAGCGGGAGGGAACTGAGTGTTTATTCACTCGCTCCCCTCACTATTTGGCTGAGAGATGCTGGGGGAGGGCAGGGTGCTACTTCCATTGGCTCTGGCACAGATGCAGGTGCTGGCAAGTGGAAGTTCTCAGGTGGGCCGGCTGACTATGAGTGCCCAGGGGATGTGGCTGGGGTCCTCACAGCCTCTGCCGCATTCAGTAAACCCAGGTGTGGTGGTCTGGCCAGTTCCTTGGAGTGTGGCTCTTGGCAGCTCTCTTCCTATAGCACCCTTCTCTCCATGTCCACGAAGCTGCCATCCCCTCATCCCCAGCTGCCCTGGCAGACCCTTCCCACTGGGGCCATTCACCAGTACCACATTCACTGTGTTCAGTAGATCCTTAAGGAGAACCTACTATGTGCCAGGTGCCCTGGAGAAAAAGAAGAAGCTGTCAGGATCCCTCCAGGCATTCATGGTAGCGAATGGGCCAGACTCTAGCAGCCCTTTTTTAGGCTCCAGCTGAGGCAAGTGGCCTTCTCTGTGTTGCATCCTCTCCTAGCAGTGGAACAGATGTGCTAGGTAGAACATAGCCTGGAGCCACGCTCAAGTTCCCTCCCAGCTCTAGTATCCTGAGACTGTGATTGTAGCAGTTCTTCTGACTTCCTTTTCCTTTCTCTCACTGCCTCTGCCTCTTCCCCTCCTGGGACCACTAGCCAGCCCCATGGCTGCCTCATGGCTGCCTTATGGCTGCCTTTTAGTTAGTTGGGAAGTGAGCCTTCTAGTGTCCCGCTCCCCCCGCCCCCCCCCGTGTCTCTGTGGGGAACCAGATGCAATTCACAGGGTGTGGGGGGTCATTTTATTCAGGGGCACCCTTCTTTGTCCGTGGTGAAGGCTCTGCCTGGTACCTGCTTCTTGGAGAGAGGCCTCCTCCCTCTTGATTGCTGCTCTCAGCCACAGACTCACACTACTACAGTCTCATGCCTTCTGGGGCTTAGGGAATGGGAAGAGTTAAGAGTGGAAAGTGGAGCGTAGGTAAGGCCTTCTGGTGTGGGAGATGGCAAAGGGCAGGTGACAGGGTTGGGACAGGTGCTGGGCCTGGCCGGTGCATTCACACTGAAAGCTCCTTATTGGGCTGCGCAAGCAGGCATGCCAAATCCTGGTCCCTTTGACTCATCTCTCTAGCCACCACCCACAGCCTTCCCCCTGATGTTTTCACTTTCAAACCAGGTTTGGTCAGGGTGTTCATGCCAGGGTGGTGGGGGCAGGAGTGTGTCTGCCTGTGCTAGCCAATCTCATTACCTTTGACATCATTCCCCTACTTACTAATGCCATCTCTTCCCCAGCCCATGGGCAGGGCTGGTGCTGGCAGAGCCAACAGCCATCCTGTACCTGCCGCAATTGGATAGAAATGTGGCTCTGCTTATTCCGGGCAGGCGTGTTGCTGTGAGGGCTAGGAGAAGGATGGAGATAATTTGCGTAAGGACTGAGAGGTGAAGTCGAAGATGAGGCTTTCTGTTGGTATCTCAGATTGGGGCTTCAGCATCTTCGATCCAGGGAAGAGCATAAGGCAATTGCCTCCTATGGGGGAAGCTGGGGAAGAGGAGGACTTGGAGATACAAACGGTGCTCAGAGATGCAAATGGTGGAAGATCATGAAAAGGAGAGAGTGGAGTTACTGGTGCCCCACCCCCACTCAACACGAACTAAACCCAGAGCGCTTGGTTCTTCTCTGCTCAGCCAAGGGCACAGTGCTGCTTGTGGACTCTAAAACGGGAAAAAAGCGGGTATATGAGCTGCCGTGTGCATTTTGAAAGGAATACTGTGCTGTTTCTCTCATACCTCAGGGGCCGGGGCGATAGGGCCAGGTGGAGCAGCTCTTTCACTCCTCTGGCTGGTGGGACCATGGCTGTCAAAGGTCGTTTCTCTTGTGGGGGGAGAAGTTGGTCTTCAGAGCAAGTCTCCTCTGGCTTCCCTGATGGAGATTGGAGATGGGGTGGTGGTGCCAGTGGAGTGTACCTGGGCCGGGCAGGAGCAAACCCTAGTTCTGGGGCTGGGGCAGCCGCCATGACTGGAGAAGCCCAGAGGTGGGTGAGGACTGGGATAGGACTCAGGAGAGGGAACCCCTGGGTGATGCACCCCTAGCGACTGTTCCCAGAAGCCTAAGCTCATGGGTGGGAGGAGGTCCCGCCATAGGTGCCTGTAGTGAAGGGAGAACTGTCTGTGGTTATCCAGAGGCCTCTGCCTGTGCCGGCTGCCCTGTCCTGCCCCCACCAGGCGTGAGTCAGACCGAAAGCAGAAGCTGCCAGACATTGCGCAGGGGTGAAGCGAGGCAGAACCAACTGTGCTATTTTGGAACCTGGTTAATTCTTCTCCCTTACTCACCCCCACTCCATCCACCCACCCATCTCCCTTCTCTCAGGGCTCCCACCCACTCCTGGTTGCCAGCACTTTGCGTTCCTCATGGGGTCATAGTTAGGATAGGACTTGATTTCCCTTGGAACAAATGTGGAGGTGGGTGCTCGAGGCCACTCCCCTTGTTGGGCCTCCCCTTCATGGCCAAGAGAACTGGCTTCTGGGGAACCAACCTTCTGGGGGTGTTGGGAATCTAGTGCCCCCTTCCGGTGGAAGCTCGCAGGCAGAGTGGCCTTGAGGAGATGATGATCGCCAGCTTGAGCACTGCCCCTCTGGCGCTCACCCTCCTGTTGGCCATCATTTTCAGGCCAGCTGTCAGCCTTGTCGCCTAGGAGTGTGAACTGACAAGAGCTTCAGGTTGGGGAGCCTCTCCCTGCAGTGACTCTCAAAGGGTTGGGAGCAATTTCTGAACCCAGAGGAGAGATATTTTGGGGTCAAAGACCTTTCCAGAGCCCATGGCATCACATACTCCGTAGCAGCCCCAACTGACTCCCCCAGTCCATGGTTCTTTCTTGGGCATCCTAGGCCTGCCTGAGGTTCCGACCCACGCTTTAGGGTTTGTTTGGAACCCACACGAATCTGGGGACCCCTATCAGTCCAGCCTGTAGTGGTGAAAGGTCAGTAGGGTGTGTTTCTGAATTGAAGATGAGGGTGTAAAGTTAGGAGTTGTCACCAATCTGTGAGTAGGGGTATAGAGGTCCTTGCCCCTCCTGCTGCTATGTGGTTGAGGAGAGGGTGGGCTTTGTTCTTGTTGTGTGTGAGTGTGTCTGGGAGACAGGCACAGCCTCTACTGTGTGTTGCTGCCTCTCAGGGGGACTCTGAGGTCAGAGTTCCACCCTGCTTTTTGGGGTGGTGGGTTTCATGCATGGGGGGCAGACAGCAGGCATGTTGCAGGTGACCAATTAAAATGTGGGTCCTTATCAACTTCAGATGAGCAGGACTTGGGATTCTGATTGCTCAAATGGATTTGGGGCTTAGGCAGGTGAGAGGGACAGGTGAAGCAATGTGAAGGAAAGAGTGGTCTCCTAGGCCGGCTGCAGTGGGCTTCAGCATCCCCCTGCCTCCTGGGGAACATGTGATACACGTACATAGGCACACACTGTCCCTCCAGGTCATCTGCTCTCTGCTGGAGCTATTCTTTGGGGAGGCAGATCCTGGGACAGTGTATATGGGATGGCAAGTGTGCATGTGTATGCAATGTTGTGTGTGTAGGAGATGCTCTGTGTGTGTGTGTGTGTGTCTTACCTGGCCTGTCTGGGTTGCTTTTCCCCTGGTAACCATATCAGCTTCTAGACTGTTTCCCCACAGACCTAGACTGTTCCTCCTTCTGCACCCATTGAGTGCCCAGGGCGGAGCCACCCTGGAGCCCTGCGTTCCCACCTCCACCTTGGCTCCTAGGCCTGAGATTAGGGCTATTTGCTCAGGTTCAGTGTGAGGCTCAGAAGGGCCCTGCCTGTCCCTTAAAGTATTTCTCCCCACCAGGAGTCTATACCTTCCTGCTGTCTTTTCCAAATGTCATCAGTTTTCATGTTTTGAACCAGGTGACCAAAGCCCCAGAAGGCTGCAAGTAAAGTGACTTTTAGCAGCCCACAGATCTTCTAGGATGCCATGGTAAAGTGCAGATTCTGACTCAGTAGGTCTCAATTGGAGCCTGAAAGTCTGCATTTCTAACCAGCTTCCAGGAGATGTGATGCCAGGGGATCATGCTTTGAGTGGCAAGGACTTAAAAGGTCCTCTCCCATCTAACCTCCATCCAGATCTATGCTGCTCATCAAGCCAGGGAACTAACACTCATGCACTATCTCCTAGGTGTCAGGCATGTCACCTGCTTTGGCTCCTTTGATCCCCTCACCTACTCTGAGGGAGGTGTCATCCTATTTTACAGATGGGGCAACTGAGGCTCTGAGAGGTTAGGTGTTAGGTACCTGTCCTGAGTCACACCACTGGTAGGGGGCAAAGCCAGACTTGAACTCTGGTCCGTCGGTGTCCAGAGCATATATGAATATTTCACTAAACCCAGCTGTCTGCCTCAGACCAGACTCAGAAAGACCAGATGTAGCTGAGGGGGATGGATGAGGGGATGGACTGCAGCTGGCAGGGGACTGCAGGGGGCAGCCCTGGGGGGTATGGGGAGTGGGGGTGGGGAGATCAGTGCCTTGAGGGGAAAGAGGGAGGGATTGGGGAATGATGCTGGAGGAGGCCAGAGCTGAGTGGTGCTGGCATTCTGCCCCACCTGCCTAGCCCAGAGCCCCTTCCCTAATGGGCTTAAGATTCCCTACCTGTCTCCGCAGAAGGACCCTGCACACAATGCCCAGCACTCTGCTGTGCTCTGTGCACTCAAGAGCCTGTGCAGGCAGAGGTTGGGTGTGCAGAGTCCCTGGCCAGGCACTCCAGTTCCACTGCCTGCATGCTGTGTGACCTTGGGCAAGTTGTTAGCCTCTCTGTTGCTCAGTTGCTCCCTCTGTGAAATGGGGCATACATTACTATTTCCCTTATGCGTGAGTGGTGTTGCTTTGAGGATTAAATCAGTAATATATATCAACTCAGGACAGTACCTGTGGCATAGTAAGCAGTCAGTATGAGAAATAAAGAATGCCTGTTGGTTTGTACCTGGGAGAATTTAATAGGCCACCTTCTGTGAGCTTAACACAGTTGTCCCTGGTCATAGATATTTTCCCTCTTTCGTGTTCTCCTCTCTTCTTCCAATGTCTTCTTTTATTTAGCAAAGCCTGGATACTCAGTTATAAAGAAGTTGTTTTCATAGTACTCAGAGGCAGATTAAACTTTTACTAAGAGAGCCAAATAGTAGGAGTGCATTTGCGGTGTACAAACCACAGGGAGACTGGAGAGGCTGGTGTGGATGGGGCAGCAGGCACTGAAGGAGTGGAGGTCCCCAAGAGCAGGGGCAGGAGCAGGCAGGCACTGGTGGGTCTGGAGCTCCGTGGAGCCTGGGGTAGGGAGGGCTGGGGTGGGGTAGCTTAGGCACTGGGGCGGGGTTTGGAGTGAGCCTTGGCCTGAAGGCCAGGAGAGGAGCCAGAAGCCATTCTGTGGTGGGGGTGTGCTCACCTGTGCTCCTTGGGCCCGCATCCTTTCACACCCGGAGTCAATGACCCTTCCCTGGCCAAGAAGCCCGCAGATGGAAAAGCAAAGGCTGGGTCCCTAGGGCTGCCACAATAATCCATCTCCATGGGTCTCCCCTGTGGGCCCCGGTTTCCTCATCTGTGCTGAACCTGGTGGTGGTCACACACCTGAGAGAAACCTGGGCTCGCATCCCCATTTAACCGTGTTCTTGCCATGTGACCTTGGACAGGTCACCTACCCTTTCTGAGCCTGTGTTTTTTCATCTGCCAGAGATGCTATTTGTCCTGTGAAGTGTTTGTGGAGAACGAATGAGGTCTGACGTAAGTCACGTGCTTAGCGCAATGCCTGGTCCATAGTAGGGACACAGGGAGTGTTTGCTGCATGAGAGAATGGGTGATGGTTGAGCGGTTGGATCATTAGATAAGCAGCCCTGAGTCTTGTTCTGCGAAGTCTAAGGGGTGGTATGGGGTAGAGGTTCCAAAGAAGAAAGCTGACTTCTCTGGAAGCTTTCTTGGAGCTGGGGAGACTGGTAGGTGGCCAGGAAACAATGAGAGAACAAAGCAGTGTGGATGCAGGCGGGACACTCACGTGGACCAAGCGTCCAGGAGTGGGGTGCAGGGGAGCAAGAGAATGAACAGTTTTAGTCCCCTTTCTCCACTCAACCCAGGAGAAAGGCAGCAGCTCACTGAGGGGCAGGGTGAGAGGGATCTGGCACCTGTGTGTGTTTGTGTGTATGAAAGAGAGAGAGAGATTGAGATTGAGATTACATGTGTGGCTGAGCAGTATCTGTGCATATCACAAGGGTTGACACCCCCCAGGACCTTTCTGGTTTTCTGGTTTTTCCTTTTCATGCTTCCATCAGCTACATATCCTTCCATCACCCTGTCCTTCAAAGCCCAGTGGCAATTCTCTTGGGGCAGGCCTCAGGCCAGACTCCAGCTGGTCCCTATAGGACAGACATCTCTCTGGTCTGGGAGTGACTTCAAAGCTGCCCCCTTTGCTGCACAATTGTCTCGCCTTGCCCTGGGACCAACAGGCCAGCCAGGAGATGCCAGCTCCTACCCACTTTCCTGTGGGATTGAGCTGGGATGTGTGGCTGCTGGGCCTGAGCTGTGGGCACTGGAGGCCACTAAGCAGGAGATCCCAGCTCCCCTCTCCTTCCTTTCCCTCTTTCCCGCCTCCTGCCTGTGTTCAACTGAGATTCAGAAACCAGCCCCTGACTGTACTCTCCCTTCCCTAGCCTTGCAACCTCCTGTGAGGTCCTGCAACTGGGTCCTGGAAAGGCAGGCGCTCCGCATGGTGGAATGGAGTGCGTCCTGGGTTCAAGTGTTGCTCTGCTGCCACATTATACAAACCACCCTGTGGAGCCACAGCTTCCTCCTGTAATTCACTATTTGTTCCCCAACCTTTATTCATCACAAACAGAGGTCAATAAGCCTGTGCCAGGAGTGCTCCCACTTGACAGAATGATTATGTTACATAAAAGAAACGAGGACCGTGTCTTACATGATAGCCTTTATGTTTGTCCAAGGTCAGTTGATACTCAGCCATGGGGATGGAGGTCAGACTGGAGGGTCCCTTCGGGGTAGACCCTTTTGCGGGGAGGTCCTGGAGGGAACTTTCCAGGGTAATGGAAACATTCTCCATCTTGATCTAGGTGGTGATTGCACGTTGGGTATGCACCTGTAAAAATTCATCAAGCTGTGCATTTTAAATCTGTGCATTTTTCTGGGATAAATTATACCTCAATAAAAAGGAAAAAGGCCAAATATTGAAATAAAAATTTTAAAAGTACATACCACTGACCTCATTCTTGTTTCTGGTACCAAATACATTCTAATCAAACTTACTAGGGGGCGAGTGTGACTTCCACTTGCTCTTTTTCAATATTGGAAGGAGCCAGAAGGCCCCACTGTTGCCTTTCATGACCTCTGGGGAACCACTGGGCCAGATAATATAATAACAACCTGCGTTAGTAAGTATCTCCAGTGTGCGGGCACTGTGCTTAGTGCTCTGTCCACTCATGATCTCTTTAGAACCCAAAGGAGGACATCATTATCCACCTGCCTCTCTCATAGCACTGCAGTGAATTATGTGATCTACAAGTTTTGGAAAACAAAAACTTAATACCCAAGACTTTTGGAGAGGAAATAAAGAAGGTGCTGGCCAAGACTGTCCTGTCCTATTTTATAAGGAGTGACAGAGCTGTGGTCAACACTAGGATGCTCTGCCCCATCCTGAGGCCTTGATATGGAGTATGTGTGCATGTGTATGTGTGTGAGGGTGGGGGAGGGGGAGAAGGAGAGAGAGGGAGAGAGAATGGATGGGACCCTTGTCTCAAAAGAAACTCAAGAGGAACAGGAAGAGGCGACCCGTCCAGGGATGCCCACCCATGGGCATGGACAAAGTAACAGTAAATATCGACTGTATGGGGATATCTGCCCATGCTTTCACCCTTGCAGGGGGCATCCCAGCTTAGGTCACAACAGCTCTGTGGGAGAGGGGACCACAGCTGGTAAGCCCCACTTGACTGATGGAAAGACCGAGGCTAGGCTCAGACATTGAGTCACGCCTAAGAATTCCGATGTCAAATTCCCACAGCAGCTCATGGGCAGAACTGCTGGCTCCTGGGAATCTTATGACATCTTCCCACCCCTAGTATTCTTTGAGTTCTGCCCAGCTGATGCCCTAAGGCCCTGCAGAGACCTGTGACTGCCAAGGTAATTTGGAATGGCTTTTTCCTAAGGCATGGGATTGTGTGGATATTCTTGTTCCTTTTCCTGGTTCATCAGGCCTTCTTTTGCTGCCTCCTTGGCCAGAAGGGGGCTCAGAGAAGACAAAACAAATCCCAATCCTGGAATCTTACCCTCTCTTCCCTTCCCAAGGCTGAAAGCTTGCCCAGTTGTTCACAGGGTCCCTCCCCTGCCTCCAGGAGCCTCAGCACCTGTTTAGAAGGCCTTCTTTTAGTGGTCAGTTTGATTTCCCCTCCCTACACTGCTCGGCTCCTGCACAACTGGTACTTTGTAACAGACTGGATCAGAAGACAGCTTCTTCCAACCACAGAGGCACAGAACGTAATAAATGGCTTAAACAGGCGTCCTGGCCTCTGGGCTTGCACACTTTGTTGTTTCAGCCGCCAGACATATGTTTTTCTGGGAATACAGGAAATTATCTCTGCCCTTTGAGGAAGGGCAGAGTTTTTTCTGCTTGTGTTTGGGGCTTCCAGACCATTCTATCATCACAGGCACCCTGGGCTGGATGAAAGAGATGAGAGATCAGCTGAAACCCTTTGATTGTAGGGGGGCTTCTTCAGTGGAAATCGCTAAAATAAAAAGTAGCACCCACCCCAGGTGCAGGACGAAGGCCAAAGTCAGTCTGAGGGTTAGGGTGGTGGAGCCGTACTGCCAGGGTCCATCCAGCCTCACCACTCATTAGCTCTGTGACCTTTGGTAACTGACAACCTCTTTGTGCCTGTTTCCTCATCTGTAAAGTGTGGGCAGTACTGGTAATCACACATGAAATAATTGTGATAATTAAATAAGGTGCTTTGAATAATACCTGGAGCATAGTAAGTACTCCATAAACATTAGCTATTCATATAAAATATTTTTCCCAATTAGATATACATGTTCATTATAGAAAAAGAACAACGTTCCAAAAGGTAAAAAGAAAAAGAAAAAAAAAACACACACACTCATGACCACATCATACAAAGATGTCAGTAAGATTTTTTGTATATTTCCTTCAGAGAGGTTTTACTATATGTTTGTACATGGTGATGATCAGATTTTATATACAATCTTGCTTCGTACATTTTGTCATTTGACGTATCCTCATTTTACTTATTGTAAATGTAACATTCTATCGAAAGAGGCATACCATAATTTAACCACCTATTGCTAGACATTGAGATTATTTTTTATTTTTCTCTATATAGTGTGATGGACCTTTCTATGCAGAAAAGCATTTTCTGCATTAGGATCACTCCCTTGGGCTACTGGATATTTTTTAAGGCTTTGCTACATATTGCCAAATTGCTTTTCCAAAGAGGATGTACCCAGCTTCACTAGGGCAGTTGTGTTGAAGCTGCCTGGTACTAAAGGTGCTTCAAAGTAGTAGCCACACTTGAGTGGGAGGGTAATTTGTTCAACTCTTAAATTATTTGCCCTCCTTCTTATGTAAAATTTTTTATGAAAGTATAACACAGAGACACAAAATGTACTAACTGCGAGTGCATTTTTGACACCCCCAGGTCCCCAACACCCACATCAAATTAGAGAACATTCCTAGCTGCCCCCCAGCCCGTCCTGTGCCACCTCCCAGTCACTCCCCCCAAGGATAACCAGGATCCTGACTTCTAACACAGAAGGTGCCTTTAGCCTGTTTTTGAACTCTACGTACATTGATCATACTATATGCATTTTTGCGTCTGGCTTCTTTTGATCAACATTATGTCTGTAAGAACCATCCGAGCTGTGAGTGGCAGTAGCTGGTTTACTCTCCTTGTGAAGGGCATTCCAGTATTTGATGTACCACTCTTCCTGATCTATTTTCCTGCTGCTGGACTTTTGGGTGTTTTGCAGTTTGAGCTACTATCCGTAGTGCTGCTGTGACCATTCTAGTGCATGTGCTCTCCAGGGCACATGGATGCTTTTCTGTTGGGCATACACTTAGGAATGGAGTTGCTGGCCCATGGTGTATGTGTGTTTTCTGCTTCCTGCTCCAGTTTTTAAAGGGTCACCTGAAAGGCAGAAAAATTCCCAGGGCAGTTCAGGCCCCTCAAGCAATTGAAGGGGTCTGTCTCAGATAAGGACAATTTGAGGGGCACTGCATGAAGATTGCGCCCCCTTCCTGCCAGAGGCTGCAGTAGAAACTGAGTTGGACCCTGGTTCCATGCCCTAGAGCTCCAGCTGGCATGTGGCTCTGGTGGCCAGTCAGTATCCTCACCCAGGGTCGTCGGTGGGCCTAACAACCATTGCGCTGAGCAGGACAGGGCTTGGGCCAGACTCCAGGTAGTCATGGGGGTACCCCAACTTTGGACATGATTGGAAGCAGGTTGGGCCCCTCACAAATCCCTAAAACCTGCCCTGATTCCTTTTTCCTTGTTTTAAAAGAATCACACAAATAGCACATAATCATATCCTAAGAGTTAAGTAATTCAAAAATAGAGAAACTATAAAAAGCCCTCTTTACCACTCCCAACTCCACCATCCCCTCCCACTCCTCTTATCCTCCCCTCCCCAGAAGTAACCACTCTGAACAGTTTGGGCTGTTGAGGGAGCCCAGAATAGTGGATAAAGAGTGGGGGCTGTGAAGCAGGTTGCCCAGTTCAATCTTCATTCTTTTGCTTATCAGCTGTGAAACCTTGGGCAAATTACTTCACCTCTCTGTGTGTCTCAGTTTCTTTCTGAAAATTGGGGGCAATAATAATAGCCACCTCATACGGCTGTTGTGAAGAATAGATGAATTAATTGTGAAAAGCACATAGACCAGCCCTGATCCATGGCAAGCGTTCAAGAAGTATTCTGATCCTTCTAATCTTTTCTACACATTTACCCATTTTCCTGCCTAAATGACCTAAGGCTGTACATTTTATTCTGCAGTTTGCTTTTTCCACTCAATGCTATATCTTTGAGATTTTTTTTTTTTTTTTTTTTTGCTATATAAGAGACTTTCCTGTTCTGGAGCCTTCTTTTTCTTTGTCTGTCTCTTAGGGAATCCAGCAATTTCTCCTTATTTTCCCTCTCCCTCTGTCCACATCTTCCCTCGGGAAAGCTTCTGACGAGCCTGTTCATACTGAAGTGTAAATGACTGATGAGGGAGGCCCGCACACTAGCTGGTATGAAACCAGCTCTGGCCCTGACCAGAGGAGCACACAGTTTTGGAAGGGAGCCTAGTATCCACCTATTATTGAGGGCCTAAGGGCCTGCTCTGGAGAATTCCTGCCTCTCTCCAGCCCCATGGAAAACAT
The DNA here is from genome assembly GCA_028627145.1 of Eidolon dupreanum. NCBI lineage: Eukaryota > Metazoa > Chordata > Mammalia > Chiroptera > Pteropodidae > Eidolon > Eidolon dupreanum. The sequence goes on along the minus strand of CM053502.1, from coordinate 91,380,863 downwards.
AGCAGGGGCTGACATTTCAGCTGAGAATTCTATACACTTACCGTGTCTCCTTGAATCCTCACAACAACCCCAAGAGGAGGTGATGCTACTGGATCCATGTTACCAAGGAGAAAACCAAAGCACAGAAAGGTTAAGTGGCTTTCCTAACGTCACCCAACCAGTGTGGGCAGAGCAGGGACTTCAGCCTCATCTGATAGACTGTGAAACTCATTTTGGTCACAACTAAGCTAGAACCCAGACTCAGAGCAGAGGCAGAGTCTGGTGGGAGGTTCTGGGTAAACAGCAGTAGGAAGCAGCCTGTGGGTTCTGAGAGAGCAGATGTGGGTTGGTTGTCACTGGCTAAAACTTCAGCCCCTGTTATGTTTTCCATGGGACTGGGCAGAGGCAGGAGGGGGTCTCTGGGGCATCAAACCCCTTGGTCCCCTCAGGAGGAGAGCGTTCCCTGGGGGTGGGGGCATGGGAGGAGTCTCTTCAAGGAAACACCCCAGCCCCAGTGTCTGCTCGTAGTGGGCGCCCAGGCTCCTGGTGTTACTGAGGACACACATGATGGGCCCCTTCCAGTCCTGGTGGGTCTGGAGGTCAGATGGTGGTCAGTGGTCCAGGGGCATTTTGGTTCTCCTGTGTCCCTCCTCTCAGTTCTTTTTGCCCAGACCAGGCATTGGGGGAAGGCTTTGAGTGGCCTCTCAGGCTTTGAGAGTGAGCAGATGTGCTTGGAGGATCGGGGGGTGGGGTACGGATGCCCAGAATCTCTCCTGGGCCACCTCGTCTGCCCTCGGATCCCCTCAGGTCCTTCCCTCAATCCCACATCCATCCCACGTAGGCCGGGGGCTCCAGGGGAGGAAGGTGGGACTAAGTGGGAAAAGCAGCTCTGTGACAGCTTTGATAGTGGGGATGGGGTCTGGGAAAGCCTGACTCTCCCACCACTCGAGCCACCCTCTGCCAGATGACAGCGGACAGTCTAAAGCTACCCACAGTCTTCGGTGCACAGACCCCATGCTGTTCACAATCTCTGGTATCCTCTCCCAGGAGGCTCACGCAGACCCCGCGGGTGGTGGGGCAGGAAGTCCTGAGGCCATCTTACAAATAAGCAAATCGAGGCTGTTGCAGCCAGTGTAGGGCTGAGCAGGGCCCAGCCCAGGTTCTTGTGGCAGAATCAGCTCTAGCCCAGCCCTTTGTCAGAGAAACAAGGGGCTTGTTCTCCCCTAGCTCTCCCCGTACCGGCTGGCACTGCCAGGCCCGGTCCCCTCTCCCCCTGCCAGGGGCCAACTGAAGTGAGATTGTTCCTGAGGTGAAGGGGTCCCCAGCGCCGCTGTGTGAGTGTGTGGATGCATCTGTGAGGAGAGATGGCTGGGCTGGGGTCAGAGCATATGGGGTCTGGTGTGGAAGGTGGGCAGTGGGGGTCAAAGACAGGCTGCCCCTCTGTAGGGGAACAGGAAAGGGGTGGAGGCTACAGCCGTATCCCTGCTACAAGACAGAGAAGGGGGCACAAGGGAGGTGTCTGTCTTTTCCTTGAAGACTGCGCTATAGGGAGCTGGGCAGACCCCTGGGGCTGAGGCAGCCCCGTTACTAATCCTTGGTCTAGCAGGGCAGAGAAGGGAGGAAGGAGGTGAGGGAGAGCCACAGAGCGCTCACACCTCAAGGCAGAGGGTGCTGTCCCACTTTGTAAGGAAGCAGCTGTGGTGATAGATGGAGCCCTGGGTAGGGGGTCAGCTGGCTTGGGCTCCATTCCTGGCCCTGGATCGACCAGACATGCAACCTGGGACAGGCTCCTTCCCAGCTCTGCGTGGAGACACGGTGATCTCTGGACCCTCTCCTTCCCCTGCCCAGCATGGCCTGGGGAGCCAGATGCCCTGGGATTTTGTCCTAGCTTGTCCCCGTTGCTGCAAGATACTTAACCTCCCTGTGCCTCTGTTTTTTCTTATCTGTAAAAGGAGAATGACCAAAACTACCTCATGTTTGAGGTTAAAGTGCTCGGAACAGCACCCAGCACACAGTAAATGCTTAAATAGATGCAGATTATGATTACTTCCATGATCTGGTGATTTTCATTGAATCTTTGTCATACCTTCCAGTAATGATTGGCATTTGGCAGAACATGTCAGCCTATGCTGCTTTCCTCGGCTACCTGCAGAGGTCTGAGTCTAATTCTCAGGACCCTGGGGTGCAGCTCTGGCCTCTAGTCTACACTGCAGCTGACCCTGCCAGTCCGTGTTTATTTATTACTCACCCACTCAGCCTACCAAATGCCATGTGCTGCACAAGACACATTATTTCTATTTAATGCTCTCAGAATCTTCTGAAGTAGAAACTGTTTACAGATGAGGAAACCAGTGCTCACAGAGGTTAAGTGATTTGCCCAAGGGCACACAGCAAAGTGGCAGAGCTGGGATTCAAGTCCAGCCTGCCCTGTTGATAGCACTTGCTCAACCACAGAGCCTCTTGCAATATCCTTGAGATGGGACCCTCCAGCCCCTGCCAGGACCTGTATGGAGTCTGAGCACCCCTAGAGACCTTACATTTTTTAGAAAGTCTCAGCCCAATCCAGCTAGGAGGGACTTTAGCAATCACCTGGTCCAGCCCTATCATTTTGTACATGGGAAGATGGAGGCTCAGAGAGGGGAAGGGATGTAGCCAGGGTCACTTAGTAAGCTAGGGACAGTGTGGGCCCAGCTGCAGGACATATTCTGTCCTGTCCTCTTCTCTTCCAGACTAGATCTGGGGGCTTTAGTCCCCCCGTCCCCCTGAGACCCGTCAAAGATCAGGGCTGATGTGCTGGGTGGTAGGAAGCCCTCCCTGGCAGCACGGGGTGCCCTGAAGTGGGCCTCCCTGCACAGAGTTGTAGTTAGCATGAGGACTTGTCTCTCTCTTACTGGACTGTAGACTCCACGAGCTCAGGGACACAGTAGGCTTAATGTTGTATGTGCCTGGTTCATTAAGTGGTAAACGTTCCCCGCATATGTTCACAGAACATCTACCCACCCCAGGCCCTGAGCTAGAGGCCAAAGGGATGGCAGGAACAAGACAGACAAAATGCCTGCCCTCAGGGGAGTTTGCATTCCTGGTGAGGAGGAGATAGATAATGAAAGAGCTAAGCAAAAATGCATAATATTTAAGATGTCCATCGGTGATATGGAAAAACATAAAGGAGGGAAGGGGTATTGGGAATGTTGGGGACCAGGTAGGGATTTTGCAATTTTAAATAGTGTAGTCATGGAAGGTCTCTGTTAAGTGACATTTGAGTTTTGGAAGAGATAAAGGACATCCCAGACAGAGGGAAAAGGGCAAGTGCAAAGGCCCTGAGGTGGGAGCATGCTTGGAGGGTATGAGGGATTGGGGGTGGCCAGAGAGGGTAGAATGGGGGAGAGTAAGCAGGGGTGGGGTCAGAGGGGTCCACAAGGTGGGTACAGATCCTAGAGGCCCTCTTCTGGTAAGTACTTTGTCTTTTAAAATGAGCGAAGTGGGAGCCAATGGAGAGTTCTGAGCAGAGGGAGGGACAGGATCCCTCTAATTACTGAGTTGTGAGTAGAATGTTGTGGGACAAGAAAAGGGGGAGTCTGAACATTAGGAGACTCATTCAGGGAGCCAGATAGGGTCTGGTGGAGGCTGGGTCCACTCTGGTGGCAGCAAGGTGGTAGCAGACATGTATCTGAGGTCAGATCTGACAGGATCACCATGTGGTGTGACAGAGAGAGGTTGACACCAAGCTGCAGTGAGTGAAGAAGAGGGAGTCTCTGCTTCTGGTCTAGGAACCAGGGAACTTGGATTCAAGTCTCAGCTCTGTCACCCACTTGTTTGGTAACCTTGGGCAGATCCCTTCCCTTCTCTGGGCCTCAGTGTCTTCTCCTATACAATGGATACGATCCCACTTGTCCTGGCCCCCTCCCCAAGCCCCAGTGCTTTGAAGAGGACACATGCCTCACATACCTGCCCCCTGTCCACAGGGAGCCACACCAGCAGCCACCATGGCGTCGCGCATCGGGCTGCGCATGCAGCTCATGCGGGAGCAGGCGCAGCAGGAGGAGCAGCGGGAGCGCATGCAGCAGCAGGCCGTCATGCATTACATGCAGCAGCAACAGCAGCAGCAGCAGCAACAGCTGGGGGGGCCGCCCACCCCGGCCATCAACACCCCCATCCACTTCCAGTCTCCGCCACCTGTGCCCGGGGAGGTGCTGAAGGTAAGGCCTGCTCAGGCCTGTTTGCTCCCGCCAGAGGCCTCGGAAGCCCTAGAGCCCTTGCTTTCTCCCCCTCCCAGGTGCAGTCCTACCTGGAGAACCCTACTTCCTACCACCTGCAGCAGTCCCGGGACCAGAAGGTGCGGGAGTACCTGTCCGAGACCTATGGGAACAAGTTTGCTGCCCACATCAGCCCTGCCCAGGGCTCCCCAAAGCCTTTGCCAGCAGCCTCCCCAGGGGTGCGGGCTGGACATGTTGTGTCCTCCTCAGCCGGCAACAGTGCGCCCAACAGCCCCATGGCCATGCTGCACATCGGCTCCAACCCTGAGAGGGAGGTGAGTGAGGAGCTGGTCAGTGGCTGCCACCGGCAGAGCTGGTGCCACGTGTTATGCTCCTGGGACTCCTGGTCTAATGGTGGATGCAAGGTGCTGCCCTCAGGGAGCCCCAGTCTGAGGGGGAGACACAGCCCTGCCCTCAGGGGGCCCCAGTCTGAGGGGGAGACACAGCCCTGCCCTCAGGGGGCCCCAGTCTGAGGGGGAGATATCATCCCTACTTCTGAAAACTCTGCTAGATAGAAACAAACAGAGACTCATATAGGAAAGCCCAGCATACCTGCAAAGCCACGTCCAGACAGGAGGTATATAAAGTAATCTCTCTGGGCAACTTGGCTCTTTGGGAAGAGGCTCAGCCTGGGCCTTGAGGCCTGTGGGACCTGGACAGCTCATCCTCTCTCTGGGCCTGTTTCCTTCTCCCCTAGAAGAGCAGATTGAGTGAGGTGGGTTCCTAGGTGCCTTCAGGTCAGTGGCTGTTCCAGTACCCCTTCTCTACCCTTCCCCTGGCGGGCCCTCCCTAGATGGACTTTTCTTTCTTTCAGTTTGATGTCATCGACAACATTATGTGTCTGGACGATGTCTTGGGCTTCATCAATACTGAATCTCAGATGCCCAATACGGTACTGCTGGCCACGGTGGGGTGGGTGTGTCAGGGGGGAGGGGCAGAGTTCCTACCTATCTCTGAGTCCGGAGAGAGCTAGAGACTGTGTCCTCAGCTGTAGAGACAAGAGTTGCCTCCATCAAATCATGTAATAAGGGCCCGGAGCTCAGCAGAATTATGAATCCAGAGAGATGTGCCTCAGCCTGCACACATGATGGGGTTTCAGCAAGGACTGGTGGCTGGGCAGTCATAGAAGGCTTCTTGGGTGGGGATGGTGGCAGGAGGCACTGGTGCTGGGCCTCAGCAGAAGGGAGGTGGGGAGAGTATTTCTGGAAGGGAACAGTGTGGCCACAAGAAGGCCTAGAGCTGGTGAGTTCCTTTGGAATCTGGGGCTCCCTTCCTCTAATGAGCCTAGAGCCCAGCAGACATAGGCCTATGTCCCTTACTCTGTGGGGCAAGTGACATGAGGCTGGCTTCGTCTCTTTCCTCCAACAGCCTCCTGGCAGTGTGATCCCCCTCTGGGCCTTCTAAGCAAAGGGGAAGTAGCCGGTGGGAAAGGGCCAGGATTGGAATCAAGAGGCCTGGCTTCTGGCTTTGGCTATGACCTTGGGAAGTTTCTTAACTGTTCTGAGCCCCAGTTTTCTCAACTGCAAAATAAGGATGATAACTTCTACCCACAGGATTGTGGGAAGATTAGATAAGGCAAGAGATTGGGGGCTAGCTCCACATAAGGGTAACAGGTATTTCCATTGAGCAGGTGGAATTGCAGGTGTTTCCACCCCTTTTTTGGAGGTCCTGAACCTCAGCTCTTTGGGCCTGAGCTTGTTAACCAAGATCCTGACCCCAGCCCATGCCACCAAGGGAAAGTCCTCAGTTCTTGCAGTGGGGAGTCAAGGAGTCAATCCTCAGTCCCCACGGCCGTGGTGACATTGCCCAGTGGCTCGGCAGGAGCTGGCCAGGGCCAGTTAGGTCTGAAACTACTACGAGCAGGGGCATCAAGGGCCAGGAAGGAAGAGAGGGAAGGAGGCAGGGCACAAGTGTGTGTGGTCCCTTTAGTAGTTTCTGTGTAACCCGTAGGGTACCTGTATTCCATGTAGGGTTCTGGGCCTGTGATTTGCTCTGTGGCAGGAGTTGGCAAGATCTTTCCAGAGCTTACATCCGTTCCTGTCAGGCCCCTGCTTAAACCGCCACTGGCTGCCCATCACAAAAAAATCCCAGGGTCTTTGCAAGTAGAACATGGCTCTCCAGAATCCAGCCTCACCTCCTGCCCAGCCCTCATCACACTCTGTGCTGCTTCTACAGCTTGAGCTGCTGTGACCACCGCACTCTGTTCAGCCTCCATTCTTTGCTCAACCCCCCACCCCCACCCCTGGAGTGATCTTGCTCAGGACTCAAGTTCCACACCCTCCAGGAAACCTTCCAGAACCACCAGAATAGATTAGGTGACCCTCCCCTGGATTTGCTAATGCCAGAGGGTGTAAATCCTCTCCAGCACTAGCAACCTGGTTGATCACCCTTCGGTGGTTCCAGTGACTCTAGGCTGGAATTCTAAGGGGCTGCATCTTATTCAGCTCTGGACTCTGCAGACTTTCGGGTGGAATTGCTGGCTGCAGAGGCCCAGGGTGAATTTGTGGCCCAGGAAACACCAGTATAACCTCCCCCAGGTGTCCCTGGGAATGGCTGTTCCCAGGACAATGGACCCTGGGGAGGGCACCTCATGGAGAGGGGGCTGCTCACCAGGTCCCTCTCCTTACCTCACTCCACAGCTGCCCCTGTCCAGCAGCCACCTGAACGTGTACAGTGGTGACCCCCAGGTCACAGCCTCCTTGGTGGGTGTCACCAGCAGCTCCTGCCCAGCCGACTTGACCCAGAAGCGTGAGCTTACAGGTACCACATTCCTGCCTCCCTGTGCCCTGGCCCCCTCCTTTCCCCTCCTCCACTCCCTCCCAGCTCCTCTCTTTCTCTTCCGGCCTCCAGATGCTGAGAGCCGGGCCCTGGCCAAGGAGCGGCAGAAGAAGGACAATCACAACCTAAGTGAGTCCTCCCCACCCTGCCCCTTCCCCCTGCCTCCCTCTCTACCCTCTCACTTGGGCTAGCTGAAAGCCACCCTGACCTGCACAGGTTCTAGGAAGTCTTCTCTACCCAAGTCTTCTCGGTGTGACAGGGCCAGTTCAGACTGCCCTCTCCCGGAAAGGGTGGGAGGGGGGCTCCAGGGAGGAGATATTCATGAAATCCCCAGTACTTCAGAGTGAATGAGTTTATCATATGTTTTCTTTAGGGTGTGGAACCTGGGAATGCCAGAATAGATTAGGTGACCCTCTGGGAGGGAGTTCTGGGCAGGGGGGGTGGTGCTTTACCTGCTAACAGCCTGACCAGGGCCGACGATGCCCCCCTTGCACAGCCCCTACCCCCTCACCCCATAGAAATCCCATTCTGTTGGTCACTCAATACTTCCCAGAGGGGCTAAGGCACCCCTTCTTGAGCTGGGCCCTTCTCCCCATTTGGGGTCCTCATGCCTCTAATTGCTTCCTCTGGAATTTTGTACCTTTAGTTGAAAGGAGACGGAGGTTCAACATCAACGACCGCATCAAGGAGTTGGGAATGCTGATCCCCAAGGCCAATGACCTGTGAGCAGTGTTTCTGGGGGAAGGGTAGGGGCGGGAGCAACCAGCCCAGTGCTCATTGCCAGGGGGAAGGGAGGGAAGAGAATCCCTTAATTGCTGCCTTCTAAGAGCTTATCATCTGCTTGAGAAAAGAAGGTCCCTCCTTTGTCCAAATCAGGAAACTCAAGACAGAAGAACAGACTTCCCAAAAGTGAGGCAGGGGAGGGGGGGCTTCCTGGAGGAGGAGTCATGCTGGGAAAGTGTGGTGAGGACTTGGGACTGGTGTCCTTAGTCGATGGGTAGGAGTAGGGAAGGCCAAAGACAGGTCTGGGTTTGGGGGGCAGAAAAAGAAGGCCCGGGGAAGGAGGCTGTTCTGGATTGCTTGGTTCCATGGATTAGTGAGGTGGGTGGTGGCAATGAAGTCACCTGGGAGAGCCTGTTCTGTGCACATGGAGATTAGCCTCCTGCACAAATAGAGGTTGGCTGGGTCTGGGGTTTGTGGGCTGGGACAGGAGACATTGGCTTCTGAAACCAAAGCAGGGTTTCACTTCTACACCAAGCACATGGCAAATACTTGGCCACTCTGAACATGCACCTCTGATTCTGCCGGCTTGCAGGGATGTGCGCTGGAACAAGGGCACCATCCTCAAGGCCTCTGTTGATTACATCCGGAGAATGCAGAAGGACCTGCAGAAGTCCCGGGAGCTTGAGAACCACTCTCGGCGCCTGGAGATGACCAACAAGCAGCTCTGGCTCCGCATCCAGGTTTGGTCCCTGCACTTGGACTTCTTGTGTAGTTCTGACTCCTGACCCCCTGGCCTGGCCTCTTACCCCAGGGGCAGTGCTTACAGTGAAGCCATGGGAATGATGCTGTGAGAAGAGAGGATTTATCGGTCAGAATGTTACGGTTTGATAACAAACATCCCCAGCAACTTTAAGCCCCAAATATTAGCTGGAAGTACTGTTCTGTGAGACCTTCATTCTGGGATCCAGGGTGATGGACAGGTACATCTTAAAGCTATGTTATTCTTAAGGTAACACTTGTCACTTCCCTTACATTTTCTCGATCAATGCAAGTACATGTGTATACCTGACCTCAAGGGAACATAAAATTGCAAATCTACCATGTGTGGGAGGCAGAGAGCTAGAACTATTTGGTTAATAGTACTAAGAATCACCATGGGGAGGGGGTCAAACTAAAGAACAAAGACTTGGAAGAGTCACTTGGAGCCATGGGTTCTAGTCCTGGCTCTGTGTTGAGGGCCTCTGTCCTCTTTGGATCTGAGGCTGGTCATCTATACAAAGGGGCAGTTGGACTGAAGCTTTTAAACTTTCCTATTTTCTCTCTATTTTCTATTTCTCATTTCTATTTCTCATAATAGATACCATAATTTGCATTATAATCCAGCACACACAGCCACACTCAGGGAGAAAGATCAAAGTTTCATCAAAGAACCCTTATCCTTAATAGATGCAATGCATTCTGGTAATTCCTGGTCTGGTCTAGTCTAGGCTAGTCTATTTCAATTAAAGAAAATAGAGAGCTGGTCAAGACTCACTACAGTGGTTTCGCAACCCACTAATGAGTTGTGACTTGTAGTTTGATAAAACACTGGTCTAGACTCTAGAGCTACCCTATGCTGAGACATTTTGTGGTCTTGGGTGCCATGAGGAGAGGAGCGAGGGTTGGGGGCGCAGGGAGGCAGCTGCTGCCCATGGATGTGCATCCTTAGCCCTCTGTCTGCCCCACCCGCAGGAGCTGGAGATGCAGGCTCGAGTGCATGGCCTCCCCACCACTTCTCCGTCGGGGATGAACATGGCCGAGCTGGCCCAACAGGTGGTGAAGCAGGAGCTGCCCAGCGAGGAGGGCCCAGGGGAGGCCCTGTTGTTGAGGGCCGAGGTTCCCGACCCTGAGTCGTTGCCAGCTCTGCCCCCACAGGCCCCGCCACCCCCACCACCCCAGCCACCCCAGCCACCATCCCCATTCCATCACCTGGACTTCAGTAACAGCCTGAGCTTTGGGGGCGGGGGCGATGAAGGGCCCCCAGGCTATCCCGAACCTCTGGGGCCAGAGCATGGCTCCATGTTCCCCAACCTGTCCAAGAAGGACCTGGACCTCATGCTCTTGGACAACTCACTGCTGCCCCTGGCCTCCGACCCCCTCTTCTCCACCATGTCTCCTGAGGCCTCCAAGGCCAGCAGCCGCCGGAGCAGCTTCAGCATGGAAGAGGGCGATGTACTGTGACCCTGGCTGCCCCCACGCTGGGGAACAGGGGCAGGCTTTGGGGTTGGGAGGGCCGGGGCCACCTCCCTCTGCCCCTTCAGGCTGCACTTGTGTGTGAAGTAGCCACCTGCCCTGCCTCACTCCTCCCTGTCAGCCCCCTATTTGGACTTAGCGCCCGCTTGGCAGCCTATGGGGCCAGGAGAAGCCCCCCACCTGGCTCAGTACTCCCCAGGGCAGCCCTCTTGTTGGAGCTGGGTGGGAATAGGCCTTCAACCTGGCTCCTGGGGGTGTGCTGGAGGTAAGAAGAGGTCCCAGGAGGGTCCTATCTTCTGATCCTGCTTCCCCCACACCCACCCCTGCCAATGAAGGAGGACATGTTGGAGCAGGGGTTTCAGGAAGTTCCTTTTCTGAGGCAGCAACTGGTCCAGGGGGTGCCCAGGCTCGCCTTCCTGGGATTTGGATAGCAACAAGCCTGTCCTCCAGCCTGGCTGCCCCCCTCACACAGGCGGGGCACTCCCACCCCCCTTTGGTGCTAACAGCTCTCCACCAGGTGGTGTGAGGGCGGGGGTGGCCGGCAGAGGGGGATCTGGGTTCAGGTTAGAGTGTGGGGTCACTGCTGGAATTGCAGCTCCCCTCCAGGCTCCCCACTTTGTGCCTTTAGTAAACACTGTGCTTTGTACCTCCTTGTCCTGTCTCTTTGGAGTGGGTCTGGGGCTGATGGAGAACAGAAGAGGATTCAACCCAGTGGATTCCTTTCTGGATTCAGAGTTCAAATGCCCCCAGTGGGGCGTCAGGGTAGCAGAACACAGAGAAGATGGAACAAGCCATCACCTAGTTCCTCCCAGCTCCTCAGCTGTGCCCCATGGAAAGCTGGCAGTGTAGCTATCCTTACTCAAGGGGCTTGAGTGCTGATGAGGGCACTGTCCCTCCTTACAGCCACAAGATGGCGCTGCAGTCTTGCTGGTCTCTTACCTCCAGCTGTGGCCTGAGCCGGCTGAGCAGGATGATGCGGGGGGCCTGGTTTCTCATAAACCAAATCTACTGCTCTCAGCTGCTGGCCCAGGCTGCCCTGGCTGGGGCAGGGAACATATTTCTCCTGTTCTCCACCCCCACTTCTAGTGTTGACCTCTCCAGATTCTTCCCTCTCCTTAGGTGGGCTGAGACCTCGCTTGAAAAAATAGGCAAGGCCAGCCCCTCTGCTCTCCCTTAGTGTCTCAAGCAGGACAGGCTCCCTAGTAACTGAAGGGCAGTGTCCTTCTATGGATTTGGGGACGAAGACGCACGTGAACTGGTTTGGGAGGAGGCAGGCACACAGGGCTCTGGATGGAGCCAAGGCTTCTATTCCCTGCTCCAGCCAGACACAGGCCTCGGCAAATCCTTTCCTCTGGGCTTCAGTTCGCCCACCCCACAATAGTACCCAAGGGCTTCTGCTCCAAGACGCGGGGATTGTATAACCTCACCCAGGACAGGGAAATGGGCTTGGGGCATCAAGGGGTGGAGCGGCAGATTCTTGAGCCCCAGGTCCCTGGGGGCGGGGGAGGAGAGGGTCTTTGGGGCTTTGTCTAGTTCTCCCTTGACTTCCATTCTCTTCAGTCAGAGACCAAAATTGATTCCCCCTCACACGGCCTGAGAGGCCAAAGGGGCCTAATTAAAAAAAAAAAAAAAGCCCAGGATGAAAATGGTAAGAGGGCAATTTCCTCTGCAGAACAGAGATCAAATCAACGCTGGAGCAATTAATGTATGAGGAGAGAGAAGGAAAGGGGGCCGGGAGCATGGGCGCTGATGGTGCTGGGCTGGCAGAGGCTGCAGGATTAATCTCAAGGTCAGATGGAGCAGTGGATGACCTTGTGGAGTCTGAGCCAGGCCAGGCACTGGTACCTCCTTCCAGTTCCAGACCACACCCCCACTGCCTGCAACCTGCCTACACCCTGGGAGCCCTGCCTCAGTCCCTCCTGGAGCAAGTCTTGGACTCTGACTAGGGGATTCCTGATGCGTCCAGGCGTGGGCTGCATTGGCACCAGCAAGGGTGGGAGTCTGGGAACTCCCAAGGCTGGTCCTTCAGGTGATTGAGAACTCTCTTCTACCCTATTTGTTCTTCTTCATCCTGACGATTCACTCAGTGGAGCGGAAAGCTGCCTGTCAGCTTCCTCACGCAGCCCCTCAAGACCACTATATCACCCCCATCTACCTGCCTGCTGGCCTCTTGCCTTCCTGGGTTTCTTAGGAAACAGGGTCTGGATGGCCCATTGGGTAGGACCGAGGGTGTGAGTGGGGTTCTGCTCACAAGAGGGCGCTGAAGGGTCAGGAGCTGGCAGTCGTCAACCTGGTTGGCAGGGAGAGAGAGGGTGAGGAGTAGCAGGGAGCCAAAGCTTAACCGAAAGTACCTAACTGTCCTCCTGGGGACCCCGCAGTCCTACTGGTTAGATGAAGGCAGGCACAGATACTACCTCCAGCATTTCAACAAGCCACCAGCAAGTGTTTGTGTATGAGTCTGATCTGCATGAACCTCAGTTTGTGTCTGAAAAGGAGCTGGGCCTACAGCTTCCTGACTGGTGTTTATGAACATCTCTGATTAAAAAAGAGGGAATGCATTCTTCATTCATGCTCTTTGTTTTTTGACAACACCTTTTTTAGAGTGGGTCCACAAGGCAGAAATATTTTTTAAAAGGTGGAGCAGGTAACCAGGCTGTTGTGGAAGAAGAGATGGACCTCTCCATCACCCTCATTTCACTGAGGAAGCCCTGGAGGCCTTGAGAATAAACAGAACTGTGAAAAGAGAGTGAGACCTGGGAAAGGGGGTCCAAGCTAGCAAGGGGAAGGACAAGCAGCAGTAGCTCCCTTGGGTTCCATGTGGGGCCCCAAAGCAGGAGTCAGTGTGCTGGGAGTGAGGATCCCACCATCCTTAGCTCTATTCCCTATGTGTCCCTGTATCTGTCTGTCTTTCCTGGCTTCTCACCTCCTTGTATCCAGAGGGAATTGGGATGTGACACCCACAGAATGAGGTAGACACATTCACTGGTGTGTGCACATGAAAGATGGTTTTCCACCCTGCCTTTTGCAGGGCATTTCCCCTTTGGGTCTTCGGACAGAGGCCAGGGGTGGACTGTGGACCCTGATGAGGCCTGGCCGGGAGTGACGGGCTCTTCATTCCTTAGTACCTGCCTCCTCCACATTAAGAAGTCCTGGACGTCCACCCATACCTCTGAAGTCTGTTTCACTGTCTGTAGGACAGGGCTGGCTGGGCAGTTAGAATTGGACTGAAGCCTGGACAGGGAGAAGCAGGTCCTCAGAATGTCCTTGGACTTTCACAAGTTTCCATCACCCACCGTTGCTTTAAATCAGAGATTCTCCCTTTACCGTTTGGAGCCATAGACTTGGATGAGAGCCTGATACACATCATGGTCTTTTCCTCTCCACCCTCTGAGACCCTTCTTTAAATGAATCCTAAATTTAAGACTTTTGCTCCTGATCATGCTCCCCTTCCCTTCCTGTGCCCCTCCAAGCCACCTGGCATGTCAGCTGGAGCAGCTAGAAGAAGCCCCTTCAATTTACCTCCTGTCCCTCACCCCCTGGGGCCCCAACCTCTTAGGGCCCAGCCCTCAACCCCCTCTCAGACACCTCCAGCCTCATCTTTTTTCTTTGCTCTCTCTTTTCCAAGGGGGGCAGTGGAATTTATACAATATTTAAGCAGCCAGAGCCGAGTCCGGGAAGATATTATTAATGTAAAAGGGACGGGCTGCAAATGCTTTTGGACCTGGTTACAATTAGAGGGTGATTTTTCTAAAGGTCAATGAATTCAGATAATATCCACAGGGGGGAGAGAAATTTAATACCTTTTTAGTGAATTAATTAATTATAATATTATATCGGCTTGGGGTTCTTTTCCAGAGTGATTAAGGGAGCTATCCGTCTTCTGTGAGGCTGAGGAGCCGTGCCTGCCACCAGCAAAGACCCTGTCTCAGGGCTAAGGATGGGGGCTCTTTCCTCTCCTCTCACCCTGGAGGTGGCTGGGGAACTGGGAGCTGTCAGGTAGCAGGGGAGATGGGCAGGGCTCAGTCCGGGTGAGGGCAAGTGTAGTGAATGGCAGTACCCTTTCTCTTCAGCCTGTGCCCCCAGCCCTGGCCCACCTCCTCCTGCCTTGTCCCTGAGCCCCACACCATGACCTGAAGAGCGGAGGCATGGGTTGTGGCCTCCTGCTTTACACAGGGAGAAACTGAGGCCCACAGGATTCAGGGACTTTACCTGAGCCCCACCATGAGTTAAGACAGACTAGGGTGGCAGAGCTGGGTGGAAATAATAAGAAAGCTCCCCCTACTTCCCAAACCATGCCTACTGGAACTCTACTCCACTGGCCTGTGATGGTCCCCACTGCAGACGGAGGCTCTCTTAAGGGTACGGCATGTGCCCAAGCTCTGCTTGTAAAATGAAAACACCTCAGGAGTGCTGGTAAATCCAGTTGCTACAAGGTCTGGTGAGGGATGAGCTGAGATTTCTGTTTCTGGAGGGAACTGACGGTACCTGGGGAGAGGTGCCTTTCACCTGCTTCATCATTCATTCATCTGTTCAATCATTCTTTCATTCAACAAACATTTGTGGCATACCCTCACTTGTGCCATCAAAGACAGACTGAAATAGCCTTTCTGGAAACTCCGCCCACCTCATCTTGAGCTCCAGCTGCTCCTTTGAACAATGCCTGGTGGGCTAGGGAGACATTGTGGTCCCTTTCTGCAAACAGTCCCTGCTTCTACCCTAAGGGTAGGAGTTTAGCTGGGAGGTAGTGGTCATTGATTTGCTCAGCAAACCCTGATCACCCACTTTGAGCTGGCCCCATGCTGGATACAGAGGATGCTTGGGTAGATAAGGGACAGCCCCTGCTCTCTAGGAACCAGTCCCAGGGGCTGCCAGGGGCAGGGAAATAGACTTATGAACAGCAATGAGGATGCAGCAAGGGCTTTAAAAGAAGGGAGAGGTGATATAAAGCTGAGAAAGGGAGAGGGCATTCCAGGCATGGGGCACAGAGTGTGTGAAGGACTGGTAAATGGGGACCCAGCATGATGAGTGGGAGATTGTTCCATGATGCCACAGGTTCTGGGTCCACAAAGGCAGGAAGCAGCAAAGCCAGATCCGAATTTAAATGCAGGGTGTGCCATGGCTTGCTGTGTGATAGGGTGGGGGTGGGGTTCTCTGCCTCTTGGATTTCGATATCTATCTCCCAGGGTTGTTGTGGGAGTTAAAGGAATAACGGAAGGGAAGTGCTAGGCACAGCGTCTCACTCAAGATGTGGCTCCAGACGTCATAGCTTCCAGATGGCCCTCAAGGGGGTGGGTGGACAAGGGGCCTGCCTGCCCCTGGCTGTGCCCTCAATTCCTTTTCTCTCCCAAGGGTGTGCCAGCAGACCTTTCTGGGCAGGGGGAGATCAGCGTTTTTCTCACCTCCTTGCTCAGCCCCATCTCTCCCTTTCCTGCCTGTCCCTCCATGCCCTCCTTAGCCCTGGCTGCCCCCAGCCCCTCCCCCACCCTCTCATTCTTTTCCATGTGCGGCGGGCCGGGGAGGGCCTTCCCATTGTACTATCTTTGGGCCCTAAATTAAAATTGATGACATCTTGAAATGAGCAGTGAGGGTAATTTTGCTTCTGAGCCGGGATGCTAATGAGGCCCCTTAATGGTGCGAACGCTGAGCTGACGGGTCGTGTGTCACATGCAGCGGCGAGGGGGGTAATGGCCGCGGTAAGTGCCGGTAATTACACCCTGTCTCGCTGTATTTTGGCAGGTCTGGTGGGAGAGTGGGGGCTCAGTCACCGCCTGCGGGGGCAACCCCACCCACCACGGGCCTGACAGCCAGAGATACCCCACTTGGCCCAGCCAGACCCCTCAACTCCAGCCCCACCTTGAATGAGGGGCCTGGGGTGCAGCCCCCCTCATGTACGCAGTCACACACGTTACAGTTACACCATTGTGCACTCCTACACACCCACATACTCACCCCCACAGCCTGGGCACACCCCCCAGTTTGCTCAGGGCAGTTAGATAGATACACATGCTCTCCCATATGCTCCCCCCATACACACTTTATGTACACACTTTCGTGACTCACACACGTACATCTGCACACAAACACCTCCTCAAATAGTATGCAAGCACTGAGTACCTACTGTGCTTTAGTTTATTATCTCTAATCCTCCTGACTCTTCTGAGGTACACATCACTATACTCATCTTATGATGCAGAAACTAAGCCTTGGAAGATGAAGCAATTTGTCTAAGACCACACAGCTAGACAGTGGCAGAGGCGGGAGTGGAATTCAGTTCTGTCCTACTGTGCAATCTTTGCACCCCCCTCATCTCCTCTTATGTATACTTGCATATATATACCTCTCCATGTACAAACACACACGTGTGCCCGCACACACACATATATGTATTATACAAAGGTCACATATATCCTCTGTATACCCAAATACACATACCAATGCACTGTGTAAATATTCACC
The DNA here is from genome assembly GCA_028627145.1 of Eidolon dupreanum. Taxonomy (NCBI): domain Eukaryota; kingdom Metazoa; phylum Chordata; class Mammalia; order Chiroptera; family Pteropodidae; genus Eidolon; species Eidolon dupreanum. The sequence continues at coordinate 91,364,442 of CM053502.1, read as the reverse complement.
TATGTACATGTATACACGGCGTACTTAGCAGGCACACACAGATATACACGTGTGCACACATGCTCAGATCACAAACTGTTCACACTCCATGCACACACAGTGCACTAGTCACATAGCTGCTTCAGGCTCTAGCATCTCAGTCTCTAAAGAAGGGGAATAAGTCCTTTTCCCCTTCCCTCATTGGTATTTAACCTTTGTGAAGGCAGAATAACAGCCACACAAAGGAGTGTGATGTGTCCTCCTACAACCCCCTGCAGAAATACACACTGGGTACACTGGGTAAACGCACACACAGCCATCGTACACGTGTGCACACACTCCAACTGTGTGGTGTCTAAGCTCTCCATGCATGCAACATGCAGCCTTTAGACATCTCTCTGCACACACACCATACACGTGCCATGAACACACATGTATGGCCCTGGTATAGCGCCCCAAGTGTACATACCAATGAAACTGGAAACTCCATAAAGCCCATGGTTATTTGTCATGTGTACATCCTCCCACCTGCAAATGTTTATCAATCTATGATTACAGTTGAGGGTAAAAGCACGGACTTTGGGGTTTGATTGCCTGGGTCCTTGGCCTGGGTTCATCACTTTACTTGCTGTGTGACCTAAGACAAGTTACTTAACCTCTCTGTCTCATTTTCCTCCTCTGTAAAATGGGGATAATAACAGAGTACCTACTTCATAGGGATGTTGTGAGGGTTAAATGAGTTAACAGATGTAAATCATTTAGTGCCTGGCACATATGGTAAGCCCTCAGTAAACGTGGAGGCAAGGTGTATATCTATGACAAAGTATGCATGTCAGGATATGACAAGCCCTAAGGAGTTAGCAGTGGAGGGCGGAAGAGGGAGTGCCCACCTAAGGCTTAAGTGGTCCAGGAAGGCTTCCTGGAGGAAGAGGGATTTGGGCTAGGCCTTGAGAAGAACTGTAGCCACTGTTTAGTGAGCACCTTCTCTGTGCTGGGCCCTGCCCTAAATACTTTGTATCTTTGTATAAATGAATCCTCTGTGTCTTCTATGACTCCCAGAAGGTGGGTACCAACATGTCCACATTACAGGTGAGGAGAAAGGTGCAGGGAGACTTGGTAACTTGTCCAAGGACAGGAAGGGCTTAGATAAGAGGAGAGGAGGGCAGGGGAATTCCAGGTGGGAAAGCAGCATGTGTCAGAAATAGAGCAACAGATGGGAAAACACCCCCAGAGGGCTTTCCTTAATACACTGTAACTGTTTCCAGATAATGAGAAGGGGGTGAGCATCTGGAGGGGCGTTCTGACCTAATTGCTGTGTCTCTTGCAGTGACACTAGGGACCTGGGGGAGGGGAGTAGCCTGTACCGCCCACAGCATCCTAGGGCAGGGGCAGGAGCTGGCCATCTTCACCACCCCCTCCACTGCCTCCACGGACCCAGCTAAGGAAGAGGTGGGTCATCCTGCACATCCTGACCCTGGAGACTAGGCCTGGTTCTCTGGAAAAGGACCAAAAGAAGACTCAGGAGGGCAAGAGGCTGTGGGAGGAGATGGTGAGGTCAGTGATCAAATCTCTGCCCATTCCACCATAAAGCCAGCATAGCTTCACCCTAGGGGCTGCTTCCCCAGGACCCCTCAACAACAAAAAAGCCGGTTTTCAGGGCACCCAAAGCTCTCCACAAACAGACCATAATGTTCATTTTGGCCTTATGTCCATTAAGCTGTCCCAGGGCCTGACAAGCTGGTCCATTCACCATTCTCAAAGAGATCAAGGTGTTTTTTTTCCCTCAGTGTTTGTACAAGCCATTCCCACTTGCAGCTCATTTTTCAATAGCCACAACATAGTGCCTCATCCTCCATGAAGATCTGAGGTCTCGCCCTTTGGGGGAGCCTCCACCCCATATCCTTCAAGTCCTTAGGCCTGTGGTAGAAAACAAATAGGGGAATCTGCCTCATCTGATTGGGTAGTTCTTTGGATAGTTGGCCTACATCCCCGGCCCTGGCCCTCTGCAGATGTCTCTCTCACCTGGTCCCACTCTACTCAGTCACCTGCTCACTCTTATTACGCCCCACCCCACTCTCCTCAGCCTTTACTCCAGACACGTGGTTGCTATTCCCACAACACGGGTCTCTTTGGCTGTGGCTTTGCTCACACTGATCCCTCTTCCTAACTCCTCTCTTCATATCCCAATGTACCCCAACCCTGCCTACCAGAGACCCAACTTGGAGGCCACATTCCCCCAAGGGCCTTTGGCTCTCCTTGTCTCCCATGTGGCCCTTCTTTCATAATGCCCTCTGGCCAATGCGAAGGAGAGGCATGGCAGGACAAGGAGAAGGGGCGTGGGCTTCTGAGGACCCCCAAATGTGGGTTTGCATCCCAAATCTTCCCCTTTCTGGTTGTGGGAACTTGGAGAAGTCCTCTGCCCATATTTCCATGTCTTTGCTTTTTCTTCTGTTAGGGTGAGAGGTGGGGGAAGCAACCCAACCGCCGGGCTGAGGGGACCCCGGCATGGGTGAGTATGTACAACATCTGGCTGGCAACAGGCAGGGCAGCGCATGTCCACTGTGGGATCATAACATTTATCGTCCAAGTCAAGATAGTCTGAGAGCAGAAGAGAGCACTGCGAATAATTCCACCAGGGCGATAGGTGGGAACTAGGACTGTCTTGGGAGAAGCAAGCTGTTTGGTCACTAGATCGATACGCAGTGTCAGTCCTCTTCCTGCCCACACCTCTGGTAGGATAGGCTGGGGTGTCTGTGTGCCCCCAGGGGCCAGGTAGGCTTGGCCACCCAGGGGCCTGCTCAGAAACCAGCACAGGCTGGGGTGGGGGAAGCACTGAGAGAAGTTCACACCGGGAGGCAGAATCTCAGGAGGGGGAGGTGACATCCTGGAGATAAGGAAGGTGGAGCTGTTGGGAGTGGCTCCCAAAGCCAAACAGTGGAGAGGAAATCTGAGGGGTGGGGGACCCCAAATCTTAATATGCTCTCTTAGAGGTCCCAACCACTTCCATTACAGAAAATGGTAACTGCTGCCCTCATTAAGTGCTACTGGCTTTGCAAGGCAGGCACTCCTCTGAGCCTTTTCATGCATTAGGGGCAGATGGTACCATTATTATCCCCAATTCGCAGAAGAGAAAGCTGAAGCACAGAGAGCTCCAGAGTAACTTGTCCAGTGCCACACAGCTAGGCAGGACAGAGGTGGGGGTCCTACCCCAGGAGCCTGTCCCTGTTTTCAGAGGACCCTACTGCTGGCTCTACAGTTAAGCTGTGTTGCTAGGGACAAATGGCTCCCTGGGGAGGGGCAAGTCACCTTCCCACTCCAGGTCTCAATCTTGAACCTTGTGAGATCGGGGAAACTGCAGGAAGGCAGCAGGACTAGTAGATAGCAGCTTGGCTTGGAGTCAGACTAGTTTGAATCTGGCTTCATCCTGGTACGTTTCTCACTCTCACAGAGTCTCCTTTCCTCGTCTGGAAAACACCTGTTCTGTTGGGTGTCTGAGAGTCTAGATACTAAGCTGTGGGAGGTAGTGGGTGTTTATGAATGCTGGTTCCCTCTCTTCTCACTCTTCAAACTGTGCCTGCCCTGGGCTCCTCTCACCCCAAAGAGGCCAAGACTAGGGTCTCCAGATTGTTACCAAGCAAGAGCTCGTTGCCCTATGTGCATAGAAGTCAATACGATGACACCAGCTTTTGAAAAAAGGAAAAGCTTTTACTGTGAGGTTGACTGGCAAGGAGATAGGAGGCAAGGTTCAAATCCTTCTATCTGACCTAGGGTTTAGGGCTAGATTTAAGGGATTTCAGCACCGGGTCTTCCTGGACAACAGACCCTCGCTTCTGGAAGGGTGCCTCTGTTCAGACTTCCAGTCACGTCCCAGTCCTTTGGTTTGGTGGGGGGGAGCAGTTAAGGGGTTGCAAGTGCTGCTCATAAGTGGTATATCCAAGGTTTAAACTTTGGTTCCAGGTCTTGTCAGAAACAGGATAGGACCAGTTTGAGCCGCTTCTGCGATTATAGAAGCACACACTTCCATCCTGATTTGGACCAGGGATTTTGAAGGAAGGTTGTAGGGTTCTGAATCTAAGATGCTCAAAATGGTAGAAGCTGCTGTTATTTAGATTGTTATCACAGAAGGGTGCCTGACTTCAGGCCAGGGAAATGGGGACTATTCTAGCTGATGCCTTCTAGAATCAGGATAGGCTCAGAGGCTTGCTGGGGGAGGGGGCCGTGCCTACCATGGGTCCCTCGGGTGCCTTAGCTGGTAGGTTCTAGAAAAGGGGAGGAGGAGGCTGCTTCCTAATGAACAATTAGTGTCTGCTGCGTGGCTAATCATGTGGTTCTATGTAATTAAGAAGCTAATTAGTGCTGTGTCAATTAAGGTTTAATTAGTTCCCTCTTCAGAGAAGCCTGAAAGACCCTCATGCTGGAAGCTTCTGGAATGGAAGGTGGGGCTGTGGGGAAGTGGATGCAAAGAGGTACAATGGGTATTGGGGGGAAGCCCCACTTCCTCTTCTTATACCCCCTCCAGTTCTGGGATCAGTGGTTTATTGACCCTTGGCCCCACTCCCACTGGTTCTGGTCATGGCGATTTTAGGACTCTGTGAAGTTCTGTCCCCAGGGTTTGCTCATCCCAGAGTGATAATACCCCTGCACAGCTTCTGTGGAGGGATCCTTAAGGCACTGCACGCCATTCTCCACATCCGCTTTAAGGTAACTTCAACTGTCCCCACCCCCACCCCAGGAAGATGAGGAAACTGGAACCCAGAGAGGTTAAATAAATTCGCTCACGGTCAAACATCCAGTTAGGTGGCAAATCTGGGATTCAACACCAGGACTGTCAGATTCCTTCTTGTTTTTCTCTCCTCTGCTCCCTACCTAGGCACTCCATCTTCCTCTATTACTCAGCCAGGTGGCAGAGTACAGAGCCGCACAGGTTACCCTCCTGCCGACAGGAGGCTGCAGGCAGAGCAAGGCATGATGGACAGCAGGGCCCATCTGCTCCGCTGTCTGCAACAAAGGCAATTGAGAGACCACACTCATCTTGGGAGTGTAACACTTAGCGGGGTTGCCTCTTACCCTTCAGCTCCCAGCCAGCTGCTTCCCGGAGGCTCTCCCTCCCTGCCACCTTCTCTCACTCTCCTCACGGAGGGGATCCATCTCCTTTGCAAGGCAGCTTCATTTTCTCTTGGGGTCTAGTGCTGTCCATGTGTCGGGCAGAAGCCATGTTCCTCACAGTGCACAGAATCCCCCTGCCTTGTTTAAAAATGTGAACAGCTTTACTGAGATTTTGTTTGTTTGTTTGTTTGTTTATTTTTGAGATATAATTTATAATTAAGAAAGTTCACTCATTTTAAATGTACAATGCAATGGTTTTTAGTATATTTAGTGTTGACCATCACCACAATCTAATCTCAGAACAATTTCATCACCCTGAATCAAAACTCTGTGCCCATTTGCAGTCACCCCCTATTCCACCCTACATCCCCCACCTCCAGCCCTAGGCAACCACTAATCTTTCTGTCTCCACAGATATGTGTATTCTGGCAATTTCACATATATGGGATCATACAATATGTGGTCTCTTCTGACTGCCTTCTTTCAGTTAGCATGACGTTTTTCTCCTTCTTGTTATTATTCTAAATAATACTGGTGGACATCATTGAACATAAGACCTTCAAGCAGGTGTTGAAGAAGTCTTTATGGTAAATTTCTAGAAGTGAAATTGCTAAGACAAAAGACGAGGCATTTGGTTTGATCTACTCCTCACCCCCTTCTGCCTTCGTGCTCTGATTGAAATATTTTGGGGTCATCCCTGCCCTGACAGCCACCTTTCTCTAGTGCCTTTACCATCCCCTTGCTGCCACCTCATGTCCCCTTTCTCTTCCCCTCATGTCTCTCCTCTCACTTACGTCATGAGCGAGAACTCTGGCTTCCAGGAATGTCTTTGCTTGATGGTTCCTAATGCTTTCAGAATGAAGCCCAAACTCCTCAGTGGCCCTTCAAGATTTATCACACCCCCAGCCTTGTACCTTCTTCCTTCCCTGTGCACCCCAATAATTCAGCCAGGCCAGGCCCTGAGCTACCCTGAGCTGCCCATCTCCAACCCTGTGTAATCGTTTCTGTTGGCTTTTCCTCTTAACTCCAAATTCCCCAAACCAAACACCAGCTGCTTTATGAAGCTTTCCTTGATCCCTCAACCCAGAAGTGATGTCTCCAACTTCAGAGCAATGCAGACTGCAAGAGCCTGACTGGGGTCACACCTGCCAGGTTTCCTCTGCCGGGTGTGAGCAGGTTGGCATTTCTGACCTGTGACAGGGTAATCGAGGGGCCATGTGGTAAGCTCCCTACCCTGTGCTTAGATGGAGACACTCAGCACCATAACTCTGGGCCCTGGAATTGTCATTTCATTTTAACAATCCTTTTTGAACCTTTTTGGAAGCCAGTCCCTGGGTTAAGTCTGGAGGCAGGGAGAGAAATAAGACTAACCCTTGTCTACAGGGAGCCCACAGTTTAGTGGGAGAGGAGACAAGTGAACAGGTCCTTAGAAGACAAGGTGGTGAAGGCATGGGGATCCTGGGAACACAGAACACTAGTCCTACTTCCACTGGCTGGCACTTAGTGGTGGTGACCGACAGGAGCCTCTGCCTTCCCTGCTCCCACCCCCACCCCTCACCAGGAACAGGAGTAGCTGGAAGGCCCAACGAGGGAGGGGAGAAGAGAAATTTGGCTTGAAGAGGGGAGAAAATGAAACAGAACAGAGATCATTGTTCCAGTTTGACAACTTTTTCTAATTAGGGACCAATTATGTCCTCGGGTATCTAATTGGAGTCCTGGTAGATTCTTTAATTCGCTAGGTAATTACTGGCTAGTAATTCTACCAGGATGAAATTTAAGAAGAAATACATTATTACAACATTTTGGTTTTCATTGTCTTGGGGGGTTTGCCTAGAAAACACGCTAAGTGATCAGAGCTCTCTCTTCTGCCTCTGACTCCACCCCTCATTGCTCCCCACCCTTCCCCTTCAGGATCCCCCTCATGTCTTCCACTGCTCTGTGTCTCCCTTCCTGGTCACTGAGCTGGCAATCTAATTGGAAACAATTGGCCAACAAGAATATGGGGTCATCTGTATTTTTGCCTTTATAGCATCAAGTCAGCTTTTGGTAACAGAATTACTATGTGTCAGGAAACTATTCAGGTTACACACACACACACACACACACACACACACACGTTTATTTAATTTTACTACCAATGATATCACTATCAATGTCATCTTCATTTTACAGATGAGAAAACTGAGATACCAAGAGGTTAAATAACATAGGAATTTGCCTCAAAGAAATTATCCAAGATGTGCTTGAGGGTTTTATGTTCAAGGATGTCTATCATGGTGTTGTTTATAATGCCCAAGACTAGTAAGTGATTGAGCAATGGCAGGAAGTTAGAGTCTGGCTCTCCAGGCTATGTACTCAGGCACGATGCGACACTGCCCCTGAACCAGGAACCAGGAACCTCTGTGAGATCATTCCTTCTCCACTTATTAAAATGTTATTGAGGTATAACTGACATTTGCTGCACATATTTAAAGTGTATAATTTGATAACATTTGATGTATGTGTCCACGCATGAATCTATCACCACAGTCAAGACAGCGAACAGATCCATCTCCTCCAAAGGTTCCTGTGATAGTCTATCATCCCTTCCTCATGTTCCTTCCCACTCACCTCCATCCCTAGGCAACCACTGACCTGCTTTCTCTCACTATAGATTAATTGACATTTCTAGAATTTAACCTAAATGGAATCATACACTATGCAGTCTTTTTTTCCTCTGGCTTCTTTTAGTAGGCATAAGTACTTTGAGATTCATCCATGTGTTGTAGTATCAGTATTTCATTCCTTTTTATTGATAAGTAATATTCCATTATATGGATGTACCATAATTTGTTTATCTCTTCACCTTTTGATAGACATTGGGTGGTTTAGAAGTTTGTAAATAAAGCTGTTATGAACATCTGCGTACAAGTGTTTGTATGAACATATGCTTTCATTTCTCTTGGGTAAATACCTAAGAGTAGAATGGCTGGGCCATTTGGTGGATGTATATTGAACTTTTAAAGAAGTTGCCAAACCGTTTTCCAAATTGGTTGTACAATTTTATATTCTCGCCAGCAACATATGCGATTTCCAGTTCCTCCACTGCCTCAGTTATATTTGGTATGGCCAGTCTTCATTTTGGCCATTCTAATAGGTTATGCAGTTGTATCTCACTGTAGGTTTAACTTTAATTTCCCTAATGACTAATGATATTGAATATCTTTTCATATGTTTATTTGCCATCCATATTTTTCTTTGGTGAAATGTCTGTTCAAATCTTTTGCCCATTTGTATTGGGTTGCTTATCTTCTTTTTATTGAGTTTTGAGAGTTCCTTATGTATTCTACATACAAGTCCTTTATTATACAAGTGATTTGCATACATTTCACACCAGTATGTGGCTTATCTTTTCATTTTCTTAATATATCTTTTGAAGAGCAGAAGATCTTAATTTTGGTGAAGTTGATTTTATCAATTTTTTTCTTCTATAGTTTGTGCTTTTTTGTTTGTCCTATCAAAGATAAACCCAAAGTCACATTTTCTCCTATGTTTTTTTTTTTTTCCTACACTTTTTATTGTTTTAGGTTTTACATTTAGGCCTATATCCATTTTGCCTTAATTTTTAAAAATAGTGCAATTTATGGGTCGAAGTTCATTGTTTTATAGATGGATAGGCAGTTCTAGCACCACTTGTCAAAAAGTTGATTCTTGCCTTGGCAACTTTGTTGAAAATAAATTGATCATATATGGTACGCATCTATTTCTGGACTTTCTATTCTGTTTCATTGATCTATTTGTCTATCAATTCCATCAATTTATCTGTCTTGATTACTGTCTTGATTATCTATCTTGATTATTTTGTATTTATAAATAAGATAGTGCAAATTCTCTAAAATTGCTCTTATTTTTCAGTCATTTTGGCTATTGTAGGTCATTTCTCTCTATATATAAATTTTAGAATCACCTGTCAATTTTTACATAAAATCCTGCTGAAATTTTAATTGAGATTGCATTGAATCTACAGATCAATTTTGGGAAGAAATGACATTTTAACAAAATTGAGTTTTCTGATCCATGAACACAGTATATCTTTCCATTTCTTTTTTTAAATTTCTCTCAGCAATGTATTTTAATCTTTTTGGTGTACCAGTTTTGCACATCTTTTGGAACTAAGTATTTCATAGTTTTCAATGCTATTATCAGTGTTTTTCTTGTAATTTTGGACTAACTAGAGGTTTATCAATTGTGTTGAGTTAAGTAATCAGCTTATGGTTCATTTTCTCTTGTTTTTCTGTTTTCTATTTCATTGGTTTCTGCTCTGATCTTTGTTATTTCTTTTCTTCTGATTTTTTTTGAGGGCTATTTCTCTTGCTTTTCTTTATCTAGTTTCTTTCAGTGGAAGTTCTGGTCATCGATTTGAAATCTTTCTTCATTTCTAATAAAAGCAGTTAGTGGGATCATTTGCCCTCATAGCGCTGTTAGCCAAATCTTAAAAAATTTTGATATGTGTTTTCATTTTCATTCAGTTCAAAATGTTTCCTGGAGCGTGGTAGTGGTGAGGTTAGAAAGCTATGAAAGAGTCTCTTTCCCTTCCAACCCTGGGCTTGCTTTCACAAACTTGTCCTCCTCCACACTCTGCTTTCTGCTTTCCCAGCCACACAGCTGGATGCTCTGCCTTTGGCAGCAATCCTATTAGTCCAGGCTGGGTCTGGAGGGAGAAGCAGCTCTGACTCCCAGAACTAAGGGGTGCCAGGCTGAAAGGATATACAGTGAGAAACTTTCCAAGGATGAGGGTTCATTGTGGGACAGTCAGGGATCTGCAGACAGAGATGGGTAGTCATTCTGGAACTTTGAGCTTCTCGAACTGGGAGGTCAGCAGGCTGTATGAAAATGACCTCTGGTGGCCTTCACTCTTCCTAAGGAAAAGGATGTGGTGGGGCCAGTTGACCATTATGTCCATCATTTGTCCATTTGGCCTCAAATCCATTTCTTGCCTTCTTCTGCTCTGCTCTGCTGTGAATCACAGGGCCATGGCCCTTGGGGCCTGCATTTTTCAGCTCCTGTATCAGCTGGCTTCCACCTGAGTTCAGTGTGTGGTGGTCACTGGAGGGAGATGGTAGGACAGAAGAAAGGGAAAGGTCAGAGTTTTGTCTCCCTTTTGCTTCGGGTGGCCTCTCCAGAAGCAGTTATGTCCTCTCTGTGGCTCCTGCCCCCCGAATAGCCCTTTTGAGCTCAGCTTCTGGTAAGTAGCCCCCACTGTGGTTTAGCTCCTTCCACACGGCCCTGGGCTCTAGTGACCCTCCTCCTGTTTTCCCTCTATCCTTTCCCAGTGTTGTTAATCACTAGGGCGCCTCACCATCTCATTGGCTTCTCAGTTCTTCTACCACACATTAAACTCATTACCTGTACTGGATCCTCCCCCACATCCCCAACGCACGCACACGATTTGGAATTCTCTGAGTTTTCCTAACTGGTCCCAACTCAGAGCCATCATCCAAATTGGAGTGGCCCCTTTGGCTAGAGTTTTAGGAAAAGACCCCCCAGAGATGGCTAGCTTCCTGCATGGCTCAGCCACCCATCCCTGTTCCAATCAGACATGATCAAGTTCAGGGCAGCCACAACTGTCCAGCTTCAAGGGGGCACCATTCACACAGAGTCAGTGTGAACAGTGGCCCCCTGAGGTTTCAGTGGTAGGCCCTTCTCTGGGCAGTGGGGTTGGTTTCACTCAATGTACTGTCAAGATGCATGACAACTTTAGTAGAAAGAACTACTTGGTGCCTATATTTGGGGAGATGGGTGTGTCTTAAGCATCAGTTCATATATCTTCTTCCCAGCAAACTTTCCCTGCTTCTTCTGGAACAATATCCCTGATGAGGTTCTCAGTTACCACAGCCCCCTCCCCAACAGAAGTACAGATGATCCAGGCCTGATCAATCAGTACGTCCAAGGCTCCTGGCAACAGTGACTCATCCAGAAAATGGACATTTAATCCAAGAGAGCCACCCAGAATCCTAGGATTGATAAACTATGCAAAGAGTCCCTTTTCCCACTGGTGTTGATGGCATGTCTGATTTCTATCAGCCTTGCTCTCTTCCCACCTACCAGTGTGGAGGGGATCTGTCTGCCATAGGGGACATGGAGGCCAACACACAGGGAGTCACAGAGGTGAGATAGCAAGAAAGAGAGAATCCCAGTTCTTATTGATTGCTGAGATCTTCTTTTTATTCTACAAATACCATAGTGTTTCTTCCAGCTATGAAAGCCAATAAATTCTGATTTAGACTCTCTGATAACTTGCTGTGACACCTGGGCTGTCACTTCCTGTAGCAGACAGTGTTGACTGCCTGCCTGCATTCATTAGGGTTGTATCTGCTGCAACTTTTGTTCTCTCTCACGTAGATAAGTTTGAAAATTGTAGTATAGAGCTGGGATAGTGCTCTGCTCCTCAAGGTTCTCAGAGCTCACTGCTCTGCCATGGCCCCTATTCTCGTGGTCCAGTGTGGTGGCATCTACATTCTTGGCAGCAAATGAAAGAAAGATCAGAAAAGAGGGCATGGACTTGACAGCCATGTGAAGGAGCAACTTTGGGAGCAGATCCCCTGTCCCATCAAACTTGCAGATGACTGTAGCTCTTGCCAACATCCTGACTACAACCTCAGAAGAGACCCTGAACCAGAGCCACTCAACTCAGCCACGTCCAAATTCCTGACCCATAGATCCCCATTGTTGTTTTGAGCTATTAGGTTTAGGTTTATTTATTATGTAGCAATAGGTAACAAATACAGTATTTATTCACTAAATAGTAGTTCCCTTTCCTTTCTGGAAAGACCTTTCTCTTCTGCACTACTCTCTCCTACTACGTGAATCTCACTCCTCAGAAATGCTTCCCATAAGGTCTTAGGATGCATGTAACTACCCGCCCCATGTAAAATGGCTCTGTGGCATTCAAAAGAAGGAAGAATTCAGAGTGAGGGTCATCCTCAGAGACATCGAAATCCCATGTCCTCTTCAGGGCACAAGTCGTCACATAGGTGTGATGTAAAAGAAAACATGACAAGCCAGGTATGGAGAGAGCTGGCTTCTCAACCCGCCAGGGCGCTAAGTAGGCCTGGAGTCTTGGTGGAGTCACTGTCCCTCTGATCCTCAGGTTCCTCTTATTATGTAAAACCCTTTCTCCCTTCCCAGTCTCACGTGTGAGTCAGCGATATATATGTAAAACTTTTTCTTGAAGTACAGCATTCACACAAATTTCATACATCATAACCAAACAGTTCAGTGAATTTTTATATGCTGAACACATTCATCTAACCAGCACTCAGATGAAGAAGCAGAAGCTTACCAGCCCCCTAGAAGTCCTGCATGCCACCTGCCCACCCTTACCCCACTCCCCAATTACAATGAATAGCAGTAACTGACTTTCAACACCATGGGCTGGTTTTTCCTGTCCTTGTACATGGACATCTATGTACCTGTTTCATATGTACCTATCTGGGAATCGCTGGGTCGTATGGTATGTATACATCCACTTTAGTAGATTTTGCCAAAGGAGCTACACCAACACTCGTGGTGGTGGTGTACGAGGGTTTCAGGTGTTCAATACCCTCGTGAGCTGAGTGCTCTCCACCTACCTACAGGAAAAATAGGGAAGGTGGTGGAAAAAAGCTGAACTTCTCCCTGGAAGTGGGTGGCAGCAGAAAGGTGAGGCTAATGACACCCTGGGAGCAGGGTTAGAGGAGGGAGTTGCAGCCTGTAGGGAGCGTGGCCACAAGAAGAGTCTGGAAGAGCCATTTCTTACTTTCCTTCTAAGCTAAGCAGGTAGAGGAGGCTGAGGCGATCACTCAACCCTCAGTGACTCTAATAGGGCTGAGGTTGAAACTCACCTCTCTCTACAGGATTTGTCTTCACATTCTCCTTACACTAAAGTGGAAATCACTCACCCCCTGTGCCTGGCCTGTGGTGGTAGAGTCCAAAGGGTCCCCTGGAGAAAAGTGGGGAAAGGCTGTGGCAGACCTTATCGTGGCCTCCGCAACCCTGCTCCTGTTAGCCCCTTTCTCCCTGCCCATTCATGAGTCAGGGTTGGTCTGTCTGCCAATCACTGCAAGGCCATTGTGGGTGATGAGGCCCGCCTGGCCCTATTGGCCTTACCAGTGAAGAGCTCTCTAGTCAACCTCTGCCTGCCGGCATCTCTAGCCCTTGGCTTCTTTCAGCAGCCCAATCAAGCAGCAAATGACAGAAAATTGACACTCCTTTGGGAACAACCTTCCACCAGGGACTGTAAATTAGGTATATAAATACTTCAGCTCCCTCAAAGACACGCGTCTTCCAGTCACCCTTCATGGTAACCAATTTGATAACACACCCCTTACTGGCTGCCTTCTCTCCCAGTCTCACTCCCCCTGCCCCTACCGATGTTTCCTGGAACCCCCTCCTGAACAAACTTACTTGCACTCAAAGCCTTGTCTAGGGCCTGCTTCTGGGGGAGCCCAACCTAAGACCATGTGTGACCCAATCTGGACAAAGATATAAGTAGACCCACTAGGAACTTCTAGAAAAGATCCCCCCTCCTCTGGTAAAGGGTGCAGGTGTAGAAGGCCTCTCTTTCCTACAGGCTTTTTTGTTCTGCGAAGATGCTGTGTGTAAGCTTAATGTGTGGGGCTACAATAACCACTCTGCAACCAGGAGGGGAGACGGGGACCACATGTGGAGGTGACAGAGCAGAAGGATGGACCAGGCTCCTTGATGGCATCTTTGACTGTCCCAATTACATTGGAGTCACCTACTTCTGCACTTTTTGTTAAGGAGACAATATATGTCCTCACAGATTAAGCCACTTTTATCTGGGTTTTCCGCTGCTTACAGCCAAATTCATCAGTTACTGATATAGGCCTTGTCTCAGAGGCGTTACCGCTAGAACCGACATCCCCCCACTACCACCTTGAGGCTCCCAATCTGTGGCCCCAGAGACAGGCTAAGAGGCCAAGAATGGGGTGGGGGCAGAGAGGGCTGACGACTTGGACTCCACAGGTGGCTGAGGACCTAGAGCTGAGGACCAGGGACCCCATAAGGGAGAGGGACATATGGACATTGGGTATTGGGGGTCCCAAGGACAGGGGGTGGGGAGGGCAAGAAGGCAAATCCCTCATTAATCTGGCCAGGGTGAGCGTTGTTATTGTTATTATTATGAAGCATCTCAAGGCTCACACTCATCCTGGCCTGGCTGGGCCCTACTAATGGCCCCATAAATCCCAGCCATAAAGAGTAATGGGGGGAGACAAATGAGATAATTAGGAATAAATCTCACCGAGGTCTCTATTCAGCAGTGTCCCTGGAACTGGCCAATCTTCCGAGCCATTAGCCGGGCCCCTAATTAATGCGAAGCCTCCAGTGCTGTGGAGGCTTCAGGCATGGGAGGGACCTGGGCTGAGGGGCACCACTGCCCCCACAGCCCATGGTGGGTGACCTTGGGAGGGCCTGAGGGAAATGTGCCCACAGCCTGCCTGCTTTACTTTTTTGTCTCCAGGGCCTTACAGACACTTTGTCTTCCCTGTCCCGTCTACCTTGCTATCTCTTCGCCTCCTTTTCTTCATCTCACTCTGTCTCCCATCTACCTTCAATCTTTATTTCTCTCTTATCAGACAGTCATTGTCTGCATCATTTGGTCATGGAAGGTCTGAGTTAGCAGGAATTGTGGGGGCCACCTGCAACAATCTTCTACCATCTGTCCTCCCTGCTACCAGTCAACACTAGGGCTAAGAACCCATCTACATCCCCTACCCCCAGAACAGTCCTTGGAACAGGGAGGCCCCCAGCCCACGCTGCTGCAGTCCATTCCACAGTTTTCACGGTTAGAGCGGCCTCTCCTGCCTGGAGCTGGGAGCCCTCTCCTTGCTATGCTTACTTCTTGGTCTTACCTCTGCTTTCTGGAGCCTGAGAATAAGCCTCACTCTCCTTTCAGGCTACAGATAGTTGAAGGCTATTGTCCTAACTTCTCTTCTCTAGCCAAATGCCCTGAGCTGCAATATTTGATAACTTGAGGTTCCAGACAGGCCTCCCAGACCCAGGTACCTGCTCTGGGCCACCCATGGTAGTCTGAGCCCATAGTGACACCTATTGTTTTCATCTGCCAGCCGTTACTAACTTTTTTGTTACAGCACCCTTACTTCTCTGGGAAGCTTTCTTTCACCGATTCCATATCGTTCTGGAGGGGCCACCAAGTAACCCACCCTCCCTGGCCACAGAGGCCTGGCCCATCATAGCCCTCAGTCCCCTGACACAGTGACTAGCCCAGGGATGAGCCTTAGTGCCTGACCTGGACCTCCCCCCCTCACCCTTCCCTAGCTCCCAGGTGGCAAAACTGAGGAATGCCAAGTAGACACAGCGTGTGACTACATCCCCTCACCCCATCCCCTCACTTGTCTGTAGTAGAAAGGAATAAGGCTGTAACCCAGAGAGAGGTACCCCCAGAGGTGGCAGGAATCATAGGATATAGGGCTACTACAGGGTTAAGGGAAAGTAGCAAAAGCGGATGAGGAGCAAGGGAGGCTGGGAAGAGGTGGAGGGTGAGGGAATGACTGGGGCAACAGCAGAACTGTGGCCACAGGCAGCATCCCTTATCAGCAGCCTGTGTCTCCTTATCATCCTAGGAAAGTCAAAATGTGGAAAGGGACATAAACTCAGTGGAGACAAGGGGTCAGATCTGCGATCTCTGTCCCCTCTGCTGCCCCTTGTGTGGACTGAGACTCCTGCCCTACTTCTCCCCACAATCCCCTCCCTTCCTATGCAGGCGGCCAGCACTGAGAGCTCCTGAGCTGCTTTCCTATGTCTGCAGCAACTATCCCAAGGGCCTGGGGAGCAGTCCTCAGTCCCCTAGTGCTGCCTTGTCTCCCCAGGGCAAGTGGCCAAGCCCTCAGGGCTTGATCAACTACAGGCAATCCAGCCCTGGGGCTGCTTAAAGGGGTCCTGTTCTGGCAGCTCGGGAGCCATGGGTGTGGTGGGGCTGAAGCTCTGTTTGCCCTGCTCTGGGTATGAGCACAGGAAATGTCAACAAACTGTGCCAAAAACAGGCAGAAGCCGATGGAGGCTGTAAACGCAGAGGGGTAGGCTGACTACTCCTCCCCTCACAAGCCAGCTTCTGGCTCTGCTACTTGCTTGGTCACGGGGCAAAATTTCTTGGGTTTTGTGCACAAGATCACACAGTGGTCATGGGCAGTCATGGCCAGGGACGACTTAACTTGGCCTCACCACCTTTTCCTCCCACAAGCGTGGTAATTAATGCCCATCTTGGGTTAGGCATGAGGGTGGCGTCTCAAGAAGTCGGGGCAAAGAGGCTCGCCTGCTGCTCCACAGGTCAAGGAAAACCGAAGCAGTAGGCTATTTCTCTGGGCAGCACGGTTACCAGTAGATTTCCCAGTTTCACTGCTGTTCCGTTGTACACATAAGGAAACTGAGGCCCAGAGAGTGAAAGGGCCTTCCCTGGGGCCCACGGCAGAACCAGGGCTGGAACTGACAACTGGATCAGACCAGCTGGTTGGAGAGCAGATATTGGGAGCCAACAGGGAATGGCCATGGAGTGGAAGGGAAGCGTCTAGAACTAGGGCTTGCCCTAGAAGGGTATCTGGGCAGGGTTCGGTGGATGAGTGGCCTTCAAGATAAGTACCATCTGTTTCCCACCAGGGATGAGGGCTACCTGGGGTGAGGAGGAGTGGACATAGGGCTCAGAAGCACAGCCCTGGCTCCCCAGGGCTGGCAGTGGTTGCAGACGCTGAAATATGAGGTGTGTGGGTGCATGTACGTGTATGTGTGCTGTGTGTGCTGTGTGTGTGTGTGTGTGTGTGTGTGTGACTGTGGAATCTATGTGAGTATGTGATTGTAGGGAGAGTCTGAGTGAGAAAGAGAGGGAGAGACAGAAAGTGTGTGTGTGTGTGTGTGTGTGTGTGTGTGTGTCCGTCCGTCTGTGTGTCTACTGGGGGCAGGCAGGCTAAATCCTTCCCCTGTCCCGCCCCCACTCAGCTCAGCCTCTCAGGTTTCAGCCACTGTCCTAAAGAAAACAGCCTGCCTGGAGCCTGTGGCAGGAAATCGCTATTTGGATTGCAGAGGCGCCTCTTCCTGCCATGGTCCCCACAGAGGGGAGAGGGCCAGGGAGGGGGCCTTCCTGCCCACCTGGACCAGACCCTGGGTTGGTCAGGAGCACTCCCACCCCTCATCCTGGGCCTCCAGCCTCCTAATGTCCCTCAGACCCCAGCCTTGGGGAAGAAGACCTGAGGTTGTGCCAGAAGTGGATGCTCCCGGAGGGCCACGGGAGCAGACTGGCACACCCTCATGGAGGGCGACTGGGCAGTCCTGTCAGTCACACACGCATGCACCCTGAGGCCCAGCAATCAAACTCAGGAATATTCTAAATAGAGCTCCTTCATGCAAACATGTTCACACAACCTTGTTCGTAACAGAGAAATAAATGGAAAGGACTAAGCTGGAGCAGGGTAACTGGACTGTAGTTCACCCTTCAGTGAAACTCCAGAAAAGAAAGATCCCCAAGATAAACGATTAAGTGACAAAAAAAGGTACAAGATTATGTGTATAGGATTTTGACATTTTTGTTTGAAAAAAAGGGAAAATAATACATGTAAATGCTCGCATATGCACAGATTAGGCTTTTGAAATTTTTGTACCTTGGGCATGCAATAACTGAGCAAAAACTTGAGATAAACAGATAAATAAATGAACATTGGGGGTCTAGGAGATGGGGCTTCTCTCCCGCCTTTGATACTATGTGACCCTGAGCAAGTCACTTCCTTTCTGTGTCCAGGGTTTCCTATGTGGTCCTAGAGGGCAGAGAACCTTGACCATTAGCGAGGTGAGTCCTGTGTTCGCGTGTGTGAGTGGGAAGATCAGGGGAGCGGGGTGGGGGTGGTCCCTCTCATCATCTCATATTACCTCCTCCTGTTGCAACTGCAGCCCACTGCAAAGGCCATGGGCTGCTCCCTCCTATGACATTCTTTAAGAGAGTTCAGATTTCATTTGGCCCTTTTTCTGAGCTGCCTCCCTCCCTCTGGAATCCCTCCAGACCACTCCAGACTTTACCAGTTTCCCATGAGGTCTCCACTTTTCAAGGCCTTCTTCAGCCATATCTTCTCCTCGGGATAATCCAAGTCTGACCACAGGCGTCCTCTCACTCATCTGGACCCCTATGGCCTACTCCAGGTCCAGGATGGGGGGAAGAGTCTCAGTCCAGCTAGCCTTCCCAACTGTCAGCATATACTCTCCCTAGGGGAGCCCTGCCATGCTCAGGTCTGCCCCTCCCCTTGCACATCAAGGGCACTAGACACATGGCCTCTGAGATTCCTGCCAGTCCTGCTGGTTTCTTCTTTCCCAAGCCCCCCGGCAGTAGAGGAAGACCAAAGTTGGCCCGTGTGACCCCCCGCTCAAGCCATACCCGCCTCCCAGTGCAGCCCAGGAGCAAGCCCAGGCTGTGCCAGGCCTAGGGTGCCCCCTCTAGGCATGGCTCTGCCTCTGCCCTGACATAGGCACCACCCCGCACCTTGGAGTCATCACGGGAAGGGCTTCAAGATGTTGGAGTCAGCAGGAGATTAATTAATCAAAACTGAACACATCTGTTGTTAATTAATTTCATGCCAAAGGTTAACTCTTACTTTTCTGGGTTTCCCTTCCCTTTGGCAGGAAGAGGGAAATAATGGTGGGGAGTTGGTAGCCTCTTTCCTTCCTTTCCTTAGCAGGGAGCATGAACAGGGGAGGGTAGGGGCCCCAGAGGGCATCCGTTCAGGTGCTTTGTAGGGGGTTGTGGGGAGTGTTTGCTTTTGAGAGTTATGGCCCATGGATGTTACTCATGAGTGCTGAGGAAATTTGAGATGAACAAATACCTTTATTTACAGCAACAAATATAACAGACCCTCCCTCCTTTCCCTCTCTGTCTCCTTAGAGTCTTTTCTATATCGTTCTCCCTCAGCCCCGCCCCAGGTCCAAGCCCAGCCCTGCCTGCTCGGGTCACCGTATGGGTCAGGCCCCGACAAGAATCCAGGAAAGGAGACCAGGGAGGGGCTTGGCTGAGGGCAGGGTGGGGTGTCTCTTTTCACATTTTGCTGTCCTTTAAGCCTGGGGCGGCAGTGGGAGGCGGGCACCTGGAGCAGTGAGAGGTAGAGAAGCACACAGCCCCGCTCATCCCTGCCTTCCCGTTCCTGCCGCCTCCCCCAACTTTCACAGTGTTCTGCAGCCCTGGCAGCTGGTCCAGGGGCAGTTCCCACCCAAGCCCTCCCCAGCGAGGTCCTCGGTGCTGTCTGTCCCTGGTAGCCAGCAGCAGGACAGGCTCTCTGTAGTGGGCCCAGCTTTTGTGCCTGTGGCCTCCGGAGCGTGCCCTCTTCTCACTGGGCTGGGGTTCTGAGAAGGCACGGGTGGGGGAGACAGGACCAGGGGAGGGGGCTGATAGAGCTTTGCACGACAGCCCTGGGGCCATCCCCGCCGGGATGACACTGCTGGGACCTCGGCGGGTCAGGAGGAGAAGCAGAGCCCACAGCACTCCATGCAGATCTCCAGGCAGTCGGCAGACTCGCAGCAGGCGTCCAGGATGCCGCAGTCCAGGTCGCAGGGCAGGTCGCAGTCGGCGCACTCGCCCGAGCCGCAGCAGCAGCAGCAGAGGCACGAGTCCTCAGAGCTGCAGGAGCCGCACGTGGCGCAGTCCAGGACGATGTTGCACAGCGTCAGGAACTCACAGAACAGGCAGGACAGGATGCAGTGGACGCAGCAGTCTGCGGTGGGAGGGCGGGGTGGAGAGGGTGGGTGGCATAGCCGGGGGCAGGGGACCCAGCCACAGTGGGACGGATGGGCGGGTTCACTGAGTGCTCACTGCTCGCAGTCAAGCTCATGCAACCCTCCGGCAGCTCCATTAAGTGGGAGCTGTGAGGAGCCTCACTTATGCACAGAGAGTGACTTGCACACACAGATACCTACCGGGTAAGCTGCAGAGCAACGGTTCAGCCCAGGCAGTCTGGATCCCGAATCTCTGCTTTAACCCCCCTTAGCCAGTTATTTAACAGACACGGAGTTATGACATACATGTTCCAGGCACTGTTCTAAGTGCTGGGCATGAACCAAACTCATTTAAACTTGCAACAATTCCATGAGGAGGGGCTACGATTAGCCCCCACTTTACAGATGAAGAAACTGAGGCTGAGGAGTCACTTTAAAATATATCCAGAATCCTACCACTCTGCTCATCTCTGCCAAGGCAACTGCAACAGCCTCCTTGCTGGCCTTCCACCAACAACCTGTGACTCCCTCTCCCTGAATCTACTTCTTACACAGTGGGCCCCTTGAAAAACTTCAGTGGGATTCCATCTCTACTGTGCTCAGAACCCTCCACTGGTTTCCACCTCACTAGAAGTAAAAGATAAAGAGCTCACAGTGGCCCCCAAGGCCCCCTGTGATCTGGCCTCCTTCTGGTACTCTGTCCCCTGGATCACTGCTGTGGCCACACTGGCTGCCCCGGTCATGTTCCTGATCCCCAACAACCTCCCACCCCAACCCGGAATTCTCTTGCCCCAGATAAATGCTCCGCTCACTCCCTCACCCTCCTTCATTGCCCAGATGTCACCCTCTTTAATACCACATCTTGTCCACCCCACCCAGCACCCCCATCCCTTTGCCCTGGTCTGCTTTGCCTGTCATCCATAGGACTCGTCACCTTCCACTGCACTACACAGCTTTTTCTTCCTACTAAAACGTAAGCTCTGAAAGGGCAGGCGTCTTTGTCTGTTTTGGTCACTGATATGTTACGAGTCCCTAGAAGAGTGCTCCGCACATTGTAGGTGTCGAGTAAATAAATGGTAAGTGAATTAATGCATGAGCCCACCCTTGGGCACCCAGCACTGGTAAGTGGTAGAGCTGGGAACTGAACCCAGAAAAACTGGCTCTGGAATCCATGCTTGAAAGCGCTCAGTGTGCTGCCAGTATGCTGAGCTAGCACCCCTCCCACGGACCAGGCCATGGGGCAGAGTGTCCAGTTTCCCTGACTAGGTAGGCTCCTGGCACGTGCTGGTCCTGTGGCAGTCTCACACTGCCATGGAGAGGGTCTGACTCGCCCAGCCCTTTCCTGTGTGGAGGGAGTAAGGTCTCGCACAGTTGGAACCCCTGCAAACTGTCTACAAACTGGATAAGAAAGTGCTCTTCCAGTGCTAACCTGATGAGGTCACTACCTTGTTTAAAACCCTTCAATGGCTCCCTGTTGCCTTCCAGATAAAGTGTAGGTCCACGGCAAGGTTGACAACCCCCTGAGCTCCTGCCTGCCTGGACTCTCACTTTCCACCATTCCTCACCTCGAACTTGGTAATCTAGCCACACTAGCCATTTCTCACCTCTGTGCTAATAATGCCCCCTTCCCCCACAAGCTAGATAGATCCTCCTACTCAAGCTTTAAGGCTTGCTCAGACTCCTCCAGAACCTTTCTAGGCTCTCCTCCCCAGCTTGCTTGGCTAGAGTGGGTTCTCATAATTCCCATGTGTGTGACTTCATCACTGTATTTATCACACCATATGGTGATTACCTGTTGTGTCTCTCTTGAGAGTTTCGTAAGGCCATGGACTGGGTACCCAGCACACATCACAGTGCTCGGCTCATAGCAGATGCCCAGTACACTTTAAATGAATGAGTACCTCTTTCATAAATTAAATTGTTGGGCAGAATCTGCTCTGCAGGGTGGGAAGGTTTATGAATACACTACGTACAAATGTGTACATTGAATCCTGTCTGCAGATGACCAGGCCAGAGTCCCTCAACATGAACAGCAATCACTTAAAAATTCTGGGGTTAAGGTCAAGCACCATTGAACTAAGAGAGCTGGCTCCCATGCTGAATCGATGCCCGGTGGGGCAGGGGGAGCTGGCTGCCCAGTGTGGCCTTCCAGAGGACCTTCGTGTTGCAGGAACAATGACTGGTGTATCTGGGTCCTCTGACCTCCTACTGTACCTTGCAGCCCCTGGCCCACCCCCAATTAAGCATCTGATGGTGCATCATTTTATTCTGCTAGGTGTTCTGCTTTTACTAAACAGATGGTCCACTCCTTGGGGAAAACTTGTTTCCAGAAACAGGGTGGCTTAAGCTGGATCAGCCCAGATGGCTCCATTACTTATTACATCAACTCTGGGAGAGCAGGGGTGGGAAGGGTTGGCCTTGAGAACGCAGATACATCTCAGTTTACCCAACAATCTCTACAAGGTTCTCTGATTTGAGTCTTGCATCAGATGTCCTGGAGAGCTTGTTAAAAGCAGGCTCCTGACCCACCTGGAGGTTCAGATCCAGTGGGCCTGGCACGGGGCTGATGCTGTACTTATAACCAAAAACCTGGTGAAGATGCTGCTGCTGGTCCCTGCATCCTGCCTTGAGGAACCTGGCTTTGGAGGCCCCTCCTGGGGACCGGTGGGGTACTTACCTTCCTGCGCCTGGAGAGGGATCTGGGAGGCAGCGGATTTGGTGCTGCCCTTGCTTTTCTTGCTGCCCTGGCTGGCAAGAGATGGGTGTGATTGCAACTTCCGGTGGGCCTTGGAGCCACCCAGGGCACCATTCCCCGAGCGCCTGGCGCTGCTTAGCTCTGAAGGGTGGCCAGGGCCATTCGCCAGTAGTGGGGTGCAGCCCAAGGGGTTCCCCTGAGGCTGGCCTGGAGAGACAAGGAGAAAGGGGAATGGAAGCAAGGTGGGGGGCTGCCCAGCCTCCCAGAGCTCTGCTCTACTCTTGCTTGCTTTGTTCTTACATATACCACAGGTCACCTAGATGGACTTGTATCCTGCATATGGAGAAACTGAGGTCCAGAGAGCAGAACCGACTTGCCTAGAGGCACACCATGAAATAGCAAATTGAGCCTGGCTCCTGACTCCCGGGCCAGCACTCACTCCAGAAAAGACACAGATGCAAAGCAACGGAAGGGGCTCAGAGCCCTGGACCCTACCTTCGTACCCTACATGAAATCCATTCTCTTGCTCTTGGGATCCTGGGATTTTGGCAAAAGTGATGGCAGTTGGGGGTGGAGGGACAGGGACAGTTTGGCTGGGTGGCAGAAGACAGCAGTGAATCAGTTAACCTTCATCTCAGCCTCTGCCAAGCCCCCAGCTGTTTTTGCCCTTGGTGTGCTGGGTGAGTTATTAGAAACATCTGTTTGGAGATGAACGCCTGGCTCTGGAATCCAGGGGCTCCTCACAGCAGCCCCTCTATCTCCTGCTCCTCCACTGCCCTGCCCCATTGGCCTCTATGGTGCGGCTGGCAGAAGGAGTTTGCTGAGGGGTCTGGGCGAGGAGGAAGAGAAGAACAGAAGATGGAGGTCAGCCGGAAGACCCCCGAGGCCAAGAACCCCTGAGTGCCCATCCCAGGTTGAGGGACCAGACTTTAGCTTTATCAGTGGGGTGTAGGAAAGCTGGCCCTGGAGATCTCCCAAAATACCCAGTTCTTTCCCTTACCTCTCTCGGGTTTGCTCACCTGAAAGGCATAGTTCTGTTCTCAAGATATGAGGGCGTGTGTGTGCATGCGTGCGTGTGTGCATGCGTGTGTGCATGCGTGTGTGTGTGTGTGTGTGTGTGTCAGGGGAGAGGACTGAGAAGGGGACGTGAATTGCTCCGGGACCCTCAGCTGCCCAGGGCAGGACCTGGGCACTCCTGGGCAGGACCCTCAGGCCCTGAGGACCTTTGTAAACATAGGTCACGTCCATCTCTCAAGCACTGGGGTCTGGACCCCTAACTCCCTCCAGGCCTGGCCTCTGTATTTGAACTGTGGTGGGAGGAGATGGAAGAGTGGAGGCTGAGGAGAGGGGACAGTGGCCTTGTTCCCGTGTGTGCCTGAGGGTGTTGGGCCTTCTAGTAACAGTAGCAGTCATGCCACTGAGCACTTACTGTATGCCAGCTACTATTTTTAGCCCTTAACATGGTAGTTATCCTCTCTCTGGACCTTCTCAGTATCTCTACAGGGCTGTATTCTCCTTTTGCAGATGAAGAAATTTAGTCCTAGAGAGGTACAGTGACTTGCCCAAGGTTGCACAGCTAGTAAGTGTCAGAGGTGGACCAACTGGGGCTCAGAGTACAGAGGGCAAGGAGGGGCAGAGGCTGGGAGACAAGCTGCTATTATCACAACAGTCACTATGCTTATAACTAGTAGTTTACATGTTCTAAGCTGTTACTAGGTGCCAGACACAGTGATAAGAGCTTTACATGTCATAACTCTTTTAAGTATCACAATAGATCTATTGTTAACCCCATTTCACAGATGAAAAACTGAAGCCCAAAGAGGATAAATCCTGCCAGAGATTCCACAGCTAGGAAGTGCATGGGGAGAGGATGGAGACTGGGAGAAAGGAGTGGAGGACAAGGTGCGGAGTCAGGGGGAGGATGGAGACAGGACTTTGGAGAGGCTCCACGCTGGGAGAGGTGTGGCTGGTGCCTGCATCTGGGTAAACAGGGTTAAGGCCATGGGAAGTGGCCAGGCCTGAATCATCATGCCCCCACCTTTTGGTCCCATGGGGGTGACTGGGCTAAATCCTTGGCCAGCTTTGGTGCCCCCTGCCCTGTTGCCTAAACATGGGCACAGTGACCAGAGGGCGGGCATGTGTGGTGAGCTGAGGGCTCTAGGGGGTGTGGGCAGACACAGAGCTTGCCTGTGGCCATAGCTGTGGGGTGGCCATGGGGGCTGAGTCACAGAGCAAACATTCAGAGCCCATAGACACAAGAGTGTCTGTCCAGCTCCCACCCAGGCCCCCTCCTTCGTGGCTACGGTGCTGACCTCTTTCTCTCAATTCTGCTAATGGGCATGTCCAGAGGTGGCTGGGGGCAGTGTGCTCACAGGATTTAGTAATCCTGACTCCCAGAGAGTCCAGCTTCGCCCCAGATGCTCTGTCTGAGGTTGGCTTCCCACTCAGTAGCCCAGCGAGGCAGGCAGGCATAGGAAGGAGCACTGGCTCAGGACACCTGAGTCCTCCAGCTTGTGTCCAGGGTGAGTAGCTCTCTGTGTCTCAGTTTCCTTGTCTGTAAAATGGGCCTGGCAGTAGCTAACCTGCTGCCTCACTGCACGCTGATTCAGAGAGCACATGGGATCATTCAGGGAAAGAAAGTCAGAAAATGCAAATGTGTCTATAAATTTGGGAAATCTTCTTAGTAATTACAAAACGATTCTGGCTACCCCTTCCCCTACTTGTGAGGGCCAGGGTGGAAAACCCTCTCCTTCCCCGGAGCTCCTTGGAAACCTTGAGCCGAGCCTGAGAATACAGCTGGATTTTGCTCCGTTCTGCCCAGATCAGTAGCGAGGAGAGTGGGGGACGTCTTTCCTTTCTTTTGACCTTAAAACCCTGAAGGATGGTGCTGCATTGGGCTCTGGCTGCCTGCCCCCCGTTCCCTGCTCTCTTCCTGAGGTAAAGGTGCTCTTTCCATACATCTTCATGCTCTCTTGTCCTGAACCATATTGTCTGGAGCCTGTGTACACTCATTATGAACTAACTAATTTTATACTAATCATTTTGTATGTAGAGATAGTCTTCCTACACAGAAAGGACAGTGACAGTGTCATATACCTTTCCACTGGCCACACCTCAAGGTCCTAGCCGTGTACTAGGCTCCCATGGGTACCCATTGCATTTTTGCCAGACCATCTGGATTGAATTCCCTGGTGCAATCCTTATATGTTGCCACCCTAATCCCCTGGCTTCCTAGGACTCACGTGTCACAGCTTCTGTGGGGACATCGAGGTCAGTGCTGTCCAAGGCCTGGGGGGCCCCAGGGCCATTGCCTTGGAGCATGGGGGGTGCCACCTCCTCCAGGGAGCCCTCCTCTAGCGCTGCCTCCGCAGGGTGAGTGGATCCTGTTCCTACCTCCAGCCCAGGCAGGAGGGATGGGGTTTGGGCTAGGGAAAAAGCAGACGACCAAGGTGTATTTTTCTGGTGCCCTCCCGCTTGTCCAGCCCTGGTCCCTTTCCCGCAGCCCAGAATGCCATGAGCCCTCCTTCTTGGCTTCTTTACTCTATCTGGCAACAGTGCCAGACTCCAAATAGAAAGCTCCCAAACCACAACACATGAGCAAGCAAGGGTGTGTGAATGTGTGCATGTGTGTGCCTATGCACGTATGTGCATGCATGTGTGTGTGGTGTCGGGGAAGTGGGGAGAGGAGGCAGAAATACAGAGCAGGAGAGAACAGACAGGTGATCGGCGATGGAGAGATAGGGACAGGCTTCAAGAGTGACAGGGAGAGAGGAAGAATCAAAAGGATAATGAAAGGTAGAAACAAAGAGAGATAGAGCATCAGAAGGCGGGAGATTGGTCATGGAAGGAGAGAGCCCCAGAAACCCAGTGACAGACAGACTGGGACAGGAGGAGACTCAGCAATAGAGTAAAAGTCAGAGATGAAGAGAGAGATAAAGACAGGGTCAGAGACAGAGGCGAAGGAGAAGGGAGCGTGATACAGGCAGAGCGAGAGGGAGACAGACAGTGAGAAATTGGGTCAGAGAGAGGATGATAGCCAAGGGAAAGAGATAGAGAAAACCTGGCATGAGGAGAAGGATGGGCCTGAGGTGGAGGGGCTATGAGCAGAAAGAGAGACAGAGAGACGGCCTGAGAGGGCTGGGAAAAGGTGGACCGCAGCCACATGTAATTACAGTGACTGGCTCAGCCCTCTGTGCATGGTGGGGTGGGCGGAAGGAAGGAACGGAGCCACCCTCAAACCCACAGCTCCTGAGGCAGCAGAACTCGGGGCCCCCTAGGCCCAGGGGAAGAAGATTAGGGGGATGGGAGATAGAGAAGAAAAATATAAAGGGGTGCCAGCTCCCACACCCTCAGTCACCGGGTACAGAGAGGTCTGAGGTGGGGCAGGGAGCAGGAGGGTGAAGGTAGGGGTCACGGGGTCAGACTGGGCAATTACGGGTACATCCTGAGCCTCTCGTCAGACCCCAGGTTGTGCAGTCAGAATAAGAGGGGCTTTAAGAGGCTGCCTTCCACATGACACATTGGGAGTATGGAATACATAGAAACAAGAGACTCAGGGACACAGAGACCAAAAGGGCACAAGGAGGAGAGTGACACAGAGAGATCATGAAAGATGAAGAGAAAGGCCAGTGAAACCCAGAGAGTAAAAGATGCACAGCTACGCGAATGCACCACACAGAGACCAAGAGAGAGACATATCCAGAGGGACCAAGGGATCGGGAGACAAAGACTAGTTCTGGAACTAGAAACAAATCAACCATGGGGAACAGAGGGGCTTACATGTGGGGGTCCTTCTCTTAGCTGTCTCCAAATGAGGTGGGTGTCGGGGGAGAAGGGAGATAATTACAGGGATCAATTCAGGCTGGGCACACAGGCCTGGAGGATGGGGGCATCCTGAAGGGAGGAGATGATCCAGGGGTTCAGCTGCCTCTCTGGATCCTGGGCATCCTTGTTCCAAAGATCCTAGTCTCCCATGGCCAGGAGGACAGAGGCCCCAGAGGCCCAAGGTGAGTAGCTTGGAGAACAACAGGCCGGAGCAGACATGCTCATGCCTGCCCAGGGAAAACCACAGGCTCTGCCTGGAGACAAGAGCTGGGGCTGGGAGGTGGGAGGGGCCGGGGCTCCTGTGACTCTTGGAGGACACCAGAGTTATGTGTTGAGAAGCCCTCATGGTGCCCTCAGCTACTCCAAGGAGGCAGGGAAGGGTTCCCTCTTGCCCCATCCATTCTTTGGGCCTGCTGAGAACTCCCATCACTACCTGGGTTAAGGAGAGAGAAGTCAAATGTCTTTTGGAAGATCACAAGGCTGGGACAAGGTGGAGCAGGTGAGTGAAGATGACACCCAGGGAGGGGCGATGCTGCCTGTTAGATGGCATCTCACCTAATCCTGAGCCCTGTCTGCAGCAGCTCAGACAAGACTCTTAGGGCTAAGACCCCAGGCTGTACATAAAGTGGGAGGCTCAGGACTTGGGTCCTAACTCCCTGGAAGGCGGGGGCCCTGCCCAGCTCCAGCCTCTGGCCCAGAGGCATCTTCCCATGGCCCTGAACCGGAAGTGCTGACTCTTCCGTGCGGTGTAGTGAAAAGAGCCTGTATGAGGAGCTGTGAGATCCAAGCCCTCATTTTCACTAGTTACCAGCTTGGGCAAGTTACCAGGACTTGGGTTATCTTGTGTGTAAATGGGGGGTCCTGGTGCTCATCCCTCAGGGTTTTAGAGAATAGATGAAATGTTTAGCAGTGTCCTGGACTGAAGGGCCATTTATAAACCCTGCTGTCCACCCACCCACCTACCTGTCCTCCCTCCTTCTTCCTCCCTCCCTCCCTCCCTTCCTTCGTTTCCTTCCTTCCTTCTTCCCTTCCTTCTCTCCCTCCCTTCCTTCTCATGCTATTTGGTTTAACATTTATTAAGCAGCTACAATGCACCTACAATATGTCAAGCACTGGGTAGACCAAATGAGAAAGACAGATAACTGCCTCAAGAGTTCTCTGTCATGGTGGGGTAGGGAGCAGTCACACATACCAAAGGGCAAGAGTGACAGTAAGGACAGCTCTAAGAATCGTGGAAGCACAGAAGATAGGCATTTATTGTGTGTGTGTGTGTGTGTGTGTGCACGCGCGTGTGTCTGGAAGCCTTCCTGGAGAAGAAAATGCCCATATTGGATCTTGTATAATCAATCAGCCAGCAAAGAAGAGGGAAAGACCATTTTAAGAAGAGTAGCAGGAACCAAGACCCCAGTTGCAGTGTGAACAGGGAAATGACAGCTGTGTCGTGGTGTTGAGGCCAGTACACCTAGAATGTTAGCTGTAGCCTGGTGGGCCCAGTGGTCACTTCACAGGCTTCCTTCTGAGGTCATGGGGTACACAGGGGTGACCCTATCAGTCCTAAAGTAGAAGGAGCCAGATTGTAGCTCTCTGGGCCCCAAAGATTGGAGAGGGAAAAAAGCAAGAAAGAGGGTTAGGGAGACTGGCCTACATCTCGGCCCTCCTCTCCCAGTGTCACCACTCCCTAGGCAGTCTCTCTTAATAGTCACCTAGAGGGCTGGTGACCTCAAATCTGGTGAGAACAGGTGATTACAGACAGCGCGGACTAAGTCTCGAAGAGGCTTGTACTGCAGGAAACCTGCCATTCTAGGGTGAGCATCAGACCTCGGAAGGAAACCAGGAAAGAGAACTCAGACCAGTCATCTTTATCTAGAAACACAGAGGGCCAGCTCTCCTGGGGTCAGGAGGGGCAGCAGACAGGACCCAGCAGTCACCCGAGGGAGCAACGCTGAGGGCAGGAGAGGAAACTGTGCCGAGTGCCAGAGACCTGAAAGCAGAATGAGAAGAAATGAGAAGCAGTAGGAAGACCTGATCTGCGAATGAGATGCTGCCCAGAGGTCCCTGGTGCCAAGATGCTGGACCAAGAAACAGCTCTCGCCAGGAACACATGGAGCAAAAAGCCAGGGAAGAGGCAGAGCCCAAGTGCTCAACCATCGAGAGATCAAAAGAGCCCAGTTTTCCTTCTTATGAACACGAGACCCTGCTGTCCAGCCACCAAGGGGAGAACAACTCTGAGGAAAAATGCCCGGAGGATATCCAAGAGGGTAGAAATGTGGATGGGCTGGAGGGAAAGGTGGCCAGTAAAGGCCAGGGGCCGCTGTGTGTATATGCAATTTGTATTCTACATAAAGGCTCCTGCCAAGGGGTCAGAGGTGGGGCTGGAGACCCTGGTTGTGTTCTCGTCCTCCTGGAGGTGCCATCTTCTCAGCCAGCTGCACACGGGCTCCATCTGACCAGAGGGCCACCTGTATCTAACACGCATGGGGGACCATACATGCTGGGGTGTCTCTGAGCAGAAACCCCAGCCCTGCACCTCTCTCAAGGGTCCCTCCCCATCTACAAAGAGGGAAATACAGAAAGGTGACAGCCCCTTTGCCTTGACATACTTTTATTCCAAACACAGGATAAAGTTCTGAGTTCAATGCCCTGAGTTCTGGAAAGACACCCCTGGAAGGGAGTGTAAAATCATGTTTAAATTCAACAGCCCAAGAGGGAAGGCTGAGACACACAACCTGAGCAGGTACCCTGTGGGCTCCCTCTGCCTGCTGTTCACCAGATTGAGGGGTACTCCTAGACCGAGAAGGAGTGGGGAGACTGCCTCCAGATAGGATGGGTCTACTACAAGCCTGGAAAGTGCCCACAGGGCCCTTGGTCTGGAGCGCCAGTGCCCGGTCCCTTACATCCAACCGTCTCCACTGACGTCGTGGACACTGGATCTAGGCTTCTCCTTTGGAGCCCTGACCGTCTCTGGAAGGAGAGGGTCAGGATCTGATCTGCTCAGAGAGTGGTGACTGGAACTCCATATTCTCCCCTTGGCCTGATAGTCAAGGCCTCAGTCTACATCTTTAACCTAATCAATGACAGGGATCCTGTGTTCCTGGCAGACTGTGCTCTCAATGGCCCCAGGCCACCACTGGGCCTTCTGACCAATCCACCCATGCTTACATTGCTCCTCTTGACCAGAAGGTTCTACCATCCCTTCTCCCGCTCCCCAAATCCAACCCATCCTTCATGACACAGCTCAGACTTCACCTCTTCCTCTAGACAGCCTTCCCGGACCCCTAAGCCAATAGTCCCTCTTCTGAGTGGGAAATTAGCACACAGCATGCCGTGTTGCTAATTAGAATCTGGTAGTGAAGTCCTGGCTCCTCGACCAGACTGCGGCCTCCCCAGCTCTGTCCCTTGGGGCGGCGTCAGTGCTCATCTCTGCGCTGCAGTGGGTACTCAGCAAATGTCTGCTGGTGGGGACTGAGCTCTGGAGTTTAGAATGTCCCAAGTCAGGGAAGGAGAGGGAATGAGAGGACGAGGATTAGGGTTGGCACCCGCCTCTGAACCCCAAGAAGGCGAGAACGTGGACTTGCTTGATACAGGCTTGTACCACACTGCTCACAGTCCCAGGGTACCAGGCCGAGGACTGGAGAGCCTGAGCTGGCCAGTTAGGCTGGGTCGAGTTGGTTTTATTTTAGGGCTGAAGGCTCCAATTCCCCAGGAAATTCAATTTAGACCAAGAGCAGGAATGTGACGCCCCAGTGCTGGTCAGAAATCTGCTAGGGAGCCAGGTTCCAGGTCCCTCTGAGTGGGTGGGGGTGCCAAGGGTGTGGGGGCTTGGCCACCTGCCTCAACCTAAACTGCCTTGAGTCCCCTTCACCCCATCTTCATCTTAAGCAGCGGAAGGAGGGGTTGACTTGTTCCCTGGCTGTCCTACCAGCAGGGCCCCCAGGGGCAGCGCTGTGGCCTTGCCGGTCTGTCAGCGCTCAGTAGGGAGTGTGGGGGATTCTGGTCTCAGATTCAGGCGTCTGTGGGGTTTTGGCTGGGTCTCCTGCGGTTTGGGCTTCCTGGGAAGCAGCCTCATTCTCCCAAGGCGTCAGAGCCAGGCCTCCTCCTGTTATGAAAGCCACATTGTCTGGCCCAGGCTGGGGAGGGGGCTCACTGGGGGGGCTTCAAGTTACAGCTCAGGGCTCAACCCTCCCACTGGCCCACCTAGGTCTTGTCCCCTGCACATTTAGCCCCCTCTCTCCCTGTGGAGGCTGAGAATGGGTTGCTTAGGGGAGAGGAAAGAGGCAGTGGAGCAGAGAGCAGAGAAAATGGATAAGCAGAGGAAGGAAGCAGGGAAATGGGAGGGTGAGAGAGAAGCAAGAGGCTGAGAAAGAGAGGAAGGGAGAGAGGGGAGAGAGGTAGAGAGGAGAATGTACCACGATGAGGAGAAAGAGCCTTCTCAGCCCCCTGCCTCTAGATCTCTCTAGATTGAAGAAGTCCAGTTTCTGAAGGATCTTATTCCCCAGAAGACCCTGCTCCAGGAACCCCAGAGAGGAGAGAATATGAGGGTTAGCTGGGATGCGCAGCGAAGACGCATCAGTGTCATCTTTGCCTGGCCCTTGGCCAGGCATCTCCCACTGGTCTTCACTCTGCTGGAGGCCACCCGCCACCTCTACAACCCTGGGCATCCAGGGCGCCAGTGTCCTCACCAGGTAGACCTGGGTTGCTGAGACAGGTCTCTCCAAACAGGCAGACAAGCCCAAAAGGGCGGATTTGGAGACCTAGGCCAGAGAGAGGAAGGAACTCATCCAAAGTCATGCAGTGAGTGTCAGAGGCCCAGGACCAGACCTTCATTACTCAGATACTCAAAGAGAGGACAAAGAGAGAGTCGGGGTGGGTGAGAGGAAGCAAAAAAAATGAGATTCACCTGGAGCTGGGATTAAAGTCATGAAATCTGGGCCTATAGTTCTGCACCCCACTCCCCTGCCGCTGAACAAACCCCAGAAGTTCCCAACTTGTCTATGACTCTGTGTTCCATTGTGAGCCTCCGCTCACATCTACACAGTGAGGGGGACTGAGAACCACAGCCTGCAGGACTCCCACTCTCAAGGGAGTCATAAACACTCCCAAAGTAGAGAAGCTCCCTCAAGAATCTTGGGGACATTACAGACCCCATAAGTTGGGGGAAAGATGGGAGGGGAGAGGAGGAAGGGGAGAGCGAGAGAGAGCGAGAGAAAGCGAGAGAGAGCGGGCGCGCGCGCGAGAGAGAGCAGTGGGGACTGGCCAGGCCCGGGTGGGGAGGAAGGGGAGCAAGTGGACATGGCAAAGAGGGGAGGGGCCGCGTCCTGTGGCTGCTTTAAGCGTACAAAAGTTTTCGGGAAGCTTTGGGCTCTGGTTGGGTTGGGGGAAGGGAGGGATAGACTCAGACAACCATAAACCCCTCCCGAGGCCCCCATAAACATTTACACACTGGGCAGAAACAGTTGGGACAGAAATACCAGACGGACAGACAGATACTGGTGTGTGTGTGTGTGTGTGTGTGTGTGTGTGTGTGTGTGTGTGTGTGTGTCTGGTGCTGTGGTGCTGGGAGTTGGGGGGAGTTGAAGCCAACTTGGCGCAGCAGCTGCCTGCGTTAAGGCCCTGCCCCCAGCACCCCAGTCCTGAGTTCTCCTTGGTCCGGATCCGCGATAGTCAGACCCCTCGCCCCACCTCCACTCAAGTTTCCCGAAAACATTTCCTTAGGGAGAAAGGAGGAAAATTAACACCCTTCCACCCCCAAGCCGCCTACCGTGCTCTCTACTCTCGGTCCTACCTGGGCCCGGTGCTGCGCTGGGGGCTTCATGAGACTCGTCGCAGTGAGGGGGGCTCTGGCCACTCACCTGGGACATCGGCTCGGAACCTGGAGAAAACGGGGCTCAGCGGGCTGGGCTGACCTCCCCACCCCGCCCCACCCCGCGCGTGCGGGAAATGGGGGACTGGCAGGGGGCGATCCAGCCGCAGGCGCGCTCCTCCTTCGGTTCTAAGGGCCACCGACTAACTTACTCGTGCAAGCTGTGCGCTCCTCTCTCACCCCGCCGGGATCACCACGCGGGGCTTGCCATGCGCGCCAGGCCAGGGCGCCCCCGCGGAGGGGCCACGCGACTCCCTGGTGCCCGCCCCGCACCCCCTCCCCTCTCACACGCTCAATTCTCCCATTTCGGCGCCAGCTCACGCCGCGCGCCCCTTCCTTCTTCCTTTTCTCCCTCCAGCCCCCTCGCTCCTCCCCTGCTCGCCTCTCCCTTCCCCTCTTCTCTGACCCACCCCCTCTCCTCCCCCTCCTCGCCTTCTCCGTCGCCCCCCCTCCCCCACGGCGTCCCTCCCCTCCGCCCCCAGCTCCCGGCTCGGCGCTGCCTGGGCCGGACACGTCTGTGCGCGGGGCGCCACGGCCCGAGCCCCCACAGGAAGCCGGCTCCGCGCGTTTCCTCCGCGCTCACAAAGCTGGGCCCCAGTCTCCCCAAATCTCCACCCTCCAGGCCCAGAGCCCGGAGGGGCTGCAGAGGGGGCTGGGCATTCTCCTTCGTTAGTCTTAAACTCTGCAAAAGTTTTTGAAAAACCAGGAGAAAGAGAGAGAAACCACTGTGAACACAACCATCTCTGGTCAATTGTCTGAATAATTGTGGCCCCCAAATCTCGTCCCAAAGATAGGAGTGATTAATTTCCTCAGGCACCCTTTGCCCACCTCCTGCGTCCCGCTCGGGGTCCTAAGCCGGGGGCTCGAGGTCTGGAGCTCACAGACGTCGCGCCCACCCCTGCAGAGGCTGTTCCTCCGGGAAATCCGGTTAGTGTCTAGCTAGCCTTCCGAGTCCTCTAGCAGCCCCGAGCATCCCTAATCCCCTCAACCCCTGCCAGCTGTGCGTGGGAATTCGTGTAAGAAAACCAATTTTGGAGGCGAAGGGAGCTCCGAGTTCAACCCTCCTTTTGGCTCCAGACTGGACTCCGAGGCCTTCCAAGTTGCGGGCGCGCGGGGAGAGAGAAGGGAAGGGGCCCTTGCAGGCGGGGACGGCTGGGCGGCACATCTGGAATTGTGAGCTGGGTCCCTCCTCAGGGCCGTGGGGGTCGGAAGGAGCCGCCGCCAGGCAGCCCGAGGGGGTTCAAGGACCCGCAGCGTAACCCCAGGACCAGGTCCCCGAGGATGAGGGAGGGCACGGAGCTTGCGGCCCGGGGCGGAGGGGGGGGACTGGGCGGGCCGGTGAAATGATCCTCGGGTGGGGTGACAGCGTCTCGGCCACACTTGACCGGGCCGCCTCGTAGCCGTATCTGGGCTCCCCACCACGAGGACCAGTGAGCAATTAGGGAGGCGGCGACGGCGCCAGGCCAGTTCTCCTAGTCCTGCGGAAGTGGGGGCCTGGGACGCGGGGATCCGAGTGAGGGACTCTCCCACCCCCTGCAGTAGCAACTTACTGCGCTCGAAGGTCCTCGCGGCGCCGTCGTGGCCAGGAACACCGTGGCCCCACGGCGTCCGCGACGCTCTCGCCACGCGTGCGTGTCCCCGCGATGAGCCCAGGTGGCTACAGCTTAAAGAGGGAGCCCCAGACCGGGAGGAGGGGGTCTTGCTCCCGGGGCCCGGCTGCCTGCCGCGGGGACCTGGCCTGGTGCCCCGGGAGCCAGCAGCGATCAGGCTGCTGTATGGGAGCTCTGGAAACGGGGTGGACTCCCCCTTCCTGGCAAGGGCTGAGTCACTGGGACGCACCCGCGCCGGGGCTTGGAGAAGGCTGCATTCTTACCGGCTTACCTGGGACCGAAGGCTGGGCCTCACACGCCTCCAAGGGTGGGGTGGGAGGTAAGGGGGGTGGATATTGTCTCCAAGGGAGCCCCCACCGCCTCTCTCTGTCCTCGTCCTCTCTTGCATGTAGCACCCCCTCAACCACAGAATTTAGCGCTACACCCCTGCCCGTTTCTCATTCTCTATCCAGGGCCCCCAAACTCTGGATCAGCCCAGTTCCCAAGCCTTACTGTCCAAAGTCTCCTGCTGAGCTCAAAAAAGTCCTCTGAATCTGGCCCAGTACTAACGAATATGTCTGGTTTGTTGGAAATGAAAAATATGCTTTAAATTTAATCCCACATGCTGGTTATACAAGTGTGCTCAGTTTGTGAAAATTCAGCAAGCTGAACATTTAAGCTACATGTGATTTTTTTGTGTGACGATTACACTTGAATAAAAGTTTTAAAAAATCAACACCCATGACAATTAACATTCCACCACAGAGCATGGTAGGGTGTGATGGCCAGGTGGTGGGCCTTGGCATGAGTCTCCAGTTCAGATCTCAGCTTGCACTACCCATGAATTTCCTTGGGGAAGTTCCTTCACCTCTCTGAGCCTTAGGAGGGATGAACATTGGGGTCCTCGATGTAGAACCCAACCATTTCTTTGTTATGTAGGACCAGGACTAGGATGAGGAAGATGGGGCACTCGCCTGGGCTACAAAATTTAGGAGGGTACCAAGATAAATAACATTGTAGTCCAATATTTTAAAAAACCAAATCAGCAAATTACAGCCCTTCCAGTCTATTTTTTATTGGAACCTATTTTATTTGGACCAGGGCTGGGATTAGGGTGAAGTGAGTGATCTAGGATCTGTGAGTTCAGGGTTAGATCCTGTCTTTATTCAAAACGCTGGCATTTTGTTCATCATGGATTTTTTGTTATTGATTTTGATTTTTATATATATTGCAGGAAAATATTATTTATTTTGATTACTGAGTATTTTGACACCCCTTTAAGTTTTGCACCTGAGCCAAGTACCTTACTCACTCTAAGCCTTATAAATCTCACCCTAGTCCCTGGCCAATTACTGCCTCTTCCTGAAGGACCTGGCTAGGACCCAAGGGTAAATGAGCAGAGGTTGAAGTTGCCCCCCACCACACACACGCACAACACTAGGTAGGCTTTACCCAGGCCCAGCATAGCTTTCCTGCGGCCCACTGATCAGAGTAAAATGAAATATCCTTACAATGGCCTTCAAGCTTCCTGAGCTGGGCTCTACCTGCTTTGGCCTTCATCTGCCTTATTCATTCCCTTCCAGTGCTGCTGCTTCCTGAATTTGTTTTTCAGTTTGCCTCATGTGCTTGTCTCAGGGCCTTTGCACTTGCTCTTCCCCTGACCAGAATGTGCTTCCCCTAGATAGTCACATGGCCCCCTTCCTCATTTTCTTATTTCCTCTATTTATGTCACCTTCTCAGAGAGGCTGTCACAGACCCCTCACTCTCTGTCTCTTCACTCCACTCAATTATTCTTCATAGGCCCTTTCACCACTTTTTCTATTACATATTTGCTTGTTTATTGGTAGAATGAAAGCTCCAGGGGAAAGTGGACTTTCTCTTGCTTGCTAGTATATTCTCTAGAATTGTGTCTGCCACAGAGAGATCAATAAATATTTCGCTTCACAGATGACAGAAGACAGAAGACCAGAGACAGGAAGGGGCTAATGCAAGTCACATAGTGAGATAGTGGCAATATTTTACTAAATCCCAGATTTCCAGACTACCAACTCAGTGCTCTTTCCTGTCTCCTGGGGCTCATTCTCATCTACCTACCCCAAGAGCCCTCCAGGCAACCAAGGGTGACAGGGACCCTGCATAGCTCTCCTATACAGTCCTTTCCACACAATACACTCACCAGGCCTGGCACTGCTCCAGCCCCTGGCGTCCAACCCATCTGGCGTCCAGCAGGCATGCACAGCTCTTCCTGGCTTCCTGTCTCTGGCACAGGGCCAGTCGGCGGCTGGGCTGGGTTCCACAGCTGGACCACAGCTGTGGTCTCCGCCTTGCCCTGGAGAATGGCTGAGAGCACACTGTGGCGCAACCTCCCTGCAGAGGGCTGCGCAGAGGGGAGTGTGTTTGTATGTAGTGAGGAGAGGCTGCTGGGTAGGGACTGAGTTTCCCTCCCTGACTGGCACTGAGTGAGGAATGGGACTCTAATCCTCCCCCTTCCTGAAGGAAATGGCATGTAGTGGGATGAAGGGAGCTCTGAGCCCCAGGCCTCATTCTAGCCCTCTCTTCTAGTCCTTGTGATGGGAGGTAACAGTGCTGTGTCACATTCAGTAACTGTCAGTTGGGTATGCTCTGAATGCCAGACCCTTGCTAGATATTTCTAGATTTGTTGCTTCCTTTAATACATACCCAGTCCAGATAGTTATTATTTCCATTTGACAGGCGAGGAAACTGAGTCACAGTGAGGTGAAGGACTTTCCTATGGCTGCACAACTAGTTGTAGGTGGTCCTGGGACTTGTACCACATTTTCTGAGGCCAAGTGTAGTGCTCATTCTAATTCCCGATATGGCCCTGAGCCCGTATAGAGAACTGTGATATTCCTATCTGCCCTAGTTGGAGACATGGCCTTGGGCATCCTTCCTCTGTCTCATTGGTAACTGGAGTACCAGAAACTTCGCAGAGAATAGTAGAAAGAGTGGGGTTTGGTTTGGTGTCATGGAGACTCATTTTTCATCCTGGCTCACTCACTTCGACCTAGCTATGTGATTTTGGGCAAATCATTTGAACACTCTGAGCTTCCAGTTCTCCTGTGTAAACCTGGGATAATAGTTCCTATTTCTCACCTCAGGGAAGAACTGAGTGAGCAACTGGTATAACATTATTAGCTCTCAGTAAATGTTAACTTTTGCCCTATAATTCCCTCCACCATGCCCATTCAGCAGCAAGGAAGCATCAGAGGGAATGTCTATTATTGTGGATCTTATGCACAAACCTTTAGACACTGCTTACTATTCAGTAGAAACACTACACAAATTTACCAGTTTACTATTCACAATATTAAATATCAATTAATATTAAATACTTATTTTCCCTATTTCACAGAGGAGAGATAGGGAGGTTAAGCAACTTACTTAAGCCCCACAGCCTTCCACATCATTCCCTTTAACACCATCTTCCTTGGTTGGGGGATGTGGCTCAGGTCCTCAGGGATTCTCTACTCTCAGTTGAGGGCTCTTCCCCTTCATCTCCATCATAAGTTAATGAAATCTGAGCTATTAATCATGTTTACATGTCCTCATGCAGAGGCTTCTAAACTTTTTTTAGTAGTTCAACTTTATAACAATTATAAATAAATCTATTAAAAATTTCTGGATAGTGCTGGCATTTGGATTTTTAAAAAATAAACTTTATTTTTTAGAACAGTTTATAGCAAAATTAAGTGGAAAGTACAAAGATTTTCTGTATACCCCTTGCTTGCACAAAGGCACAGCCTCCCCATTATCGACATCCCACACCAGAGGGCTACATTTGTTACAATCGATGAATTTACATTGTCACATTATTATCATCCAAAGTCCATAGTTTACATTAGGGTTTACTCTTGGTGGTGTGCATTCTGTGAGTTTTGAAAAATGTTTAATAACACGTATCCACCATTATAATGTCATACAGAGTTGTTTCAATGCCCTAAAAATCCTCTGTGCTTCACCTATTCATCTCTCCCTGCTAACCCCTGGCAACCATTGATCTTTTTACTGTCTCCATAGTTTCGCCTTTTTCAGAATGTTGCATAGTTGGAATCATACCATGTAGAATTTTTCAGATTGGTTTCTTTCATTTAGTGATATGTATTTAATGTTCCTCCATGTCTTTTCATGGCTTGGTGGCTCATTTCTTTTTAGCATTGAATAATATTCCATTGTTTGGATATACAACAGTTTATTTATCCATTTTCCTACTGAAGACAACTTAGTTGCTTCCAAGTTTTGGCAATTATGAATAAAGCTGCATAAACATTCCTATGCTGGTTTTTGTGTAAGTTTTCACCTCATTTGAGTAAATACCAAGGAGTGTGATCGCTAGATTGTATGGTGAGAGTAGGTTTAATTTTGTAAGAAGCCACCAAACTGTCTTCTAAAGTGGCTGTACCATTTTGCATTCCTACCAGAAAAGAATGAGAGTTCCTATTGCTCCACATCCTCATCAGCCTTTGATGTTGTCAGTGTTCCAGATTTTGACCATTTTAATAGGTGTTTAGTGGTATCTCACTGTTGTTTTAACTTGCATTTCCCTGATGACCTAAGATGGGAGCATTTTTTTATATGCTTGTTTGCAGTCTGTATGTCTTTTTCAGTGAGGTCTTTTGCCCATTTTTTAGTTGAGTGATTAACTTTCTTATTGTTGAGTTTTAAGTGTTTTTTTTTTTGTATATTTTAGATAACAGCCCTTCATCACATACATCTTTTGCAAATATTTTCTCCCAGTTTGCAACTTTTCTTCTCATTCTCTTGAAAGTGTCTTTTGCAGAGCAGAAGTTTTTAATTTTAACAAAGTCTAGTTTATTATTTCTTTCATGGATTCTTTGATGTTGTATTAAAAAAAGTCATTGCCAAACCCAAGGTCACCTAGCTTTCTCCAATGTTATCTTCTAGGAATTTTTTAGTTTTGTGTTTTCATTTAAGTCTATGGTTCATTTTGAGTTAATTTTTGTGAAATGTGTAAGATCTGTGTCTAGATTCTTTGTTTGTTTGTTTGTTTGTTTGCATGTGGATGTCCAGTTGTTTCAATACCATTTGCTGGCACCATTTGCTCCATTGTATTTATAGCCTTTGCTCCTTTGTCATAGAGCAGTTGACTATATTTATGTGGGTCTATTTCTGGGCTTTCTATTCTGTTCCATTTATCTATTTGTCTGTTCTTTCACCAATATCACACTGTCTTGATTACTGTAGCTTTACAGTAAGTCTTGAAGTTGAGTAGCATCAGTACTCCAACTTTGTTCTTCTTTAGTATTGTGTTGGCTATCTGGGTCTTTTGCCTCTCCATACACAAACTAATTTTTAATGGCTTTATCAAGATATAATTTACAGATAATACAATTTATCCATTTAAAGCATACAAGTCAATGTTTTTTTGTTTTGTTTTGTTTTAGATTGTAGTAAAGTACATATAACAAAATCTCCCATTTAAACTATTTTTAAGTGCACAACTCAGTGGCATTAATTACATTCAAAATGTTGTGCAACTATCACCACTATGTATTTCCAAAACTTTTTCATCACTCCAAACAGAAATTCAATAACTATTAAGCAATAACTCTCTGTATTAGTTTTCTAGGGTGGCCATGACAAAGTATCAAAAATTAGATGGCTTAAAATAATAGCAATTTATTGTCTCATGGTTCTGGAGGCTAGGAGTACAAAATCGAGGAGGGGTGAGCAGCTGCCACGTTCTCACTGACAGCTCTAGGGGAGAATCCTTCCTTGCCCCATCTAGCCTCTGGTGTTTGCTGGCAATCCTTGTAGTTCTTTGGCTGGTAGATCCATCAATGCAGTCACATGGCCATCTTCTCCCTGTGTCTTCACATTGTCTTCCCTCTGTGTGTGTCTGTCTCTGTGTTCAAATTTCCCTTTTTAAATAAGGACACCAGTCATATTGGATAAGGCCAATTCTAAGTGACCTCAACTTAACCTGGTTAAATCTGCACAATTCTAACATTAACATCACATTCTGAGGTCCTCAGGGTTAGGATTTGAGTATATCTTTTTGGGAGGACATAGTTCAACCCATAACATTCCCCATTCTTCCCTCTTCTCAGCTTCTGATAATCTCTAATCTACTCTCTGTCTCTACAAATTTGCTTATTTCATATACTGTAAGTGGAATACAGTATTTGTCCTTTTGTATCTGGCTTATTTTCCTTAGTATAATGTTTTCAAGTCTCATCCATGCTGTAGCAGGTATCAGAATTTCATTCTTTTTTATGGTTGAATAATATTTTATTATATGGGTATACCTCATTTTAAAAACACATTTACATGTTGATGGACACTTGGATTGTTTCTACTTTTTGGCAACTATAAATAATGATCATGAGTGTTCAAGTCCTTCCTCCAAACTATTTTGATAGGGCACCTATATCAATTTTTAAAAATTGAACATCAATCACAATATATGTCTATTTACTTATAAATTATATACTTGTGCTATTGTGTTAATGTACATAATGATGTATATGTATCTATACATATAATGTACATAATAAATATACATCAAAGTAAAAAAGTGAAAAGTTGAGATGAAAAGTAAATATGAATGAAGTATATTTAAATAGGTGTTTCTTTCTTAACCCTACCTTGGAGACAATGATGTACTGCTCTTCCTGAAGGAATAAATGTGATTGACAGACAGTCTTGCTTGAACCTACTGGTTATAGCTTTTCCTGGATCTCACATTTCTTTGACAATCTGATGGGAGATGCAGTCATTTTCACCAAAACTCCCCCTCAAATAAACATAGTTTTCCAGTACAAGTTTGAGAGATTCATGGACTCTCAGAAAGCCTCGTTTAAGATAATTTGCCTTAACCTGAAATTCCAGGGGTAGAATTTTAGACATATACATGGAGTGACATTTGGAGGTGGAGAGAGAGAATTTTATGCACCTCTGTGGCCCTGTTCTGAGTTTGTAGAGTTTTTATTTTAAGTTTGTACTGGCAAACCAGATTACTTTATTTTCTGAGTCTATAGGTTTTTGAGGGCCATCTGGCATTGCTGAGAAGAACAAACAAAGCAAAATAGATGGAAAACACAGAGTGGGATTGGGTCAGATAGAAAGCCAAGAGAATAAATCAAGTGATGAAGTGGTGGAATTGAAGGGGTCTATTGGCCAGTGTGTGTGTGTGTGTGTGTGTGGGTGTGTGGGTGTGTGTGTGGGTGTGGGTGTGGGTGTGTGTGTAACCTGGTTCCCAGATGACCATGGATTCCCATTGGTCTGGCCTAAAGCAGTTAAGCTGTTGGGTGGAATGATGTCAGATTCCTACTAAGGGGAAAGATCACTGAGAATTTGGGTTCAGGGTTTCCTTTCTGCTTTGGGCCTTGCAGTAATAAGAAGCAAAGCATTTTTACATTTATCACCTCATTTATGGCCATCTGTATCACTTAGTATCCTCTCAGGAAAACAGAGACCTTTCCAGGTGCTTCAAGTAAAAGGGGTTTAGGTTTAATACAAGGAATTGGTTAAAAATGTCTTCAAAGAGAGGAGGTGATGCCCAGAGGCTACGAAGCTGTGGCCATCCCTGGGCTGGAATCCACAAGCCCACACTTGGCGTTGAGCAGCTGGAACAGGTGTCACTGAGCAGCAACCACAGAGCCTGCACTCCTACTGATGCTGTAAAAGCACCTACCCCACGTGTCTCCCACTGCTGCTGCCACTTCAGAAGTCACCTGCCGAAGCCAATAATGCCCCTTCTCCCTCTCTCGTGCCTTCCCGTCTCTCACTGGGTCCTCTCATTGGCAAAAACCGAATTGCAGTTTGGGAAATGTAGTTTTCAGACTTCCAGCACCTGCAGAACACACAGGGAGGGAATGAAGCTGAGAGCCAACAGGCAGAGAACCAGCATGCCACAGTAGCTACCTCAGATCCCCACTAGAAATAGAATCACTGTTTACCAGTGTATTTTCTGTCTCCCCTCATCAGAGGACAGGGTGCTATTTGTCCACCACACTTTCTCCGGCACCTGGAACCCGGGCCTGAGTCAGTGCTCAATAAAAATATTCTGCCTGACTGCTTTGTCCTTCCACAAATAAAGAGGGTGAGTGTTCTCCGCTTTTAACATACAAAGAAACCAAGGTCCAGAAAGTCATGACTTGCCGAAAGAGACCCAGCTGCCATGACACGCCCATCTGGCAAGCTTCAGGATGGATTTGGGCAAGGACAGGGCTGAGTCGGCAACTGCCTGCTCCCAGCCACGCCTCCCGGTCTGGCTGCTCCCGGCAAGGCATGAGCCGTGATGTGGATTTCTCTTTCATGTCTCCATGTGCTCATGGAGCTGAGGCCAAGAAGGGCTGACTCAGTCGTGACCTCCTCAGGAGTTGGTAACTTCCTTCTGCCCCAGGAAACCAGGCATCCTGAAGGCTCTACCAAAAGGGCCATGATCGAGGTCAGATAGTCTAGGCAACTGAGGCAGGGCTGGAAGAGACAGCATCGAGGCTGTACGCTGGCCACTCCCT
This sequence comes from Eidolon dupreanum, assembly GCA_028627145.1. NCBI lineage: Eukaryota > Metazoa > Chordata > Mammalia > Chiroptera > Pteropodidae > Eidolon > Eidolon dupreanum. Next base: position 91,321,146 of record CM053502.1, on the reverse strand, counting down.
CCTCTGTTCCCAAGGGTGGATCCCTCCACCACAGAGTCTGCTATACTTATGGTGATAATAAATCCCAAACCAAAACTTGCTGCACATTTTTAATGTGTCCTTATGACACAGAATGGGAGAAAGTTAGGAATAGGGTTTATTCTAGGGTTTCTCAGCCTTGACACTAGTGATATTTTGGGGCTGGATAATTCTTTGTTTTGAGGGGCTTTCTGGGGTTTCCTAGGATGTGTAGCAGCATCTCTGGGCTCTACCCACTAGATACCAGTAGCACTTCCTGACCTGTGACAACCAAAAATGTCTCCAGACATGTGCCATGGGTGGGTGAGTGGGGAGGGGGGAGGCAAAAGCACTCCTGGTTGAAAAGTATTGGTACAAGCCCCAAACTCAGGAGGTATCTTTACACTGGACATCCCAGTGGCCAGGAGATGGTGCCCAGTCTGGTGGAAAATATAGTCCCTGCCCTCAAGAGAAGAGGCACAATCCTGCCCCTAGTTTGAGGGAAGAGACAGACCCTAACCTCAGAGGAACTTCTGGGCTAATGATAAGATCAGACAGCCCTAGAGAAGAAAAAACATGTGGTGAAGAGCACTGACTTTGGAGTCAGAATCCTGGATACAAGTCCTGGCTCCACTATTTACAGGACAAGTTACCTCTCTGTACCTTGTTTCTTTATCTGTAAAAAGGGGGGGGGTGTAATGGTAGCATTTATCTTGTAGAATTTTATTAAATTATTCATTATTATATTTATTTTTATAATGGACTTTGTTTTTTAGAAAAGTTTTAGAGTTACAGAAAAACTGAGAAGATAGTACAGAGTTTCCATGTATGTCACAGCCAGCTTTTCTTATTATTAATGTTTGTTACAATTAATGAACCAATATTGGTACAAGCTCAGGTATATGGTAGGGTGCCCCTTTATTGGAATTTGTCTGATGTTTCTCTCAGGTTTGGACTAGGGTTATGGATTTTGGGGAGGAAGATCACAGGGGCAAAGCACCCTCATTATAGTCCATCAATAGTACCTTCTATCAACATGATTTATGACTGTTGATGTTGATTTTGATCACCTGGCTAAGGTTTGTCAGGTTTCTCTATTGTGAAGTTACCCACTCCTTCCTGAATATGTTCTTTGGAAGGAAGTCACCATGCACAGCACACACTTAAAGAGTGAGGAGCCTCATAAGGTTTTTGTGAAGACTGAATAAGAAATGTCATGCCCTTAAACAGTGTCTGGCATGTGGTAAATTCTACCTGATAATTTGCTATGATAATGATGATGATGATGATGATGATGGGGAGACACTCTGAAGAGGAGCCTGGATAGTGCTTACACAGCAAACATACTTAGAACAACTTGTAAGATAGTAAACTGTGTTAGGCAGAAAAATGACCCCTCCCCAATGATGTTCCAAGAATTTATGAATATCTTACTTTACATGGCAAAAGAGACTTTGAAGATGTGATAAAGGGTATGGACCTTGAGATGCGAAGATTACTCTGGATTATCCAAGTGGGCCAATCTCAACACATAAATTCTTCTAAGTGGAGAAACTTTCCTGGTTGAAGGTACAGAGAGAAGGTACAATATGATGAAAGAAGAATGTTGGAGAGATGGCAGCATAAAGACTCCACTTACCATTGCTAGCTTTGGGATGAAGGGAGGGGGCCGTGGGCCCCAGAAAGACCTATATCCCTGCCAACACATTGAGTTTAGCCCCATGAGATCTGTGTTGGACCTCTGATTACAGAACTGTAAGATAATAAATTTGCATTGTTTAAAGGTGCTGACGTGTGGTAATTTGTTACAGCAGCAATAGGAGACTAATATATGTACTGGGGTTGGAAGTAGAAATAGTCCTCAAGCAAATATTACTATTTACTAACTGCAGCGAATCAGCTTCTAGCCCTCTTTCCCTGCAAACTCAATTCTTTCCAACAATTAAAACAAACAAACAAACAAACAAACATTGATGCTGATTCTGCCATTTCTTGAGGGCCAACTTCTCATCAGGTACTTTGCTAGGCCTTTTTTTTTTTTTTTTTTTTTTTGGTTTTTTATAAAAAACAACGCCTTTGTTACATGAGCTAAGATAGGAGGGAGAAGACCTTATTTGCCTTTTAGGGCCTTAATTTTCCTCAGATAGAACTCCAGCTCCTTGCCCTCTAGCACTCCACAATCTGCTTGGCTATAATGGCCTGGTCGTGAAGCGATGAATGCAAGAAGCTTGCTCTGCTGAAACTTTCTTCTAGAAGACTGATGATTTGGGCATTCTTTTTCCTTTCATCATATTTCTTCTGAATTTTCTGTGCTTGTTTTTTTGTTTAAAATCTCTTCTGCCTCAGGAGTCAGCTTGGCCCCCGTCTTGCAGCCCGGGGCCAGTGCAGAGTGGGACTCCTACGACTGTTGGTGCTGTGTGCTGTCGATGAGCATGGTGCAGAGCTTGCCTGGGGTCTTGGTGCGGACTAGTTCCTTGACAACACTGATAATCCTTGTTTTGCACACACAACACTCGGAACCCCAGAAGTTTTCCAGGTCCAGCCTCGAGGTATGATACTCCCTGTTGCCTCCTTGCACATGAACTGTGAGTACGTGGTGGTGGTGGGGGCAACCGTAGCGTTGGCAGCGGGGTGCCCCAGATCCTATTTTCGCTTCTCGTGGTAGGGCTTTCTCTTGCTCCAGGTCTTGCAGCCCTTGTACCAGTTGTTCCAAGAGATGCCCATGGCTTGGCACTGGCTGGAAAGAGCTCTACTAGGCTTTTTAAAACATGGCATCATTTAATCTTCACACCATACCATACCCCCTCCATGTTACAGCACAGACAAAGGGAAAGACCTTTTGTCCTTGTTGCCTCCCAGGTCGACTCCCTGATAATAATGAACTCTCAGCAAGGTAGAGGTGGCTCTTCGGTGAGCTGAAGCCCCTTTTAATCCAAATGGTTAAAGGAGGTGTGTTTGCTGTCTTAGAGGCCTCAGTTCAAGACTCCCTAAAAACAATCCTTGTAGATCTATCAGAACATTGGTAGAGTATCTGGAATATTCTGTAACCATTCATTCATTCATTCATTCAATAAGCATCGATTGAGCACGAATATTGAGCCCCTACTCTCAAGAAGTTCCAGCTCTATGGAGAAGAGTGGGGAATGGACAGGCATAACCAAAACCTGGGGCAGAGTAGGACTGCGCTCTTTAGGACGTATGTCTTGATTGTTTGGGAAAGAAATGCCAGGATGTGGGAATCTGGGAAGGCTATAGGGTGGTGGTGTGTTTAAGAACAGGTAGGCTTCACTAAGCAGAGATGATGCCAGTGGCATTCCAGTTAGGACAAACAGCACAAGCAAAGGTAGAGTGGAAGGGAAGTAGGGGTCCGTGGATTAGTTCTTTTACTCTTCATGGCATCCAAATTGAATAGGCACTATGATTGTCTCCATTTTGAAGAAAATTAAACTGAGGCACAAAGCAGTTAAATGACTTGCCCGAGGGCACACCCAGCTCAGAAGTGGTGAGCTGGGGTTTGCAGGCCCGCCCTCTGACTCCAGAGCTCCTGCTCTTAGTCTTTTTATCTCATCCACAGGGGAAACACAAGCTTAGCAGAGTGAATTTAGACTATGAATGAGCTTTGTTTATTCATTTCTTTTGTCATTCAACAAACATCTTTGCAGCCCCCAGTGGGGGCCAGCTCTGTTCTAGAGAAACCGTAGTGACTGAGCAGTCCTCCCCTGAGGAACTTCCATCTGGAAGAGGAGGCGGTGTGGAGATGCTGCACTGCCTCGCTGCAGAGTGAGTGTCCTTAGAGATGGGCATAGAGGAGGGCGAGTGTGGGAGTCAAGCTTGACTCCTGGGGAAGCCTTATTTAGGAGGATGGAAGAGGGAACACATTCAGTGAAGGAGACAGGGAAAAGTGGCTAGAGAGCTGGCAGGAGAGCCAAGATGGCGGAGTCAAGCTCACCCTTAATATGTTCAGGGCCCAGGAAAACACACCAATGGCTTCTGCCTCACAGCCTACCCTCTTTTTACACTCTCAGCTTGTCCTGCAAAGCGAATGGTCTCATATAATTAACGTTCATGCACATCCCACAATACCTCTAAGCTTTCTACCTGCAAACGGGCTGTCCTGATCACCCCTCAGGCCCAGAGTGCAAATATCAGTCATGCTTCACTCTCAAAAGGACAAACCAAGGGAAGAAGTCCTTGTAGGCTCTGGAAGAGGACCTAGGGTCATGTGGGCAAAGAATTCCCAAATATTGGGTATCTGGAGCAAGCTCTAGAAGACAACCTATGTGCTCCAGGAAGGTATATTTCTTTGGCCCACGAGCATCTTGTTCTGTCAGGAACTCTGTTTGTCCAGGTCTAAAGCCCATTTTGGATAGAATCATGGAAGCCTTAAGGAGAGTTTTCATCCAATGTCACATTCTCTAGGGAGGATGAATGAACAAGGATTAAGAAACAAAACAGAAATAGACTCATAGTCACAGAGAACATACCGATGGTTGCCAGATGGGAGGAGAGTAAGGGAGCTGGGTGAAAAAGGTGAAAGGAGTAAGAAGTATAGTTTAGGTAGTTACCAAATAGTCATGGGATTATAAAGTACAGCATAGGGAATATAGTTAATAATATTGTAATAACTATATGGTGCCAGGTGGGTATTAGATTTATCAGAGGGATCACTTTGTAAATTATATAAATGTCTAACCACTATGCTATACAATGAAAATAATATAATATTGAATGCCAACTGTAATTACAATAAACAGATAAATAAAAATTTTTAAAAGGGGAAAAAATGTGGCCACTGCAGTTAGAAGGTGACCGCGGGCTTTGTGAGAGAGCAGCGTGTGAGAAGGGCAGGGTGTGTAGAGATGGCGGGTGAGCATGAGGTGGGGAAAGGAAGGCAGAGAGGACAGAGCCCTCTTTCAAGAAATTTGGCAGGAGAAGGAAATAAAGCCAGAGGAAAGGAGCTCAAGGGGGAGGTAGGAAAGAGGGAATGTTTTTGTTTGTTTGTATTTAGAAGGTAGTAGACAGGAATATGTTTTAGTCTGAGGCAAAAGAGTCTGTGGAAAGAGAGAGGCTGAAAAACCAGAGAGAAGAAAGGAATGAAGAGAAAATATGCCCCCAAAAGATCTTTTTACCTCATCAGCCAGGACATGAAGGCCTTAGAAAAAAAAAAGGAGTATTTCTCTGAACAGAGGTGGAGGGGGTGCGGGGGGAGGAGACTGAGGAAGCCTTAATTGGCTGGTCTTGATTGTCCTTGAAATAATCCACATGTACTGAACGCTCACTCACTGTGTGCCAGCCACCATTTAAGGGCTAAGTATGTTAAATCTTATACATTTCTCGCAATGATCCTTAGGGTGAATGTTATTACTGTCCCCTCCGATTGACAGTAATGAAAACAGAGGCACAGAGAGCATTAGCAACTGGCCCAAAGTAATACATCTGTTTAGTACTGCCTTTAGATGTAGGCAAAGGGGCCTCCAACCTGGGATCTGCATTTTAGAACACTCTAAATGTCAAAGACATGCAAAAAATAAATTTATTAACAAAACAAGACTTTAGCTTCTCGCCATAAGGAAGTAACAGGGACTAGATTTACTCTGCTGCCTTAAAAAACTAGGACTCTAAACAAAAATATATGAAACAATGATTTTCAGACTTTGGACAAAAGCAACTCAGGACTATGATCCCTGAGAAAAGGGAAACAAATGAGGTGAGCCCTATAATTACCCTAGCTCACTGCCGGAGGCAGTTTCCAAGCTTCAGTACAGGGAGGGGGAATCCAAACAGAGCTTGGATGCCTTGCTGATTGAAAAGACAGATTTAGAGTTCAAGAGGCCAAGGTGCTAGAATTTACAGGGCAGAGTCCCAGGGACAGGGAGCTGAACATATATCCAGAGATCTGCAGAAGTGTCTCCTCCAGTCTTTGGCTGAGTACTGATTTGCACACACATGAAAGGAAAGGCTAGCCAAAGAGCCACTGACAGCAGAGCGATGCCTGGAGCTCACACAGGGCTGGGATTAGTTTATGTTCCCAACAGGCAGAGTGGAAAGACCTCATAATACATGGGGTATTGGGTATAGTCCCCAGAAGGGTATTGCCTTAGTAGAGATCTAAATTAACCTTAGATTAACAGCTTTCTGTATCTGTTCTGAAAATCTTTAAAGCAACCTCAAAAGTACATATTCCAAGTATTTTAAATATGTGCCAGAACAAAGTCCAACACTACTTAAAGGAATGCGACAAACTCCAACACCAAACAATGGAAAATTTACAATGTCCAGCATCCAGTCAAACTACAGACCAATATCCCTCATGAACATAGATGCAGAAATTAAAAACATAATTTTAGTAAATCAAATCCAACAATATATAAAAAGGATAATACATCATGACCAAGTGGGTTTTATCTCCTAAACTAGCTTAATGTTTGAAACTCGATCAATTTAATTTACCATGTTAACAATTAAAATAGGGAAACCATATAATCATTTCAATAGATGTAGAAAATGCATTTGACAAAATCCAACATCCATTCCTAATAAAAACTTTCGCAAAACTAGTAATAGAAAGAAAGTTCCCTCAATAAAAAGCATCTAAAATAAATGAACAAATCACAGCAAAAGGCATGCAAAGTAGGAAGTATGACTAAGAATCAGGAGAAAAATCAATCAATAGAAACAGACCTGGAAATGAATAGATGAAGGAATTAGCATTGAAAGAGATAATACAAATGTTCCTCATATATTCAGAAAGGAGGAGAAACTCATGAACATTATGAAGAGAGAAATAAAACTTATGAAAAATTCAAATGTTATTTCCAGAAATGAAAATTACAGTATCTTAAAAAAAGTACATTAGATGTGATTAAGAGCATATTAGATACTGCAGAAGAAATGACCAGGGAATTGGAACATATAACAATAAAATAAATGCAAAATGAAGCCCAGAGAGAAAATAATATGGGGAAAAAAATAGAACATCAATAGAATTTGAGATACTATCAAGGAATCTAACATAGAAGTAATTAGAGACCCAGATTGGGGTAGGGGGTAAATATATTTGAGGAAATAATGGTTGAAAACTTTCCAAAACTGATAAAAACTAAAAGCAACAGATTCAAGAAGATCAATAAACCCAGGCAAAAGAAACAAAGAAAATCACATATCATAATCAAATTGCTGAAAACCAGTGATAAATGGAAAATTATATAAGCAGCCAGAGAAAAAAGGCACATCTCAGAAAGGAACAAAGAAAAAGAATTACAACATATTTCTCATGAGAAACTATGCGAGCCATAGGACAATGGAGACATGAGTCTCAGGTCTGGCTGTGATCCAGGCTCGTGGCTAGGAATAGGACTCCAAATTTAGACTATTACATTAATGTAGTAAGGTACCTGTGCCTAACTTATGTAAGTATGAGTCAGCTTATTATATCATGCATGTGTGGCAGAATGTCACTATTGTTCTCTAATATACATAAAGCCCATGAGGTCTTCTAGCACAGAAGAGAGCACTCCCTGCAATAAAGTTGGTGCCTGCCGTTTCATTCTCATGTTAGCTCATTGTGGGTTCTTTCAGCTGGGCGTCTCACCACTGAAACCTTCCCTTCTTGATTAGTGCTGCACTGACAGACATCCTCAAAAGAAAAAAAGAAACCATCAACCTAGAATTCTATACATGGTGAAAATATCTTTCAGAAAATGAGAACCTAGGGACTTTTTCAGACATAGGAAAACTGGGATCTAGAATAGACAAAGTAAATTTGAAAAGAGGTAGGAAGTAGAAACTCTTATGTTGCCTTATTTCAAGACTTATTATAAAATTACAGTATGCTATTCATGTATAGATAAATGATCATTTGGTATTCATAAATTATGATTTGTATCTTTCCCTTTTTAATTTTAATAGATGATGTTGACTATTTTTAAAAGAAAATTTAAAAGAATCTAAATAATTTTAATTTTCTGATTTTTTACTTTACCTTAAATTTCATTTATAATAAAAATATATTAAATAGTATACTTTGAACACAATTACATTTTATTTTTAGTCTTGCATATTATTACTGTCATTAAAACAATTACATGAGAATCTTGATTATAAAAACATAATTGACGATTTTAATGAAAGGAGAGCAAGAAAAAGAAATGTTATAAATACATAATAATTCATGAGTTATGGGTGTTTTTATTGATTATTCATTCAAACATTGATGGTCCATCAACAGAACCCCCATACACATACAGTATTAATTAAACTCAGTGATTTGTATATTTTTCTGTCTTTCATCATAGAAAAACCACAGCTCTGTGCACATACTCATACACACACATACATAAACAAACATATTTTTTGGTTATAAGGAAGATATATTTGTCAGCTTAGGAAGTTGGAACTTATTTTATGTAATAGTTTGATAGCTTTATTTGTAACTTAAATATCGAGATATGGAGTTTGGAGGCTTTTTTACACTCTTGCCCTGGGACGCAAGCATGGAGGCTGCGGCTGTGTCTGGTAGGTGAAAGACCCATGATCTCACCCAGGTCTGATCTGACCCCAGGCACCAAGTGCTTCCCACTACACCACATTGCCTGGTTGCTGAGAGTGGGGGAAAGTATTTGGGAAGAGTAAAGGACAGAGAAGATTCTGGAAGAGGCCTGTGGAGATGCCAAGGAATCTCTGTGAGGAGTGAAATTTAACGTTGACGGGGAGAGGTTGAAGGACGAAGGAGGTAAAGAGTACAGATTAAGGGTGGTGGAGGTACTGGGGTCACTGCTTTTCCTTTGGGGATAGCTGACTCACTGAAAGTAGGGTTATCAGGAGAGAGCTTGTAGCCTGGAGCTGGAAAGTGCCTGGGTTCTGATCCCTCTGTAGAGCTGACTCTCTACTCAGTCAAAACCCTATTACTCCCAGGAATGGGAAGCCAGTGTCATATGGTGATCTTAAAAATAAATGCAGGGGAAACAAATCAACATACTACATGTTAGCTAGATACAATAAGTCCTCACTTAATGTCATTGATAGGTTCTTGGAAACTGAAACTTTAAGCGAAATCATGTATAAGGAAACCAATTTTACCATAGGCTAATTGATACAAACAAGAGTTAAGTCCTGTGGCATATTTCCGGTCACGAAAACATCACCAAAGGAAGACCCAAAGGAAGACCCAAAACATGGCTAATATTAAACATTGAAATAAATGTAAACTATGCATACATTTAAGAAAGAGTAATAGAAATGGGTAAGATTATTTTCCAACACGCTTATTCCAGTTCAGAGCTGCAGGTGGCCAGAGTCTGTCCCAGCAACTCAGAGTCAGGGTGGAAACCCACACTGGACAGGATGCCCTTCCATCAAAGGGTACACTCACACACCCACACCCATACCCACACTCACACTGAGACAATGTAGACATGCCAGTTCACCTCACATGCACATCTTTGGAACATGGGAGGAAACTGTGGTCTCTGGAGAAAAGCCATGTGGACATGGGGAGAACGAGCCAATCCACGCAGATAGTGGCCCCAGCTGAGAATCGATTATTTTTCTCATCAAGGTTATAACAAAATGACCTTGGATGAAACGATGCTATTTGAGCACCTGCTGTCCTGTTGCCTGCCACATACTGCTAGATGCCAAGCCAGAGATAGCTAGTGTTAGAGACAGGCTAGCACTAAGCTCAGGTATTTCTATATGATGGTATCAAAGGATCGAAAAAAAATGCAAAGTTACTTTTTGCTGTGCTCAAGCTCCACCAAATCATCTCCAAAACACCAGTGATATGGCTCCATCACCTGGGAAACACTGCTCTGGGCCAGACTCCAAGATGGTGCTAACGAGTGGCCAGGCCAAAATCTTCCACCATTCCCCATCTCCCACTGATCTAACATTGTGCTAGGTGCCCTGTTTCCAGAGACAGTCCCCATCCCTGGGCCATGGTGCTCCTCCTACCAGGAGACAGAGACTGTTTCCCCTCACCTGGATTCTGGGCTGGCCTTGGGACTTGCTTTGACCAATAGAATGCACCAGAAGTGATGCTGTTCCAGTTCTAGCCTAGGCATTAAACTGACTGCTACTGCCTTGACTCCCTCAGGAGAAAAAGAAGCCTGCCTTGCTGGAGAAAGAGGTCCAGTCAGTGGCCATCTGTCGCCATCACCCCAGCCGAACTGCCAGCTGAATGTACCCAAATGAGTGAACCCAGCCACCACCTCGAGGAGAAGAGGGATACCTAGCTGAGGCCCTAGAATCATGAGAAATAATAAGTTGCTGTTATTTTAAGTCACTAAGTTTTGCAGCATCTTTTTTACACACCAATAGGTAACTGAAATATGTGTCAAGCACTGCTAAGAGCCTTACACACATTATTTATTTAATCCTTACAACATCGTTGGGAGAAGATTAACTTTAGTTCCATTTTAAAGATGAGAAAACCCAGGCTCAGGAGGGTGACATCACTTTGTACATGGTATCACAGCTAGAAAGTGATGCAGCCTGGAATTGGACCTTAATCTGTCTGACCCAAAGATGGGCAGGACAGAGGATATCTAGGAGACCGTGGGAGGCCCATGTTCCCGTGACAGGAGGGAGGGAGGTGGTGCTGCTCACCTCGTGCCCCTAGGGGATCATCTTGGAGCCACAGCAAGAGCCTGACAGGCTAAGGAGGGCAAGTTCAAGGTGGAACTGGATACCAGGTTCTGCATTGAGGGGAAACTCCAGGAGCAAAGGTCTTCATGGCCTAGAGCTCTGTGACTCAGGCAGAGCTTAGCCCCACACCCTGCCTGAGACACCACCAGATTTCATATGGTCCCAGTTGGGTATTATCTCTGAAAAGGTCTCCTGGCTCATCCAGCTCACCGACCTGGGGACCCATGTGGCCAGCCTCCTGCTGCTCAGTGCCCATGAGGTAAAAGTCACAGGGTTGCCCCACGATGGGCATGTCCCTGGCATAGAGATGGAGTCCATGAGCTGAGGGATTTCATCAGACACCCTTTGGGGACAACACCAGCTGCTTTCTTCCTCTTGAACTCTCTGCTCCCTCTTGCCTCTTCATATCAGGCTCTGGTCAAACATTCTTCTCAAGTCACGATCTAAACCCGAAGTCCCCCTCCCCTTTGAATGCTGGATGCTTTTCCTGGTGGATGAGAAGGGAAGGACAGGTGGCCCATTAATGACACTGACATCTCCTCTGGCATGTGGAGCAGGGTGTCCTTGCTAAGCCCACACCGGGATTCAGGGGCTGTCGAGGTGCAGACCTGGGTGGGGCCCTTCCAGCCATTGCGTAAGTTCACTCATTTCCCAGGTGAGCATTCCTTTGGAGTCCTGGGAAGAGAAGGGACCTTTCTAGTAAAGCTGCCTGAGACAAGGAGAGACGAAAATGATGACGTGAAAACAACAGAGGAGTCTGCGGAGTCAGAGGAGTCGCCCTCAACCAGTCCACCTTCTTCTCTGGAGACATGTGAAAGCTGAAAGCATATTTCTCAAAATTTGCTGGCCACAGGGATCCAGATGCAAATTAGTTTCCACTGAATGTTGATGCATGGGGTGGCATTTGGAAGGCAGTAGTGAGAGCCCTTTGTGCCTGTTTTGCTTACAGTAAGGTAGTGGAAATGTGCCATTTTTCTGCGGCAGCATTCCAGGGGCCATTCTGTAGTTTCTGGCTGTTGAGAGGCAGGTGTGGTAGCAGCAGCAGCTTCCTGATCCCTGGATGGCAGCTGTGGGGTGTGTTCTCGAACTCTGAGCTCCAGTGGGGCCTCAGAGGGGATAGCCCCCTCGTGGGTCCCTGGTGGCCACCTCTTCTGGGGACCCTATTCTCTTTGCTTGGGCAGTGTTACATGATTCTGGTAGGAGCCACACCTACCTCTAATACCTCCGTCTTCTAGAAGGCTTATCTTGTCTCTTTTTGTTTCCTCTTCTCTCTTTTTAAATCCTCCCTCCAAGAGAGCTGCTCAGCTCTCATAACTCACTTCTATGCAGATAAGAAGCAGCCCCTGGTGTTGCAGGAGAAATGGATAAGGATCCAGAGGTTGGCAGCATAGCCTTGGAGCTGCCACTCACCACCTGAGCATGGGGAACATGTCTTTTCTTCTTTGTCACCTCAGTTTTCTAACCAGTAAAATAATAGGGTTGGAATGAAAGTTCTCTCCCAGCTAGAATCCACAATGATTCATTCCATGAATACGTAATTGAGGGCCTGTTGTCTAACAGGTACTGGGCTAGGTGCTGAGGCAAAAGATGAATGGGGCCTGGTCCCTGTCCTTATAGAGTTCACCTTCTAGAAGACTAGCAGACAGGTAAGCATGGAATTGTAACACAGAGGGCGACCTGCCTATAGTTGAACCAATGAGTTCTATCAGCCTTGTTAAGAAAAGCAGCAGTCTCCTGGCCTTCCTGCCCCAGGTACAGCCACTCTCAATTATTTAAGATGATTCCTTTGCATTTAAGTATCATATGTGCAGAAAAAAGATTTGCATTGCTACTTTTTGATTTTTCATTTTAGGTGCCACGAGTTAAGTTCTCATCTTATAAGATGTAAATTAAATTCTCTTTTCATCTGCCCTCCCCATCATAACTTTCCCCCAGCAACCCCTTCCCATCTCCCCATTCTCCCAATATGGTTACATCATTTTCTTAGTTAGATGGGGAGTCCATGTCTTCGTAATTCTGACTTAATTATATTTATAGCTAAACCACATAGTATATTATTATTACTTTTCTTTCAGCATTTTGTTCTCTGTGAGGTGAATTTGCATTTGCTTTTTTATTTGCTTAGTTTTCTATATATCTACTAGTGATTCCCCAGTAGCACAGATCTCATTGCAATATGTTCAAATTTTAGGCATTCTATGCATTTCATCTTCTTGAAGAAAGCTCTCCCAGAGCCCTTGACCTCTCGCAGTAGACCTGGTTGCTCTCTATTACTGAAGCAGGTCCCTAACCTCTCTCTTATGTTGATCTGCTTCCCTTTTAGGGGGAGTGGGTGTGGAGAGAAGGAACACTCTCCTCCCCCAACCCCCACTGTGAGAAACAGTTGCAGTTTTTGGAGAATTTTCATATCTCAATATGTTTTCATTCTACACGTAATTAGTACTTTGTCAGGGTATGAAATTTTAGGCAGGAAATAATTGTCTCTTAGAACTTCAAAGGCAAAGCTCCATTATCTCCTACGACAGCATCGTTGAACAACCAATGCTACTTTGAGTCATGATATTTTAATGTGACTTGATTTTCTCTCTGGAATTTGGTAGGAGCTCGTGCTTGCTTCGGCAGCGCATATACTAAAATTGGAACAATAGAGAGATTAGCACAGCCCGACACAAGGAATCTTGTAGGATCTTCTCTCTGTCTCCAGTGCTCTGAAACTCTAGGATGGTGTGCTTTGGTGAGGGTACATTTTTATACATTCCCTGGCCTATTCGGTTTGGAAACTCATGGCTGCCAATCTTCTTAAATTACTTTTCTTAGGGAATTTTCTTGCTTTTCTTTTCTCTGTTTCTTTCTAGGTCTCCTGTTATTTAGATGTTGGTCCTCCTGAAATGGTCCTCAAATTTCATTGTCTTCTCTGTTTTTCTTTGTTGTTGTGTTGTCTGCTATCGTTTTGGGAGGATATCTTTAACTTCCAGCCTTCCTGTTTAATTTTCATTTCTGTTATATTTTTCATTTTTAAGACCTTATTTTGTTCTCTGAATGGTCACTTTATAGTATCTTATTCTTATTTCATGGATGCAATATCCTATTTCCCTGATAATGAATGATTTTTTAAAAGTTTTCTTCTATCCGAATAGCAGTGTCCTCTAAGTTGTTTTCGTCTGTTCGTTTTGATCTCTGTTTTTCATATTAGAGGCTTTCCTCATTTATTTGTTGATCCTTGGGTTTCTATTGAAGGATGGGAGTCCAAAAGCTCTGAACCTGTGGGTGGGCCGTTGCTGCCCTGGCCTTTAGAAGCCCCGATGTCAAAGTCTCTCAGTTAATCCTCTGCCTCAACCACATGATGTCTTCCACCCCAAACACCCTCCGTCTTAGCCATGAGACTCCTGAATGTGCACCTCCTATCACCTGCAATGGTTCAGGGAGGAAAAAGGACCAGCTTGTACAGAGTGGGGGAGGGATCTGGAGGACTAACTGGTCTTTAAACTGAACTTTAACTAGTATTTTTTTTTTTTAATAGGCTTTATTTTTTTAAAAGCAGTTTTAGGTTCACAGCAAAACTGAGCAGAAAATATAGAGACTTCTCACATGCCCCCTGCCCCCGTCCCAAACCTCTCCCACTATCGACATCCCCCACCAGAGTGGTACAAACAATGAACCTACATTTGACACATCATTATCACCCAAAGTCCATAGTTTACATTAGGGTTCACCCTGGGTGGTGTACATTCTGTGATTTAAGACAAATGTATAAAGACATGTATCTACCATTATAGTATTATTTCGCTGACTTAAAAATCCTCTGTGCTCAGCCTATTCATCTCTCCCTCCCCCCGACCCCTGGCAAACACTTTTTACTTTTTAAAATTCATCCTTACTGCCACTTTTAGTGGTAACCCGGACTGGCCAGACATTGGTCCCTGAGCCTTGGGTGGAGTTGTCCATAACGTAGGCTGGGTTGCCTCTTAGTCCCCCTCATTGCTAGTTCAGCACTTAAATTTCTCTGCCCATTCTCTCTCCAGCTTCTAAAACTTGTTGCTGTTGTCTTCTGCTTTGTTAACCTGTCACCTTTAATTAGAAGGCGCTCCAATTGGATTTTCTGTTGCTATCTCAAATTCAACTTGACCCAGACCAATCCCCTCATCTTCCACTACTAAATAAGCTCTTTCTCCATATGGCCTGATTTCGGCCAGTGGCTTCCACTACCCTCTGTTACCTAAGTTTAAAACAAAGAGCCGCCCTTTGCACCTTTGTTTCTTTTATCTCCTATTTGTGAAACTAGTCTCTCCTTTCTTCTTTTCTGGTGTCCCTCCCATTTCCCTTCCTCTCTGTTCATGGCCACCAGCAAGATCCCTTCTCATACCCAGGCCTGAATGAATGACCTGTTGATGATCTTCAAGCTTCCTTCTCCACATCTAACCCATAAAATGTCTTAAAAACAAAAGAAAACAAACAATCAAAAAACCCCAACCATGGTCATGTTATTCACTGCTCAAAAATATTTTGTCCAGAATAAAAAGTCCAAAATTCTGAGATGGCAGGCAAGTTTCCACGGTATGACTCCATTCTGCAGACTCTCCTGGCCATTCTCCTGCCACTACTTCTGGGTCACGACTCTGAACATTCTGGCTCCTTCTCAACTGGTCCTTCTACCCCTGCACCCTCAAGACTCAGCTCAAATACTGCCTCTGAAGAGAAGCTTCCCAGGGAAGTTGCACATATCTTCTTCTGGGCTCCCAGCTGCAACTCGAATGTCGTATTTACTTTTCTGCATACATATCTGTCTCTTTTTGGGGTTCTTTGAGGGGAAGGACTGTGTCTTATCCACCTTGTATGTTCGGGGCTTAGCTTGGTGACTTGTATGTAGTACGTTCTCAGTAAATGTTGGATGTATGAATGACTGACTTTATAGTTACACAGTTGACCCTTGAACAACACGGGAATGAAACCGTGCAGGTCCACTTATACATGAATTAAAAAAAATAAGTATATGGTTGACCCTCTGCATCCTTGGGTTTTGCATTCACGATTCAATTAACCGTGGATGTGAAGGGCCGGCCGTATGCATTAGTCTGTGTCATTTTATATAAGGGACTTGAGCATCCCTGGATTTGGGTAGGTGTAGGGGGTCCTGGAACCAGTCCCCTGCAGATACCACAAGGTGACTGTAGTTAAGTTTTGGGGGAGTCAAAATTATACACAGATTTTTGACTGCTCCAGGGTCAGTGCCTCTAACCCCTGCATTGTTCAAGGGTCAACCGCACTTCATTATTTGTGGATGTCAATTTCTTTCTATGCTGCTGCCTTCTTTGTCACTATATTAATGAGAATTTTTAATAGGAAGATCTTTTAAATAATTAAACTTCTTGAAAGTGTTATAAGAAAAACCTTCTCTATACAAAGGATTGCTTACAGCAAAAGGGAGAAGAATGTGTTCTTTTGCATGTTGCCTTGTCTTGATTTATTTTTTTATATCTTTACATATCAGTGTTCTTTCCCCAGTGGTCCTGTAAGCCCCCTGAGGGCAGGGCCTGTGCCTAGCTATTACTTTCAGCATTCCCCATAGCATCTAGCATCAGACTGGGTGTAGAGCACATGGTCAATAAATATTTGTAGGTTGACCATGTGCTCTGGCATAGGAGAAAGTAAGTGGGCCAGTTTGGGTGACTCTGACGAGGAAATAAGATCAGATAGTCCAGCTGGGCCTGGATCAGGCCTGGGTGGTTGGTGGTGTGACAGTGAGGACCAGGGAGGCTGTGGGAGGGGGCATCTGGAAATGGCCATTCCCAGGCAAGTATCCTTTGGGAAGCAGGAGGGTGAGAAAGGAGTTAGATGGAGAGAGAAGAGAAATGTGTGTAAATGAAATGGCCGTCGGATGGGGGCTGCAAGTACAGTGGAAGAGGGGTGAAGGGAGGTGGGTAGGCCCTCCAGGGCGAAAGTCTTAGGGTGACTACTTCTTCACTCTACCTGGATGATCAGCCCTCGTCCTCCCTCCTACTTTCCCCGCCTCCTCCTATTCACCTCAGGAGTCCCATATTGCATGTGCCAGAGCAGCCTTGCCTGCATCTTTATGAGTCTCTTCCCTCCTCCCCACTGAGGACCTTCAGGTCCAGACCCAGGCCTCTACTTCTAGATGGGATTCCCACTGCCTTCCCTCCTTCCCCCTAACCCACCAGATATGAGTCCCATGTCTGTTTCCAGACTCCCCCTCCCAGAGGGGGTCCTCACCCCTCTTTCTGAGCAGCTGGGTCCTGAGTCCTAGTGTTGATAATGAAGAAGAAGGGGATGTGAGAGATGCCTAGTCTGATGGAGGTGGGAGGGCACAGCCTGAGTCTCTTCTGTCCTCTCCCCACTTGCCCACCCTGAAAAATACATTTAAAATACACAAAATCATCACAGCTAAGAAAATAAATAATAAAACATTTTCTTGACATTCCATAGCTGTGTCCCCGGGGCTTCCCCTCCACTCTGGTGTCCTTTCTCTCCCTTTGTTACTGAATTCATTGAAAGAGAAATTATACCTGTGCTACCATGTCCACTCCACATACTAACTCCTCAGCTCATCACTCTTGCACTGAGTGTCCTTAGAAACTATTATGCCCTAGGGTGCCAGAGACCTCCTGGTGCCAAGTCCATGGTGGTCGTAGTGGTGGTGGGGTCTCCCAGGCCTTGAATTCTCTGAACCCTGGAGCCCTTGTCACCGCAGACTCCTTGCCTCAGGACTTTCCTGTCGCCTGGTTCTCCTTCCTCCCTGCCCGCTGACCACCTTCACCTTCCTTCACAGCCATACCTCTTGCCCCATGACCAGATGTGGGCCCAGAATGAGCCCCACCAAGGCCCATCGCTCTAGCCCCTCTGCATGGGGTAGTTTGATGCCCTGGCCCCCTGCAAGCTTAGCCTAACATCTGACCTCTTCCTCGGCTCTGTCCTAAGCCCAAAAGGGCTAAAAGGGTGAGAATTCTTCCTGCGGCCTAGGGCACAAACTTTGGAATCATTCTTCTTTTGTTTTTAAATAAAATATTCCAGTTGCACAAAAGGAACAGGAAACAATAGAATGAACCCTTATGCTCCCACCACCCAGCTCAAGTCTCCCCGACTCAGCTCAAGAATTAAGCATTATTGATATATTCAAAGCCCCTTAAGTACCCTACCCCATTGCATCCACCCCTCTCCCAGAGAGGCAGCCACTATTCTGAATTTTTTTATTGACCACTCCCATGAATTCTTTGTTTGCTACATGTACATGTGCCCTTACATGGTATTTGGCATTATCATGCATGTTTCCAAGCATTATTTAAAAGGCAACATTGACTCTATGTATCTTTCTTCCACTTACTTATTTTGCTCAAATGTATCCTGCTGATACAAGTAGCTCCTATTTATTCGTGTTCTCAGCAGTGTATGATTTTGTTGTATAAATGTGGGCTTTTTTTGTAAAATTTGTTTTTGTAAATTTTTTTTTTTTTTGTAAACACATGCTCTCCTGTGAATAGGCATTTAGGATTCCTCCAGTGGCTGTCATTCTGGGGCCCTCTTCTCTTAGGCAGCCATATAGTCCCATCTTCTACTTGGTTATTCAAAACGTATCCTGATACCATTCTTCAAAGCAACCTCCCTATTTAGGACTGCATCATCCGTCACCTGGATGACCCCAGTAGTCAATTAGCTGGCCCCCACAGGCCCAGTGTGCCACTTGGCCTATTCTCCCCACAGCAACCTTCTTCCCAAACCCAATGTTGATTCGTTACTCCTCTGCCTTCGGACCCTCCACACCCTGGCTCCTACCTTTCCAGTGTCATCGTCCAGTACTGCAGCCTCTCTGGCCTTCCCAGCCCCCCTCAAATGTCCTAACCAGTCCCACCTCTGCCTTTTCTCAGTTGTTGCCCCACTTGCCAAGGTCTCCTGCTAAGTCTTATCTTCCCTTCCAGGTTACCCATACACCTTACTTTCTACCAGACGCCTGCTCTGAACACCTCTTAAGGCCACAGCATGTAGTGCTGAACCACTAACTTGGCCCCCACCAAGCCTGCTATGTGTTTGTTTAAGTACAAGACTGTCCCCCTCTGGAGGTAAACTCCTTAAGGACATAGACCATGTCTTTTAATCTGCATCAGTATCAGCATCACCACTTACTGGATATCACCAGGTGTAGGCTTGGTGTACATGCTTCATAGCCACTAGTCTCTTTCATTCTCCCCTTAATCTCTGGAGTAGTCAGGGATTCTCATCACACTATTAGAGATAAGGAAACTCATCACGCATTTCACTTGCCCAAGGCCTAGCCCAGTGCCAGAGAATGTAAATGTGGGTTGGCAATAATGCTGGTGAGGGGGCCAGGTGCCGGCAGGGAGCCCATTGGCCTCCCTGCCCCTGCCCCTGCCTCTCCTGCCTCATTTAGTCCTTGTTTTCTGCCACACTGACCTTCTCCAAGCTCCACCTCAACCCTCTAGAGGCCTAGAATATTCTCTCTCCTCCCCTCCTACCCAAATTCCTCCCTCTCCAGCTCCAGCCTCCTCCAGGGAGCCCTCCAAGAATACTTTGGTTCCCCTGACCCCTATGGTAACTTGCATCCAAGACTACATTTTATTAACAATTATTATGTGTTGAGGGCTTAAAGCGTGCCACCTTTTTATATGTAATGTCATTAATCTTCTCAATAAGTCAGTGATGATCACCCCACCCTAGTCCAGATAGGGAAACTGAAGCCCAGATTGATCAAGCAGCTTTCCCACGGTCACAGAGCTAGCAAGTTGCAGAGGCATGACTGGAACTCTCACTGGGCTGACTCCTGTAGAGCCTGAATTGACTCCCTGCAGCACTTGGCACTCAGTGAATCTCCATCAGGTTCCCGGCCAGAGAACCAGCTGAGAGCATAGCCCTGTCCTGTGCTTCTCTAGAGTCTGCACACCCTGCCCTGGCCTGTGCTTGGTCCACTTCTGAGCCCAGGAAGCAGCCTAATATAGAAAGTCCAAAGTCCAGATCTGTGAGCAGGAATGGCATCGAGCCCTAGTCGGGTAGAAGCCTTCTAGTCTGGGCCAGGAGCTCCAGCGGGCTCTTAGTGTGTCCAGCCCACCTCTGCACCATCCTGATAATTTGGCCCATCTTCCAAAGGTGGCCAGCTGCCCCCCGCCCCGGCCCCTCCTGCCTAGGACAGAAGGCCTTTCAGCCTTGGCTACCACCATGACCACCTTCTCGGGAGGGGCCGGTTTTCTAAACTTTTGATTTTGAGGTGGAGACAAACTGCAGGTGTGGAGGGGACCTGGGCCCGTGTGATGGGATGTCACTGTGACTACTATGTGGTATGCGTCCCTGCCCTGGGTGGCTCCAGGCTAATCGAAGGCTTTCAAGATGAGAGGGCCCTCTTGGCATAAACATATCTGAGTAGCAGCCTGTGTGCCCGACTGTCTGCCTGTGCTCAGGTGTATGCTTGTGTGAGTGTGTGTGTGGTTGCTCTGAGTTCCCCACAAGGGTCTCTCTGTCTTAACTGCTCTGACTCCCTTTTCCATCAGAAGGCCCCTGTTTGATTATTTTTATAAGGTGTTTCAGCCTTTTTTCTCCAGTTCCCTCTGTCCCTCAGTGACTATTGCAAGGCCCAACTTACCTCATTCTGCTTAGACAAGAACAGCAGCTGGGGGACTCTGACGTCAGTGCATAATTCCTGGCTCTGAGGCACTAGATATCTCAGTTTTCCCATTGGGAGTCTCCCCCCAAAATGGGGAGGAAAAGCCAAAGTAAATAGTGTAGATAGTCTAGATAGCTGAGAGTAAGCTACTTAGCTCCCATCTTCTTTCCTTTCCCCACTGGAAACCAAAGATTTATTCTTAATGCTTTATCAGTTAACTTCTTTGATTCCCTGTGTCTATTGTCTCATCTGTAAAATGGCAATAATAAAAGTATCTTAGAGTTGAGGATTATATGAAATATAAAGCCTCTAGACTAGTGTCTGGTACGTAATAAAAGCTCATTAAATATAATGATTACAAGTCTTTGTGGAGCCCTTTGCTGTGCCCAGTGTACTAGGCTGCAGAGCCACCTTCCTCCAGATCCCTTTCCCATCTCTCTCCCATTTCCCCATTTCTGTTTAGGATGCTTTCTAAGTCACAAGTTAGAAGGGGTTTGGGAAACCCCAACAGCAGAAAGAATCCGTTTCTGCCTTGGGCTAGAGACAGCTCTCTGTAACGTGGGGCTCCAGGGCTATTCTTTCGGGAAGTTGAGCCCCTTCTTCCACACCCCCACCTCCTATATTCCTCTGATGGCGTTTGCCCAGAGAAGGTCCGCTTTGTCTAAAGCGCCCTCTACTGGCCATTGGCAAAAGGACTTGGGCCAGGCTGGAAGAGTTTTTTAAATGAGAGGGGAAGGGGCATTTCCGCTCAGTGCAGAGCCCAGAGTGCTTCCTTCTCCCCCTCAATATATCCGGCTTGGAGTAACATTCTTTTACTTTTTTCTTCCCCCCCAACCTGAGCACATGCTCGGAAGATAGCTTCCTTCTCCCCATAAAGGCAGGAACAAGCCGCCATCAACAGCTAACAATCTGCTCCCCAATAGTTGTGGATAACAGTAGGGAGGAGAGGGGCTAGACAGTATGCAGAACTTCCTGGTAGCAAAGCATGATCAGGGGAGTGGGGCTGGGTAGCTCTAATTTAGAAGAAGGTAATCATGGGGTGAGGTCCCTCTAGAAATCTGTCAGATCAGTAAGACAATTTTTTTCTGGAAGGCCAAGGCACTCTGAAGGTGGTGGTTCAAAGCTTTTTTTTTTTTTTTTTTTTTTTTTTAAGGTTAGGCAACCCTAACAGATTGCAAGGAACTTGTCAGCTTACAATCCTTTATTATTATTTTTTCTATTTCTTATGCCTACAGCACCTGGTCTTTCTAGGTGGTCTCCCATCCAAGTGCTAACCAGGCCCAGCTCTGCTTAGTTTCCAAGATCAGATGGGATTGGGTTTGCTCAGCTCCTGTTTCTTATATTGCAAGATCTCCTCTGCCAAAGCCCCACATCCAAATGCACTGACCAGACGTTTGACACATCTCTGTAGGAGGAATTAAAAAAACCCAAACACTCCAGTTGAAGCAGGAAAAACTGCAGTTAGACTGCTGGAAGAACTGTTCTGAGGGAGGCTGAGTCACTGGTGTGGGAAGGATGGCCCTGAGGTCAGCCTGTAGAACAGACCTTCTTCTTCCACGGTGGAAAACTGGCAGCCAACAGCTCTGGATGCTCTGGGGCTTTCTAGGGAAATGGTGGATCCCAGTGGGGAAGAAGGTAGAGGGAAAGCAGCCGCAGTGAAATTGTGGGTGTTTTATTGCATTGTAGAGAACGCCCTCACCCATAGATTACATGCAGCTAGTTCCACGTACAGGGCCCAGCAGCCTCCATGGAGGGTGGGGAAGGGCAGAGTAAAATACACAGCAGTGCTACTTTAGTGTTTGGTAGGCAGCCTGGTAGGTGAGGAGGGGCCTCAGAGACCCCAGGCTGAGCCCCTTTGGCCTGAGCTGGCTGGGCCCCTCAGAGATGCCTTCCTAAAGGAAGGACAGGGAATTCACTCTGGGCTCTAGCCAGTGTCCAGAGGATCAATGCAGGGGAGGAGGCAGAGTGGATAGTGTGAGACAGAGAAAGGGTGGGGGAAGGAGAGAGAAGAGGTGAAAATAGATGGTCAAAAGGAGAGGACAAGACAGGCCTGAGAGATCAGTGAAGAAAAGCTCCAGGTTCTATCCCCTTTCCTGCCCCACTTCTCCCCAAGTCTTGGCTTTTGGAAAGTTCCAGCAGTTTGGTGATTTGTGAGAAAGGCAAGTGATTCCAGTTCTGCTGCTTTCTCAATACAACCTCCCTCTCCCCCCCCCCCACTTCCCCCAAATACAGTTGAGCCTTCAATAATGTAGGTTTGAACTGCACAGGTCCACTTATATGTAGGTGTCTTTTAATACATAGCTGGCCCTCTGTATGCATCCATACGTTCAACCAGCCTTGGCTGCAAAGGGCTGCTGTTATGCACTGTTCTGTCATTTTATATAGGGGACTTGAGCATCCATGAAATTTACTATCAGTGGCGGGGTGGGGGATCCCAGGAACCAATCCCCCAGAGATACCTACGGGCTGGTTTTGGGGCAAAATTTATATGTGGATTTTCAACTGTATGAGGGTCAGCACCCCTAACTCTTGTATTATTCAAGGGTCAACTGTATACACACTCCTTCCCAGCCCTGCCTGATAAGAGGCCCAGGGGCCCTACCCAACAGAGGTGTCGGAACTCACTTTTGGTTAACAGCTTGGACTGCTTTCTCCTTTCCTTCTCTCCAACTGTTTAGGGTCCCCTTTGCATGAGTTAGAAGTACCCCTTTCTGACCCTGAGCCCACTAGTAATGACACTGCACACATGGACATGCATGCATCCACTAATGGTCCTATCCCGAGCAGCTCGATGCCACCTACACACGTGTGTGTACACACCCCTATGCAGGTAGCCTCCATGAAGACATGGGTGATGGGCCCAGGGCATGTGGGCAGATGTTTCCCAGGGTGGTGGCCAAGGCAAGGTGCCCTGAAGGAGGGCTCCTCCTCATCCCAGGAGGCAACCTACACCCTGCTGAGAACACCAGGGCAGGAACTTGTATTTCAAAACTGGGAAAGAATTGGGGCAAGTTGTGACCTTAGGAGAAAACAAGAGAATGATGGAGACACTTGCCTTGAAAAAAAAAAAAAAAAAAAAAACCAGAGAAGGCCCAGATTATGAGTGGAAGAGCAGGACAGAAAGAGCAGAATTACTCGAGGAAGGCCCTGGCTGTAGCCTGGTGGCTAACCAGTGCCTGGCCCACAAGCCCACACACTCAGCCCACTCACACACCACAGAAAGCACCCGTACAGGAGCTACCACAGTCCCACTGGCACCTCCTACCCCCAGCTCCCCAGAGCAGAGCAATTTTTCTGCTTTAATTACCCCCTCCCCCACCTGGTGACACACACAGGCCCCGGTGTATAGAGGACGTTTAATATTTCTGTGCTGGTCAAACGGAACACAGGTGGGGAGTACACAGGGGAGGGGGCGGAGGGCCCCCTGCCTCTCAGGAGGGGTGGTTTGTGAAGGGGTGTATATGGGGGTTTCTTGGGAAATAGTCCAAGGAGTATTCTCAGCAAAGGGGCCTGGCCTGGGGTGTCAAAAGCATCCAACACACCCAGTCCTTGGCCTCGAGTTGGGATCCCCCATAGGGGGTCTGTGGAGTCTCGCTTTTTTTCCAGCTCTTTTGCTGGAATCCACACTCCCAGCATGATGGGGGACTTGGTCCTAGAAAGGGGTCTGGATAGCCCCCAAGAAGCAGCCCAGGGTTGGGACTAGGGCTCATGTGCCCACTGCCCGAGGGGATGTGGGAGCTGAGGGTGGCCCACCTCCTTCCGCCCCTCTTTTCTTCTCCTAGGCTAGGCAAGAGCAAAGGGGAGGTGAGCAGGGCCCCAGCCCCTACTGAGTCCCAGGGTCCTCAGGGTGGGGTGGAGAAGGGGTGGAGAGAGAGGGTCTTGGCCACCAACAGACACTGTAAACTTTGGTTTAAAACAATAACTTAAGTGGAGGGAGGGCTTCCAGCCTGGGGCTGGGATAGGGAGGAGGAGGAGCAGGGGGTTTGTAGGAGGCGACGAAGGAAAAAGCCAACAAAAAGTTTTGGTTTTTGCTTCCGGCATAAGAAAGGTCTTTGGTCATCCGTTTAACTGGGGGTATAGGAAAGGGGTGCTGAGGAAGACTGTGGGAGGACTGCAATAGGGGACCTATAGGCTGGGGGTGGGGGGTGACCTGTTGGGTCACAGCAGCCACCAAATTAATCCCTCCTTCCTTGCAAGCCTGCTTTCAGCCTGGCCTTTCCTCCTGTGAAGTGGAAGGATGCCTCGGGCAGTCCTGGCACCACCTCTGCCCCAACTCTAGCCTTAAGGGTAGCTGGGCTCCCTTCAGTGGTTCCACCTCTAGAAGTCCGACTGACACTGACCTCTCTGTGGAGGAGGCAGGCACTGGGCCTCTTCCTATGCTCCCTGGAGTTCGTGGCAGCCGGAGGGGTGTCCAGTAAATGAGGTGGAGTCCCAGTTCAGCCTGGGTCCTACCTTAGGTCAGGAGGAGGGGCTAGAGCCAGGTGGCCCTGCTCCCATGGACCCCATGGGGCACACAGCTCGTGTCGCCCCAGCTGTGGCTTTTGGGTGGGCACAGCCGAGTGGGCTGGCATCTTCCGCGGATGGTTGGCAACTTCCGTTCCTCCATCCAGGCCAGGGCAGGGGTAGGAGTTCAGGGAGAATTATTTCTTCACAGTATGGAAAAGAGGGTGGAAGGGAGCACAAATTAGGGCAGTGTGTGTGTGTGTGGGGGGGGAACTCTGGCCAGAAAAACACTGCCAGAGCCAGGTGCGAGGGGCCCTGGGTTTGAGAGGCTTAGCCCCGCCTGCGGGTCTCCATGGCGCTGAGGGGCCCTGTAGGGGAGAGCTGGTGGGGGAGGAGGGCCCTGCTGCTGCTGGTGGTGGCGGGAGAGGCGGTTTTCAGATGTAGGGGAAGGTTTGAGGAAGGTCTGAGGAGGGGTCTGGGCCCTCCGTGTCCTCTGCTGGTCCCAGACCAGGGGTTCTGTGTCCCCTTGGGGGTGGAACCGTTCCTGCCCCAAGCGTCTGTCAGTAAAGTCACAAGGGGAGTTGTTGGCCCAGGCCCCCCCCATCTGAGTCCTGGAAGTGCCTTGAGGTTTGGGCGGGGCTGTGGAGTGGGGGTGGATGGGGCCTGGGTTCCAGGAGGGGTCTCACCCCTGCCCTGCCTGCCCCGAAAGGCCCTTAGGAGAGTTCCTCTCCTGGCAGCTCCTCTTCCAGGTCCCTGTCTTCTGCAGGCCCTGTGGTGCTGGGGTTGGGGGGACCCAGGGCGGGGCCGGGCCTTCTGTCTTCCTCTGCCTCGGCGGGCTCCTCTTTCACCTGCACCTGGTGGCTGCAACAGAAAGGATCATGTGTGCACCCTGGAGGCCTTCCTCTGCTCCCCTTGAAAACTCATTCAGAATTTTGGGGCATAGCAGAGTGTTCACAGTTTGCCTCCCCTGGCCCCCTTCACCCCTGAGCCACTGAGGCCTGACCTCTTAGGTCTGATTCATCTCCCCCAGGGCTCTCTTCAAAGGAAAGGGGCTGTTGGGATGGACAGAGATTGCCTTTGGAAAGAAGAGACAGAAGAGATGGGGGAGATGAGAGAGTGGAGGAAGGAGGAAAAAGGAGGGAAGTCAAAAGAACGAGAGGAGAGAATAAGGACAGAGGAATGAGAAGGGAGAGAAGAAGAGAGGATATTGGGCTGTGGAGGGGGGGTGTGTGTGAAGGGGGGTGGGGTAAAAGCAGGAGGAAAGAGGAAAGAGCCACATGCCCTGGGAAGAGGTATGGTGGGTGTGATAAGGTCCCACCTGCAGTGAGATCTCCCTCCCTGAGGTCTGTGCGTACTGGGTGGGGGTCCATGCTGTGTGCTCACCTGTACTGGGGTGGGGAGAGGCGAGGGGGGCTGCTGCTGCCATTGCTGGGGAGCGGCTCCCCAGGGGCACCCACGTCGTCATGGCTGAGGGGCAGGAGGCTGCTGGCAGAGCCAGGGTTCAGCATGCCAGGGCTGTTGAGGAGGGGGAAGCTGCTCTCGGCCAGGGCGGCCTGGAGGGCACAGGGTCACCCGGGTCAGTGGGCTGCACCCAGTCAGGTGCTGTCCCTTCCCCACTCCCAGAGCCTCCTGGGCATCTGTGTGTGTGTGTGCTGGCTCCACTGGCACATCTGTCTTGGCAACCCCCAGCCCAGACTCAGCCTTTCAGAGCACTGCTCCCCTCCCAAGGTCAGAGCTCTGACCCTGACCTCCTCCCTCCCAGCTTTCCTGGGAATCTGGGCCTGCCTTGTCTCCTTTCCAGGAGACAGATGCCGCCCAATTTGACAAGCTAGGGAAGGGGACGCCGCCGGTTACGCCAACCTCCCTGTTCTCTGCCCTGCTCTACCCACACCTAGTCTTGAAAGCAGAGGTCGCTCCGCCACAGCTGGGTTAAGGCAGAAGGTTAAGGTCTTTCCCTTCTTCTCTTTCTCCTACAGAAGGGACCTCTGCAGGGAGGGTGGGGGAAGGTCTTTTCTGCAGGCCAGTGTGTGTTAAAGGGAAATCAAAGAGGTAGGAGGGTAGAGGGCGAGCGGTTGGCGGGCTCTGGGCAGGCCCAGTCACCTGGTAGCTGGCATTAAGTGCTCCGTAACTGAGGCCGGAGATCATATTCTTCACCAGGGTGGGGCTCCTGGAGGAGACAGAAGGCAGTGTTTCGTTCATTCACTTACTCCTCCCCCATGCCTTGACCCTGACTAAAGGGCCTGCTCAGTGCCAGGGACTGTCCCATTCATTACCCTAGGGGGACAAGGCATGGTCAGCCACTGTCTGCTGAGTCTTATTCAATTCTCACGCTGACCTGGCATGGCGGGTACCAGCAGCCCCCGTCACAGGTGATGTGCTGGGGCTCTCAGGGGCTTGGGAACGTGTCTAGCATTTCAGAGCTGGTAAGTGGGAACAGGGACACCTCCCAATATCTGTCTTCACATGGTATTGCCCCAGCACTTTTTCTCTCCAGTCTGGATTTCCCAATGTTCAGCAAGGTCCAAGCTACAGCCTCGGTAGTCTTGTATTTGTAAAATATACACTTTCTTGCCATCCTGAATTTTGGGACATCTCATAAGCCATGTGACTCAGTTACTTTGCTCTATAGCAAAGGCCTTTCTGCACCAGAAGGTGTTTGGGAGTTGGGTCTCGAAAATCAATGGCTCAAGGTTGTCCCTCTTCCACAGTGATTACCCCCAGTTTACAGAGCACCTAAGAGAGGTTAAGGAACTAGCCTAAGGTCACACAGCTGATGAGAGTAATTTGAACCCAGGTCTTCTGATGATAAGTTGGAAATGAGACATGAAGATACCAAGTATTGTGACCGACATGTGGAGGCACTCAGAAGGGGGTGGCTTTCCTTCTCTTTCCAGGTCCCAGCCCTGCCCCAGCCCCTACAACTGCCTGGGGGTGGAGAGGCTCTTGTCTGTGGAGAAGGAATCTTTGAGAAACATCTAACTTGCCTTAGACTTCTCTCTCCCTCCCCCTGGGCTTTCGGGCCAAGAGGCACTGGCAAAGGGGAGCCTGTGGGGCGGGTATTTGTGGTGGGGAGGAGGCCACCGGTGCTGAAGGGAAGGCCGAAGATGATCCCCCCTCAGGTTCCTCGGTTTTCAATAAACATGCCACGTGGTTAAACAGAACGTAAAAGATGGGAGGTCAGGGACCCAGCTCTGCCACAAATCTGCTATGTGACCTCCCTCCAGGCTCCTCCCCTCTCTGGGCCTCCTCTCCCTATAAAATGAAGAGGTAGGGCCTGGCGGTCTCAGAAGTTGACAGCATCATCACCAACGGCCATGATGGCTGGCATCTGCCCCTGTCCCAGCTCCGGTCATGGCTACTTGGGGCCTCTGTCTCCTTCTCTGCCAGGTTCCCCTTGGCTCCTTCCCTCAGTCAGAAGGACAGAACCAAGACATAAACATCCTTGTTCTAATTATCTGTCACTTCCAGATTTCAGTCTCCCTTGAGCTCCTCCACCCCCCCTTTTCTCCCTGCCTCACCCCCAAAGTGGGGAGGATTTGGTGCCCCAGAGAGGCAAAGGGGTGACCTGGCCCACATGCCGGTGTGTGCACTCTGCCCAAGTCTGGGCCCACATACCCCGTCATCTTTGGCGGTCTCCGCTTCTGATACTCCCGTTCGTCCACAGTCCACACGGCACCCTTGACATTCTCCACACGCACAAAGCACTTATGCAAGCTGAGGTTGTGCCGCACAGCATTCTGGGGGAGCAGTGACAAGGGGCAGATGCTCAGAGACAGCCTGCTCAGCCTCCCCGCTTTGCTCAGATGAGCACATACAGCAAAGTCCTTGTCCTATTTTCTGCCGCCCAGGGACCAGCAGAGGAGGGGCCGGGTGAGAGGAGACCTGGCCATAGTGGGTGGAAGGCTCTTTTTCTACTTGGAGGCAGGAACCCCCAGCACCTTCACCACTGACAGCCCATTTCATTATTTGCCCCGCCTTCTTCCTGCCACATTCTGGAAAACTCTACCAACTAGATGATATATAGTTAGTAATACTTTGTTTTTCTGTCATCATTAATCAAGACACATACAGCTGTTATTCATGGCTTCTGATTGGCATGAGGTCACACTCAGGCCTTGGCACCTCAGTGAGCCTGGGACATCTTATCTCAGGTGCCTATGGAATTTCCATTAAGCTTTAAAAAGTTTGGCGAATAACCTGGGCACTCTCACTACAACTGTCCTCCACCTCCAGGACTGTGGGGGCCATGGCTTTGAGTTGGGTCTCAGAACAGGGAGCTTATTTGGAGCATGAGGTATACAGTAGAGGCCTAATACATACTTGAAATAAACTGGAAGGAAGGAGACAGTGGGTTTAGTAGCTGTAAGACAGGAAGAGTAGAGAAAAGAGGAAAAGTCACCTTGTCGCTCCTACCTCCTCCTGGCAGGATAACTTCAGGAATTGAGGTCATCTGATTTGTAGGACACTTGGGTGAGGGTGGGGTACTTGGCCCAGTTCGCCCCCACCTAGGAGCCTGGGATAGAGCCCTAATCTACCCCACCCTCCACGTCCCTCATCCTGTCCCTGGACTCTCCGCTTTCAGCTTCACCCCCCCGGCTGTCCCTGTCCGTTACCTGTCCTCCCCCGGCCTCCTCCTTCTTGTCCCCATCTTGTCTCCTCTTTACATTTCTAAATGGGGAAGAAAGCAGGCAGGGCGGGCAGCCTGTGCCCCTGGAGATCCCCTCTCCCTCTCTCCCTTCCAACTCTTGCCACTTGCAACTGGCCCGATTTCATTACCAATTTTAATTTGCCTCTAATTAAATCCTGTGTATTTTTCCGACTCGCTTGCTAATCCACGAGGGAGGCGGGCGGCTGGAGTGGAATCTCTTGGAGCGATAATTACAAAGGGCCTAATCACGCCGGGGCTCCTGCCTCGGAATAAATTTGCCCGCATTACGGGGCTCCGATCCTCCGCTTTGCAAATGAGAATGACCCCAATTTCCGAGGATGGCCTCACCGGGGCTTTTTTCCCTCATTTCGAAGCCTGATTCGTGATGAGAGACTAATTCGTTACGCTGAAACATTAACGGCAATTTAAGGGGTCTAGCGGGGGCTGCGTAAACAAAAGGACGGGCCCACAACACAGGGCCTGGAAGGGGATGGACACGGGAGGGATGGCGAGGACCATCAGCTTGGCAGATGGCAGCTCTGTCCCCAGATGAATGGCAGCTGGCCTGGCCCACACCAGCTCCTGATCCTTCTGCCCTGGTCTGAAGTGGACATCATCTCAGTGTGGGGGCCAGAGGGGTGAAGGAGGAGGGAGAAAAGGAAGCTGAAATAGTTGAGGAGAGACCTCAAGGGGAGATAAATGGGTAGAAAGTGGAGATGGGAGGGAAATAGAGTTGGGTGTAGACAGGGTACATTTCCCAAGTAACATGAATGAAGCTGCGAAACTCCTGAAGGTCTAAGTGCACCTCAAGCTGTGATGGAGTCTGCTGTGCCACGCGGAGGTCACAGGCAGTGAACTCAAGTGGCAGAAGCAGCCGCAGAACACTGCTAACTGGGAAGGTCACCCGCTCAGGCATTTGGCAGGCTTCCTGTCCGGACTTAGGCTAGGTGAAGAGAGATGGAGGTGAAGACCCCAGAGCGAGAGAGAAACCACTGAGATGACCAAGGATGGGCAACCAGTAGAAGGTGATATGGAAGGCTAAGGGCCCCTGGAGATTTAAGGCTATGGGGGAGGGGGTAGCTTCATGACAAATATCGAGGGATTTAAGGAAGTCACCTAAACCAGCTCCTCCTGATCTCAAGAAAAGGACAGTAAAGATTGCAGTGAGGTGGTACAGTTAAGAGAGAACAGGAAAGGAGGGTAGGTGAGCGGGTGGCACTCTGCCCCCAAAGAGACTGTGTTATGGATATGAGGCTTTACACTGCACCCATAAAGGCAAAGGATTAATGTGAAATGTTAAACATGAGGTAATAATCGTAACGATCTCTATAGGACTCTATCATTTATAAAACCTGGTATCCAAACTGGCCTGGAGGGGACCAGGTGGCCCCAGGAAGGCTCTGTTGGTTCAGAGAGAGGGCAGGACTGTGGTTGGCAGGAAATGACATCACTGAGAACCAATCAGAACAGCTGTCCCAGCCTTATAGCCTCTCCCCTAAGCTTTGGGAATTGGATATGGGGATACAGAAGATAATGGAGCAGTCTCTCTTGCTGCACTTAGCACACTTCCAGAGTAGGGAAGGCTGGGCCTTGTGCAGACCCCATGCAGTCCTGGGCACTGGTGGGAAGGGGGCCTCAGTGACACTTGTTGAAATCTGGTGGGATGGCGCCTCGGAGGTAGCCTGTTTAACTGCAGTTTCTAAACTGGCCAGCAGGGGGACTCAAGAGCTAGGGTTCCAAATAAGGTTCCCGGCTAGGAACTCCTCAGGTGTCTAACCTTCCCCCCACCTCTCCCAATTTAGATAGCGCTTTCTCATTCTGCTGCAAAGACCCTAATATTCTCACTCATAAGACAGACACACACAGGCTCACAGACACACACCTTCTTGGCTATAGAGGAACAAATGGCTTAGCAGCTCAGCCCACATTTCCATGTCCCATTTTCCTAGGGTCCCTCCCTTGCCTGTTTCTGGTCCCCCAGGAAAACTCTCATGGGCTGAAGGTGTTTAAATGACTAATTGGATGGAGACAATTATCTTCCTGCTGCGGATGGGAGAATTGAGGATGGTGTGTGACTGCTTGTGTCTGTGCCTCCGTATATATACAGTCCATGGGTCTCAGTCCATCCACGTGTCTGGGCCCGTATACTCCCTACCCCCACCCTGGGCTTCAGAACATGTGCTTTTAGCCAAGGTATCCAGACCCTTAGGGTTTCTTGTTGAATATAACTCAGACCTCCCCACCAGGCTCAGACATTACTGACTCTTGGGGGCCCCCTTACTCCATGGGGCTGGAGTCTTTGGGGCCCATGGGAAAGCACTTTAGAGAATAGCAGGGTTTCTTCCCAGGAAGAAGGCAGCACATGGCTAGAAGGGAGGGGCCATTAAGAGGCAGTTAAAGAACACTCTATGGCCCCTGCAGGGTGGGGGTGGAAGGGCACATGGCCCAGCCTGAGCTCTGGCAGGGCCCTCTCTGAAGGGAATAATAGCTAGGCATCCTTAGTCTCAAAGGGATGTGATACCCAAGGGTGACCGGGGCACTGGGCCAGGTGGGAGGGACATGGCTCACCTTCCAGGTGGCAGTGTTTCTCCGGAAATAGGCGAACATCCTGGTGAACCAGTTATAGATCTCATTCAGGGTCAGCTGCCTATCAGGGGTTTCCAGAATGGCCTATGGACAAAGAAGAAGCAAAGGGTCCCTCAGTTTGGGCCTCAAAGGGTCCCAGGCCTGTGTTCTCTCCCCCAGGATCTCTCTCTCCGCTTGGCCTCTACCTCATTCTGAAAGCAGGAGTGTGTGGATAAGGGACTGGCAGTGCTTTATTGGTCTTGAGAGTGGCAGGTAGGTTACAGTGCAGCTAGAGCTGAAAGGAATACAAACCTCAAGGGCTATGCACTTGTGCAAGGAGCACATGAATTTCTCTAGAGGGAAAATGGCTCCAAGAGCCAATGCCCTGGAACGGGAATGAAAGCAGTATTCTTGAGAGAAAGATGTCTGGGGGTGGGGATGTTTGGAATTTTCCATGATTTTGGCAAAGGCCCCCTTTCCCATCTATGAGATTGTGTGTTGGGGGGGGGGGCGGAGGAAGGGAGGGGCAGATTACGAGTGACCACTAGTATCAGAAAATAGTCTCATGGGAGTAGTGTGTGTACATGGAAGTGGGAGAATGACGATACAGTTGGTATCAGTAGCAAAGAAAAGTGTATGTGCTCCCAATCTTTAGGTGACCATCTGAAGCCTATCTGAGACACCTGCAGCTGAGAAGGGAGGGGGTGAGCAGGAAGGGACAAATGTGAGAGGGAGAGTTATGTTCCCCGACTCAGAATCCTCCTGGAGGCTGGGAGCTTGAGGCAGGCGTGCAGCCTGTGTGCCATTCCCCACCCACTCCGGCTACCTTCCATGCTCACCTGGCGGATGAGGGAGGCATAGGTGAAGGGGGGCCTGACGTCCGCATTCTTGTAGAACTCATGATTCTGGGCCAGTTCTGGAGGAGACAAGCAGCAGGTGAGGTAGCCATTTGCGGGGCCCAGCTTGGGGAAAAAGTGCCCCTCCCTTGGTCCTTACCTGAGGAGATTGGGGAGCAGAATTTGTCACTGCTCCTCCTGCGGGCAGGGCCCCCACTGTGCAGGGAGGCAGAGCCCAGACCTGGAGGCCTTAGTGGGGTGACAGGGGCTGCAGCCGAGGTGGGGGGGTGCACGAGGCCATCTGGGAATGAGTCTGCTGCAGAGACGGTCACCTTGGAGAATGAGGAGGAGCCGGGGACCGGGTTCAGCTGTGAGCAATGGGGAGGATGCTGAGAACAGCTGGGGAGGTGGGGGTCTGGAGGGTGCAGGGAGTTGTGGAGGGGTTGTGGCAGGGCCGCCAGGAAGGGAGAGTCACTCACCGGCTGGCTGAAGGGCTTGGGCTCTGAGGGCCGCATGTGCAGATGGGCCATCATGGCCTGCAGCCGCTCGCTCTCCTTGGCGAGCTGTGGAGAGGGTGAAGAGGCAGGTAGTGGGCAGGGGCTGTGCCTGGAGGCAGCCAGGTCTTCCTCCTCCTCCATATCCCACCAGACACCTAGAAAGCTATTCCCACTACCACTTGCCCCTCAGCCTCAGCATCCCAGTCCCCTCTGTCCCCTACCCCTCTGGCCCCTTACACCCTCATGGCCAAGACAGGGACTGCCTGCTCCGTGAAGCCCTCCCCACTTCTCCTCCAGGCCCTGTGTTCCAGGCTCAAGCTCATCACAATTAGAGGCCGTCTTCTCAACAGCACACACCTTTTCTCCCCATCAAGGGCAGAGGCTGTGACTGAACGACATCCAAGTTTAGTGGCAATTGTGTGTGAAAGGGTCCTCATGCACTGAATGGAGACACGGGAATGGATGAATGATTCATTCACCCCCATTCATAAATTCAATAGATCGTTCACAACTACTGTCTCAAGGCAGGGCACTCTGCTAGGTGCCAGAGGGAATGGGCAATATTGATTGGCTGCCTGATGGACTGTCCTGAGGAGCCTCCTGAGTACTTGGTGTTAGAGCTTAGACTCAGGAGCCAGACTGCCTAGGTTCTAACCCCAGCTCTGCCAGCAGCTGAGTGACCAGAGGGAAGTTACTTCACCTCTCTGTGTGTCTGTTTTCTGTAAAATGGGGGATAACAATAGTACCCACCACACAAGGTTGTTTAAAGGATTCCTTGAATTATACAGGTATTTAGTACAGCATAAAGTGTTAGCAAAAATGCTATATTTGTTTATATTGACATTTGTCTCTTTTCTAGATCTTCCAGTACAGATACCCCTGATCCTGGTTTACCCTTCAGAATCCAGCTGCCCTCACCTCAAAACCATGGTAATTAGGACCTAGAAAATATGCTTTGACCATGTGACTCTTCTATAAGGCTCCCCAAATCCCTCCTGGAAAGTCAGTGCTGTGGGTGGGGCAGAGGTTGGAGCCCCTGTGTCCCTCCTCCTCAGCCTCGGGTCACACCTGGATCTCCAGCTGCTGCACCACCTGCATCTGCACCCGGCACTGGGCCGTGCTCCGGTCATCCAGGGCATGCTCTGTGTTGAGGTGTCTTCAGGGGGAGGAGAGAGTGGAGAAGAGATAGTTGGCCCTGTGTTTCCTGCTGTCACCACCCTCCCATCCCGTCCTCTAAGCCCGCCCACGGCCTGGAAAGCAGACAGACTGAGAGATACAAAGAAGGGAAAGGGGTGGGGAAAAAAACAGGGCAAAGGAGGAAGCCGCCTTCTCGTCACCCTCCTTTGATGTCTTTGCTAAAATCCCAGCTACAGAGAGATCTAATTGCAAATGAACTAATTAAGTAAACCTCTGACGAAGCGTGAAAACAATTTGTTTGACCCTGATGCTGCAAGGGTCTGGGAGACAGCGGAGTTAATCAGTCAGTGACAGAGCCTGGCACGGCTGTGGCAGCTGGCCGCCTGCTGCCAGCCGCCTGTCCGCCTCCCGCCCTGCATGTCCACCGGCCAGGCCTGTCACGAGGCCATCACTCTTGGGGGCTGAGTCTGGGGGGAGGGCAAGGGAAGGGAGTCCTCTCCTCCTCATGCCCCCGCCTCAATGGGCTATGCGGCCTAAGGATGGGGTGGGGAGGCTGCAGGCCCAGCAATATAGGCTCAGCAGGTGGGCAGTAGTGATGGGTAATTGATGGGACAGAGAAGGAACTAGGTCCCCTCGGGAGAGGACAGTAAGACAGCTGGTGGCTGAAGGCCAAAGATGGGGCAGGCTGGGGTGAAGGGCCCTGTGGAAAGGCTGCTGAATGGGGGGAAGGCTGGGAGCAAAGGAAAGTGGGGGTGACACCTACTTGATAAACTGGCCCAGGTCTTCACACAGGGTCTCACAGCCAGGCCACTTGCACTCTCCATGTCCATAGAGGGGGTGGGAGCCAGGCGTCTCCTCATGGGAGGAGCTGGGAGAAGCGGGGGAGGTGGTGGTCAGGGGCTCTGAAGACCCCAGCAGCCCTGGGTCCGGCCCAGCCCCAGCTCTCCTGCTGGTGATGTTTCTGTCCCCAACAGGTTTCCCAGAGGCCTAGCATATTTTTGTGTGCCCTGGGAGAGCAGTAAATTCCAGGTCCCTAAACTCCACCCTTCCCTCCCAGCCTCCGCCATGTGTGCCATCCCTAGGAGCCCAGGTGTGCCCTTGGGAAGGTCTGCAGTACCTACTCCCAGCTTGGGCCCCGTACCTGTCTCTCCGAGGTGTGAGCACAGTGGGCTGTCCATTGGGCAAGGTGTGGTGGGAGAGCGGGGGCGAGACTTTAGGGGGGGCGGCAAACGAGGTAGCGGTGGTGGCCGTGCCAGTGAGGTCCAGCCCCTCCTGCTTGACGCTGTCCTCAGGGGGCTGCCCGGGGGCACCTTCACCCTTCCATAGCTGGGGCAGGTCCGTGGGGCACACAGCTGCTGCGGGGGAGAGAGAGGCAGGAGGCTGGCTGGGCCTCAGGAACACAGGGGCTTCTCCACCTTACTCCTGGGGCAGGGGCTGCCAGCCCTTGGGTAGAACAAGGGCTCTGAGGCTGGGCTTGGGGTCTGGGGGTGAGTCACTCACCTTGTGGGAGGGCCTGGAGGGGCCCCGAGGCTTGGTTGGGCTGCAGGCTGACCAGCCCCTGTCTCTGCAGGTTGAGCAGGTGCTGCTGCTGCAGCTGTTGCATTTGCAGGAGCTGCTGCTGGAAGGCCAGCTGCTTATTCCCCAGTGCCTGGTGGGGGGTCCGAGGGGGTGGGCAGAGAGGTGTGCCATCAGGCTCAGGTGTGCCATCTGGCCCCCACCCTGCCGCTACCCCTTCCCAGGGCCTCTCAGCCCCCGGTGCTGTCGGTGCAGTGTCCGAAGCTGCAGCTTCTCTGCTCCCGGCCCAGCTTCCATAGGGCTGCATGCCTCCTCGCAGTAAACACACGCATGCACGCACGCACGCGCGCAAACACACAGCCAGACCCAGACGCGCAGCACTATGCCTCCCTGCTCCCGCCTCCTTCCTTCCGCTGCTTAGCGGCAGGCTCCAGCTCCCCGCACCGCAGCTGTGCATGCCTGGAGAGGGGGGGCTCTCATCACAATGATCAATGAGCCTGTCAGAATCCGGGGGCCACTCCCGCCTGGCAGGCACCCTTCCCACATGCCAGGGGTGCCCCCCTTCTGCTCTGAGGCGGGGGCCTTCTTCCCTCCAGCTCATCTCCTCTCTTGCTTCTTAGATACAGAGAATCAAGGAGTCTGACGGGACTTTAAAAGATCAGCATCAGTGGGTCATCAGGACCCAGTCAATGACAGTCATCCCTCCCGCTGGGGGAGGGGGGACTCTTACACTCACACTCGTTCATTTGCTAGCTTTGGGTCGCACACACGCAAGTGTTCTCTTGATCCCTTGGTCTGTGCCCTCCCCCCACCCCCCAAAGTCAGTTCTTCACACAGGCACTGACAAGTTGGCCTGTCAGCAAGTCTTTTCTGAGTCCCAGGAGCCAAGCCTGTCCTGGGTGCTTAGGAGGCAGGGACGTCTCTACCTGCCCATCTGCCCTGGGGGTGTGGTGGGGTGGGGGCTGGCTAGTCAATAAAACCAGCCTAGAAATAATGGAGAGAATGAAGCAATTACCTTGAGGGAGAGGTCGAGGAGTTGGGGAATGACTGGGCGTCAGCAGGGCATCCTTCTGGGAAGGGGCAACTCAGAGCTCAGTTGTGGTCTGACTAGCAGGAGGGAGTCACATGTTTGGGACAAGTGGGGGGAGGGCGGCAGGGCCTCGTATGAAAGCTGGGGAGGCACTGTGACCTGGATGGGGCAGGTGGTACAGCCTGGAGAGAGCAGGGCTGATTAACACCAGAAGTGAGGGAAGTTGAGGCAGTGCTGGGGGAGGAGGCAAGTGATTTGCTGAGAAATCAAAACATTCCCTAGACCTGAGTGGAGGACCGAGGTCTGGGTCACTAAGAGATAAGTGGGTAGGAAGAGGGCATGACAGTAGGTCAGCTGGTCATGAGTGTGGACCATCTGATACTCATACACGTATCTACACACTTGGGCACAGAGACAACACAGGGCTCTGTCTTCCCGCTCTGGTTAATCCAACACAAGGCAAGGAGAGAAAGTCTGAATGGGGATAAGCGGAGATGGAAAAATGTGAGCTCTCATCCCTAGTTCTCCCATGTTCTCTGATTCCCTCCTCTAGCCTTTTCTTGACTGTTCCACCTTGGGACTCCTAGCCTCTGACCGGAGGAGGGCTGCAGGTGACAGGGTGGGTCCGCCTGAGCTCCTTACCTCTTTGGGTTGCTGCTTCCCAGCTTGCTGTTGAGTGAGGAGCTGCAAGTGGAGCTGCTCTTGCTGCTTCTTGTAATATTCCTGCAGCTGGGGGAAGGGGTGGGTGGCGGGAGGCAGGGGTGGGTGTGGGTTACCTCGGGTGGCAGATTGCTGGCCCCAAAGCAACCTCAACCCTATGGTAACTGGGCTCTTGGAGGCAGGAGTGGGGTCTTACTAGGGCAGTGGGACAGATGGCCCCACAGGGAGATGTCTTCTCTGAGAGGCTCCCTAAGCAATGTCTGTACCAGGAAGGAATGAAGAAGAAAGAAAAGGGCAGCTCCCTGTTCCACCTCCTTCTTCCACCTCTCAGCCCTCCCTGCCTCTTGGTAGGTCCCTTAAATAGGGCAAGATTCTAGGAGCCAGGATGTTCCAGGATGTACCTTGCCCTTCCCTGGGGTTCTGGAGTAGAGGTGGGGCCAGCATCACAGAGGGAGTGTGGAGGGGCTGCTGTGGGAAAGGCCGGATCTCTGACCTCCCCCGGCTACCCTGGAGGAATGCCGGTCAGTCTGGCCTGAGCAGTCTCTCTGGTTTCTACCACTCAGTGATGTTGGTAGTAAACAGGGTGGGAGCGGGGAGACTCAGTGCCTACCGACCCCCAAGTCCCCCCTATTTCCCAGCTGCCCTGGGGCTAGACTCACCTGCTGGAGCATGAGTGCTTGTTGCTGCTGGAGCAAGGCCTGCAGCTGTGGGGGTGACAGAATCTGTTGCATCTGTTGGGGGGTAAGCATCTGCGGCGACATCATGGCCACCGACACAGGAACCTGTGGGATTTGGCCCTGTTAGCCTGCTCACCTCAACCCCACCCAGGGAGGGCATGCACCCAAAGCTGATTGAGACTCCAAGAACTGCCTGAGTTCAAATTCTGGCTCTGCCACCAACTGAGTGTCTTTGGATAAGTGAGTTACCTCCCTGTTCTCTGCTTTCTTTTCTCCAAAATGGAAGCAGCATTAGTGCCCGACTTTTAAAGTTTTCATGAGGACTAGGGAGTTAACACTGAGAACAGAGCCTGGCATACAGCAAGTGGTCATGAGGGCTGCCTATTATTTGGGATATGCTATCTTAGGTACCGGAAGATGAGACTATAGTGACACTGGTCAGTAGAACCCATACTCTGGTGGGGTCTCCCTCAGTGATGGGAAGGCAGCAGCCAGCCATTCTTAACTCTTGCTCTGTCTCTTCTGAGACACGATGAGGTGGGCCTGGCCATGAGGGCAGCCTACAGCCATGGGAGGATTCAAAAAGTGGCCCATAAGGCAGGAGGCCCTGTACTTTGGCCCTACTTATATACATGTCACATACTCCAGCAGACCTGTCCAGATGGCATGCACAGAGGCCCAGAGAGCACTGAGGGTGCCATCCTTAGTGTACATGTGTATAACTCTTCATCTGGGTGGAAAGAACTGCAGGGAGTTAAGAAGCAGGCCTCTACTGCTAGCTCTGCAATGAACTTGCTGTGTGACCCCCTGGCAAGTCACTTGCCCTCTCTGGAGTATGTTTCCTCAAAAACCAAACAGGGATTGGATTATAAGAGGTGACTCCTTCCAGCTAGAGCAGTTTTTTGTCCCCTGACCTGGGTTAGGCCTCTACAGGAGGCCCAGAGAATCTAGCTACAGGGAAAAGGTGCATGGAAGAGCAGTAACATCATCCTTTTTCCAGCCCTATCTCTCCTGTAACCCCCAGGCTTGTGTAGTCATAGCCAGGGAAGCCCAAGTTGCAACACTGCCTTATCCCTATTTTAGCAGGACAGGGGCTATCCGCCACGCCCACCACAAGGGTGCACAAGACTCTAATCTTCTTCTCACTCCCAGGCCCTAGCAGAGTGCCCGGCACCCTGCAGGTACTCGCTGTGTTTACTCCCCTGAGCTCAAATACCTTTCCCAGCAGATTGGAGGCCCCTCTGCCAGCTCTGGGGTGTGAAGGGAGAGGTGCAGGGCGGCCCAGTCAGAGAAAGTGTCCTGCAGGGACTTGTCTTGAGCAGGATGTGACAGGTTAGGTCCCCAGGTAACTCATGGTCCCTGTCACCTTCCCCCAGCCCCATGGGTAGGGCAGAGGAGGAGGAGTTGGTTCTTTCCAGGATCCCAGCAGTGGCAGGACTCAGCCTCAAACCGCCAATTAGGGAATCCCCAGGCAGAGGAGCAGCTGGGGAGGTGTAGTGAAATGAACCCAGGGATATGGGAAGTCCCACTGCCCCAGCCTTTCTCGCCCAGCCAGAGGCTGAGCCCAGCCCTGGGCTTTCCCCCTTTCCCCCAGCCATCTCTGTGCACACATCCCTGGCAGGGGCATCGCCTGGCTCTTTAGCCATGGCCATCTGAGGGTAGGATGGCTCCCAGCGGCCTCTATCAAAGAGCCTCAAGTGGCAGGGTTGGGACTTAAGCCCAGGTCTGTGTACAACACAGTTTCCGGTGCTTCCATGTCCCACACTGCCTGCCCCACCCTGCAGCAGGTCTTAAGAAAGGTTACAGAGTATGTGTGGAAACTGAACCATCCAGGGAACTGAAGGGTTGATGAGGCTGGAAATCCCAAAGGCCAGCCTCCTTCTTTACACTGTATCAGAGGAGACTCTGGAAAGCCAGGCTGCAGGAGTATTCTGGTCCTCACTCTTTAAAGGGCTAGGGGAGGGGGCAGACAGTGGTATGGACCCACCACCCTTGCAGAGACAACCACTGTGTCCTTTGTCAGGTAACCCCCGAGGCAGCTGGGCCAGTCACTGCCTTTTCTTTCCTCCTCCCATGAGAGTGCCCAGCATGGTGGTATTGAGATCAGAGACCTGGATTTCTGAGTCAGGTGACCTAGGTTCTTGTCCCTGACACTGACTATTCTTTGAAATCACCAAGCCTCACTTTCTCCATCTGCTAACTGGGGTATGGAACACCTGTCGGCTCAGCCTCACAGAACCACACAAAAAGGTGTGGTTGACTGTGGATTATTCTCCAGGCACTTGGCTAAGCCCTTAATGAGTATGATCTCCCTGGGAGGAGGGTAGGATCACTCTTACCATTTTGCAGATGACAAAACTGAAGCCTACAGAGGTTAAACAATCTGCTCTATCATCAAAGGGACAAGGGGAGAAGAGCTAAGTGAAAGTGATTCGTATGCCATTAAATTCTAAACAAATGTAAAGAAAACTACTTTTTAAAACATTCTCAATTTTCCTTTTCCCCTCTATCCTATTTTCCTTTCCCTCTCCCTTCTTCATCACTGCACCTCAGGTACACTCCAGGGGCCCCAGAGGGTACTGGGTGGCAAAGGTCACTGAAGATAAAAGTGCTGGGCCTCCCACTCTCATCACAGCAAGAGCTGCCCCAGAGATGGACTCAGCCCAGTGCAGGGGAGACTGACACCAGACACCCAGATCTTTCCAGGCACCAGTGAGTCACTGTGAGTGGCATGCAAGAAAGGATATGGCATTTCCTTCCTTGGGGCTTTCCTGCTTGGAGCCAGGGGAATGGAAGAGATGACCTTGGAAGGCCTCTCTGGACCCCACTGTTCCTCCCGAATGGTCTAACAATTGGCTGGAGAGGCGGCTGCAGAGATGGATCTGGATGGATTACCTTGAGTATACTTGTCTCTAAGGTGGCCCAATGGGGTCAAGATAGGTCAGCAAGGTGACTGCCACATGCTGATATCCTAAGCTGGCTGACCCATCTACCTCCCCCTGCGATACCCCTTGGGGTTCTGAGCACTATGAGTTAGAGCTCCCTTGATGTCCTACTGACCCCGTACCAGGCCAGGATGTGTCAGGATGGGCACTGTCAGCTAGTCAGCTCAGCAATGCCTGTGAGTCACCATCTGGAGAGTGGCCAGGGTCACTATGTGCTTACTAGTAAGCCCTAGCAATGTGAGCTCTGGGCTAAATGCTGACAGCTGCCTCCAGCCCACCCCGCAGGGGCTCTTCTCAGGCCTGGAGCCCTCTGCCCACCATGAAAACAGTGTGCTGGGCTGGATTGCCTGATGGGTAAGAACAAGGATGGTATCTGAGTGACATAGACGAAGCTTATTTGGGGGCTGAGGGTTGGGATGGATGCAACTTGGTGCCAATCAAGGACCCAAACTCAGCCTCTTAAGTATGGGGTCTGGGGTCCCTGGGAGAGTGTGGAGACTAGGCCCAAGCTTAGTTTAGGTTAAACTCCCTTGTGTATGACCAGAAGGAAGTCCTTACTTCTGACCTGGAGCTGCAGCAAAAAAGATCATGGTGAGACAACAAAAACTTCTAGAAATACCAGAAGGTTTAGCCTTACGGGGGCTCAGAAGATGAGACAAAAGCTGGGCAGAGATAGGGGGCCTGGTCTCATCCTCCCTCCACCCTGACTCCCAGCTACCTGTGCTGCCGTCTGTGACTGACCTCTCCCTGCCAGGGGTCCAGGCCTGGGCACAAACCAAGCAATCTCAAGGCCAGAGGTAGAGACTAATATGGTTTCAGAAACTCTTCTGAAGCTGGCTCTAGGAGAGGGGTGGTAAACACGGCTGGGAGGTGAGTGGGCAAGAAACCCCACCCTGAGCAGGGAAGCAGAGTAGTGTCCTATGGGGGCCACTGGGAAAGGGGCTGCCACTAACCTCCCTTCATTACGCATTTCACTCAAGTGCCAAATCAACAAAGTCCACTTTTCTATTCACTCTCCCTATCAACCCATGAGCCTTGAGCTCACAGGAGAGCTATTTCTCAGCCCTAGACCCCACTCGGAGACAGAAGCCCCACCTCCTTGGAGATTGTGAACTTGAGGGTGGGAATTAAAGGCGAGGAAGGTACTGAGGGTTGGAGGAGGATCAAGAGTCAGGGCTCCAGACTCCTGAGGAGGTTCAGACGTGGCCCCAAGAACCCCCACCACCCTGAGCCCAGAGGGTCATCCAGCCAGGGCTCTTTCCTTGTGGACTATTGGTGTTCACTGCTGTGCTAAGCGTATGGCAACATCATGGTGTGGGCATTAAAGTGTGAGTTCTGGAGCTAGTCGATTGGGTTCAAATCCTGGCTCTGCCCATCATTAGCTGTGTGACTCTGGACAGGTTACTTAACCCCTCTGGGCCTCAGTTTCCTCATCTGCAAGATAAAGCTAATAACAGCATCTACATCATAGAACTGTAAGGATAAAATGAGATGATACTTGTGAAGCACTTAGAGCCTGCGCCTGTAAACACTGTGTAAGTGTCAGTTGTTAGTTTAGCAAGTACTTGTTGAATGAGTGAATGAATCAATCATTGGGAGGTAAGGAGCCAAAAAGAAAGAAGGCCTGAGAAAAAAAATCATTTTATCTGTCTCTCTGACCAAAACTTCTGCCTCTCATTCTAGGTCATCCAGGGACCTCACTCATTTTAGGAGGTTGGGGGGTGGGTCTCCTGAGGAAGATTCCACAGCCTCCCTCCTTTTCTCATTATTTCAGATCTCCTACCCCTCACAGCCAGCTGCAAAGTCCTTCCTGATGCCTGACCTAGGTCCTTCTGACTCCCATTGAGCTCCTTTTTCCTGCTTTGGGACAGCAGGCCCTTTCCGGGTTGGGGGAACACAAATGTTCCCCAGCCTACCCCTCCCTGTTCTTAGAAAGAGTACTAGGCTGGGCCCAGGGTGGGGAGGATTAAGAAGAGCAGCCTGAGGGCAACTTCAGACCTAAGGAGTATGTTTGGGGGTGGGAGATGTCCGTAATTCAAGAAGGCCCAGTCCTGACACCACATGGGCGTGAGAACTTTTTCTTCTTCCCATTACAGGCTTTCTAGATTTTGTCCTCCCCTCCCACACCCAGGCCACCCTTTTAGTCCAGCTCCTCCCCCTTGAGGGCTGTCTCATTAGGTCTGAGACTTTTAAAAGAGGGCTACTGCTAAGGCCGCATAACTGTTGGACACCTTGAACTTCTTCAAAGCACTTTCTGAACATAAGCTTGTTTTACACAAAACCCAGTCCTGGGTCCTCCCCTGGGCACCCTGTACCCCATCCCGCCCTCCACACTTCCCTCGGCACCCCGCCCCGCCAGACTCCAGAGCTTTGCGCTCAGGATTGCGTTCAGCCTTCCTCCCTTAGATAAACTTCCTTTCAAAGCCCCGCTTAATCCTCTCCCCAATTCCAAGCCTCCCCCGCTGCTATGGGGAGGGGTAGGGGGAGCTAGGAAGCTTGGCTGTTGGGCCAAGGAAGAGTGGGGGAAGGGGGGTTGCTGCCCGAGTAGTGACCCACCCCAGACTCAGACTGCGATTCTCCCAAGTTCTTTGTGACACAAAAGGTAAACAGAAGGCCTGGCTTACCCCCGCCCACCCCCCACAGATCTCCCCTCCCCCAACCAGCCAGATGGGCAGACAGGCTGGGGGGAAGGGAGAGGGGGAAAAAGGGGCAGATTGTGTAAAGGAAAACAAAAGAGACAGAGAGACATCAAGAGACAGGAAACACAGGGAGACAGAGAGAATTGGTGGGTGAGAGATAAGGGGGGAGATGTGTTGACCTCAACAACTGAGAGAGCCTGGGAAGGGAGGAGAGGGGATAGGCTGAGTGACCACACTGGGATGGAGAAACAGAAACCTGAGAAGTGACCCTGAGGCCAAGGAAGAGGAAGCCAGTAGAGGGACAGAGACAGAATGAGCAGAGCACAGATGCGAACTCAGAGACAAAGAGGCCAAGCGGGGGAAGGCCTGAGGGGTCAGGTGGAGATGAGAGAGAAAGTGGACACTTCTTCACTCCACCCCTAACAGTGACTGCATTTCCCTCTGGACAGCTGTCCACTTTCTGGCACTGGGGACTGGCCAGAGCAATTCTCCAACTGGATCTTCCCCTCCCTTGGT
This sequence comes from Eidolon dupreanum, assembly GCA_028627145.1. Taxonomy (NCBI): domain Eukaryota; kingdom Metazoa; phylum Chordata; class Mammalia; order Chiroptera; family Pteropodidae; genus Eidolon; species Eidolon dupreanum. Next base: position 91,276,775 of record CM053502.1, on the reverse strand, counting down.
TTGCCAAGCCCACCTTCCCACCTGGCCCCAGTCCAGCCCAGCTAGCCAGCCCAGAGGGGTGCCCTCCTCCTCACCTGAACGGCAGAAGCTGACTGCTTGCTGTCACTGTTCCCTGGGGAGCTCAGGCCTGAGGCCTGCTGTAGCAGGAACTGCCGGGCCACCTGGAGAGCCTGCAAGACAGGGTGAGTCAGTGTGTCTGCCCAGTAACTGTGGGCTACAAGTCAGTACAGACCCAGGATTCAGGGAGAGTCTGGGGTAGTACGGGGAGGAAGTCAGGGTAAGGTGGAAGGAAGGTCCTGGGGGTGAGAGTCATAGGGTCCGCTTGGGCTTGCGGGTAGGGTAGGAGTCACTGAGGAGCTGTTAGGGTCTGGGGATGACAGCTTGTAGGGACTTACTGTGGGACCTGGTGAGGTTTGCTGTCCTCCCTGGGGGTAGCAAATGGAAGGGTCCATGGTCAAACAATGCGGTGGACTCAGGACATTAATCATAGGTACTATTTATCAAGCATCTACTATGTGTCAGGCAGGAAAAAACTATCCTCTTCCCTTCAAGTTCTTCCAGCTGGACTAATAACCAGATTAACACAAGACAGATAAGCAGGAGAAAACACGTTGAAGAACAGAGTAGCTGGCCAACATGGTAGAAGTCATCACTTAAATACCTCCCTCAGCTAAAGAACAAAAGATGTTGGGGGTGGAGAGTCATTTATAGGAGGTTACCAGGAAAAGCACAGTAAATAAGGATAAGGTTGTTATGCAGATTTAAGCCCAAACCTTCTCTACCAATAGCAAAGGCAGGCCTGCTCTAGTGAGGGAAACACCCTTACAAATGGAGATCTCCCTCACACATGTAAATACGTCTTTTACAAAGGGTACTTCCTACTTGGTTTTCAGAGCCAGGTCTACTGTTCCTTAAAATTAATCAGCCTAAGATAATCAATATCTCAAAGTGGCATATTTTGGGGTGGCTAACCCTGCTCTTTCACAGGTAAAATCTCATTTAATCCTGTCCAGGGGGACTGTGAGGTAGGGATTATCGGCCCCATTTTGCAGATGAGGAAACTGTCCCCAGGAGGTTAAGTACCTTGCCCAAGATCACACAGCTAGGAGGTGTCAGCCAGGATTTGAGCCCAGGAAGCACAGCTCCAAGGCCATCTGCATTACTAGATGGTCAGTCTGGGGGCTAAGTGAGTAACATTCACTTGGAATCAGAGCACACAGGTGGTGAGGGTGGAGTCACAGGGTCTGGGCACTGGCTTTCTAAGGCCAGGGGGTCTAGGTCCAGGGCCTTGTGGCACTGGGGGAATTCAATCAAGTCCTTAAGGGGGAATATGAACTATCACTTGAGCTATACGTGGTGGTCTGGGCTTGGAGGTCAGGGTGGTTTGGACTGGACTCTGAGCCAGGGTCACTGGAGTGGTAAGTGTATGGCATTTGCAGGAGGAGCAGTGAGCTTGAGAGGTGTGTGGATGGGCTGTGAGAGGTCAGGTAGGAGAGTGGGGTCAAGGAGGCCTTGGAAGTTCTTTATAAGGTCAGCTCAGCCCTGTATCGCCCAACTCCAGGGTCAGTGAGGGGCTCAGAGGAAGGGGATGTGGGGACCTGTCCCCAATCCACATTCCAGCATAAAACCTGTCTGCCTCCAGACTCCTCAGAGACCTCCTTGGGAACCAGAACAGTTATATCCAGGCCTATGACAAGGGCCCTGGCATTGGGCGGACCTGGGTTTGAATCCCAGTATGATTACCAGCGGTGTGATCTTGAAATGAGTTGTTCTATCTCTGCATTTCAGTCTCCTGATCTGAAAAACTGGGACACTACCCATTTCTGAAACACTGTGGGGATTAAAGGACCAATGCTTGGCTTTCAGATGACATTCGCGAAGTGTCTGTCCCTTTCCTTCTCATGAATCTCTCAAGACTTTCCCCTTGCCTCCTTCAGTCTTTCTTAACACAGCCTCCTGCCTGGCACACCTATTATATGGCACGTGCCTCCTTGTGGCTCACTAGTTTCTGTCCACACACACCTGTCTGTCCTCACATGGACCTCTATTTTTCTATCCCATCACAACACTGTCAGACAAAACCTTGTACGGTGGAATACAGATTCACTCATATACACTGCCCCCTGCAAACAGTTCTGGAGCGCCCACTGTGTACCAAGCATATATACACACCTCCCTTCGAAGCCCTTTCATCACCAGCATTGAGCAGCTGTGCCTCCCCTGAGGCCGAAATATAGTTTACCTTAGGATGGTATCTAAATACACACTGATGTATCTATGGGAACATGTCCCCAAGCAAACTTGGAGTTCAGATGGGCATGCTCACGGGCCCCCCAGATCCTAGGTCTCCCCCACCCCCTCTCTCTTTTCCTGGACCTCATACCCTGGAGCAGTGGCCTGGGGTTTCTTCTCTTCAAGATTCACTTCAGAAAGTGGAAGTCTGACCTTTCCGAGTCAAAGGCTCTAAGAGGCTGTATAAAGGGGTAATAGGGTGGGGAGAGGAAAGGTAACCAAGTGGTCATCAGGAAAGACCCCTTCCAGGTAGGTGGATGGTAGAGGGGTCAGAGGTCAGGGGACAAGGCAAGGAAGAGGATGGTTTGGAGGAGCTGGCCAGCTCAATCAAGCCAGAGGGGACATTGGTCAGGGTGGAGAGATGAAGCACCGGGCTTCCTGGTGGGGAGAAGGGGAAGCTGGGGTGGTTTCCAGGGGGAGCTGGGGGGGGGGCGCCACATGCCGGCTTCTGGTGGGGCGACTGGCCCGGACGTTGGATTTACTCCCCTCTGACTCTCTTACTTTGTGGTCCCCTGAAGCATGAAATTACAAGATTCACAGAAAAAAAATGACATGGGTTTGCAATCTCATTCCTGAGAGCTCCCTGTGACAGGCCCTTTGCTCCCCCTCCTCTTGGCCTCCCCTTTAGGCCAGATGAGAGCACCAAGTAAAACCCCAGGCCTGGCCAAGGCTGCCCCCTTCTCTGACTTTCCACACTCCCCCCTCATTCTTCCTTCACATTTACTGAGCACTTGCTGTGTGCTGGGGACCATGCTAGGTGCTGGGGATTCACAGAGAAACAGCCCAGGGCTCACAGCTTAGGTGCTGTTATAATAGTTGCCTGTCAGAGACTTAAGTGGAGTGAGCCCTGGGCATCAGAGCCTAGAGAAGGGCCTCCTCTGCCTGGGGAAGTCTGGGAAGGCCTCCCAGAGGAGGTGGCAGCACTGCCAAGTATCCTAAAGAGCAAGTTTATCAAGTAGACAAGGAGGGTAACAGTGTTCAAGGCACAGTGATCCCCTCCCTTACAGAGGAGTGAAATGGCCCAGAAAGTCCAGGGACCTTGACACCATTCCCAGGGCAGAAAATCGAGTTGTGTTGGGGGCAGTAGTAGAAGAGGCTAGAGGACCCCACAGGGACCCTCAGGTCATTGGAGTCTGAACCTCTCCAGGCATTTCACTTAGTCATGTTCATGGCCACCTGCCACTTATAGCCCCATGATCAGAAGAGATGGGGAGGTGATGGTAGACAACACAAGGTCATTTTGTGTAATTTGTTCACAGCCCAACCCTGACCCAATCTAGGGTGATTTCAGTACCATCTAAAAATCACCCCGTAGGTACCCAGGGGTGGGGATGATGGGCAGATCCTGGGCTCGGGGTCTAAGCTCTTCTCTCAGGATGGCCTGGAAATGTTACTGACTGCTCAGTGCACTGCAGTGCTGACCTGTTCTCCATTCCCAACCACCATCCTGTCTGCACATCCAGACTCCCAGCCAGGGACAGAACTCTGGGAGCCAGGAGCCCCTCCAGCCTCGGATGCCCTCTAGGTGGTCACCCAAGGGACCAGGTAGCTTTGAGACTTTCTAAAGCCACATTCGAGTCACATCTACCACTCTGAAGCACTAGGTTTCAGTGTTTCCACTAGCCGCTGATGCAGGAGCCTGATACATCACTGGACCGCCCACCTCTGAGAGAAGATGGCCCCGCACCCTGACAGATCCAGCCCCATTTTCTCTGAAGATGTCGACCAGATCATAGCCTCCTTGAAACAGAGGTGGCAAATGTATTTGTGAGCCCCGGCCCCGGCCACCGCACACAGCAAACATTCTCATGAGCCACTTAGTCAAGGCTGAACATGGGAGCCAGGCACAGGCTGACACAGAGTTTAGGAGCTAGTATTTGGATAGTGCCTGGCAGCTTTCAAAGCACTTCTATAAACATTTAGCTGAAGCTTCACAACCTTGAGCTAGGTAGGGCAGGGGTCACTGTCTCCATCATACAGGCAAAGAAACTGAGACCCAAGGTCCCATGGCCAGGAAGTGGAGTCCAGACACCTGACTGTCCAGCCCCCTTCACCCCTATCTTATGTGCTTTCAGTCATCTGGGTGTGAAAGGAAGGTGAAGTTGGTTGAGGTGGGGAGAGAAGATCAAGAAAGGAGTTTCTAGGAGAAAGGTAGGTTCTATCTCCCTTCCCTGGGAGCCACAGATACTCCAATACAGCCTTGGGTGGGAAAAGGCATTTAGAATCCCACAGGGGAAGAAACCACCATGGAAAACCTCAGAGGAGGGAGGGATAGATGGCAGCTTGGGGCAGGATGAAAAACTGGGAGCCATTTGGCCTCTTGAACCTCATTTTCCCCCTTCCTCCACCCCTTGGGCTGAAAACCAAATGCCCAGCTCTGTGGTTGGGGAGTAAAGTGTCGTTTTCCTTTGAGAGACAGTACTGGTCTATTCAGGGCATGGTCCCTGGGCAAAGTGATCTGGATCCAAATCCTGGCTCCACCATATATTGACCCTGGGTAAGTCACTTCACTTCTCTGCGCCCCAGTTTCCTCCTCTGCAAAATAGGAATAACCCTGCACTTAGCTCACAGGGTTGTTGTGAAGAGTATATGTGACAATGCAGTGCCTAGCACCCAGTGGGTCCCGAATGGATATTAACTATTGCCATTTATTAATCCATTACCTTCCCAGGCAGCTCTTGGTCACTTTTCCTGTCACCCAGAAGGACTTGCTACCAAATCCTCTTCTAGCCTACACCCACCCCTATTCCCCCTCAAGCCTAAGAACTCAGTCTAGCTAATGAAGCTGAACTCTCCTCCCCCCATCACCCATTCAGAAGTCATTAGCAGGATCTCCACAATTAGGAACAAATGGCTTATAACGGATGGCATCCAGGGAGGGTGGCTAGGACAGAGGGGAATGAAGCTAGAGTTTTGATGGCAACAGTGAGTGGCTATGAAAAAAAACACAAGTCTTCGGGCAGTAGGGTCTGTCATCTCCAGTATGAGGTCACCCCTCAATTTCTGTCTGAGAATTCAGGTGGGAGAGGCAAGCTTCCTCTCCACGGAAGCCAGGTACAGGGCTATTTACTGACTCTTTCCCCGACTGGAGGATTCTAAATCTATGCAGGGGTCCCAGCCTTACTGTGTTTGGGAGGGCAGGGATGTGGTTGGCGCTCAGGAAGCTCAGCTTGAAAGGCTGAGCTCTGAGGATGGAGAAGCAGACTCACACAGACCACAGGCCTGGTGAGCTGGAAGTGTTGCAGGGAATTTAGTCGTATTTTCCAAATTGCTGGTCATGATCTAATGGTGGGTCATAATGTCAATTTAGTGGGTCAAAAAAAAAAAAAAACCACATACACACATATTTAAAAAATTAGAATCACTTGGTGAGCATAAGTATTATTGCATGAAACTGTATGTGCTGGGGCTCCAAGTAAAATGTATTTATTACTGTAGATCTCAAGTGAAGTGCTGATCTAGTTCACTGTACAGATGAGAAAGTGGAGATTTAGAGGGACAGTGACATGTCCAGAGTCACACAGTGGCAGAAGCAGAACCTGAACCCTCTGTGCCTGACATGGGGCTCTGGACGGGGAAGAAAAACCAGAAGCTGGCCAGGCAGGATGGAGGACCCCCTAGCAAATTCTGGTGTCATTTGGACTGTGGCGAGAAGTAGCCAAAATAAACAAACTCCAAACTTATTTTGTCTGTACCTAGCTAACTTTGGCAAAATTGAGATCTAAACTGTTTTGATAATTTCAACTAGGAGCTGACTAGATTTCAGGGGAGGGGCACTAGAAAAGGTGTTTGGGGGTGTTTGCCCATATCAAACCTGAAAAGCACTCCCAGGAGAGCCTAACACCTATGGCCCCCCAGGGCCACACTATGACTTTCTATTAATTTATCAATAATTAAGCAAGTATTAATGAAGCCCCATAAGGCAGTGGCACTGTCCTAGACACTGGGGATGTGGTATATTTGTTTTAATACACCACATTCTCATGAGATAAGACAAACACTAAAACAAAGAGATAAGCAAGCTATGAGATGGTGGTAAGCATGAGGCTGGCTGGCTTCTTGGATTGTGTGGCTAGGGAAGGCCTCTCCGAGAAGACACTTAGAATGAGGAGGCCACTCTTCTAGGCGGAAAGAGCAGGTACAAGAGTCCTGAGGCGGAATAAGCTTGGCGGTGCATCACGAATGGTTGGTGTGGCGAGGTGGCCTGAGAAGAAGTCCCAGAGGTGAGAAGGAGCCAGATTACACAATGTTGTCGTTGTTTTTTTTTTTTTTTGGTTCCTTTGGTTTTTAAATTTCATTCTATAGTTAAGGAAAAAATGCTGGAGGACTTTAAGCACATGAATATAAGGAATTAAGGAAATGATATAATCTCTGAGGATAATACCTAACTCATAGCTAGTAAACAGTAGGTGCTGAATAAATACTTGTTGATTTGAATTAAACAGGAAACATCTCTTCATCTACTCCTTGAAATGTAATTCCTTTGGCGGGGAACCAGAGAATGGAGGGAAGGGGTGCAGGGAAAAAGGTCCAGTGGTCCCAACCACTGAGGGTGCTGACCACGGGGAGATCCAGGTTCTCCGTCAGCCAGGCTTTGTCCTCCAGCAGAGACATAAAAATGAAATTACACAGAGAAGGGGGGCAAAGAGAGCGGAGGAGTGGAGACCATAAAACCCCCGAAGTGATTCTACACCTTTCTCCCTTGGAAAAAAAAAAAAAAAGCTTTTTGGAAAAGGCTGTAAATTTTTTTTACACCAACCTCGTAAAAATGACATTGGCGCATTCTCAAATTAGAACCATTAAAATGAAAACCAGCAACGCACAGATACAGACAAGCCCATGTGGGTGGGAGATGCACAGCCAGGATTCAGGGCCATTTCAGGAACCCCTTCTCGGCCAAGTGTCTTGGAAATGCCCCCTCTCTGCAAGGGGCAGCCTCTGCCGGCTTCAAGGTGAGAACACACAAATGAACCTAGCAGTACTGAAAAGGAAAAGGTGCTCCTCGGAGAAGCTCCTTTGGTCTCTCCCTTCTCAGTGCTGCACCCTGCCCCCCGCCCCTGTGTCCCAATCAAACCCAGCTTGGCTTTGCACTCAGGGGAGCCCTTTGGCCCATTTAGTCTTTTTGGGCCACAACCAGCTCTGTGAGGTTGCTGGGAAAGGGACCCTGGGAAGGAGCTGAAAGAGTGAGTACTGGGGTGCTGGTGGCAGCGCCGCACTTTCCATGGGTCGCTTCCCTCCTTCTCCGCCTCAACCTCCTAGAGGCAGGTCACTCCATCTGTGAAATTCTTCTGAAGTGGGAAGCAGGTATTGACAAAGTCTAGGTTCAGAGCCACTATGAACCCAGCCACTACCCTCGCACTAGCCACTTCTGCAAGGAAGGGGCTCTAAGTGTAGGATTTAGAGCGGGGGCTGTGGCATGCAATTCACTTCCCTAGGACTCGCATAGGCAGGCGTTTCTCAGAATAAAGGTGCCCCCCTAGAAAAAAACACTAGCTCACCACCACCCCACTGCCCCGGGGTGGGGAGGTGGTTGTGTGGCCCAGGGATGCTGCCTTCTCCACTTTAATCTTCATCTTCTGAAGAGGAAACATTTAACCCCTCCTCTTTCCCCTAAATCTCCCCTGTCCCTAAACTTCTAATCAGTAAAGACAAGAACTCTGGCCTAAAAAGGAGATGAGAGCAGAAAAAAAAAAAGCAGGGTCTCAGAATTCCATATCAGAAGAGAAGGCTGGTGACAGACTAGGGTGGCTCTTTTCCGAGTCCCAAGAAAGCAGTGGCGTGGGGACCCCTTTCCCAGTCCTAGGTCCTCTCCTCTATGTTCCCCTCTCCTCTCTTACTGGAACTCCCTCCTAGGGGAACTCCCCTTTTGGAATCCATGGCCTTTGGCTGAGTGACCTAGGAAGGGTATAAGGACTGGGGGATGGGGGTGGGGTTGGTTAAGGCCCTCTTCCCTGACACATCCTCTCACAACCCATCCCCACCACTTACCTACCCCCTATTCCCAGGCAAAGGAGGTAGGAGTACTTTCTAAGCACTACCCCACAGCTGTTGGAGAATAGAAGACTTCATTGACATTAAGTTTCTGGGTCTCCCCTCTGGGGAGTTAAGGGTTTCTACTCTACCTACAAGTCCCCGGTACCTCCTGGGAAAGGCTCATTCTACAGGAAGGAAAGTAAAGGAGTCCAGAAAGGGTGGGACCAGAATCTGGAGCACGAGGGTGGGAGTCTGAAAAACTGAAGTAGGCCCCAGACCTCAGACTAAAGACAACTGTTGACAGTATGTGCGCACGCGTGCACGTGCGTGTGCGTGAGCCTGCGCTAATTCATCTCTGAGGCTTCCCCTGCCAGCCCCATCCTGCTAAGTAGCTTGGGTAGAGGAGAGCCAGATGGGAGAGGAAAACAAAAGTCTCTTCCATTCTTCTTTTCCCCCTTGCCCAACTCCCTGACACCCCCCTCCATCTTTTTGGAGGGGGGTGAGTTGAAAGCCCATTAAAGTATAGAGTCACCCCCCCCACCCCAACCCTTTTGAATCTCCTCACAGGATGTGAACAGGGTGGGATTTGCCCCTGGTTGCCACAGCAACTGCAGTGGGAGTTCCCAGACGCTAGGCAACCCTCCTGTGACCCTCACTGACCTGTCACCCCCACAACCCGAGGACAAAGAGAATGTTCGCTCTAGAGGCCCAGGACGCCTTTCAGCGCAGCCGCCAGCAGCTCTGCCTGCCCCCACTGGGCCCACTCAGCCCTCCTGGCCCCAAGTCCAGTTCTCCTTCGCCAGAGCACCCACCCAGTCTGGCCCCCAAGACCTCCCCAGGCCCTCTATCTCCCAAAAGCTGGCACACATTTCTCCCAGGCCCCGCTGCCTCCCAACAGAGCCCAAAGGGTACTGTGCAGCCCCTGGGGACACTCCCACACACTGTGAACATTTTCATACAGGTGAAATCAGATTAGGATAAAATGCAAGGGCAACCTTCAAAGAAAAAAGCCATCAGAGGGGAAATATGGGGGAGGGGGCAATAAGAAAGGACTTTGCCTTGGTGAAGGAAGAGGACTGATGGGATGGGCAGCTGGAAATGTCTGCTGGGTCCAGGATATTCTTTAGCAGCAGCTGGGAAATCACCAACTCCAGCTGGCCAACAGGGTCCCAGCACAAAATAAGGTTTAATGCATGTCTGCTGAATGAATGTGTGCACCAAGTCCTACCACACTCTCCACACCTTCTTCTCAAGGTAGGTTCTCCATGAGGGGCTAAGACTGGAGTCTTAGTGAATGCCCCAAGGACAAAGTAAAGATACTGTCGCTCTGTCACTCACCAATAAGGGGGTTGGGAGGCGGTGGGAAGCTGGGGCCTTCTTTGACTGTTACAGTGGGGCAGCCAGCCAGGGACCCTCTCTCTATCAGAAGGGCCTGGCAGCCAAGCTATGTCACCCCCACCCCCACCCCCAGCCTCTGTTTAAACAAGCTCAGGCCTGCTGTTGCATGGAAACAGGCGCCTGCTCTTGTTCCAAAGTGACGTGGCTGCCCTCTTCAGCACTGTTTGTTTCAGCCTAAAGTCCTGTCACCAGTCTGACTTCTGACTCGCCCTGTTTATCTCTCTCTTTCCTCTGTCAACTTATTATTCCTAAAGGCCAAGCTTGCATTTCCAGGGCTTGTTTACCCAGAGCAGAGAGACAGGGCCCGACAGACAGACAGAGGAAGAGGGGCTTGGCTATCCAAGGAGACACAAGAGGACAGGACCAGTGCACCACCCACAGAGTCCCCACAACCTCCTTCCTATGGAGTGGCTATGTAGGGCCAGCTGGCAGTGTTGCTTCTGTTTAAGAGCCCTTTTCGGTTCGGAATGGAGTGCTCTCATTCACTTACCAAGGGACGTTTATTTAGCACCTATTACATTCCAAGCCTTGCTCCCTCCATTTCCCACAAGTGACTGCGTGAATGTGGCAGGAACCAAAAAGAGGCTGAGCTGATCTCTGAACTAGGAACTGGGAGACCTGAGGTCTAGCTGCAGCTTTTACTGTTGTCACCTGGACAAGTCAATGCCACCTCTGGCTGCCCCCTCATCCGTGAAATGGGAATAACATCCACCTCCCAGGCAATCAAATGACATAGCATATATGAAAGACTCAAAGCACCAAACAGACATAAGGAATTTGTTTGTTTGTCCTTGAAGGACTTCCTGGTTGGGATTGAGAGAGAGGAGGAACCCACTGGGCCAGGCTCTCCTTTTCACAGTTGCTTTACCATACAAATTGTCAGGAACATCTGTTGTTGGGGGGCTTGAAAGTGCTATACCTTAAGTTTCCCCTAAAACCAGTCTGTAGGATGGCCTACAGACTGGTTTCATTTTAATTGAAATTTTTTGTGATTTTAATTTTGCAGGGTTCTTTTCATAGTTTGGAGCCAACAAAATCTTTTTTTTTTAAGGCTCAAATATTTTCCTTGGCCCCAAGCACTACGCCCATAGTGAGCCCAAATGGATAAAACAGCCCTCTGCCTGCCTTCAAATCTCCACCCCAGTTTATTTGTGAAACAGATATAGGATTTTCCAGGACTTTGGGATATTCCCCAAAACAAACAGGAATAACTGGAACGTGGAATATAGATGGTAAAACACGGCATGTGTGCAATGCAGAATGGAGAAACCCGATCAGTACAGACAGTTCTGTCTCTCCCCACCCATCTCTCCAGTTGTCCAGATACCTGTGTTTACTCTTTGCTTTAAATAATTTTTAAAAGACACTTCCCAGTTTGAGTATTTCTCCACCCCACTCCCACCACATTCAAAGTGTTTCTTTTTCATTGCTCTGTCTGCACAGAGGTGTTAGGAGGCTAAGTTAGCCTTACAAAATGGGTGGAGCCTTCTGGTGAGGTATGTTCTGTTATTATTTTGATAAAGGGTAGGATTTTGCCCTTTGACCATTTGTCCCCAGTAGATGGCACAGACGCTTCCCCAGAGATCTTGCTTTAGGAAGGCCTGGGAGATGCCAGAAGACGTCCGAGGACCATCTCCCTGGGGAAAGGAGACAGGCACTTTTCCACTCAAGTCTCCACTGTTTGCAAAAGGAAGTGAGTTTTAAAGTTCTCAGTTCTGTTTACATCCACATTGATTTGTTGGTGTGTACAGGGGTTTTACACTCAAACTGCATCTGACACTAACAACTCCATGCTTTAGGAGCCAAGGGTGCCAAGGCTCAGAGAGACCCAGGACTTGGCCAAGGTCACACCACCGGTAATGGGCAGGATGAGACTTAACTGGGGCTTGTTCAATTCTTGTGTTAGTGCTGGCTGATTAGCTCAGTGCCAGGCTTCTGACCATGTTGCTTTCGGTCCGACCTCTGGCTCCAAGGCATGTGGTGGAAAAGGGCCCCCTATGGGCTATAGAGTGAGGGAGGAGCCCCAGGGTGAACCTGGGAGACAGCATGAGGGCAATGTGGGCACACACATCTGTGCGTATGAGGCAAGGGTAGGGGCACAGGCGGGTAAGGGCTGGCAAGACCTGACTTTCCCTCATTCCCAGCAGAGCCCCCAAGGGCTACTGCCACCAGAAGTGATTTGAGGAACAGAGAGTCAAATAAGAGGAGGAGGATCTCAAGGCCAGGGGTGGCTGGGCCGGTTCTCCTGAACTTGTCAAGCATGATTCTGTTTCCTGGGTGGGGCCGGGACCTGGGGCCCCTGCTCTGTCACTGCCCAACCCAGCTCCCCACCCTAGGGCCTCTCGGTCCTGAGAGAGGCCTGTCCTGAACTCCTGAACTCTGCAGTTCAGGGTGGGAATGATGGAGGAGAAGAGGAAAGGTGGACGCAGGGATTGGAGTTCCCAGTCTGGGTCCTAAAAATGGAAACCTGCCTTTGCCTTTGGCTCTTGGCTTTTCCCTAGCTGCTTTGGTCCCTGGCGCTTGGAAGTTTAATCTTCATAGCTTGGGTCAGGAGCACAGGCAGAGATGGAGGTGGGGACTGTTTTACAGTACAAATAAAGTGGAGATACGCCCTACATGTGCAGGTCTCCCTCCCCCAATGAACATAGTTCTAAAGTGGGGTCTTCCTCCCCCAACCCTGTTAACTCAGCCCGTGTACAGGAGGAAAGCCCCAGCACCTGCCCACCCAAGACTCAGCCTCAGGCCAGCTGCCCAGGTCTCTGTCCTGGTGGGTACTTCTAAGACTGTTCTAAGCTCCATGATCCCAGGACCCCCTGAATTCCACTTCTTTCTCTTGAAAACGCAGCTGTCCCCCTGCGTCGAGGTGGCCACTAGAATAGGAGGGTGCAGAGGGAGTCCCCTGGGAGGCTGGACCTTCCCAAGAATGTTAAAATGAAGCTGTTTGGCCAGGAGCAGTGGCGTCCAGGTGGCCAGAATGGAGTGGGAAGAGGCCTGGCATGCCCCTCTCCCTGTCCTGGCTGCCGGAGAGGGGAGCCAGCGCCTACCTGTTGCTGCTGGAAGTGCAGCAGATCTGCAGGGCTCATCTCTCCGTTGCTGTCTGCGCCCGCCGCGGAGTCCCTGCCCACGCCGCCTCCAGCAGTGCCCGCAGCCCCGGCCCCGCCGCCACTGCCGCCATCAGCCTGTCCGGAGAGGCTGCCCACGCCGTTCTGACCAGACGGAGCTGACCTGATTGTCTCCGAGGCGGATTCCACCATCATGTCGCTCTAGCGGGACCTGGAGGGGGGAGGAGAGTCACGGGGGAGGGGCTGAGGCTCCAGGCTGGACTGACAGGGCGGGTTCTACCAGGGGCAGCAATTGATGCCCCTGAGCACTTTCCCCACACCACCACCACCACCTTACAACCCCCACCCCAGTCCCAGGGCGTCTCCTCCTCGACTTACTGGGGGCTGCTCCTGGGATCTTTCTTGGGGGACGGGCTTTTCCCAGTGTCACTTTCCCCTAGGCCCGGGTAAGGGCAGGTCCACTGTGCAGCTGCCCTCCTCCCCCACATTTCCTTCACTTGACTTCTAGAAGACCCCAGCAGGTCAGGGGAGCAGGTGATGCCTTTGCCCTGTCCCTCAGAGTCCTAAACCTATTCTGACCTTTTCCTCCAGACCAGGCATTGTGGGAACAGAGAGAAGGGGATGGGCGGGGTGAGGATCCAGCAAGGATTTAAAAGCAGACGAGCTATTCACTGGGACTCACCATATTGCTCCCCCTCCCTTCCAAGCACCTGTAATGGCCTTTATGTTTGTTCCCAAGTAGAAGGAGACCTCCTTATACGGTCTCCTTCCCCAGGCCACAGAAAGGCTCTAATCAATGTTTGTTCCACAGTGAAAATGGCTGCCATTTGCCCAGAACCTACTGAGAGCCAGACACAGCTTGGCAGCCATGGTCCCACTTTTCTGACCTTCCAATTCTAGAGCCAACAACTCCGGGTCTAGCCAAAAGTAGACACTCAGTACTATTTACTGTCTCCATAGGCACCATGATCCCTAATCACAAGAATTGTGAGAGTTATTATCATCTCAACTTGACAGATGGGAAAACTGGGGATTTACCCAAGCAAAGAGTCAAGGCCTGAATCCTGTGCCCTCTTCCCACCTACCTCAAACTGCCTCTCAAGGAGTAGCAGAAAGGTCCCCAGGAAAAGAGAGGATATGTTTGGGATGGTCAAGGGTAGTGAGGAGAAGGAGGAGGCCTTAACTTCCTTCTGCGACTCATGGAGATTCCACTATCTCTGGGGCTTGTACACACTGACTGTGATGCAGATGGGGGAACTTTAGTATGCAGAACTATTCTCAAAGTCTTGGGTGTCTCCAACTATCCCCCAAACCCCTTGAGAACATGGATTTCAGTGAAACAGGACACAGCTGGTATCTATCACGGACCTCTGACATGTGTCTTAAACTCCCTAAACCTCAGTTTCCTTATCTGTATAAGTAATTGATCCCAGCCTCTTAGAGTCCTATGAAGAGTAAATAAAACACTACATTAAAAACCACCTGACAGAGTAAGCTCCAATCACCTGCCCCCTTCTCCACCTGCCCTAGTGGTAAGGGTGAAGACCGAGGATCAGAGAGGTCAAGACTAAGCCCAGATCACTGAGATCAAGGGGTAGAAGCCACTCAAGTAGCTAGGAGGACCTGTGGAAGCCAGCAAGTGTTCTTTCCTCCCTTTTTGATTCCCTTTCAGTCAAAGCAGACCCCACAACCACATGGTCTCCTTGACCCAAAAGGTATATGAAGGCCTTGCAGGTAGCATATTAGAGAAACTGCTAGAAGAGACTGGATTATTTCCCTAGTTCCTTCCCCAAGGTGGCAGCTCTCAAGAGCATCTCCTTCCTGCCCCCAAACTCTTTCCTTTCACTGCAGAACTCTACTGGGCCACGTGCTCTGTTTTGTCCCTGCTAGAAGCACAGCAAGTATTGAGGGGTAGGGGTGGAGGACAGAGAGCTGTAAGGGTCCATGAGGAGCTCACCAGTTCATATGTGTGCCACATCACTGTTCTTGTGGCCCCTCTCCATCTGTGACTCTAGGTGTCTCTATCCCACTAGACCTGGGTGGCCTCCTATGACCTTGTGTTGCTAGTGTGTCCCATGTTTGTGCATTTCTGTGTTCCCAAGGGCTTGTACCCCCACCCCCCTTGCTGTGGCTCCCATTCCTGGGTTCAGAGAGATGGGCCAGGGGCAAGGGTGAGGTTGGGGGCGATGGTTTGGAAGAGATTGAGCACTTAGTCTCAGGCCTTAATGGCCATGTCAGCCGGAGGGCCAGTGCCTGCCAAATGATGGATGGGGTGGGCACCCACCAGAGCACAGGGCTCCAGCCCCCTTCCCCCAGCCACCCACCCTGATTCCTCCTAGCAGCCTACAGAGCACTTTCCCCCACTCTGGTCTGGGCCCCAGTTACATGAGGGGAATGGGAAAACATCAAGGGCCCACTCTGCTCTCCTTCTCCCCCAGCCTTGATCCTAGCCCTGCTAGGGGTGGAGAGCAGCTGTCTACCCTGATTCCAAGTCTAGCTTCCCTGAGATCTGAGCCCCAGGGAACAAAGACCAGAGAGCTTCAGGGGTGTGTGTGTATAGGAAAAAGGAAAGAGAATCCAGCAGTTACTTTTCTAGGGTAAGGAAGTAACTTACCCCCCCACATACACACATCTCCCTTCGATACTAATACATACCATAAAGTTGTATATCAGACAGCAAGTTTGAAAAAATGGAAAAAAAGGAAGGAGGATGCAAACAGAGGTGTTCCTTTCTTTTCTGTTTTGTTGTTGTTGTTGTTGTTGGGGGGGGGAGGGTGGTGCGTAGTGACACCCAGTGAGCAATGTAATTGTTGCAATGTGGCCTGTAATAATAGCTATTCATGGGCCAATCATTCATATTAAACAGGGTGAAGCAAGCCTCTCATTTGCATGCTTGAGATTATATGCATTTGAAAAGTCATTTCCGCAGGGTGTATGAATGGCATCAATTCCCATGTGGCATGCTCTGCCCCCTCCTGGGGCCTTCACCTCCTTCCATGCTCCCGCTGGCCCACCAACACCCACTCCAACCTGCATGGCAGGTGCTCCTAGTCGATCTCAGCACCCTCACCTCTGCCCTGGGACACCTGCCCTCTGAGAATAAGCAGACTAGCAGCCTGCTCACTTCTCAATGGGGTATTGCATTTGAGTGTTCCCTGCACTGTGGGTGAGCAGGCTCTAGATGCCTTGAGCTCAGTTGGCTAGGGTCAGGATGGGTTGGGGTGCTGGAGCAGGCTTTGATATCAGTGCCCAGTAACTACAAGGGTGTGGGGCGTAGGGGAGAAAGCCAGTGCCTATGAGAACCTGGACCCTGGCTAAAGGGTGTCAGGTAGCCTGAGCTCAGTTACAACTAGCTGTAAATCCTATGCTTCCTACTTCTCTGGAACGCAACTTCCTTACCTCTACATGGAGAGGTGGTCTTGAAGGTCTCTTCTGACTTGGAAGCTCCAGGAGAAAAACTTCCTGGTCCCATATATAGACATGAAGCCAAAGTGTTCTAGTGGCTGGTGGGAGCCACTGACGGAGTCAAAGCTGTGGTCCCTTTCCCAAAGGGCTCCACCCAATGGAGCTGTGAACTTCCTGCTCAGGTACTGGTGGTGCCCCCTCCTGCCTTCACTTCCCCCCAGTGCCGCTTTCCACAAGTGTTGTCGTCCCTCCGTCCCCACCCATTTCCTCAACAAAGAGCTACTGAACACCAGCACAAGAGGAGAGAGGTGCTGGGAATTAAACCATTTGGTTTCAAGGGTCAGCTGTGGGACCTTGGGCAAGTCCCTGCCCCTTGCCCAGGTCACTAGGCTGTTCTTTCTTCCTTTACACAAAAGGTAAGGATGAGGAGTGGATTAGAAAGTCTTACTAGGATTTGCTAAATTGAGGCCCTCATCCCCCACTCCAACCTTCCCAGACCCCTCTCCTACCACGTGTTGGGGGCGAGAAGAACAACTGAGGCAGAGTTATTTTAGGTGATCTAGGATTTCTGTCTGAGGCTCTGATCCTGACCTTAGGTAGGTCTTAGTCTCCCACCTCTCTGAGTTGCCCTTAGGGAGCAAGGGCACCTCAGAGCCTTGGGTCAGGCCCTGAAGCTCCTGCAGAGGCCACCATCAGAAGGAAGGAAGCTGGGTCAAAGCCACAGCCGCCTCTTCCGCTCTGGGGGTGTCTGCGGGCCGCTGGGGGCTCCCACTTCCCCAGAGGCTCCTGGCCTTTCTAAGAACCCTGGTGGGGAGTGCAACAAGGGAGATTTACTTTAGAATTCAAATTCTCCCAGGTCTGCCTTGTCCCCTCCATGGCCAGAAATGATGAGTTCCACCTACCTTGGGACCAAGGGGTGAATCCAAGGGCTAGGGTGCTTTCAGGGCATGGGAAAAGGCATGGGGAGCCCTACACGTGGAGAAACCTTTGTGCCTTTTCTGTGGGCCCATATGGTGTAGAGAGTATTAATTACCGTAGCTTTTTAATTAACAATCGCTTAATCTGAGCCATAACATTTGCCACAACACCCTGCGCCTCGCCACGAACCTTCGCTGCTGGCCCTGCCAACTCATCAATTAATTTTTATTGACGTTTTCTTTCCCAAACAGGCACAATACCAGGGTTTTCCAATTAACACCTCCACGATCTCTAATTAGTGCAATTAACAGACTGATGGATGCCCGGAGCTTACCACGAGGGAGGGAAGGAGGAAGGGAGGGAGGGAAGGAGGGAGGGAGGGAGGGAAGGGGCGGGGCAGCCCCCATGTGCTTTCAGGACTGGTATCCCGAGTCCCACAGAGTGTCCACGTGCATAAGCACATCTGGAGGGGGTGCACCCTCAGCTCCTAGGGAAGCACAGCAGATGGGGGACTGACTGACCACAGGTAACCTGTACTCAGAGCTATGGTGCTAGTTTGAGTTGAAATAAGGTTTCCAGTCCTTCAGAAACCTGTAACTTAGTTGTGGAGCTAGCTGAAAGCCTAAGTGAGACTAGAAGTTGGAAAACCAGGCATCTAGCCTCAGCTTTATCATCAACTTCTTGTGCGACTTGGGCCAAATTAATTCCCCTCTTTTCTCTTCTGGATAATGGGGAGAACTGGACTAGATGTAGTTATCCATTTATAATGTATACCTCTATTAACTTCCATAAAAGATTGGGCAGCAGACCAATAAAAGACAGAATCTTATAAAAATATATCATGGGGTAGTAGGAAGGGAGAATAAATGGACCTAAACCTTAAGCCCGAGGATCTCAAACTTGAGTGCGTCGGAATCACCCTGGCAGGCTTGTTAAGACATATTGCTGGGCCCCAGGCCTGGAGTTTTTGATTCAACAGGTCTAGAGTGGGCCTGAGAATTGTCATTTCGAAAAAGTTCCCAGGTGATGCTTATCCAAGGCAACAGGGCTCCAATGAAAAGCACTGACTTTAGTTATGAGCTTCCTGGTAGCCAAAATTGAGATGATCAATCTCCACGGCCATTCATTCATTCAACATGGATTGAGTGCCTGATTAAGTCAAGAACTGAGGATCTATCTGCAGGAGATTGAAATGTGGGCCCCGTCCTCTGCAGGCTTACAAACCTAGAAACAAAAACAAAAACAAAACTCTCTCCCCAAATGGTTGGCCAGGAGCATCTTTCACCAGCAATAACTCTCCATCCACTCTTTCGTTCGTTCAAAGAGTTAAGCACAGTATGCCAGGCTGTGTGTATGCAGACATGAACAGAATAGGTCGGAGGACCTGCTCTCCTGGAGCTTATGTTCCCATGAAGGGGGCGGGGGCCAGGCAGATGATAAGTAAGGACACCAATAAATAGATAAGCTCAAATAAATTCTATCAAATGTGAGTACAGAGAATAAACAGGGGACTCTAATTTAAATGCAGGGAGACAGGGCAGGCCTTTTTGAGGAAATGGTATTTATGCTTAGAAATGAAGGGTAAGTGTCCACTGAATGCAAGGAAAATAGTGTATGCAAAGGCCCTTATTTTTATGAGGTCACCAGTTCTACACTTTCCCAGAGATAAAACTCTTTGAGATGGACACATTTCTAGATTATATAAAAAGACACACATGTGGAAACCACTTGGAACAGAGCATGAGGAGCCTATATTTCCTTCTCTTTCTTTTCCTTTCTTTACAGTTATCCTGAGATCAGATCTTACTTGTATCAAGGGATATAAAACAGAGGGCTTTGCAGGGCAATAAGCACTGGTATTACAAGTAACTGAAGGATGGTTTCCAACCTGTCACCCAAAGGCCCAGGGACCTCCCGTTCCCCATTTAGCTCAGGCTCCAAAGGCCCACTGGCTTCCGGCTGCCAGGTGAGGAGAGGGCTCGGGCAGCAGCCACTTTCAGCCCTGGCCTGCCTTAGCCAGCCACTCATTTGCCATTCTACCTGCCGACCCTTCTCTCGTTTCTTAATACCTTTGTAATAAAAGCACTGAACAGTGAGATCACCAGTCTGAGCCTTGGGTTCCCTATTTGTCATAAGGGGGTAATGCTAATAAACCTTCCTTTCAGGTTGCTGTGACAGCAAATAAAACATACTGTGTGAAGAAGGTGTTCAGAGAAGGGTAGTAACTATAATTATGGGGGCCCAGAAGCTTCTGCTGCAACCCAACTTTCAGTGGGCTATGGTTTAAAAATTGATCCCAACTGTTGGTTCAACATTTGAGGAATATGAAGCAGGACCCAAGAATTAAAATGTCTCTATAGCTCCAAAATGGGTCCCCAAACCAGAGTGGGGTGATGAGTCTACTTGGCTCTACTGAGCAGGCCAGCGGTATCTCTCCCCAAGCAGATGGGACTCCCTGAGTTCCAGAAAAAACTGAATCCCTCTCTAACCCATGCCCTCCTTGTACTTTGGGACTCTCCCTTACGTAGGTTGCTGGCTGGCACCCTAGGCTTCCCTCCCCGCTCCCACTTCTGCCTGACATTCTCCCTAAATGATACTCTTAGAGCTACCTGCTCCAACTCTAGGAACCATCTAAGGCCTCTTAGCACAGAACTTTGGGGCCTAATAAGCTTAGTGCAAATGGCAGGGTGGGGACATACCTCTCTAAAAGGCTGCAAACAAGCCTCTGATTTGGAAGGTGAACCACCATCCTGTGCTGTCTATTCTAGGTTCTCTCTCAAGTTTCAAATGACTTTATTTTCTAATCATAAGAGTAAAAGACAACTTTGTAGAAATTTTTGGAAAAAAAAAAAAGAAAAAATAATTAGTACCCATAATTCTACCACCCAGAGAGCTAGCATTGTGGATCCACCCCTTCCAGTCAGTCCACTTTCACTCTCTTTTGGCATATAAATGTTTAAAAAGTGAAACTGGGGTCATAATCTGTACATGGTTTGAATTTTCCTATTTTTCCACTCACCACTTACTATCATAACCATTTCCACATGACATCAAATATTTTAAGCAACAGTTTTTAGTGGTCACATAGTTGCTTGACTGGGCTGCATGTTCCAGAATTTATTTAGCCAGTCCCCTAGAGTTGGATATCTAGACTGTTACCTATTTTTTTTACTATGACACTACTATAAACAACCGTATGCGAACAGAATACACTACAACTACATTTCTGACTGTTTGCTTAGGACATGTCTTTGGAAGGCAGACGTGAATATATTTAAGCCTCTTGATGACATTTATTCCCTAACTGATGTAATGAAATTTGTACTAATTTTGCCCTCCCTTCAGCAATATGCCCATGTCCCAGAAGACTCGCAAACCCCTCAGCTTTTTAGCAATTTCCCTCCATTTTCATCTCCTTCTCCAGAAGATTCTCAGATCCCACACAAAGCATTCAAAATCCAACACTACAGACTCTCAAATCTGGATAAGTTTACAAGGCACGTAGCTGGGTGGTAGGCCTTTGCCTGCAACTGATATTGAGTACAGGGGTCTGGGCATATATAGGTGAATAAAACACAGCTCTTGCTTTTGGGGGGCTTATAATTAGGTGGAGGACAAAGAGAGACACAGTGGCAGTGTTAACAAAAATACCTATATCTAAGTTCCACTCTGGATTAATTAAATTGGAACTCTCTGTGGAGTGAGACCCAGGAATGAATGATTTTAAAAGTTTTTCCAAATATTCCAAACTTCATATGAAGCCAGGATTGAGAACCCCTGCTCTATACAACACTCACAAACTTTATAAACATTATATTAAATAGACAGTAGGGGTCTATGGGTGCCTAGAGGGGATAGGGGTGCTCTGGGAAGGCTTCCTGTAGGAGGTGTCTTCAGAGCTGAGTCATAAGGAAGTAAAGCTGAGGCACACGATTTGTAAATATATTTTATTTCTAATAATAACCATTCTACTCACAGAGTCCTTGAAAGTCCTTTCCCATACCCTGTCCCCTCCTCTCTTCTCCACACAATCTGGCACTCATTTTGACAGATGAAGAAACCACACTTTGAAGATGCCTAGCAACTTGACAAGGTCACCTGGTTGTTAAGAGGCTGAGCCAAACTGAAGCGGGGCTCTTTCCCCCTCCCCCCATCCCATCCCTGAGGAGGCATAGCCCTGAGGGTGGTCACTCTGGAATTTCCCTGGAATCTGAACCTTTCCTTACCACCAACACCACCCCTCAGTTCACTTTTCACTGGCTCTAGCCCCAAAATGCTCCCACCAGGCCCTAGCAAGGTGGCCTCCTTCAACACTCCTTCCCAGTACCGTGACCAAAAGGAAAAATTAATGATAAAAAAAAGAAAGAGAACCAAAGATCCCACTCCATCTCATTAAGAAAGTAAACATAAGAGCCATCTAAGTGTCTAATTAAGCTTCTAATTAGTCCCTGCTTGTTACTAATGCAAATTAGATTACTCCGCTTAACTACAGCATGTCCACAACACCCTTGTTAATTGCGGCCTTTTGAAATTAAATTACTCCCTAATTAGCATATCAAAGCCATTGATTCGGAGCTGGGAAAGATGAGGGCAAGAGGAGCCAATGCCAAGTTTGGTTAATCAGAGACGGCTAATTAAATAGTGAAGTCTTTCGTGGGGGGCCGGCTGGTTAAAGGATGGGGGTTACTCACCCATGGCCTGAGTGGCCATCTGGAGCCTGGTTCTGGTAAGGCCCTTGGCACATGAGGCTCCTGTGGGCACAGGAGGGGCTCCAGCCAGCCTGGGCCAGACCACTGAGTCTGGCCCTCCCTGGGACCCTGGCTGCTCTGCCCAGTCAACCCCTGACCTGTCCTGGTCCCTCCCTCTGTCTCTGAGATGATAATCTAGGTATGGCATTCACAAGGATCTTGAACCAGCTCAGGGGAATTTAAAACACATCCACATTTGAATATTGAAGCTTAAGCATCCTTCCACATTTCTCTCCCTATTCCATGATAAGTTTCAGAAGGGTGACTTTTACCAAGTTCTTCCTTAGTCCCAACCTGTGGTTTCATTCTCAGAAGAAAGTCTCCCCCACTTCTGGGGCAGGTTAGAGGGGCTCATCTGGGCAGGGATGGGCTGGTTTCAGATTGGAAGAGTCTCCTCAAGTCACAAGACCCTATAATTCTCTCCGTGGTAAAAAGAAAAACAATTATCTACCACCACTGGATCTAAAGCAGCTGTGTGGGAATTAGATTTGGGCCAGGGAGTCCTTAATGGTCTTCTTGAGCTCTTGTCACACAGGAGAGGTGAAATCTCCAGGGCAGAGTTGCTAAATTAAAGTGCCCTCAGGGGCTAAGCCAGTCACCTAGGAGGCCAAGTGAGAAGTGGGGGGCACTGAATCCCAGTCTATCCTTACCACACAGAAATGTCGGCTCAGTGTTGGTGGTGACTGGGTTTTTGAAGCCAGTTGGGGATATTTATGTAAAATTTACCATTGTAATAAACTTTGTGTGGGTTAAAAAAACTCATAAGGGGTGAAGTTAGTCAATTTGTGACCTCAGCCCCTCTGGCCAGCACTCCAGCGGCAGGTTTCAATTAGCTGTGTAACCCTGGAAAAGTTACATCACCTCTCTGGGCCTGGGTCCCTCACCTGTCAAATAAGAGTAATAAATATCACTACCAGAACAAGGAGGTATGTGAAATGGCAAAGCACAGTTCCTCATTTAAGGTCTGGTGCCCACCACCTAGTTCTGCTTGGTACCTGCCACAATCCTCTCCCAGATTGGGATGTCTTCCAGAACCTTCTTCCTCCATCTTCCATGCAGGAGGCACAGTCTGGGCTTTCAGGTGTCCTTGAAAATGCTGAGGGCTTGCTTCTGCAGATGCCTGACCTGGCTGCTGGGCAGCTCATAGGTAGGTACCATACACCTGTGCCCTCTGCCCTGACATTTAATAGATCAGTCCTGGCAGGAGCAACAGCTACGAAGCACCTCTTCTAAAAAAGATAGAACTTTCACAGAAATCTTGATGGCTGACAGGTCCCTAGCCTGGTCCTTCAGTGTTCCCCTCCCCCAGTTAGAGTGTGTATGTACAAGGAGACTCCTTGGAGTCTGTTCCTACCCTTCCCTCCCCCAGTCCTGATCTCCAAGTTTCTTACCAGCAGCTCCTGCAGCACAGAGGGTCAGGGTCAGAGTCAAATTCCCAAACGGCGAGGTTTTGTTGATTTGAGGGACCAAACAGGACCCAGGGGAGAGGAAAACCCCCCTATCCCATACCTGGCCCCTGCACAGCTCAGAAAGGGTGAATCCCGGGCAGTGCCCAGTCCATGGGTCTTCATCCAAGCCAACTCCGTAAAAGGACCCATAGCAGTGCTTTTATATTAAAAAATAAGTAAAATTTAAAGCAAGGCAGAAAAAGAGAAATGGGGAGGGGGCAAGGCAGTCCTGGTGTGAGGGGGAGGGCAGAACTGCAGTGCACAAGGGCCAAGCCGCAGCCGGCCTCGCTGAGCTCTTTCTACCAACCAGATTCAATTAATTGATAACAAGAAGCATCAAATTAATTTCTGGAGGATGTGAGATTCTGATGAAGGGAAATCTCGTTGATGGGGATCGGTTGGGAGGGGCTAGGTAGCGCCCCTTTAATCAGGCTCTGCTACCTAATTGCGAAGGTGGAGACTTGCCTGGGAAGCGGGTCTCCTGCCCCAAGCCCGTGGAGGCAGTGGGCTCCAGACACGACTGGGTGGAACAAAGAGCGAGTGAGTGCACTGAGACCATCCTTGTCTCTTCTAGCCTGAAGCCCGACCCTGGGTGGGAAGAGGAGGTCAGGAAGGGGGTGTGTGCGGGTGCTCCCTTACTAATTCTACAGTTAGGAAAACTGAGGCCCAGAGAGGAGCCGGGCATGCCTAAGGTCGCAGAGGGAATGAGGAAGTTGGTACAGTGTGTTTGCTGGTGCCCCAGACCCACGACCCAGATACCCGAAGTCATCCCCAAGCGTGAAGAGGGCACCACACGGCATGGGAGACCTTCCCTGTGGCCATGCAGTTGAGCCGCCCCTCTTCCAGCGATTCCCTAGATACCCCCAAACCCTAGGCACAGGGCGGAGTTGACTGCACCTCCGCATTTTTTTTCAACGCGCTTGGGGAGGGCCTCCGACCCCTGGCCCCGGCAGCTTGGGGCTCAGGTCTCAGAAATCCAGGAGCGTCGGGCCACTCGCTCTGATGCGCTGGCGGAGGCTCGGAAATGCTAGCTGAGCTAGCAACCCCAGAGCGAGTGCGGCTCAGCTAGGGTCGGACCTGCAGCCCTGGCTCTCCCGGAAATCCCGGAGTCTTCCTTAAAGGAGGGATTCTTCCCAGCAGATCGACTCTGCACCCTCAACACAACTGACGTTCGCAAGCCCTCTGACTCCCATCCAGAGATGAGAAAGCCCCGAGAAGCTAGGAAGCATATCGACACTCAGCGCTTTGCTCCCCAAGCCCCCAAACGCTCACAGCAGCCGCGACTCCCTCAGTCTCCTGCAAATCGCAACATTCCAATCTCTCCCCGAAATTCTACGCAGCCTGGCGGTGCCCTTTTCTTTCACTGCGAGGATGCACATCTGTCCAAGGAACCCCTGAGGAAAAGAAGTATACCGCTACCCTCTTTTGGACCCAACTTCCTTCGGCCTTGGAAGTGTGGGCTCTAGGGGGCTGGGGAACCGAATCCGAAGGAGCTCGCGGGGTTGAAGACACGAGAACAAAAGCCCCCTCACCGGCCTATCTGCCAGTATCCCTTCACACAGGGCCTTCCAGGGGCAAGCATAGGCATCCCCTTGGGCTAGGGAATGTTAGAACACAGCCTCCCTCCAGTTGCCAGTACGGATCTGAAAGATCCGTGATGGGGCACTTACTCCATTTCTGATTTTCCAAGTCGCAAGCCAGACACCCCTTAGTAAATCTCTTCACCTGGACCCTCGTGCAGCCAATGCACAAAGTAAGCTCTGCAGTTTGTGGAACAGAGGAGTCCAGGTGTCCATTCCCTGAGCCACCCTTCCCTTAAGTCATCACCACTTGTTTCCTTCCTTCTCTGTGGTAAGAATTCTGGGGTCACTTCTGCCCATTCACTCTGCCTACCTTGAACAAATATCAGAGGGTCACAATTCTACATACTCCACTTCGTTGATATCTGAGGAGAACGACCATCTCACCTCCCCTGCACTCCCATTTGCATGGTAGCCCAGGTGCCATTAGAAACTCTAAGTGGAAGAGAAAATACCATTTACCTCCGTCTTGCATGACCAATGGCCACTCATCCTCAAGTCCCAGTTCAGGAGGCTCCAGTTCGGCAGAGGATACAGTGGGGGGGGGGGGGGTGAGCAGAAAGAACTTCTGGGATTTCGGGCACATGTCACATGCTATAGCCAGGGCTGGGGAGAAGAAAGGTATAGGGCTGCACTGGAGGGAGAGACAGCTCAGCAAGGGAAAGACCCCATGGGAGAGGGAGGACATCAGCCAGGCAGAGGCCTAGATGGCTCCCTGGAGGTACTGGAAGGAACTTGTGACTCCATGGTCCAGTGCCCTGTGGCCCTGTCCAAATGTACACCTTTTGTGCTGAGAGATTTTGATTTCTAGCTCAGGTGTACTGAGTCTAGGCTCCATGTGGGCTCCACTCAGTACCATCTCACAAGACTACTGCATAGGCAAGCCACAAGGTTTGAGTAAAGAAGGTTCCTGTGATCCCAGCATGGCGGAACTGGCAGTAGGAAAGAAGGTATGCATTGCCATGGAGAATTCAGAAGGCAGGGCTGAAAGAGCCAGTACCTTCAAGCTCAAGGAAAGTTTTTTATTTTGCTGCTTAGAGATGATCGATCCATCCAGGGGTTGGTCCCAAACTGATCTGAGGCTGGCTGCCAGACTTGTCTTCCATGAGGCTGCATAAGCTAGGGTTTTAAACCACAGAAGTCTTCTGTTTTAGAGAGAAATGGTACTGCTAGCATTTTTTTCTCTTCTGTGTTCTAATGAACTCTCCCTCCCATTTTTGTCTCCATGAGCACCTTATAAGGCTGAGGAGAGAGGGAACAACTGGATGTTCCAGGGTCATGGGTAGAGGGGTGGTCCATGCCTAAGATTGTGAGGGAGGCAGGGGGAAGTTGGCAGGTCTTCTTATCCCCTCCTTTTTCCTTTCCCCTCCAGTAGAGTCCCAAGCCCTACTGGTTATACTGGGAGTTAGGATCCCTACATTTTAGTTCATGCTCTAGCATTACCTAGCTGTGGAACTTTAGATAAGTTGCTTCTTCCTTCTCGGCTCCATGTTCCCACTCCATTAAATGGAGTTTAATACTCGAGCAGTTCCAGCATTCAGTCCAATCTGTGGCCTGGCCGTGTGGGAACTCTAATAATAAAAGTGACCCTGTGGTCAGTACTACCATGTGCAAGGCACTGTTCTAGGTACTATATATCTGCTCTCCTATTCAACTCTAAAACGAGCGCTAAACCGGTATTTTGACCTACTTTATGCATAAGAAAACTGAGGTTCCAAAAGCTTAGTTAAGTTCCCCAGAGTCTCATCACTAATGTCAAATTCCAAAGCCTTTTTCACTCTGATCCATGTTCTGCCCTGGGGAGGCCTGAGTTCCTTGCCCTGGGTTCCAGAGTTCTGGAACCTAGTCAGAGAAAGGCATTTCAGCAAATGGAGCCTCAGAATCCTATCACAAATGGTATCTGCCCTGCCTTTGTCTGGGAAGCTGGGAGAGTTGCAAGATCATGAAGGGAAACTGTGTGGAGCTCCTTGGATGGAAGAAATGATTACTTTCACTGTTCCAGCTACCAGAAAAGTAAAGACATTGTGCCTGTTTGGGATGAGAGTGGAGGAGCTTGCATTAAGCTGGAAACAGGAAAGCCACCAAGGCAGTGGGGCAGCAGTGGGTTAGAATGTAGGCAAAAAGAGTGCAGCTTCACCGTGTGTTGCAGAGCAGGGAAGCCTTCTTGGGGAGATGACCCTTCCATTTCCTTGTACCTCACACTTCTCCTCTAAAACAGACCCCTGCTCCCACCCTTCTCTCCACCTGTGATATCTTATCTGTCTCTCGTACCCTGACAATGTGAGGGTTAGAAAGCAGACCCCAGCCTTCATTGCTTGGGCACTTCAATGCCCAGCCTGGGACCTACCCAGGCAGAGTAGGAGCTCAGCAAACATTTGGGAAATTACTGGATCAAAGGAAGCCCCCCACTACCAGTCCTCCTGCCTTCCTCCCCTCTAAGGAAGAGGTGTGTTTGGAGTAGGGGCCCGGCAGGATATGCACAGTTCTGGCAAGAAGGGACCTACCTGCCAGAAGCCAGAAAGGAAGTTTCTGGCCAAAGGCACAGGAAACATGGGGTGGGGGTGTCTAGGTGTATAGAAAAAAAACAGGGGCTGGTCCTTTTGCAACTTGGGTCCAACCTTCCCTGCCCCAGGTATTTCCTAACAACACTGCTGTCAGGCCTTTCCCTCCCCAGGACTTAGGGGTTCCCCAACTCCTTAACTCTTGGGAAGGACAGAAAACCCCACCCAGAGGCCCAGCATTTAGTGCCAGGAGAGAAGGTTCCTGTGGTCTCCCTCAACTTGGTTCCAAGGCTGGCACCAGGGTAAGAAAGTGCTCAGAGGGTCCAGGAGGAGAGCTTCAGATCTTGGTGGGATCCTGGGTGTGTGGAAAGGGAGGGCACCCACAGAGCTGCTTCTTCCCCATGCCACCATGCCCACTGACAAGAGTGAGAGTGACACCAGACAGGGACTCCCCCCACCCCCAAGGCACAGCCCTGCTTTTGAGAGACTCAGATCTGGGAGGGTGCCGAAGCAAGCGAACTGCTCCAGGTGGACCTGCTTCCAGTCTGCCAGGTGACAAAGAGCCCCAGAACCCAGACAAGACAAAGTTTCTCAAGTTAAAAAAAAAAAAAAGAAAAAAAGAAAAAGCCTGCAGACTTCCCCTTCCCGGCAGTGGTCTAGGTTGGGCAGGGGTTGTCTGGGGGCAGGGTCTGTCTGAAGCAAGTGGCTCCCTTTCCCTGAGCTGAGGCCCACCAGCCCAGCCTTACAGCTTTGGGGCCCCTGCACCCACCGGTGCTCACCAGGAGGGTCAGTGGCTTGAAATGCCCAGAGTCCACAGGGTTCAGTACCTGTTCTCCACGGAAAGTGAGTTTCTAGTTTCAAATTCTCAGTGTTGTAGTCTCCATTACCCACTGTGTTCCTTGGTGGGACTGGTTAGACCCTCCCTTGGCTGCAGGCCCTATAGACAACCCCCGCTGCTCCTTTCTTCAGTGTGGGAGAAGGGAACACCTACCCAGCCTCAGGCTCCAAACCTAGCTGCTCCTCAAGCAGTGTTCTTGTGGCCCTTAATCTCAGACACAACAGTTTAGTCTGGGACAATCCACGTGGGTGCTTTAAACCCGGGGATAACGATGCTGAAGTTCGGGTAAAAACCCGCATTGGCCAAAATTTTCCTGGGCTTTCAAAGGAACTGCGGGGAGGACAGCTTCAGACTTGCTTCCTCCTCCTGGCCCCCCCATCTCCAACCCTGCTCCAGACTCCCAGGTCAATCTGCTGGTGGACCGCAGTCAACCTGCAGGGAGAACTGGCCCTGGGGTGTGAGACACGCGGTGCCCAGCGAGGGAAGGAAACCCGCCAGGTGGAGGTTGTTAAGATAGATGTGGTGCAGTGGGACGAGCCCGGTGCTCTATCCACTCAAGGTCTCCGAGATCCCATATCCTCTTCCCCTAATCTAGAGAGTCCGGGTGGGACGCAGGTGTGTTCACGAGATCGCTCAGTTGGAGAGAAGGAATCTGCAATCGTTAGGGCCTCTGCCTCAGAATCCGCGTCCCGCGAAATCACACGGCCCTTTACCCGGGAGGCCGGAACCCCAGGTCGCCCAGCCTTCTAGCGCCACAGGCTCTGCCCCGGCTCAGCCCAAGTTAGTTTGGCGTTGTTGTTGGGGAGCGGAAAGCTGGAGCGCCGCGGGGGTGACCGCAGGTCAGAGAGGTGTCAGTGGGGGGACTGTCCAGAGCAAATACTAGAGTCCTCAGTCTGAGGGGGGAAGGCTCTGTTTGGTCACTCCAAGACAGTATTTCTAGGTGGCCTCTGAACCCTGCTGCCGCACTCCCTTCTACCCCCCTCCCCAACACACTGTAAGATGGGGCTCTCCCGAAATGGGGTGAATAAAGGAATTGGCCAGGTCAGTCCCCCATTCCAGCACCGACGCATAAAATCACAGGGGCCGGCTCCAGACGCTTTCAAGTCCCTAAGAAGTTTTCTGCTCTATCTTCAGGCTGACCACGGATGGGGGTAAGGGACTGACTGTCCCCGGAACCTCTGAGGTGCGACTTAGCAAAATGAGTCCCCCTCCTCATCGAGGCTACACAGCGGGTGGGACCGTGACCCCCCCCCATCTGTCTCCGTGCGTCTTGGGGTATGCTGGACACACTGAGGTTGGGGGAATCACTTCCCCACTTCCCTCCCCAGCTCAGGAAAGTCTGGGCCGGGAAGTATTCTTTGTCTGAGTCGGGGCGGGCCGGGGTGTCGTGCCCCCTTGCACCCCATTCCCAGCGGTCAGGCAGGGAGGGGGCGGGGCTCGGATTCTAGGGGAAGGGCGGGCCTCGGAAAGCCTTTCCAACCCCCACCTCCCCGGCCGACCTCCGGCTGCCCCCTCCCCCCGCTGCCGCGCCGGAGCCCCCACCTGTTCCCAAGGCAGCTCCGGGCCGCGAGGGCCCGGGGCGGAGTGTCGCGGCTACATGGGGTCAGGGCGCCGCAGCCGGCCCTGGCTGGAACAAAGTGCGCCGGCCTGGGCCCGGCTCTTCCCGGCGCGGCTCGGGCGGGCAGTTTGCAAACACAAAGTGAGCCAGTGAGCGGGCGAGAGTGCGCGAGCTCGGGAGTTGGTCTGCTCGCCGGCCCAGCCCCCACCCGCGTCCCCGGGCTCTGCTCGCCACCTACCTGTCCGGCCCGGCCGCTCCGTGCGGGCTTCGGCCCGTCAGCCCGCGCGGGGCATGGGGCTCGATCGGGTCGCAGCCCGGGCCCGCCGCCGCCGCCCGCAGGGGCTGCCCCTCCGCGCCGCCCAGCGCCGCGCAGCTCCGGGGCGTCCTCCCTCCGCGCTGCGCCGGCCGCCGCGTGCCCTAGCCCTGCCGGGGCATCGCACTTTGTGGGCAGCTCAGCTAGCTCCGGCTGTGCTCCTCCTTCCCGGTCCTCCCGCGACGCTGGTTCGCTCGCTCCGGCTCCGGGGCTCCGGGACCCCGGCGTCCCCGCCCCCGGCCCAGCCCTGGTTCCGGCCGGGGCTCCTCCCCGCCGCGCCGCCGCCGCCTGCGCCGCGCCCTCCTCGCAGGCTGGGGGCTCCGTCCCGGCCGCCGGCCGCACTGTCGGGTCCGCAGGGGCGGCCGGCTCCGGACTCCGAGGGGCTGCGACTGAGCCCGGGCTGCGAGTGGCTGCGAGCGGGAGGCGCGCAGGCGGGGCGGGCGGGGGCGGAGAGGCGGGTGGAAGGGGAAGGAGGGAGCGCGCGGAGAGCCAGGGCGGAGGGAGGGAGCGAGCGAGCGGGCGGCGGAGGGAGGGGAGACCAACTTCTAGCGCTACCATAATTCGCCTAAAGCAGGTGCAGCAACTTTCACCAGAAGAGTCATCCGGCCGGGAGCAAAAGAAGACCACGTGGATCAAACTTTAGGGGGAAAAAAATGGGGACACGGGAAAGAGACGTAGGGCTGCGGAAAGGAGGGGGAGCGTGAAGAAACCCCAGGAGTTCATCCTGGTCTCGCGAATCCTATAGCACGTTTTGCAAACCCCCAGCCCTTCTCTGGAGTCTGGAGGTACCGCCAAGCCCTGCTCCACACGGTTCACTGGTTCCCGGCGGTCTGCGCTCGGCGCGGGGAGTGGCCGGTGTCCAGCCGGGGCCCTTCCTTGCCTCACTCATGCTCCCCACTGCGTGGAGGTTGGTGTTGGGTTTTTGAAACGGAGTGAAGGAGGTGGGGAGGCTCCTTCTGGGCTTTGTGCATGCACGGTCAGCGTCGGCACGCGCTGCCTCCCTCTCCGGAAGGGGAATTTCTCATAAAGTACTCTGCGAACCAGTGAAGAAGGAGCCCAAAGCCAGATCCACGCGGCCTAGCGAAGTGCAGAGTAGAGGCAATTACACGGACAAATTAGACTGTAGACAAAACTCAACGTCTTTTGCCCGGGAGAACTGAGAGGATTGTGGTGGTGGCAGTGGTGTGCGTTTGGGTTGGGAGGGGGAAGTCCAGATGAGGAAATGCCCAAGATCCCAGGGGGAGGGTTATGCTAGTAGCAGATGCCCCACTCAGAGACCTGTGGCAATCTGAGTAAGTCCTCCCTCCAACCCTCCACTTTACCCCCCCCCCCAATATCTCCCATTTGGTGCTGTGGGGCGGGGGGTGGGGGGAGAAGTAAGGGACACCTCAGGGATCATCAAGGAGTGCCCATGACCAAGGGAGGACCCTCCTGTGGGGTGGGGGCAGTAAGACAATGGCTCTTGAAGACTCTTCTGACCCAAATCACCTGAGGCGGTGGAGGCGGGCAGACACTTGTTGCTCCTGTGGAATGCAAGCTGGGGGTGCTTCAGGGTGTGTCAGTGCTGTGGCCTGGGGAGAGAGGATTTCCTGTTAGAGAAGGCCTTTCCAGTGGGGCTTGGAAGAAAAGAGTCTCCAGAAAGGCTCCATCACTTATTCCATTTCTTTTCTGTGCGCGCAAATAACCAGAAGTAGTTGTAATGTTAGTGATACCTGTCCAGATCCAGATCCTATGTATTTGCCCTCCTGGATGGATGTCACAGGCATACTTAGGTCTTGCTGGAGCCTTTCACATATCTAGGTATGAAATTATTGGAGGGAAGATTCACACTATCAAAAAAAGTGCCATTTATTTGGAGACTATTATTAGAAAGTGTCCTTTCCAGTATAGCAATAGCAGTAGCAGTAGCAATAAGAATAAAATAACAGGTAATGTTGGAGTCAGCACACACCAGGCATAGGATTCATTTTGTCTGCACAATAACTCCATGAGGTGGATAGTACTATTATCTCCATTTTACAAAGGCAGAAACAGGCACAGAAAGATGAAGTCACTTTTCCAGGCTTACACAGCTGGTAAGTGAGAAAGCAGGATTCCAACTAGAGCCAGTTCACTGAGGACAGGGAGGAGCTCATGGAGATCTTTAAAGCAGCACAGCTTCCTTGTGGGTTACCTGAGAAAGAGTACAAAGCACTTGGTCTTGTGGTCTGATTTATCTTCTATGGAGAGCCAGCTCTCGTGAGAGTCAGGGTATGTGGATGGGCCTGGGCTAGGCTTAAAGTTGCCAGGTCCCCGTGTAAGCCCAGTTGGGCCATGGCCTCCTCCCCATCCTTCTTACAGAGGCTTGAGGTGGGGTAAGAACTGGGACTTCTGCTTAAAAAAAAAAAAAATTTCTGCAGGAGGAGGTGAAATAAGAGACCTCCAATGGGCTTCTCAAGCTCTTTTCTGGCTGGTTCTCATAGCCACTGAGTCCTTTTCTACCACCTTCCTGCAGCAGCCCTCTCTGTACCTCACACGTGGGCCTACTTGCCCAAACGGATTTCCTGGGAAATGCTTTGGCTCTCATTTCAGTTTACTCCTCATCTCCAGGCCAGCTCACTTCCCAGCACCCTGTGACTCACAGTGGGTCAGGGTTGGGGGAAGCCCAAGGGAGGCAAAAGACCCTATCTTGTCTTCACCTAAAGGGCATTTTAGTGAGAAAACAAGGCTTCAATAAAGAAAGGGACAGAACAAACACCCCGAAATCAAAGCAGCCAAGCCAAAGGCCTTCCTTCTGGTACAGGAACTCTGTGAACAAGTTCAAAAGATTAGCCCTTGGCTCCTGAGGCAGAGTGACTGAGAACAGGCAGAAGGGTCCTCCTTTCTGTCCTTGTTCCTTCAAAGAATCCAGGGCAAGGAGCTGTGGCTGTGGCAGGAACCAGGGCCCATGGCCTGGCCTAGGAGGACATGGTTAAAGAGCACAGGGGCTGGACTGAGGCAGCCTCTCTCACCAGCTGTGTTACCTGGGCAAGTTCCATGAGGTCTGAGGCTCAGTTTCCTCATCCACAAAACTGGGAGGATGCTTCCTAGGGTGGTTGGGAGGACAGCATGAAAAAGCATGATTAAAGTCTAGCTCCGTGACCTGTTCATGTAGTGCTTTCTGTAAATGCTCATTTTGCCTTTTGTGAGCTCCAGTTTCCTCACTTAAAAATGAGGAATATCACCTCACAAAACTGCAAATCATGCAGTTAATACTTATTAAATGTTTGCTGTATTTCAAGCACTTGATCTGTGTGGCCTTCAACATGACAGCTCTTCTCATTTTATAGGTGAGGAATTCAAGGCTCAGAGGTCAAGCAACTCACCCTAGGTCACACAGCTAAAAGGTGGTACAACAAGGACTTGTTCCCAGGTCTTCTTGTTCAGAATGCCCCTTCCCAGGGTCAGCTGCCTCCCTGCTATGGGGATGAGGTAGGTTAGTAGGTGAGCTTATTCTGAATACCAGGCCTGGCACTGAGGCCTGGGGCTACGTGTGTCCAGAAACAGTTTCTTCATTCCCACAGTCCCAATGCCTTTATGCACAGATATTTTGTTTCCATTCATCTGACTACTTGAATCTTAACATTTTCCTCCTCTCAAACCTTTTTTTAGTTATGAGGAATAAAACTTTACCAGCATAATATAGCAGCTTCACTTCTAAGTATATACCAACAAAAAAACATACGTATGTGTTCACCAAAAGATTTACACTTAGAATGTTCTTAGCAGCCCTATTCATGAGTCATCAATATCGGAATTAGGTGAGTAAATCATGGTTTTTGAATACTTGAGCTATTACTTAGCAGTGAGAATGAACAAACCACTGCCACACACACACAGCAACATGGAGAAATCTCACAACCAGAACATGGAGCATAAAAGCCAGACACCAGAGAAAACACACAGTATGATTTCATTTATCTGAAATTCAAAAATCAGTCAAACTAACTGATGATAACTCAGGAGAGTGACTACTCTAGTTAGGGGAGTGACTGGGAGGGGCATGAGGGGTTTCCTGGGGGTCTGGGAATGTTCTGTGTTTGGGAATTTGGTTATAAGGGTGTGTTCACTTTGTGAAAATTAATTGAGCTGTATGTACACTTATGATTTGAGCACCTTTTTTTATATTTAAAAATAAAAAGCTTAAAAATGGTTCCTAGTCTTGTGGTTTTTCCATACTTCTCTCTCTGGTTTTCTGAAATCTTTCCCTTCCAGAGGTAGGCAGTTTCTTGAAGTTGGTAGGTAGCCTTCTCAAGTAAGTTTTATACTCTTAATTACTTAGTATTGTTTGTGCATCTTGAAATCTTAAATGAAACTCCCTTCTGTTCCTTGCTTTTTCTTTTTGTTGGTGGTGTTTTTCTACTCAACTTCATGTTGCTGAGATTAATTCAGGCTTACTACATGTACCTCTGGGTCATTAATTGAAAGGCTTCTGGAGAACGGTCTACTGTATCAGTGTGACCCTGGTTCTTTATCTAACCTCCCCTCGATGGAACTGTTGGGCTGTTTCTGATGTTTGGCCATTGTAGTCACATAGCAGTGGGTGGTGATGGGGGATACTTCCAGAACTTTCTGTTTTACTCCCCTTTATTGCCTCCTGCTTAGTCAAGTTGTCTCCCCTTCCTCCCATGATTCCTCTGTTCTGGAATCTTCTCCCCTCCCCATGTCTGCCAGCTGTCCCTCCCCACCCTGCTTCCCAGTCTTTCTGACTCAGAAAGACCCAGGATCTGTGCTGGGTGGAGGTGGGGGAGGGGTAGAAAGGGGCAGCCTTTTCCTTCGCCACAAAGGCCCCTGCTCCTCAAGATAAATGACGATTTAAACAAATATTTCATTAAAGGTTGATATCTTAATGAACTGTGCCAGGAACCTTCAAGGCATTCTCCAGACTCCCCCTTTTTAAGGGGGGCTTCTACTCCTGGAGGGGAGGCTCATCGGCTTACCATATTGCCCTGAGTAGAGGACCCTGCAATGTGGGGAACTGTCCCAGGAGTGAAGGAGGGACTGAGTTGCCCTTCTTGGTGCCAGGCCAGTTGTGTGCCCCCAGCCCTGAGAGATGTTTGCAGGCCTTCCTACAGTCACTTTCAGGGACCCAAAGACTCAGGCCTTGTCCTCAGGGTTGTGGGCATGGGACTCCAGGCTGACTGGTAGAAAATCAGTCATTAAGGATCAGGAAATGAACAATAACCTGACAAGCAGTAGACAATTTCCCATCAATTAGAACACGGTGTCTTTGGGTCAAATGAGACCCCCTCTGTGGAGGGATTTCCCTGCAGGGAGAGAACAGGACACACACAGTGATGGCTAAGAGATCAGACCCAGCATATTTCCCCTCTCTTGTGCAATGAACCTGACCTTTCACTGAGAGGGAGTGTGTCTGGGGGCCAAGGAGTGGGCTTAGAGAAAAGAACCCCCTTTCTCTTCATATAGTTCTTCATCCTTCAAGTGCTATACCATATCTTTTTCCCTTGAGAAGATGCTTAGATTTAAATCCCAAATCTGTCACTTTCAAGCCTGAAATCCTGAAGCAAGGGGCTTAATCTCAGTTTCTTAAACTACAGAATAGGGAAAAATATGTGGGTCTGGCAGAGAGGTGGTGAGGAAGAGGATAACTCATGTAGGGTTCTTCTCAGTATAGGCGTTAGATAGGAGCTACTGTTGTTTCTTGATTACCCAGCCACTACCGTCTCTTCCCCACTCTTTAGCACACATGTTGATGCTACAATGTGCTGTTGGCTAACTTTTATTTAATAAGCACCTAGTGACTTTAAATACACTGTATTGTTTGTTAACTGTTTAACCATTTATGTCTCGTCTCTCCAACTAGATAATAAACAGGTCAGGGGCCCACGATTTTAGCCATTTTGGGATTTCCTGTTGCACCCAGCATCGTTTGTTTTGCATAGTAGGTACATTGTAAATGCATGTTGATTTGATTTGATTATGATTTGATAATTTAGAGCAAAGTTAAAAAAATAGTCTGACACCTCAGGGTAAATTGGTGTCCTGCCTGTATAAGCTGGGGGTTGTAGAACTAATGCAATAACTGTGTCTTCAATGATTGGAGGGCAAGAGTTGTGGGTCAAGGTGGGGGGGGGGACTTGGATAGAAAATGGGACAAGGCAGCATCCTCACTCCCTCAGGGTCATCCTGTCCTCCCAGAGGTCTATGCTCTCCATTCTTCTCATCACTCCTCCATGCTCCTTTTCTGCTTGTCCAGTGGGGATCCCTTTAGAACTCTGTGCTTTTTCAAAGGAAGTATTCCTTCCCCACGGGAACTTGAGGGCCTGAGGTTTGAAGTCTCGGCCACTGGCATTGGAGGGTGAGGGGCAATGTGAAAGAGGGAAGTCAAAGCCAAGGTAGCCTCACACTGGAAATAGTCACCACCTATTAAGCACCTACTGTATACCAGATACTTTTTAGATGTATCTCTGATCCCCCATGGTAGTCCTAATTTTTGTTTTTTAAGAGAAGGCAGTGCCATGAATGGCAGAGGCAATGAATGTAGGATGGATATAATGGGGGAGATTAGAGCCTTTATAAGTCCCTTATCATGTGTGGCATCTAACGGGGCCCGTGCAGTGGGGCTCACACATTTTCCTGGGGCCTCTTCTGCACACAGTCCACATCATGTTTCATGCTTGACCTGGACCTCAGGGCCCACCTCCTTCCCAGGTCTCCTGCATCTCTTCTTCTTTCTGGCCTTTTCTCCACTGGTCTCCTCTGTTCTTGAATCCTTCAGCCCCCAAGACCTGCCTCATGGTTATTAGGCATCAGGAAGTCCCTGAGCCAGGCTTCTGAAGCCTGGTGTGAGGCTGGATCTTGATTAGAGAAGAATCACTGGCATCAGGCACGGTGTTAACAACTCTTCATGCGTGACCTCACTTCACCTCCCAACAGCCCTCTGAGATTATATGCCGGATCTTTGGTGCCCTGTTTTGTTTGATGACACCCTGACCACCTACACCCCTGAGGCTTCTAATCACCAGTGCCTGCCTGGCTTTGCCCGAGGGTGGCCTCTAGGAACTGGATTCCACTTTGCCACTGTATGGGAAAGCCCTCTACCCATGATAGATGGAAATTGGTGTGTAAATACCTCTGTTCTTTCACCCCTCTGGGGGAATAACTCTGAGGTGTGTGTTCTCTGTGCACTCTCAGGGTTTCCCCAGCAGGACTGAGCCCACCCTCATAGCTGGCTGGATAATATACTTTATTACCTTTCTTCCCTTCCTTATCTTTTTCTCCCACTTCTCTCCTGGAGTTTCCTAAATCAACCATGTGGACTGGAATAGTTCTCTCAGGGCTGTTTCTGGAGGAAGCTAGCCTAAGTCAGGTAGGTACTGCTATTATCTTCATTTTACAAATGACAAGACCAAAGCTTCTAGAGGTTGAAACTCACACACAGTTTTCCACACTTACATAAGCAAAGTGCCTGCGTTCACACCTGACACTCTTCTATATCTACACATTGCTTTACCATATGGCTTAGTGAGAGCCCATCTCCCTGCCCCCAGAAGTCTGATTCAAGTCTGTTCCCCTTGGTTTCTTGCCTTGAGAGGTTAGAGGTGAAGAGCAGTGTGGGTCAGGCGTCACTGACTGGAAGTAGAGAGTATTTCTAGGCCACCCATCGCTCCTTGCCTTTCTGTGAATCACTAACTGACAGTCAGAGCCAGACCCTGGGTCACAGACAGAAAGAGAAACGATGAACATCTACAAGACTGGACGTATAACAAACGGAAAAAAGTTAAAGCCACTTGGAGTGCTGGAAAAGGAGAGGAGTAAGCCTGGAGTACAAGGGAGGGAGAGGCTCAAAGCTGAGGAATCTTTTCAAGCCTTTGTGTTATTCAAGGGGTCGTGACCACACTTCCCTGGACATAGCAGCCCCTATAAAAGCAGGGGGGAACTGACGTAAGAGATAGGAAAGGATTTCTTGATAGCGAGATGTTCTCAGCCTGGGAATGTGTAGTCTCCTGATGAAAACCTCAAGGCCAGGGGAGAAATTGGCTTACCTCTTTTGCGAGTGTGGAAGTGGGCACCATGTATGGGGCAGGGTGACCTGATCCCTCTGAAGACAGAAATTACATGGAGAGAACATCTTGGAATTTTCTGTTTGTCTGGTTTTCGTGACACCTTTGTCTTATTTCAGGTTCTCCCAGAAGTAGCCTCTGAGACAAGGATTCTAGTGCACTAGTTTATTTGGGAATCAGTCCTAGGAAATACCACTAGGGAAGTGGGAAAGTGAGAAAGAAGGGCAGGAAGCCAATTCAGGGAGTGTCATCATGAAAGTTATGCTACCACGTGAGCAAGAGGGGTGCAATCCCACTGGGGAACTCCGGAAGTTCTATGAGACATGCCTCAAGTCATGCACACCACCAGGCAAGGAAGCCGGGGTATTTATCCTCCAGCTCCCTCTTGGTCACTGGTTGAAGGCTGCTTCCAGGCACATTAACTCTCCAGCACTTCCGGCTTGCCCTGAACTGGCGCCAAGAGTATTTCCATGGCCAGGAAAAAACCCTCAAGCAAAGAGCAGGTGTTGGCAGTAAGCAGCCTTCTCTAGAGGTAAGTACCAGAGATGTGGGCAGGGCGCCAGCACCTGCCACACTCCGCCTTCTCGTCTCCTCCTTGACTTTTCCTTTGTGGGTTCATGTCACCTCCCACTATCTCCTCTTAAATGCTTGGTGTTTCCAAGCTTCAGCTTTGACCCATTGCTCCCGCAAGCTCTTGGACGATCTCATCTACTCTTATGGTTTTAACTACCATCTGTGAGTTGTTGGCTCCAAGTAATGTCCCTAACTCAGACCTCACTCCCACTCCCATGTCTGTGAACCTCCACTGATGTCATACTCAACATACTCCAGACCAAAAGCATCATCTGTATCCCAAAACATGCCCTACTTCTGCATTTTCTTCTCAGTGGTGGCATCATACCCACCAGTCACTCTAGAAACCAAAAATCACCCCTTGATTTTCTCTGTCTCTTCTCTGAACATCTAATCAGTCACTAAGTCTTGTGGATGTGGCTTCCAAAATATTTCCGAGTCATTTCCTCCTCTCCACCCCCACTCCCACTGCCATTGGTCTGAACCCTCATCATCTTCTACCTGGGCATTCTAGTAACCTCCTAACTGCCATCCCACCTCCAATCTGACCTCTTCCCTATGCCTCCCTCCAGTC
Source organism: Eidolon dupreanum (assembly GCA_028627145.1). Taxonomy (NCBI): domain Eukaryota; kingdom Metazoa; phylum Chordata; class Mammalia; order Chiroptera; family Pteropodidae; genus Eidolon; species Eidolon dupreanum. The sequence continues at coordinate 91,237,552 of CM053502.1, read as the reverse complement.
CATCCTCCACAGTGATCAAAAAGTTCTATCTAAAGTGCCAACCTGAACTTGTCAAGCTATCCTCAAGCATCATTCCCACAGGGCCAAATTTAAGCACCTTGACCTGGAGCACAGGGCACAGGTGTCCTTTTTTGAAATTCCAATCCCATTCCTGGCCACTCTCAGCTCTGCCACTTGGGACTTGTGGAGGGTGCTGTGCTCTTTCCTCTCCTGCCATCTGCTTAGAATACCTTTCCTTTCTTGCTTTCACCACTAACTCGAAGTAAGACCCAGCTTAGCTGACACCCCCTCTTGGAGATTTTCCTTGAATATCCTGAGCTGGATTAGACACATCTTTTGTGCTTTTGTATTTGCGCAAATATCAGAAAACTCACTTCAAATAGCTTAAATAACAATGCAAAATTGTTTGGCTCTTAGAATAATCAAGGGGTAAGTCTCACTGCAAGTGATGTGTGATCCAAGGGCTTAAAACAATGCCATTGGGTTTTCTACATTGCTAACTCTGCCTTTCCATGGGTGGGCCTCACTCTCAAAGTCCTTAGAGGGAATCCTGTTAGATTCACTCACATCCTGCCTAGTTCAGTCCAGTGAACGGATCAAGCAAATGCTGACTTGTCGGGACCTGGAAGAAAGTTACTTGCCCTTCTCCAAATCAGTCCAAATGGCCAAGGGCTTAGAGTGTTCTACTTCAGGAGTTGGCAAACCATGACCATCTTGTTGCTATAGTGTCAGCGTTGTAATAGAGGCAAATACCCACAAACGTTTTCTGTAATGGGACAGACAATAAATATTTTAGACTTTGCAGACCAAGGCAAAATTGAGGGAATTATGTAGACACTTACAAAATAAGAGAGAAAACAAATTTTCCCCAAATTTTTATTGATGGGATTATAATTACAATAATAGTTGAATATAGTTGTTTTGTAACACAAGTCTACTAATGAGAAGAATGGAATGGGGGAAGGGGATACATTTTACTTAATTGGGGTTCAAAGTTAATGATCCCTATCTTCACATCAATGGTCAATGCTAATCTATAAAAATTATTTTTAGCTCCCAGACCTTACAGGAACAGGTAGGACATGGCCCCTGGGATCACATTTTGCAGACTTTTGAATGAAATCAAACCATTATAGAACTAAGGGAAGAAACTGTGATAAGCTGGAAAAGGAAAGAACAAAGTACTCTGATGGTGGGGATATCAGTACTGCAGGTCTTGGTATGTGGGGCTCCCTTTGTGATGCTCCATTCACAAAGTCGGGCTGCGGGGCATTTTATAAGGGACTTCTTTATAAGACAAGTTCACGTCCTTTAGATCCCATAAGCCTGACACCATCCCTATAAAGTAGGCAGGGCAAGGGTGGTTGTACCCTTTTCACAGAGGAGAAACTGAGGCTCAGAGAAGTGGCTGTCTGAGGTTTCACAGCAGGGCCTCTCTGGGGCACTTTTGAGGATTCTAAGATATGGGTCTTGGGGCCTGTGCTTTGTCTAGTGAGTAATTGAACAACTGTGATATCCCCTGGTTGGGGGTGGAGGCTGGGCCAGCAGGAGGACAGGCTGGTCTGAACATGGCCTGGGAAGGTTAAGCTCTAGCTGGCTCTGTGACATCCAGAGGTCCATTGAGATGGGTCTGGTCAACACAGGTACTCAGTTCGGTTTCAAGAATCTCTGAGCTTAGGCCTGTCTCCACTGTAACTCCCCATGCAGGATAGGTGATACCAGCTCATTAGCCTCAAACTGGAGAAAAATCAGACTTCAGGCAAGCATGCCCAAGATCACAAACAAGGAATCTGACTCTTTACCTTACTGCCTCCAGCCTCTGGACCTGGCCTCACTGGGGTCCCTGAGAGTTTGTTTGGAGGTTCTAGCAGGGGAGCTCAGCTACTCATATACCCTTGAAGGAAGAATGGTCCTCTCCTCTATCGGGTAAGGTCGTCCTCTTCAACTGAGCATGCAGCTTTGGGAGGGACTCACATGGAGCAGTGAGGGAGGAAGGGGACACCTGCCTAGCCAGCCAAATCAGCCGAATCAACCCTGGTAATCAATGGGGTGACAGATGTTGCAGCCAGATCGCCCTCACATCCACTCACTGGGGTTCCTGATGAGCACTCTGGGTTCTGTGGGCCAGGGTAGGGTTTAAATCTTGATGTCGGGTGACTCCAGGGCAGAGACAGGCTTGGGTAGCCCTCCACAGGACTGTCTCAGTCCTCCTCCAAGGCTGACTGACCTCAGGCTGAGCTGCCCAAGGTCAGGGCAGGGTCTGGGGTGTACAGAGGCAGCCAGAAGTGAAGGATGGTTGCTGGGTTCCTTTCTGAGATAATATTTAGAAGCCAAGAGAGTGTGTGGCATTACCTACAAACACACACATTCACATATTCCCTGTTCTCAGACATGTATGTACACACTCCCACAGTCAGATAGTCACACCCACACCCATCTTCTCTACAAGGATCACACACGCGCACACACACTTTCATGGTTTCCCACATTCCCAAGCTCATACGACATGTTCATAAATGCCAGTGTTAGTTTCTTAGGACTGCCATAGCAAAGTACCAAACACCAGGTGGCTGAAAACAACAGAACTTTATTGTTTCACACTTTTGGAGAAGTCCAAAATCCAGGTGCCTTCTGAGACTTGTAGGGGCGGATCCTTCCTCGCCTCTTGCTAGCTTCTTGCAAGCTTATGATAACCCCAGGTGTTCCTTGGCTTGTAGACACATTACTCCAATCTCTGCTTCTGTCTTCACAGGGACATGTGTCTCTGTATCTTCACATGAACATCTTTTTATCAGGACACTAGTTATATTGCAGAGAGGTACTCTATTTCAGTATGACTTCAACTTAACTGAGTACATCTGCTGTGACCCTGTTTTCAAATAAGAGCATACTTTGAGGTGCTGGGGATGAGGACTTCGGTATGTTTGTTTGTTTGTTTGTTTGTGGATACAGTTCAACCCATAACAGCATCTTATGGCCATAAAACCTCTCATGTACTTAGCACACGCCTAGAGTTACACACAGCTGTATACACTATCAAAGTCACACAGACATGCACATTCACACGTTCATACATTGCCATAATCACGAAATCACACATACCCGTGTATACCACTAGGATCACACATATACAGTCACACACACACACACACCCATACGTACGCTCACATACTGTTGCATCATCACATACACTCACTCTCCCTCAGTCTCCCAGTTTTACATATGGTCCTCCACATCCAGCACAGTCACACTCCTCTTTCACAAGCCCTCTTGCCCCAGCCTACTTCCACACATCCCCTTGGCCACACTCAGAGGCCACCCCTTGGGGGTCATGCTCTGAGACCTGGCATATTCGCAGCCTGACACTTGGCTCATACCTCTCACATCCTCTCCCACCCACACAGTCTCTCCTCTTCTGACTCCTTCTCCATCCAGCCACCCCATCCCCAACCAACCCTCTGGGTGGAGAGTTGCAGCCACTGTGCCCCACCCCCAGCCAGGGCACCAGGTGAATAATCCCTTGCTGTCTGGAGTCAGGTGCCCCACAGCCTTCTCCATTGCAGACTCCCGCTCCTCCCTCTCAGGAGCAGACAGACAGACAGACACATGCATACACACTCTCACCCTCTGGCAGCCCCACGGCAGCAGTCTGTTCCTCATTATGGGCCAATGCGCCTGTTTACTCACCCAGCTGGAGATGGTTAGAGAGTGATAAATAATGAAAGAGAAAACAGGCTTTTCCCCTCTGCGGCTTCTATTTATGTAACATGTGTCACAGCTCACTCACAGACTTTGTTTCGGAGCTGGTTGCAGGAAATAGTTTATTTTTTCCGGACGGTGGCTTGGGGGGCGGGGTGGGGGGCCTGGGGTTCAGGTTTCTGGTCTCACGCCCAAGGGAGTTTCAGGATCCGGCACCCAGAGTCTTCCTCCTGGTCTTTCCCCACCCCCACCTCCCCCAACGCCCTGGCAGACATCACAGCTCAAAGCTGCCTTAGAATAGGGTCCCCTGACTTCCCCGACTTGGAAGGAGTTGGGGTGGTTGGAGTCCCCTCCCAGCTGCCTCTGAAACCCCCCAAACAGAGAATCTTGTTTTAAGAGCCAGACAGCTTGAGGCTAGGACTCGTTGAGAGGAGGAAGGAGTGGGACAAGGGCCTTCCTAGGTAGCCTGCACCTGTTAGGGGGGAGGGTACTAAAGGATTTGATCTATAAAAGATGAATATAAAGATCCATGCCTTGTATCCGCTTAGCACTTTAATGTCCGTGGTCTCTCTGAGGCCCTGGATTTCCACCTGCTGCTTCCTGGTATGCAATGAGACGCAGGCAGGGGGAGGGGCTTGCAGTGGTCTGCTGCACCTGCATGAGGAGCCAGGCCTTCAGGCACACATCTCACTGCCCCCTTTTCCCAGGGGCACCTCCCTTGGTAGAATACTAGTCAACTGAACTCATGCCCAGGAAGGTGGGAGTGGCTACAAGGGTGTGGGGGTTTGGGGAGAATATGGGGGGATGCGACCTGTCAAAGGTCTGAGATGTACCCCCCGAATCCTTCCCCAAACACTAAAGCAGCCTCCTTTTGGGGACTGCTCCAGGGAGGGAAGAAGCAGACCTCAGGGCCAGGAGGTTCTTGGGAAGTTCAAAGGCAACCTGCTGCTACCTGAGTCTATCTCTTTAAATGCCAGGTCAGGGAGCCCCCATGTCTTGCCTGACTGACATGGAGCCCCATTGGTGTCTCAGGCTACCTACTGGAGAAACCCGGAGGTACAGATCCCATAAATGTAGAGTCCACTGTGAAAGATGGATCGGGAAGCCCCCAACTCCTGCAGACTTGGGGAGTGGTGTGTGTACAGGTACCATGGGATCAGTCCTGCCCAGTGGCCTCAGTCTCTGAGGATTGTCACACAGAGATCTCCTGGCTGTGGGAGAAGCAGCCACATTCCCAAGACAAGGACTTTAAAGCTGAGTACCTGGGATCTTGGGTACTACCTTCTAAATTAGTCTTGGAAGCCCTTGTGGCTCTCAGGGGAGCCCAGGAGAGGGTGTCATGAGAGAGGACTTGGGGAGCACCTCTTCCTGGGTTTCCTGGAGATTCCTGCATCTCTGGCCCCTTGGAAGGGTGGGAGTGTGGGGAAGGGAGGGCTGGTCAGAGCCCACGGCCTTGGATGTTTGTTCAGGCTGCTGTATAGAGACTCACAACAGTTTCACAGGAGCCCTGCCCAGGACACCTCCTTCCTTCCCCTAACAGATACTTGCCTGCACACACATATTCTTGCAGGTGACAGTGACTCCTCCTGCGTGCATTCCCTTCAGGAAGACCCAAAGCTCTGGACTCTAATGTCCCCTGTGGATGGTGCTGTGAATAGTAAAATTCATTCTAAACCCCAGGGGCTCTTCACACCTTGTGTCTAAACTTAGCATTGATCTTGCATAGAAGCTTTTATTATAACCTACACACACACACACACACACACACACATCCAACCTTGTAGATGAGAAAAATGGGGCTCAGAAAAGCTGAGTGATTGGCCAGAGGCCACACAGCTACCACGTGGCAGAGCCGGGTTGGGACCTAGACCCACCTCATGCCAAGCTCACACTTCATCAATTTTACCAGGCTGCCTTTCCTGTTTCTCTCCCAACACCCAGAACCCAGAAGGTGAGGAAGTCAGCTGGTTAATGTGTACATATGGGTTTTCTTTCATACATACTCGATACAGGCCCCAGCTGCCCTTCTCCAAACCCACCTTGATCTGTGATCTCCTGGCAGACTCAGAAAGTCACAGACTCCTCCTCTGTGTTCTCCACAGTTAGAACCAGCACCAACATAAATTCTCTGGGCTCCGGCCTCAGTTTCCTCTCTGTCTCTCAAGCCCAAACATCTAAGTAAGGCTCTCCCTGCTTTACAGAGGCCAACAGTACTGGCTGGGCTCCTGCTCCAGGTCTGCCCCTCACTCTGAAAACCTCTGGGGTCTAGTCACCTCCATCCTCTCCTCTTCCTCTGAAATGTCAGGCCTGGCACTATCCCCCTGCAGCCCTCTCTCCCTGTGGCCCCCTGGGAGCCCAGGCTTTGCTTGAGGGCAGCGAGTGAAGCCGGCTGTAACAGAGAAACCTCGGGCTCCTCTTTAGAAGTCCCCGGAGGAGGCAGATCTGAGGAAAGGCTGCGGAGAAGGCGCCTGCAGCAATGTCAGCTTGAGAACAACCCGGCTGACAGGATGCTGAGCGGGGATTAAGGTCAGGATCAGGGAAGCTGGGGAAATGAAGGAAAGTTCCCTGCTCCCCTCTGCTGCCACCGCTGCCCACTGCTGCCGAGTTTGTCTTCTTGTTTGTTCTCTCTCTGGGAAAGTAGATGGGGAGGGAAGTAGTCAGGGGTGAAGCAGGGAGGTGGGGGGAAGGACAGGGGAGAGGTGAAGAAAAGCAGGCAACAAGGTAGAGGGAGGTAGAAAGGAAAGAGTTCAAGGCCTACGGTTTTCAGGGCTCATTCAGGGTGGGCAGCCCCATGGGGGCCCTCGCCTGAGACCCTTCCCCAGTGACTGTCTCCAGTCAGCCATGGGCAGCCCCCTATTACCCCTTCCCTATGTGCAGAGCCTGTTCTGAGTATTCGTGGCAAGACCAGTAAGGACAAAACTGACAAGGCCAATGTGTCAGATGTGACATACTCTTCAGCAAGGGGATAAGCCTATTTTTTCCTGCCTTCAAATGCAAGATCCCCTGTTCTGGGGAAAGGCCATCACTTAGACTTGCCTCATCATTGAAATGTCACCAGAGCCCAGGCAAATGGGCAAAAGAGTTCCAAGTCATCCAGTGCAACAAAAAACCAGGGTCCCTTGCATTGTCATTAATGCGGTGGTTAAGAGCATGTCCTCTCGTCTCAGAGTGCCTGGGTTCAAATTCTGATTCTGCCACTGATTTGCTGTGTGACCTTGTGCAAATAGGCTAACCTCTCTATGCCTCAGTGGGAGAAAACAGTGGCACCCCCTCATAATAATAAGATGAAGGGAGTGAACACTTGAGAAGTACTTGGAGTCGGGCCTGCCACAGAGGATGTGTGCAATGAGGGTGGTTTTATTATCAAGGTCAGAGTGAAGGAATAATAGTGACAACATAAAGTTAATTGCCTGAAAGTTTCCTGGAGGAGGAGAGTGTGGAATCTGATTTTGGAGGCTGAGGCTTGACAAGGCTAGAGAAATAGATTGGGGGCGAGAGGCAAGTTCCTGTGTGCCAGGTTAGTGTAGGGCCTGAGAGGGTCAGGGGTTTAAGGATGTATCTGGTGAGAGGTGGAAAGGATGCATTTCCTGGGAGCCCTGCTCCCGGCCAGTCTTTCCCCAAAGTTCCTGCTCTAACTAGGAATAACATAACTACTCTCTCCCATTCCTACCAAGGGTGCAAAGACTATAAAAAGATGCTGTTTATCATGGTGACCTTCCTAGAATGGGGCTTCTTCCAGAAGTCCAAGCAATTCATAGAGGCTTCCTGAACCCCTGGGTTCTCTGGTCCTAGTAAGGAACAAGGCAGCAGAGAAGGGTGTGGAGACCGTACACCTGGCAGATGGTCCCTGGGGCTGGGTTCCAGCTCTGCCACTGAGCAGCGGTGTGACTTGGAACAAATTGTTTAACATCTCTGGGCCCCAGTCACCTGGTCTGTAAAGATGGATACAGGGACCCAGGAGGGGGTTTCTGGGTTGCCTGCTGCAGGCCTACCCCCGGCAGCTCCTCCTGAGGGTCCTCAGGTGTTCACCCTATCTCTGGATACCCTGGCCATAGGCTGGGAGTGGGGAGAGGGTTGGGGTCGGAGTGAGAGCCTGGGGTGGGGCACTGGTAGTTGAGGAAAGGGTCTACTGAGTGCTCTTTTGGGGGAAAACACCTGGGCCAGGGGACCTAGTCTCCTCAGATGTAAGTGGGGAGCATGGGATTTTACCTCTAGGGGAATGGTTTCTGGAGAAGCTCATTTCAAAAACACATTTTTTCTCCATCAATAAAAATTATGTATATTTATTGTAGAAAATTTGGAAAATACAGAAAAGCATAAAAAAAGTGATAAAGTTCAGTCGTGATGTAACTACAGAGATAACCATGTTACTGTATCTTGTAGTTTCTTAAAGTATATACTCATACGCTCATGAGCATTCACATACCTGTTCACAGTGCTCACACATATATTCACACATTTACACATTTATACACACATATAGGTAACTTTTTATTATAACATAATAGCTTAATGTATGTATATCTCAAAAAACTTAGAAACAGGATTATGGAATAATAAATACATTACCACTTTTGTAAACTGGCTTGTTTCATTAAACAAAATATCAAGAACCTTTCCCCCAGGTCATTAAATATTCTTTTCCAACATAATTTAAAATGACTGTAGAGTGTTCCATCTTTTGGATATATATTATCAGGCACATAATATTATCAATCCTCAATTTTTGGCCATCCTGATTATTTCTTGATGTTTGCTATTACAAACAACACAGTGACAACATCCTTTTGGAGAAATCTTTAAGGGGGTGGCTAACTTTGCAATTGTTTCTACCCCACAGCCCTGAGTGTGAGGCTTCTAGGGCAGGCTCTTCGTCTGATTCAGGAGCTTGGCTCTTGGTTCACTGTAGACAGATAGTTACTGTTGAACTGCATTGTATTCCTGGAAGCTGCGCTCTGGGCTGAGGAACTGGAATGGTGGGCTGATGAGGAAGGAGCCCAACCTGCTCTGCTAGAAGAACGTTCAGGGGTCCCTACTGCCCCTCTGTTGGGCCTAGTAGAAACAAAACATTCCCAAGCCCAGAGCCACTGTGTGTCCCAGAGCCTCATGGAACTGCCTCCCCTTTATCTCTTATCTTCCTGGGCAAACCAAACGTTGCCTTTCCCTGCCAGGATCATCCCCCTTCATACCCCCATCTCTGAGTTCTTTTGTTGTGTCTTCAAGCTGATGGCCCAGCCGACAGAGCCCTTTTACCTGCTCATTACTGCCAGAGCAATGTTGTGGCAGCTCCCCCGGCTCCCTACAAGGCAGCCCCTCTCTGGCCCCGTTTCTGACAGCACACACAGCCCACTGGACCCTGGGAAGTGCCCACATGGCATACCTCAGCCCTGCCCCCAGCTCTGCCTGCCACCTTTCATGGCAGCAAGGAGCTTTTGTCTCTTTCTTTTGGGGGCTTTGGTCGGATGCCATCTCTCTTCCTAAGACAGCTTTGTAGAATCTTGGATTTTGGAGTGGAGATCCAGCTCCCAGTTTTTCAATGGGTCTTGAGAGAAAGAGAGAAAGGGGGAGAGAGAGAGAGAGAGAGAGAGAGAGAGGACAAAAATTGAGAGGTAAAACTTACTAATTTACTTTCTCTCCTCAATCATTCATGCTCCTAACCTCCTGCAAAATTTTTTATTTTCATATTTTTTCCCCCTCTTCTTTTTCTCCTTTCTTCCTTTCTTTTCTCCTTCTCTCTTTTCTCTTTCGGTTCTGACACACTCTCCCACCCCCCTGTCCTCATTTCCCCTCCTCTCCCCTTCTTTTTTTAAGTTTTTTTTTTTTCTTTTAACTTTCAAGGTCATTCCGGACTCCTGAAGCCGCCAGTCCCTCAGTGAGACATGAGCGCCACTGGCGTCCGTGGCCTCTGTTTCCGTGGCAACCCAGTAACCATTAATTTTCAATTAAAGGAGACAAAAAGCTCGATGACAGCTCCAGGTCTGCTGAAGATGTCAAGAATCTGTATTAATATACAGCAAGAGAGCATAATTGTGTGTCCATCTTCCAGAGCAGCGAAAAATGGAGGGATAATTACCAGCTCGAAAGCCACTCTGTAATTTAGTTCTTACTGTCACCACAGCCCTACACATTAGCATAAATTAAAAGCAGAGTTTATTGTTATCAAAGTGCATTGATATCGCCAGACCTGCTTTCTTCCTTTTAACTGTTTGTCGTGGGTGAGTGACTCCCCAACTCTCACCAGGGTCTCCCTGGGGTGGGGAGAAGTGCAAGTGCAGGGGCTGCTGGGTGTAGATGCTAGATCTGGAAGGTCTTGGCTATTTCTGCCATCTTCCCTTGGGGTGGATGGGGACAAGGGTCAGGGCATTGCCCCTCTGAAGGGGCCTGGGGATGATGGGGAGGACTTTGACACTAATTCGCCTCTCCTGTGTGAGTGCTTTGTTTTGCCCAAGAGCCCTCCAGCTCTTCCCAGAGGGGGCCTCTGCCCATCCTGGGGTCCCCCTTTAGTGCCTAGTACAGTGCAGCTCAGGTGATGAGCGTTCGATGCCAGCCTATTAAACAAAGGAATGAGCAAATGTCGAGTGGGGGGTCTCTTCTCATGGGGTGGATGTCAGCAGGGGGCTTTCTTGCTTTTCCAATTCTTGGCATGGCCAGCTTGGAATAGAGATGCTCCTGGCTCCGGCCCTGTGCCAGCCAGACCCCTAGCTCCCAATGTGGTCCCTCTGGATCCCCACTTCCCTTGCTGTTGGATCATCCGCCATCACCTCCTCCCCCCGCCTGGGTCCTGTCACCCTGCAGGCTTGCCTGTGAGTAGAGTAGTTGGAGCTCCTCGAAGTGTCTCGCTGCCGGGGTACCAGTGACAACGACAGAAATCATGAATTTCTGTGAATGGGGGGATGAGGGGTTTTCTTGTATTCTATCCAGAGAGAGCTGTCCTTCAGAGGGGAATTTAGTGTAATTACCCTTGAGGGAGCGATCCCTACACAGTCAGTCACAACACTGACCTCCTGGCTGAGATCTGACAGCAAAATTACAGGCTGTGTACTCAACAGAAGGGGCATCCTCTTTTTGGGGGGTGGGGGGAAGGCGGGAAGGAAGGGGGAGGAGGGGAAGGAAACGTAGAGGCTTTGAAAAGTGCGGGCTTCCAGCTGCCAGGAGAGCGGGCTCTTCTTGGCAAATGTCCGTGGGGCAGGAAGAAGGTGCCCAGAGTTGGCCTGGCACCTCACCTGGTTCATGAGCAGAGGCTGAGGTGGGCAGTTGGGCCTTTAAAATCTTTGAGCCATGGTCTGTGATCTTAGCTAAAACTTAATCTTAATATAGGTAGGGTTTGGAGGATGCTAGGAACTATTTGATAAAGTACTCAGGCATGTTTCCCCAAACAGATCTGTCCCTCAGTCTCTCTCACAGTGCCTGAAACTTCACCATTCCTTATGTCTCTGAGTTAACACATCCAGGACCCTGTTAAACTGCCCCTGGGTACCTGGCAGGATTAACATGCTAATCTGTGAATATTCCAAATTTAGCGTGAATTTATCTATCAGATGTGCTGGCGCATCACATGGCAGAACCCTAAGGACACAGGTCAAGCAAGTTTTCACAAGGTAATGAGGAAAGTCGTGTGTGGACAAATCTCCAGGATCTGTGGAGATTGGGAGGGAATGGAAGTAGATCCTCAAATCTTACAGCTGGGAGGGACCCTAAAACCAATTGGTCAAACCCCTCCCAGAGCAGAGATCCCTTCTGCTCAACCTCTATCTAAAACCCAGCTTTCTTCTGCTCATGTGACTTCTATCAGCAGGAGCTCACTAACTCTAAAGAGGTCCATTTCGCTGCTAAACACCACTGATACTGAAAAATTCCTCTTGAGTGGGGTGAAAACCTGTTTCCTTGACATTCCTACCTTCTCTTTGGGGCCCAGAAACAAACCTAAACTCTTTCTAGTGGGACCGCTTTTCAGCTACGTGAAGACAATGCTCAGCTATCCAACATCTTCAATTCTGGAACCTGGTGGGCCATTGCTATTCCACTCCATGTAAGAGCTGGAAAGGAGTCCATAGGGACAATGGTGGGCACGAAACACAAACCCAACATTTATTGAGCATCTACTATGTTCCAGGCACTAACACGCCATGTACTGCTTTATCCTCCCAACCATCCAGTGAGGGGAGGATATATTATTCCCATTCTGCTGCTGAGGAAAGATAGACCCAGGAAGCTACTAGTCATTTGCCCAGATGACCTGGCAGGCGAGGGGCAGAGCCAGGATCGGAGTCCAGACCCCTGATCCAGCTGAGGGCTTTCCCTGAGAATCTGGCTGCCTTTGCCCCCAGGCCCCTCAGGTGCTGTGAGCTCTGTCATTGGTCTGCCTGTCTTCTCATCTTCAAAGTGCTTTGCTCCAGAGATGCCAGTTCTCCTGTCTACTTGGCAGGAGGAAGGAATTCCAGGGGAAACCCAGCTCAAACCCTGCTTCCTCTTTGAAAGCTCCCCTGCCCTCAGTAATGGCTTCGACAATGACAACTTCAGCTATTATTTCTGACCACAGGACCATGCTCCAGGGCTCATACTAAGTGCTTAATGAAGGACATTTCATTCGATTCTCTGGGCATTTCCCTGGCTGAAGGCTCTGCTTGGACCCCTCTGTCCTCATAGATCTACAGCTCTTTCAGAGACCACTTTCTTGGCAGGGCCAAACCTCATCGTCCTCTTCCCATTCCTTGTACCCTGCTCTCTTTCTTTCCGTAGCTTCTATCACCTTCTAATGTAGTGTATAATTTACTCATTATTATGTTCATTGTCTACTTCCCTCTACTTTAGGCTCCAAAAGGGCAGAGACTTTGTTTCTTTTGTTTTCTGTTATAGCCCAAGCACTTATAACAGTGTCTGGTATACAGCAAGTGCTCAATACATATTAAAACCTTTTGAGGCAGGCGTGATATTTTCACAACAGAGAGGGCCTAGGGCTCTAGACAAGGGTTAGGGGGCTTGTCCAAGGTCACAGAGCTGGATACCCAGATTCAAGCCCTTGTTTATTTTGGGCTGCTGAATGTGGAGCCATTGGGGGTGGGCAGCCATGAGCCAGGCCCTTGTTCTGAATTTACAGTTGGAGATGTGAGGCAGCTGGCTTCCTGAGGGATTTCTGCCTGCATGCCAACCAACAGGTCCTTCTGGGCAGCCCTCCCCGCCTAACAGGGTGAAAAAAGATTTTTCCCCTTCCTGGGGCAACTTTCCTTCCCCCTCCTTTCCCTCCCCCAGCCAGGGAGGGGCCTGCAGGTGCAGTCCAGCTCGCTTCCCCTCCCTGAGGACTGGGTTTCTGCCTGGGCTAGAGTCCACACCCAGGGCCCCAGGCACCCCTAGGAGGCCCGCACCCTGGACTCTGAGAGGCTCCTTTCCCTTAGATGTGAATCCGGGCCCCAGAGTGCCCACACAGAACATACATCTTAAACAAACACTTCTCCTTGCTGTTTATCTCCCTGGCCTTTAAACAAACTCTTTCAAAGGTTTCTGCTGATAGGAGAGATTTACTGAAAACCATTCCTTGCTTAAAAGCCCTGGGTTTGTGCTGCCAGGGTGGGGGCAGTGGGGGGCCTTCAAGCCTGGGGTTTCTCTGCCTCTGGACCAAATGTTTATCCTCCAGGCCTTGATAGAGGAGCAACAGAGACTAATCTTTATGGAAAAGAAAATAAGAAAAGCAGGAAAGGGGAGGGGTGGAAGCTAGGGGAGAAGTTTGGTTCTAGTCATAGACTCCAAGAAGTCTTGGTGGGGCCCATGTGGCAGTGCCGACCACACTGCAGCCCAAGAGGGCGGCACACAGAGCTGGAGAAGGGTGAGGCCCCCTAGAACTTTGGACTGAAGGCCCCTGGGCAGGTGAGCCTCTTCTTGGGCCCCCACGCCCTGGACAGAGGCCAGAGTGGGCCTCTCCCAGCTGATGGGGGAGGGCAGGGGAGCAGTCATGTGACAATGTTTTTGCTCCTGCTTTTGACTAACATTTAGGAAGCACCTATGCCACAATCTCGGGTACAGAGCTGAGTAATTGTTAACATTTATTTCAGCATTTCTGTGGGCCCGGCACTATTTTAAACCACTTACATGAATCAGTTCATTTCATACAACAGCCCTAGAAATGATTCTGGAATTATGCCAATTTTGCAGATGGGGAAATGAAGGCACAGATTAATTACTGGGCCATACCTCAGAAGTTTTGGTTTAATTGGAATGCAGTCTGGGCATCATATTCTAAAATGCTTCTTGAGCGGAGGGCTACTGCTATAGAGATTGACACTCTTGTTGCTCCTTCCTCACCCTCCTAATAATATAGTATTTCATAGAGTCTAAGGTGCACATGTCTCTGAAATCTGAGATGTGTCTCACAATCCATTTTTAGTGGGATGTAAAATAATGATGCATCTTATAATCTTAGGTTTGAGGAAATATGGTAGTCTCCCCTTATCCGAGGGGGTATGTTCCAAGACTCTGAGTAGATGCCTGAAACTGGGTAGTATCGAATCCTATAATACACTGTTTTTCCTATATATACATACATACATATGATAAAGTTTAATTTATAAATTAGGCACAGTAAGAGATTAACAACAATAACTAATAATAAAATAGAATAATTATAACAATATACTATAATAAAAGTTACATGAATGTGGTGTCTCTCTGATAACCGAGATAGTTACCAAGTGACTGAGGAGCTGGTCACATACAGTGTGGAGACTCTGGACAAAAGGGTGATTCACGTTCTGGGCAGGACAGAGCAGGACATCTTGAGGTTTCATCACACTGCTCAGAACAGTGCCTAATTTAAAACATGAATTCTTTATTCCTGGAATTTTCCATTTAATATTTTTGGACCTCGATTGACCACGGGTAACTGAAACCGTGGAAAGGTAAACCGTGGATAAGTGGGGAACTACTGTATAGTAATAGAGAACTGACCTCTGTCATCTGAGTGGTTAGTCTACATTATCTCACTCAATCCACCTCCCAAAGTTTTGAAACAGGTCACATGAGCACCTCTGATGAAAAAACTGAGGCATCAAGAATTTAGTAACTTGCCTAAGACAACCCAGCTAATGGGAGTTAGCGGCAGGATTTTAACCCACAATTAAATGGCCTAATATTTATTCCTGAGCCTTGAAGGGTGCTTTATATTTTTCAAGCTGTCTTTACACTTATTTTGTCCACTGAGGAAGACACAGAAATCCAGAAAGGCTAAGTGATCTGTTCTAAGTTACACACCTGACTATTCAACCTATGGATGTGAAGTGAAAGACTCATGGGAAGTTTTACTGTTTTTGTTTTTTTAATAAACCTATTTGGGCTTTGGAGATAGAAAAGCTGCTCCTAAGAGGAGAATGGGCTTAGGGAAGTGGGCCAGTGCAGAGGACTGTCCTGGGACCTCAGAGGGAAGAGGTCTTGAATAGGCACATGTCATTGCAAAGACTCTACTGACTGCAGCCTGTGCTTTGTTTGTGAAGTGAAGGGGCTGTGGTGGCAGGTGGGGAAAGGAGAGCAAAACAGGTAGGAATTTCCACTGGTCAGGCCCATAGCTCCAGCTGAAAGCCACCGCCCTCCCTCCATGTTTATACTCTACAGGCCACAACCCTCATGGTGGCAAAGACTGATACTCCTCCTTCACCCTGTCCTATGACAGGCCAAATACCTGTCCCTTCACCCTGAGAGCATCTTTCAGCACCTGGGCTCTGAACTTGGTCCAGCTTCCAGGGAAGAAAAGAGGAGAGTGTGAGGAGGAGGCTAGGGGGTGAGATGAAGTAAGGTGGAGAGGTGGGAAGCAGTCCAGGCTAGGACAAAATTATGTGAGTGACTGTCTCGCACTCGTCATTTTTCTTTTTGTATTATTTTTTTATAGTGACACACAGTTTCTAAAGTCTTTCCTTTCCCCCAAGCAACTCTGCTCTAAGATACTTAACTCGCACAGGGTAAACATGGCGGATAACAGCTTCTAAAGTGATCCTTCCACGAGAGGAGTGCATTTTGGCAATGCCCTCTTTGTTTGTCCATTCGTTCTTTGATTTACTCAACAATTTCCTTTGGCATTCCTGGGGACCCTCCATCCCATCTGAAAGCCTTATAGCCAGGACATCTCTAAGCTGTTTGGTGGGCTGCTGTCCAAGATTTGGCCTTTGCTGGTAATGACACCTCCACCTTCTTATGCAATATGTAGATATAGTGGCAGTAATCCAAGCTCTCTTTTTCACAATTCAGTGAAAGGAAAGGTAATTCATCCTCATGAAAATAGTTTGGGGGACTTTGCCTTAAATGAAAAGGGTAGTGCTCTAATGGTGGGTTTTCAGGTATCAACTGATCAGTTTATTCTAGTTTGGCTGTGGGTCTGAGCTCCTCAGGGTTTCTGGCCGGAGACCACTCAGGATTTCAGGCCTGAGGTGGAATTTCCAAAGGAGGCCATTGGCAATCAGGGATCTGGGTTAGTTTCTCTCTGTCCTCAGTAGAGGAGGGCTATTGTGAGCTATTAGAAGATTCTGAACTCAGAGCTGAAAGAGACCCAAGGAATCATAAGTCTAGTAGTTTACAAAAGATAGAGTGGCTTAAAAGTAGTACAGCCTTTTAATAAACTTAATTTACATTAAAACCCAAAACAGAAAACGGCTAACAGTTGAATCTCTGGTTGAAGTGGGTAAGGAGGCTGGACCCTGCATGCTCTGCTCCCCTACTCACTCCCCGAAGTGGTCCAAAGCTCCCCTGTGGATTTCCAAAGCTAGTTCAGTGATCCATTTTATAGACAAGGAAATAGTCAGGACACGACAGGGAGGATGGTGGTCCTTAAGGTCCTCTACCCTCCCATGATCTGCTTTTTGTTTATGTTCGTACCCTGGACTCATGATGAACTTGACCTGCAAAATCCTACCCACCCTTCAAAGTCAGCTCAAATGCCACCTCCTCTCTGGAGCCTTCTCCAATTCTCTCATCTAGTTCTGGCCCCACCTGCACCCCTTTTGCTGTCGCCAGATCTCCCTGCTTTTATATCCCTCTTTGCATCAACTTCCCTTGCATCTCTGCTCTTCTGAAGCAGGTCTTTTTTCCCTTCCTGGACTGTTGGGCTCTTTGAAGTCAGTGACATCTTTTTTATTTCAAACATCCAGCCCACAAGTAGGTGTACAATCACAGGAAGATGCTGACATGTTTTTTTGGGTGCAGGTGAGATGCTTTGCCCATAAGGAGGAGGTGTCTGACAACTGGACAGCCCTTGTTCTCATCAACTCATCCGGTGATGACTTTGAGTTTGATCAGCAGTTATTTGGAGACCTGAAGTAGGGTGGGGGAGGGGACACGACACAGCCTTTAGAGCCTGGGAAAGGGGCCCTTCTACCCTCCCTCAACTGGCCCCTCCCTCAAACCTGAGAGGATGGATAACAGAAGGGCCGGTAGGGGAAGAGAAGCCAGAGCCTCTACACCTCCCACATCACTATTTCCTCCTTCTCTGGTATTTTAAGAGCTCAGACTCAAACCCTTCAAGGGCTTTTGAAACAATTAGATTTGCAAGTGCCCAGCGCTCAGTCTAATTACTTAAAAGCCACTTCAGGCTCTAACTGACCCAGAGAAAAGCCTGTGAGGAGGGCAGAGGGGAGGGGAGACCTGAGACACTCTGTCGCCGAATTTCCAAGAAAGGTGACCAAGGCCTGGGCCAGAGGTGATGCCAGAAAGAGGCCTTTGATTGTCCCCAGTTGGCAGAGCCATTGTCATCTCCCTGTCACTTCCTAGCTCTTGCCCCTAGGGAACCCCTTATATCTAATCCTTCTCTTATACACCTTCTCATGCAAATCCAAGTATCCTCAGGGGTGGTCTGGGTAGGTGTCCACGACCAGTTTTCAGAGTTAGAAAGTACTAACCCAGGGTAAGCAGGTCCAGAAGTATCAGAAGGCAAAAAGTTGAGGTGTCTGACTCAAAGATGATGATGTTCCTCTAAGATCTTTTGTGACTTGGGATTGAGGAGCTTTTGTATCTCCAAGTCAGTTTCACCTCTCCATGCCTTCCTGATTACTCTTTCCCCAAATTCTGGTTTCTGTATAACATTCTTTCTGACCTAAAACCTTGCAATGGTCCCTATCAGATTGAGTCAACTCTCCCTTGAAGCCTTCTAGCCCTTCCATAATTTGGCCCTACCTCAACTTAGTCCCAGCCCAACTCTGTGCATTTTTGTGTATTGTGTACTTATCCTCCACTCTTCACCATCCAAATGAAAACCTCAATTTATGTGCCCACCACCAGGCTAAACAGAGGGACACTGGGATGAATAAGCCATGGATCCTGCTCTCAGAGTGATACGTTCTAGTTGGAACATTAGATTTATTAATTTCTCTGCCAAATATTTACTGAACACTTACAATGTTCCAGATGCTGTTCCAGGGCCTAAGGACATTGTGGTGAACAAAACAGATAAAATCCCCACTCTCATGGAGTTCACACGGTTGAAGGAAAAACAGGCAGCAATGCCTAAGCAAAGAGCAGGTGGAGATGTAGTCTGCAACTGTAATCTGCCTGGTGGAGATGAGTGAGCGAAAGGAAACAAAGCAGAGGGGAAGAGAAGGATCTTGAAGTTGAGGACATTTTAACAGAGATCTGAATGAAGGAAGGGAATAACCTGTGCAAAGGTCCTGAGGCAGAGCTACTTATATGTTCAAGAAGGAACAAGGAGGCCAGTGTGACTGGAGAAGAAACGGGTGAGGGGAAAAGATGGGGAGATGAGTCAGAGGGACCAGGGGCCACACCATGATGGGTGCTGAAGTCTCAATGAGGTCTTCGGATTCTAGAATGAGATGGGAGCCATTGGGAATATTGAGCAGGGGGTAACATGAGCAAACCTATGTTTTAAAAGGCTTTCTTCTGCTGTGGGTGGAGGACAGCCTGGAATGGGGGCAAGAGTAGAAGCAGGGAGACCAATTAGGAGGCTACTGAAATAGTCTAGGAGAGAGATGGTGATGTTTTGGATTGGGGTGGTGGTTGGGGTATTGGGAAGAGATAATTATAATACAGTGTTGATACTCTTTTATGAGAGTACAAGTAGGGACCCCTGATAGGCCTGGATTAAGGACTACGCTGTTGATAAGAAAGGCTTGCTGGAGGTTTGATCACAGATCTGAATCTTAAATGAGGGCGAATCGGTCTAGACAGGAGACGGGACATAGGCCAGAGGTGAAAGCAAGAACTGAGATGTATACTTCACATGTTGCAGGGAGCTAGCATCAGTGTAGATGGTTGAGAGGGTCATTTAGAGGCAGGGAGTAGTGTGGGCTGGGACTGGAGACCTTGGGTAGCAAGACATCAAGGGCCAGGAACCGCTTTGAAGAATTTGGGCTTTCTTCAGCAGGCAGCAGGGAGCCACAAAGGGTGTCGAGCCTGCTCTCATATGATCTAATTTGTGCTAGAAAAAGATCATTTTTGCTGTGGAGAAAGGGGAGGGGGCTGAGAGGCTAGTTAAGAGACTGTTGTGGGGACTTGGCAACGGATGAGAGTTGCCTGGACCACAAGAACTGTGATGGGGCTCGGAAAATTGTTTAGAAAGGAAAGTCATCAAAATGTTCAGACATTGGCTGATTGGATAAAAGGGAGCAGAAAACAGAAGGACTGAAGAGTGACCCATGTTCATCTCCGGTGCCTCTAGACTACGTACGAGGGGCCCCACATTTTAGGGCTGTCCTCTGGGTCTCCTCAGAGGGTAAGGAGTCTATAGAGCCCACCGGGAGCCACTTTCCTTCTAGATCACTTTCTAGATACCCAGAGCCCTGGATTTCTGTGTGCAGATCCTGTGCAGGCCGTCTCCCCAGGTCCACCTTGTACGGTGAAGCACTGCCCTGTGCCGAACTCCAAGAAGCCTGAGAACTCTAAATTCAAATCTGGCCTTCTTGGTCTTTAGAAGGTATAATGTGTAAACATGGGAGAATAGAACATATTTCATTTAACAGTTTGTTAACTTGATTTATAACTTTTAAATATTTAGACATATGGAATGTAGGCCTCCATTTGTACTTTTGTCCGGTTGAGGAGGGGTAATTGGAAAACTCCCCAGAGCCAGGATTATGTCTTATTTGCTTAGTTCACTCCCCTTCCCCCACCCCATCCCTGGGCCTTGGTAATTTCCACCAAACTGGACAGAGAATCAGACTCCCAGCCTGACAGTGAGAAATGCGGACTTCATGTGGCCTCAGGGGAAAGGTGGTCAGGCAACAAATGAGGTTTTTGGATGGTGTGGCCTGGGCCGGCCCAGTGGATTAGCAGCTGGGGCCCCAGTCTCCTTAGGACTGAGTGGCCTAGACTGGTTGTTTAGCCCTCAGTGCTTCAGTCCCCTCCTTAGGGGACTGGATAATGATAATAATCCCGAATTACCCCTACCTCACAAGGTATTGGGGGAAGGTGCAGTGAGTGTCTGGCATGTGGTAAGTACTATAAGTCGTTTGTCATTAGTATCACATAAAATGGCCCTTTGAGGGAATTTTAAGCCAAGCTAAGGGGCAGCTCCAGGCAAATCAAGGAGTCCAAGTTGGTTTCGGTGCCAGATCTTTCTTTTCCCACTTTCAGAGTTCCCCATGAAGGGGACACTCAGTGATTAGGTTGTGCCTTCCTCTAGACCCCCTCCAGAGAGCTCTCCCCCCTTCCAGGGCCATTTGATGTTTTGGGTAACTCCCCTGTTCTCTGTCTCTTCAAGCTCCACCTTCTATATCCTCTCATTTCGTGGAAGTCTTGCCAAGCAACTCACCTGCAAATTCTTGAGGCCCCTACTCACAGGAAGATATCAATGGGTGAGGCTGGGCCCTCAACACATGATATCATTCAAGCCTAGTGATAATCCCAGGAGCACAGTTCCAGGTGCTATTATCCCTATTTTGCACATGGAGACACTGGAGCAGAGAAAAGTTAAGTCACCTGCCCAGGATTTCTCAGTAGGTAAGTTACAGAACAAGGACTGGAACCCAAGAATGTGTGGATAGTGTCTACTCTCCTTCTCTAGCCTTAATCAGAGCACCTGTGACACTCCTGCTTAATGGAATTGAGACCTGCTGGAGACATGGCAGTCTCCCAAAGGAGGTGCTTCTATGGGGGCATTGCAGACACTTAGCAGGATGATGGTGGGTGATGTTCTGATTTGTGGGCCAGAAGGTGTTCTTTTGGCTTCCTTCAGAGTACTGTTGAGGACCTTCTGGGCAAAAACAAACCAAATAACCCTCTTTTTTCAAGGGGCATAGGCTATAAGTGGGTCTGGAAAGGGAGGTACTTTGTATGTTAAAAATTCTGAGGCAGAACTTTGTTTGGCAGTGAGGTTCCAGTTGGAGGGGATTCTATCGAGACAAGCAGCTGCTCCTTCCCCATCCCAACCCATCTCAGCTTCATAGCCTGTCTCTACTAGGGGCCACAGACATGACAACATGGGTTCCATGGAAAGCTGCCCCATTTGGGAAGCAAAAACTCATGAAATGACACTCAGTCATCACTTGTTTGTTGAGTGGAGACAGAGACATTTGATTCTGGCCCCTGCCCTCCTGAGCTTACAATCTCTTAGGAAGATGGACACATACACTAGGGGAACATCATATGGAAAAAGCACCAGCTGAAGGCTGTCTTCTTGTCCTCATATTAACTCTGGCCCTGTGTGACCTTGGGCAAGTAAGTCACTTTCTGATTTTGGTTTCTCATCCATAAAGTGAGAAAGTTAGGATTGACCACTAAGTTAAATCTTGTTTTCACTCTTAACAATGGGATCTGTATTTCTAGTGAAATCCAACTTAGGACTTGGCCACAAAAAGTAAGGCTGCTCTGCTTCCGAGAGGTGGGGCACCCATGTTCTCTGTCTTCCTCTTCTTTTCAGATAATTTTTAAGGTGAGCTCCAAGTGTCTCTGATGTTAAGGCCTGACCATATTGGGAAAGCTCAGGACCCCCACCTCATGCACTGGAAGGTTAGCAGGAGTTTGACGCATGGAGGTGTGGGAGGGGCACACACCAGGCAGGAGGCAGGATGTGAGAAAAGATTCAGAGACAGGGAAAATGGGCAAGATCTACACTGGCACAGAGCCAGCCTGGCTAGAATGGATCCTGTAGGAGAGAAGGTAGAAAGGACCTAAGAAAGAAGTTCCCAGGTGGTGATAATATAGGAACTTCACGAGAGCGCTTAGGGGTCAAGATTAGTTCTGTAACAACTGGGAGTACAAGTCCAGTCTCCTTCCTACAGAAAGGTGGGGTGTAGCCTGCTGTGAGGGGAAGGGAAAGGACCAGCATGAGGGAAATAGTAATAATCACAGTGTCCACGTCAGAGAGTTCTTCTGAGGGTGAAATGAGTTAATATACAGAAAGCCCCAGATGTCTCTGGCACATGAGGAATGCTGTGTGAGCTTTTGTTAAATACGTTCAGACTGAAGTGGACCCTGAGGTTGTCAAAGTTGTGTATCCTTCCTGGCTTCTGTTCTCGCACTGGTAGTGATGGCTTAGAATTTCACCGGCCTCTCTGCTCAACAATTAGGGTGATTATGAGCTGGGTATGTGTGTGTGTGAAGAGTGTTGTTGCAGGTATCTTTTCGGCCACTCCCTAATACACACACATACACACACACACACACACACACACACATACACACTTCCCTCAGCCCTTCTCTGTTGCTGATAGACTCCTGGCCATCCCACCCTCCAGACACCCCCGATTTTCTTCCCTGCCCCCTGCTCCCAGCCTACACCTTGCTCTCAGCCTCCTCCCTCCCCCTTCCTGAGCCCCCCAGCCCTCCCACTCACTATAAATCTCTAACTCTGGAGTGTGTGTGTGTGTGTGGGTGGGGGGGAGGTGGAGGGAGGGCCTGTGGTGGAAAAGCAGCAAACCAAACCAACCTCAGTTAATGAAAAACGGTGATAAATCTCTGTCTATCAGGTTTGTTTTGAGCACAAACATTGCCAAACAAGGGCCCAGATGGCCTGCAGGCCCTCCTCCCCTCAGTCTGCAGAGCTTTAAATGGAAATGGTTGCTTTACACATCTATTTACTACTTGGAAACAGAGGACGAGTAAGTCCAGGGGTGCTGGGCCAGGAAACAGGGTGCGGGTCAGGTGGAAACCCTCTGCACCCCATACCTGAGCAGGACTCTTCTGGCCAGTTCCTAATCTCTCCCTTCCCTAGTCCTCCAGAGGAGACCAGGAGACCGCTCAAGGTGAGCCCTGACACAGGCTGTTCGGGGGAGGGGAAGCAAAGATACCATTCACGCTGGGCTGATATGCAGGCCCCAATAGCTTAGCCTCAACCTGCTCCCGAGCACATACCCTGGGTAGTCAGACCAAGCTCCTCCTTGTTGTTTTCAAAGTTCTTCGCCCCTTGCCCAGAACTTTCTCTCCTTCCCATCAGGCCATTTAAAGCCTACCTTGTTCTTCAAGGCCAAGTCAAGCCCCACCACCTCCAGGAAGTGTCTCGTTCTACCCCCCTACCCCCAAACCTAGCCCTCACAGACCTCTTTGAACTCCATTTCTATAGCACTGGCTCTGGGAACCCATTGTGGCCATCATGAGACAGCAGCTTGGAGGTGGACAGATCTGGGTGCACAGCTTGGCTTTGTTACTGAGATAAGGTTAATCTGTCAGCCTCAGTTTCTTACTCTGTATCATTATGGGATCGTGGTGAGGTTTAATGAAGTGAGTATAGAATGTGCTCAGCAAAGGGAGGGGCACAGTCTTAGAGTTTCTTACATGTCAGCATTTATTATTGGTGCCACCCAGTCATGAATGGGCAGCACTCTTCTCCATGCCCTGTCTTTTCAGAGACGTGTGTGTAGGGAGTAAGGCTGGGATGGGGGAGGGTTTGTCCTAGTTTGGGCACCCTGAAAACAGATACTGAGACAAAAACTTGAGTGCAGGTAGTTTATTTGGAAGGTAGTTCCTGGAAGCTGGAGTGAGGTCATGGGGAAGTAAGCCAGGAACGGAAGAATAGCCAATGAAGGATGGTTAGTGAGGAAGTTACACTCTAGACAATTGGGGCTTGCTGGAGAACTGTGAGGACACATTGTAGAATTTGTCCCACTGAATGCTGAGGCAGCCAGGATATTATTTATCCACCCACTACTGTCCATCATTTGTTGAGGGTTGTCCTGGAGCTGTAAATCCTTGTCACTTCTGAACTGCCTGTGAGTTTAGTAAAGCTCCCATGGGGCCCAGCACTAGAGAAACTGTACAGGTGAGAAGCAGAAAGTCTACTTGGGGTAGACAATTCAAGGCTCACTGTTCCCTTACCATCACAGCAGCAGATGAACTAAGAGACTAGCCTGAGGCATCAACAGCATCCTCTACTGAATTCTTCACTCTTATATCCCTATAGCCTCCAGCACAGAGTTTTGAGCATAGTAGGCACACCATCATTATTTGTGCACCAAAGAGGTTTGGGCTTAGGGCCAAGAAAACCTGGACTCTCCTCACTGCTCAGTTTTGAACTCATCGTGTGATGCTGAGCAAGACACATGACCACTCTGGGCCTCATCTGTTCCTTCTGTAAAATCGAGACATTGCCACCTTCTCTGCTTATCTCATAGCCCTGTTGTGATAAGTTGAAGCATCCCTTTGGGGGTTGCTCAGAGCAGGTAAGGTAAGGCTTGTGATGATGAGGTTGAGGGGAGGTTGCCTTATCCAGGCATCATCCAAGTGAGAGGTGCCCAGTGGCACATTAGTCACATATACTCTGTGGTTAAGACACGTAGGTGTGTGCCCCTGGTACTGCTGGGATACTTCCCATCTCTTCTTCTCCTGTGACAACTCTAAGGTAAAAGATCAAAAAGAAAAGGCAAAAGGGTTTCAAAGTGCTGACTCCTCAGTGGAAAAAATCCCAAAGGGATCCAAGGGAATCCAGAGGGATGCACTGTGGTTCCTTATTTCTAGGTCAGCATTAGGGTTTCCAAAACCATGTAGGATAGAAATTCTTAACTTGGGAGTCTTGGAATCCCTAGGATGCCCATTGATAAGCTTTAGGAGCCCCCAAATCCCTTGAAAATACATGAAAATTATGGGTGTGTGCACAATAAATAGATGTGTGCACGTGAACTGCTCTAAGGTAGTGATCTGGATCTTCCAGCAAATTCTCAAAGGAGTCTGTGTCTGAGTCTGTGCCCCACCCCTAATCTCTTAGGGAGGATAATAAGGTGTAGTGAAGATAAAAAGCAACCAAGAGAGTGGAAATGATTTATAATAAGAAAAGTGGTACACAAATTCTAATAATGATCATTACAGCAGAGGCCTGGCGAATACTTGTTTTGCTGTGGGAGCAAATTGTTGGGAGGAGATTGTGTACCACCTGGATGCCAATTATCCAATTCTGGACAACTATGAAATTCTGCTGCAGGCCCTTGCAGCTTGATGTCAGAGTAAGAAATTTGGTTTTGGAATCAAACTTGAATCTGCACCTCAGCTCTACCGCCTGTGGATGTGTGTGACCCTGGACAAATCACTTAACCTCTCTGGGACTCAGATTATCCATCTGTAAAGTAGGGACACATACTTACCTGATGGAGATAGTATGAGGATTTGATGAGTTAGTGCAAATGAAAATCAAGTGACTGGTTCATAGCAAATGCTCAATAAACATTAGCTATTTCATTCCTATTCTTTGATAGTTGGTACCTTTGGATAGTTTGTTCACTATGAAGTCTGTCTCCCCCACATCTCTGTCTTCTCCACTCGAATGTAAATTCTGCAGCATAAGGACATGCCTGTCTTGTTTACAGTTGCATTCCCCAAGCCTGGCACACAGTGTGCAACAGATATTTGTTAAATGAATGAATGGAAGAGCAAAAGCATGTTTTTAAGGATGAGAAGGAACTCTGACAATGTGAGAACACTCATCTGTCTGGACCAGTCCCAAGAGGAACCCAGAGCTGTGCCAAGAACCCCATTAGGGGTCAAGAGAGTTAACCTCTGGTTCTAGCTCTGCAACTTAACTGCTGAGCCACATCTGCCAAGTTCCTGGCCCTCTCTGGGCCTCTGCGTGCTTCCTCCAAAGTGTGGGAGCCCTGAGATTCCAGGGCTTCCCCCTTAGAGGCCCGCCTCCCAGGAGCTCTAACCATATGGGGAATGTGGTATTTCGGGATAATTCAACCTCTTAATGAAGAGGAAGGAGAAATGGAAGAGGATAAAACCCAGGGAGGGAAGCAGTCTGGAAGAAAAGTCAACACTTTTCTTGGCGCTCTGCAGCTGCGGGTGGGGGTTGGTTTGGGGAAAGCCACGTTAGGCCAGAACACGGAGCTGCTGTGAGCGCCCCGGGAGCGTGTCTCCTCGGCGGTGTGTGCGCCAGGGCCTCGGCTTGCCCCTCCCTTCCTTGCGCGCCTTGCCAGTTCCCGCCGCCACTGACTTTCTGACTTCTTAACTTGTCAGCAAATCCCAGAGTTAAAAATGCACACGCACCCCGGCCAGCCGCCAGCAGGGCCGTCTGGCCGCGGCTCCAGATGTGGGGCCACCGCGCAGGCCGCCCGCCCCGCCGCTCAGACTAAACAATCGGCCTTGGCCGTGAGCGCAGCGCAATTCCAGATGCCGCGTCCCTCGCGCGGTGCGCTAATTGGGCCGCGGGCGCGAGGCTCTGTCAGCACGAGCAAGGCCCTGCTGAGCGACCTTGGCCCGGGGTCGGTCCTCAGAACTACCTAGGGCAGGGTCGGGGTGGGGAAACAAGGGGGAATGGGGAGGGGGAGAGAAAGACAGAGACTCAGAGACCGAGAGACACACAAAGAGCGGCAGACGGAAAGGAACAGACATTCTTAAAAAGGGACAGCTCCAGAGACAACGGGAGAACCAGAAACACTAAGCTATATTCTGATTTAGAAGGAGACAGAGATGGACGAGAGGGCGAGAGACACACATTGGGTTGGAGGGACAGAAAAACAGAGGCACGGCTGACCCGCGCAAAAGTAGAAAGGCACAAACTAGAAGTAAACGTGGAAGCGGCGGAAGGGGCGAAGGAGAATCCGCGCTTGAGACCCACAAGTTTACCGCTGGGTCGCTGATGCGTTCCGGGTGTCCGCCCCTCTTGTTTTACAGAACCTCCTCCTCACATTCTCGCTTTTTGTAATTCTTCCTAGACCCCGGCGAAGCCGGGGATTGGGTCCGCCAGCAAGGCGACCAAATCCTGGTCATAAGGAGCCTGGGTGACTGAGCGGAGGAAGAGCCCTTACTCCCAAAGCTACTTGAGCCATCGAGATTTCGCCCCCAAACCTGGCTTGGAGACTTAGATGCTTCGGGAGGTTATGGGCTGGGGTTCTGCAGGGGTTCGCCTCAAGGCGGGGGGATACCTCAGTGATTCCTGTGGGGGAGGCACCCCGGCGGCACCCTTCTTTCCCTGGCTCCCTGGGGCTTCCTCAAGCCCTAGAGAGAGGGGGATGGCGGGTCAGCCAAGGCCCGGGGCAGGGAAGCCCACCGGGGGACCACCCGGGGGGAGCCCCCCTAACCTAGGGTTTCTCGCCCCTGCCGGGAGGCCCGGGCGCCCCGGGAGTGAGCGCGGAGGGCAGTGCGTCGGCCCGGCGGCTCT
The DNA here is from genome assembly GCA_028627145.1 of Eidolon dupreanum. Classification (NCBI taxonomy): domain Eukaryota; kingdom Metazoa; phylum Chordata; class Mammalia; order Chiroptera; family Pteropodidae; genus Eidolon; species Eidolon dupreanum. The sequence goes on along the minus strand of CM053502.1, from coordinate 91,210,347 downwards.
TGGCGGCCCCTCTCTGACAATCTTTCCTTTGTTTGTTTTCTTAAATCTGGGAGGCCCGAATTCCTGCCGGATTCCGTAGGTTTCACTCAGGAAGGAGGCGCCCCTACCCCACCCCCTCTCACGTCGGGCCCGGCTGCGGGGGGAATGGCAGGTTCTTCCCGGAGGCCCGCGGCGCGCAGCCCGGCGACTCGGGCAAGGCGAGCGGGCGCCGGGCGCGGCGGAGAGTCCCGGGCTCTCTGCCCACGCGCCACCCCGCAGCCCCGCCGGAGGGCCACCGGCAGTTTCCACGGAGAAAAATTTAGAAAAGAAAAAGAAAAATCAAACCAGCAAAGTTTTAAAAGACATAAAGAGCAGCCCTCCCCCGACCCGTCTTATTCTACACCCCTCCACCTCTCACACTCCTCTTTTATATATATAATATATATATACATATGTATATATATTTTGTCTCCAAACTTGGGCCTCATTAATTTCCAAAAAAAATTTCCCCCAATAAAAGGCAAACATGGAAAGAAAAACAAACTATTAGAAAATAGAGGAGGGAGGAAATGTTATTTAAAAGGTTAGCAGACCGCATCATTTTCCAATGATATTATATACTCCCAGCAGTATCCAAAATATATATGGGCCCTGGGCCAAGAATGTTAAAAAAAAAAAAAAAAAAAACTTGAAAAAACCCCTCACTTAGACACAACATCTGGACCTAGGAGCGAACAAACCCCCCATTTAACACACTTAATCCTCCAATGAAGCAATCGACAGTTGACTTCTGTTTTGCTAATTTAGCTGCTTTCAAGAGCCGGCCCAGTCCAGACCAGGACTTAAGTGTCACTTGTGGAGGGCCTGCCCCGCCCCCATCAGTTCTTAGCTCCCTCCTGCAGCCGGGACCTCGGACAGAGAAAAACGACCATCAACGAAGAAAGAAACTTTTTATGAATTCCCTTTCCCACCGCCCACTCGGGTCAATGAAAACTCACACTATGACCTCCTCTGCCCCCTCGCCCAGCACCCTGACACCCACTTCCTTGGTGACACGCCTCCACTCGCCATCTGCCTCCTGCCTCAGACTCGTGGAGCAATGGGATCAGCCAGCGCAAACGCTAGCAGCTCCCCGCGGTCACTCTGCTCACCAGCGGCTCCTCGGGTTTACTAGGTGCTGCCAGCCTCGTGCCTGGCACTGCGGCGCAGCCTGGCAGCTTGATCCTCAGGAAGGGAGAGCAAAGCCGAGGCATGGTCATGGTGCTTGGTGGCTGGGATCCTCCATTCCCCCGGGGATGTGAATGGGAGGCGGGAGGCCCCACGCGAGGTTGAGGCCCTGAGCCAGCAATGTCCAGAGACAATGGGATCTTGTGAGGCCACAAGCGGGAGAGAGAATAAATCAAGGACAGTGTATCATTTGCGGATTAGTCAATAAATCCCTGGGACCCTAGCCCAGTGGGGCTGGTGCCAGAGGCATGGTTGGCCTGGAGTGCAGACTTCCTTCCTCCATAACCTTCCTTTCCCTCCCCAGAGGTCTCAGTGGGTCTCTCTCTCCTCTCCTCTCTCTTTCCATCTCTCCTAGGCTTTGTAGCCCAAGGCACATCTATTTGTTGTTTCTCTCCCCTGTTGCTGGAGACATTTGTACAAGGGAGTGAAGGTGGCAGGTTTAGGGTACTGTCCTCAGGCACTAACTCCAGTCTGCCCACTCCTCCTCACTTGATCCAGCCCACTTCTGGTCCTCTGAATCTCGGTTCTCTGCAGGCTCTCATGGCAGCCTGGCTGGGCCTCAAACTTCTTGGGGAGAGACCCTCACTTCTGGCCCCAATCCAGATGCAGTCCAAACCTTCTAGGGCCCATAGAAGCCTCCTATCTGGAGCGCCCTTCATATGTGGACTGTATTTATTCCAATACGCATTTATGAACACCTACTGTATGCCAGGCAGTGTGCTAGAGTCAAAAGGTGGAGATGGTTGAGACTCTGCCCCTGGGGTTGTTTAAGCCTCCCCTGGGCCTTATTTTCTGTTCACACAGGATGTCATATTACCCAGCTACATTTGTTCAAAAAGTAGTCATTGAGCACCTGTCATGTGCCAGGCACTGTGCTAGGCACTATGGATTTAGAGATGATGAAAGACCATCTGTCCTTAAATTTCTAGGGAGACAGACATGCCAACAATTAATTCTAAGACAAGGCAGAAAATAAGGGCTCAATTCAAGTATTTATAAAAAGCTTCAGGGAGTGCCTAGAGGAGGGACTGACTCACTCTGGCTGAGATGGAAGGAGGGGTGTTGTGGACCCCAGGGTGCTGGAGGTAGGCCTCATTGCTCTAGCTCTTGAATCTCATCTGGGAGCAGTACAGCCTAGTGGTTAAGAGCAAGGGCTCTGAAGGCAGAGGGTGTGGCTCAGTTTCCTGCTCAGCCAAATCAATGCGGAAAGTCAAGCTTTTTTGTCTTGAACCTTGATTTCATTATCTGAAAAGTGGGACTAACAATAGTAACTGCTCTGTGAGAATCCAATGGGATAACACAGGACAAGCAGCTGGCATATGGTGACCTCTGAATGAAAGATCACTTTAATTGTCTTTCTTCCAAAGGATATAGACAAACCACCCTATATTCTCCCTGACACCCTCTCTTGTCCTCCTTCCCCAGTCTGAGGACTTGGCACAGTGCAGGCATGCAGAATAAGTGGTAGAATAAAGGGATGGGTAAAATACAAAACCTGTCAAACCTTAGCTCAAGTGACACTAGGTAGACCATGCTGTGCGTGGTGAATGATAGACTTGGATATGCAGTCTCTTCCCTCTAATACCTGGCCATTGGCTGGGTGAGCCATGTTGGCTATTCTTCCAGCTCTCACATTTCCGGAGGCCAAGCAGAGCAGGACTCTCTGATATCCCCTTTACCTGATCAGCAGAAAGCCAAGAAATGTATTCTGGCCTGGAACCACTATTCTGTGACTCTGATTTGGATTGAGTCCTGACTTGCAGCCTTTGTGGTATATGACTTCTTCTCCTTTGAGCCAGGGGAACCGCATCTCTCTTTCTGCAGTCTGCTCATCTAGGGGGTGGTTTTCTGCCTTCCCCCATTTCTCATCTGCCTTTTGGCTTTTTTTTCTGTGGTATCCCCCTCTTTCTTCCTTCTTGTTCTCCTTACCTATTTCTTTTCTCCTTCTGTCTTCTCCTCTTCCTCTGCCACAGTCCCAAGGCCTGGAGACTATGTAGGTGAGCTCATGTTTGACTTCTTCTTTAGGCTTTCCCCTACCACCTCTCCCTGGCTCCTTGACCCCCAAACAGAACCTGAGCCTGAGGAGCCAGGCCTCTCCATCTGTCCTCTTGACTGGGATTCTGTCCCTAAAGGCCTTGGTGGTGCCCTGCCCTTGACCTCTGACTTCTGAAGAGAGTGGGAGAATTGTATCCCAGCTGGACCAAGAGAACGCCTAATATGGGTCTTCTGTCCCCAGAGACTGGCAGTTTTTGTATTCCCACGCTGCCTTCCCTCTAGAATCCCAGGCTCAGGGAAAGGGGGTTGGAAAGGGAAGCCTTTTCCAAGTTTAACTGACACTCGGCCCCCAGCCCACCTCCTTCTCCATGTTGTCTCCCACTTTGGAGGCTGAGAGAAGCCCTTCCTTCTCAGAGGTCCAAGCAAAGGTTGTTATTGTCACCAAGGAGCCACTTATTGTCAGGCAACATTTCTGGAGAGACTACTGTGTGTCAGGTACTATGTATGCTATGAGCCAAGAAGAGGTGTGATGTTGGGGTAGAAAGGAGTGGGGTAGGATAAAAGCTGCGGGGAGTCCCCAGTGAGAGGCCCTGCTGCCAAGCCTCAGCCTGTGGGCAGAGGGTTTGGCAATGCCTATGCGTGGGCCCATTTGGAGTGGCCCCTGAGATGGAGCCAGGTCCTGGAGGCAGGTAAACAGGATGCTGTGTGCTGGATGTGGTGGAAGAGGAGGGGGACATGCTTGGGATGGGGGTAGGGGTGGGAGTGGGCACAATGGGCCATTGTATGCTCTGGAGTCACTGTCACTCCTCGACTCTGGGCTTCCTCTTCCTTTCTGTCACCCTCCTACTGGGCTGGACAAATATCAAGATATATGGAAGATGAATTCATTCATCTGCTTTTGGCCCCCTCTGCTCTTGCCTAAACTAAAATAGACTGAGGTGGTGTGGTGGAAGCTGCATGGCTCAGGCCTTATTTATTTATTTTATTTTTTTCCCCTAGCCAAGGAGGGAGCATCTTGTCACAGGGATGTGGTTGATGGAGATCTAACCAAGTCTGGTGACAACTCTGGCCTCAGCTGGGCCACTAGCTAGCTGTGTCTGTTCTTGGGAAAGTCACATAACTACCCTAAACCTCAGTTTACTCATCTATAAAATGGCCTAAGGATGACCTTTGCCATGTCTATATCACAGTGTTGTGTGGTTTGGACACTGTCAGGGGCTATCCGCAGGGCAGAGCTGACTGCTTTTGCTTCTGTTGTTACTCAGCTGCACAACTTCTTCTGCCTGAGACAACACCCCTTCTGGGGACAATAGTAGAGAGAATTGATGACTATTCATGCAGGACTATTGAGAGACGTAAGGACAGGAATCAGGATTCAAATTCTCAGAGTATTCATCCAACCAACTTTCATTCATTCAGTTAACAAATATATTTTGAGTTTCCTCTCTATGGTAGGCACTTCGAGGCTCTGGGCCTTCAAAGATGAACAAGGTCTGTCTCCTGCTCTCAGGGAACTCCTAGTCAGATGTGAGAGGCTGAAAACACACACACACACACACACACACACACACACACACACACACACACAGAGCATCAACATATAATAATAATAGCTAACATTTGTTAAGTGCCTACTATGTGCCAGGAGTGGTTTAAGCACTTTACATGCATTGATTCCTGTAATTGTTCCATTTTAAAGATGAAGAAACTGAAGCCCAGAGAAGGTAAGCAACTTGCCCAAAGTCACACGGCTAGTAAGTAACAGAATCAGGACTTGATCCTGGGCAGTCTGTTTAGAGGCTGAGCTCTTAGCCAGTACATAGTACACACTGTATACTTGAACCTATGCAAACAAGGACAAAAGAATAGTTGAAGATTTGGTTGAGCATCTGGAGGAAGAGAGAAGGAAAGACTGATTATTGTCCAGCTCCTATGAGGGCAAGACAAGATGAAATGGGCTTGACTGGAAGTTGGAAAGACTTGAAATGTTTCAGAGAAAGGAGTTCCTGGAATATGTCTCCAAGGTAGGAGGCTGAATCAGTCTTCCTTGAAGACAGCAGAGAGACCTCTGATTGGGATAGATTCCCTGTCACTCCTCTGCTTGTGGTCCTTTCCAACCCAAAACTTTGTGAGTGAGAGCCCTCGGGATTCCCCTGGTAGGAGAAATGTGACACCTATGCCATATATATATAACTTATGCAATCTCAAAGCCTGTTGGGCCCCTGGTGCTTCTCTTGCCTGAACCAAAGGTTCACTTAGGGAACAAGTGATGAAAACTCACCTCCAAGTAGTTTTAAGCAAAAGAAAGGGATTTATTGACTCAAATAATCAGGAAGAACAGGAATGTTTGTGTGTGCATGTGTATACACATGTCGGGTGGGAGTGGGAGCACCGTTTAGAGATTGCCTTGCCTCAAAAGATACCATCAGTTTTTTCTCTTGAATTCTATCTTGATCTCATCCATTTCCTGCCTATATTTGTTGGTGTGTGATAGCCCCATTTTTTCCCTGCTAATGAGGATAGGGAGGGAAGGAGAGGTAGGGACTTCTCATCTGTTGGAAGACAGGGAGAGGTGGATAAAAGAGCATGGCCAGAGGCAAATTCATGTTTCTATCTGAGAGGAAAGAGAGCATCTGCCACTCTCAACACCTTCTGCTTATAAAATCCTAGGGGAAGACTCCTATTGGCCTAGCTTGGGTCATGTGCCCACCTCTTAGACGAATCAGGTGGCTAGGAAATGGTGTGCAGTGATTGATTAGGCCTGGCTCATGTGCCTACCCTGAGGTCAGAGGGGCAGGGCATTGTGACTGGCAGCCCCATAGAATCGTATGAAATGAGGGAGCAGCCATTCTGTGAGGGAAAAGGGTGCAATCACCACAGGTGAACAAGGCTGCTGGGCAGACACAAACAACAAACGCCTCCCCACACAAGGATCAGAGGAAGCAATAGAATAAATGTCACACCTTCTTGTGGCTTCACATTTTAGTGCAAGATTTTTTTGGGGAAAGTTTTTAGAGACATTTTAAAACACTATTTTTATTTATAACAAACATAGCTATATTATGGAGTAAAATTCAAAGTTTATATAGACTTCTAAGATAAAACAGAAGGTATTAAGAAAATTGGGGCTTGCAGGAGGCTGTTTTCCTTATCCAATCCCCTCCCATCTCTTGTATATTTTTTTCAAGCTTCCCTTATGTGAAGGATGAAGATGGGATAAAGATGGGGCTGGAAGATGCACTAGGAATGGAAAGAACATGGATTTTGGAGGCAGAGAGATGTGGCTTTGAATCTTGCTCTGCCATTTTCTAGCCATGGGATCTTAGAAAAATCACATCCTCTCTCTGAGCCAGTTTGCTCTCCTGTGAAATGGGTATGATGATGCCTGCTTAGGAGAGGTGTGGTGGTAAGAAGTGAGTGTCCTAGTACTGAAACACCTACCCAGCCCAGTGCCTGCACCAAAAAAGACACTTTGTAAAGGTCAGCTCTCACTCTCCTCCTTCCATGTCTACAGGCTCCTTAGGCCAACTCTGGCGATCCAGTGCCCTGGGAGCAGGGAAGGGGACCTTGCACACCTATACCTCTCCTGCCACTCCTGACAGAAGCCTTAGGACTCTCTCCTCTTGGGAGCTACAACTGTAGACATGAATATGGCGATGACTGGCTTTTCCACCTTGTAGCTACTGAACAAGCAATTAATTCTTTGCTAGTGAGGACACAACATCACCCACTGAGGGGGGATGTATTGTCTTGTGTTCCCGAAGCCCTTTGTACTAACTTCTCTTGTGGTTCATGTGTTTGCTTGTTTATGTCTCTTGCTGCTACCAGTTTGTGAATTCTTGGAAGCAGGAAATCGTTTTCTCCAGCCCTGTATCTCCAGTGCTCGGCGTGGAGGTTGGCATGGAGCAGGGCCCCAGTGACTGTTCTGTGGCTTAATGAAGAGATGGATGGAGAGACCTGCTGCTCTGGGTTGCTTTCTGTCCAACTAACAACAGTTACCACCACTGTTTATTAGGCCATTAAAACATATCAGGCATGTACCAAGAGCTCTTTCATTCGTTCTTTCATATAATCCTTTAAATAACCTCATGTCATAGGGACTATAACTTGTGCCTATGTTAGAGATGAGAAACGGAAGCTCAGAGGGTTAAGGAACTTGCCCCTGGTCACTCAGCCTGAAAGTGGTAGCATTGGAATGCAAATGCAATTCCGTCAGATGTCAAAGTTGGGGAATAAACCTCCATGTGCTTCTGTCTTCCCTCCCAGGTTACACTGAGGGATGCAGAGAAGAGAGTTGTGGTACAGAGAAACCCCCCAAATGACACTGAATTGGGGGACCTCTAGAGACAGAAAGTGCTGGTGATCAGGCAGGCTGCTGGGCGGGGCTGGGGGAGGGCATGGAGAATGGGGGCTCTTGGGGCTGGAGGTCATGGGGAAGTTCAAGGGGACTTGGGGCCCGAGGAGACTGAGCAGTGGTCAAGAACAGTAGGAGGAGATGTCAGGGCAGGGTCTCTCCTGTGGAACTGGCTGGGACAGGGAGTCAGCCCCTTCAGGTTGTTTTCTAGATGGATTGGGGGGGTGTTTAATATTAATAGTAATGACTGTGGCGGGAAGATAATAGACCTCCGTCAGATTAGAAGGGGGTAAGCGCTTATCTCTGGCTGCTGAAGACACACGTCTTTCACCTGCTCCTTTAATATCCCCCCTCTTTCATTCCACCGCCCACCCCCTCCCACCAGCCTAGAACAAAAGGGGTATTATGGGCCGGGGTGTTTTCAGGCTGCAGCCAAGGAGACCTCCCCTTCCCCCTCTACTCCCCCCCACCCCAGTTTGAATGAGGCTTTTTCCTCCCATAAGAGATTAGCTCCGTTTGACAAGGCAGTGAACTTTGGGAGGGGTGAGTGGGGGTCTCCTCTGGGAGCCTCGAAAGTGCAGCCCTAACAAATGCTGCTGGAGAGAGACTCGAGAGACAGCTCTGAAGACAGACACACAGAGTCAACAGCAGATAGGCAGGTAGACATGCAGACACAGAGTAGGAAGGGCATTGAGGTGGAGTTAGACTCTGAGACATGGAGAGCCACACACAAACACACCCACATGTACATGCACACACAACATACATGTATGCAACACACATGCACACACACATCACATACACGTGCACACACACACACTTAGGATGTTGGAGAAAGGCAGGAGACACAGAGGGAGGAGGGAGAGGAAGAGACAGATACACAGACATCCACAAAGAACAAAGAGAGAAACATATAATACACACGTGTCACTAAACAGACTGACCCAGAGAGACAAAAGCAGAAAGAGAGTTGGAGAGACAGAAGACATAAAGATGGAGACATCAAAGAGACAAACAAGGAAGAGGAGAAGAAAGGAAATGGAGTAAAAGAAGAAGAAAGAAGAGGTGAGATTAGTAAGAAACAGAAAGAAAACAAGGAGACTTAGAATGAAAACTGCAGGAAGACTGCTGGGCCCTTGACCTTCCTGGGGCTGGCTGGCTCTACTGATCCTGACCTTGGGCCTCTTGCAGAGTCAGGCAGCTCTTGAGTGGGTGTTTTCTTTCTTTCTTTCCTTTTTTCCTCCTTTTTATTTGAGTGGGTGTTTTCATTGCTTGAGAGGACTAGGGGTAGAGATGGCGCATGGGTGGGGGGAAGACACAGACCACAGAGACAGACTAGGGGACCAGCCCAGAGATAACGGTAGGCTTTGGAAAAGAGGTGGACAAAAAAGCCAGAGTGTAATGTGAATTTCCTTGATAGGGTAGCTCCCAGCCTCAGGCGGGACTATCTGACAGACATGAGCAGGTGTGGAGATGATGGGCAGAGGGACAGGGCTCTGAGGAGTTCTTTCTTGGGGTCATCTAGGAAGAAGATCCATCACTTCTGCTGGTAGCAAGATAGAGAAAGGAGAAAAACCAAGGGCCATTTTTACCATTATTATAATTTCCAGCCTCATTCCCATGTTGGAGAAATCCAATGGCATAGTAGTGAGAAATCTGGGTTGTTACACCATGACAGTCTTGGGTTCGAATCCCACTCTGCCACTAGGTGACTTCAGGTAAAGTATGAATACATCTTTGCCTTACTTTCTTAATCTACAGAATGGGAAGAACAACAGTATATCCCTCAAGGGTGGTTGTAAGGCTCAAGTTAAGACAAGGTATTTAGCACTACCAGAGACCCAGAGTAAGGACTAACATCTATTGGCTACTTACTGTTTGCAGGCCTTGTTCCAAAGCATCTTTCAAGCATTATCTCATTTAAATCTCAGAACGATCCCTCCAAGATTTAACTGAAGAACACTGTAAATCACAAACTATTCAATAGTGGAGCGATGATTTGAACCTAGGCAGCTGAAGCTCATTTACATCATGTGCTGTCCTTATTAATAAGAGACACACAGTCCCAATCTTCCCCATCCAGAAAGAGCTCTATGGACTTTTTAGGTGCAAAAGTTGATTTTTGTATCTCCAAAGGGGCTTATGGTTCTTGCTGGTGGAAGAGCAGGCAAAGCAGAGGTATGCTAGTAAATGTTCAACAGCTGGCTCTCCAGGAAGAAAAAAAAGGCACTCCCAAATTTCCAGGATGTAAATGCTCCCATCACTGCAGCCTCTAAGCTACCAAGGTGACCTTTGCTGAGGGGAGTCAGGAAGAGATGCCTGCAATCTGCTCTGGCCAGCCCGTGTGAACTGACTCCCCCACATCACTGAGTAAGTGGGGCTCAGGTTGCCTGTGAAGAGAGAAGATGACTTTGCTTTACCCTTTGCTGTACCCTTTTCCCCCTGGGAGCTTTCATTCTCATTCGAGAGAGGAGCACCGGTACCCACACCCAGTGCCAATGCCAGGGGTTGTACCTTTGGTTCCAAACCAAGGGCACATGCTATGGAGTTTGTGGAAGTTCAGAAGTGGGAAGGGAGTGTGTGTGTGTTTGCGTGTGTGTGGGGGCGGGGTTTGCTGGCTGTGGGGGTATCTGCCTTGTGTATCCCTCTGTCTTTTGCAGCTAGGAACTCCTAGTGGATAGGGACCACTTCTCCTCCCTCTATCCCAGGTCAGTCCTCCAAAGTGTCCATAATGCCTCTCTAGGTGCTGTAAACTCCCAGTGTGGTAACAACAGTGCTGGGGGAGGGGTGGCATCAAAGACCTATGCCTTCCCCCAGCCCCCAAGTGCCTTCTGTGAAACCAAATACTCCTCCCAGTTGCCCACCCAGACACCTGACTCCCTCCTGGGGCCCACTCAGGGCACAAGCCGTTTCCTGTCTGGGTCTTGGTAACCCCCTGAAATCCCGGTCTCCCTCCCCGATCCCTTCCAAATGCTTATTAAGCCGTTTGCAAATCCAGGGCTGAACTGAGCAGTGTGAGTTTAATAAAGCAGAAGACAGATGCCATCCATCACAGGGCCGGGTGGGGCGCGGTGAGCTGATGGACTCGCACCCTTCTGCCTGCTTCTAGGTCAGCCAGCAACCTATCTGAACAGACTAGACTCCTCTCCTGCCTGCCCTGGCCATGTTCCCCATACAGGACCACCTTCTGGCTGCATGTGGCTACCTTTTAGGTCACATTCCTGCCATGGATCCTGCTGGGGACCATTGGCTCACTGTGGACAGTGGAGGGTCTGGAAATCAAAGCAGAGGCCAGCCCAGCCCCCACATTCCACATAGATAACTGTTACAGGCAGGGCTGAGACTAGGGTATAAAATTGAAGCAGGGACCCCAAACCTCAGTAATCGAGAGAAATAATATTTTGATGTACTACTTTAAAAAATTGAAATTAATGCCAAAAAAGCCATAATGAACAAAATACCACAATTTTAAATAAAGACAGGATTAATCTTACTGATTACCCTTGTTGCTCCAGTCTCCAAAATGACTCACTGAGGCACTGAGAGTGGCTACCTCAAATTCAGTGGGTTCAAAAGCAAATTTCTGGTCTGCTCCCAAAACTGATCCTTCCTCAGCCTTCTCACTTCAGGAAGGCAACTTTATCCATCCAGTTGCTCAGGCCAAAAACACTGGAGTCATACTTGACTGCTCTTTTTCTCTCACACCCCACACCCAACTCAGGAAATCGGGTTGGCTCTAATTTTGAAATATATCCAGAATCTGACCACTTCTTACCACTTCCACGGCCACCCCTCTGGTCCCATGTCACTCAGCTCAGAATCTCTCCATGGCTCCCACTGCACTGGGAGTAAAAGCCAGGCTTTTACAATTGTGACAGGGCCTTATGTAATCTGCCCCCTTCCCTTCTCTGACTTGCCTTTTATTTTTCTCTCTCTGTTCCCTGTACTCCAGACACATTAGCTCCTGACTCAGGGCCTTCACACTTCCTGTCCCTCTGCCTGGGACGCTCATACCCCTGATGTCGATGTCCAATGTCTGAGTGGCTCCTTCCCTCATCTTTTCAGGGATCTGCTCAAACATTACCTTGCCACTACATCTAGAACACCATATTTCCATTCCCTATCCCACTTGCCCTGTGTCCTTTTTTTTTTTTGAGGGCAGAGATTGTCTCTAAGGCTCCTTTGTGACCCCAGTGCCTGACAGTAGACACAATTAATGCTGTCTGCCAGCCCCACCATTGAACAGAATACTTGCCACTGAAAGTGCTTCCTCCTACCTGTCTGCCAATCTCTGATCCTCATCTTGTTCCAAGCCCTACAAAAGGCACCTCCTCCAGGAAGCCTGGTTCATGGCCAAGGGTGTGCAGACCTGAGTCAGAACTATGGTTTTTTATGAAGGGCTCTGAACAGGAACCAAAAGCCCTGGGATTCAAACCTGCTATCGGTCCGACTCCATGTGTCCTTTAATAAGTCACTTCTCTCTGGACCTCCATTCCATCTTTAGAAAACAGTGTGGACCAGGTTCCTTCTAGCTCTGACCTTTTAAGATTTTAAAATATTCCCTGAGAGCCTAATGTGGCTGGCTTCTGCAGTCAGACTCTCTGACCTCTAATCTTGGTAGCACCGCTTTCTAGATAAGCCAATCAGATGCTTTAGTCCTCTTTTGTTGCATCTGTACAATGGGGACAATCATGGTCCCTATTTCGCACAACTGTTGTGAAAATTAAATGAGAGGATGAGTGAGTTAATGTACAGTGACTTAGAAAGCACCTAAAATATTCCACAAATGTTAACTGGTTTCATTACCATTAGTGGTAGAATAATTACAGAGAATTCTAAAATGTTATAATTAGCTTTTTGTATTTTACCAAATACATATATTTCTAAATAACAGCAGCAGCAAACCTTTTACCACCCTGAGAAATAAAATGGCTGACAAGGGGCCAAGGGAAGCCTGCTTTCAGTATCTTGCCTCTGGGCTGTCCTGGTTTCTCTCATCCCAGCTAACCTGTCAGTGGCCTACATCTTTGTCCAAGGGGCTCCCACACCTTTATCCTCTGCATCGTGACCTCTTCTTCCTGCAGCCCCTGGACCCAGCCCTCCCTAGCAGTGTCCCCTGAGCCTGGGCTCCTGATCCCACCAAGACTCAGGCCTGGGCTGCAGCTTGCCTTTCACACCCAGATGCAGGAGCCAGGCGCGGGAGCTTTGCCTGGACCTGGGCTGGGGCCAGCACAACATCTGGCATCGATTACCAACGGTGGCTGTGGAGTGGACTCCTCTGCCTGCCACTCACCTATCTGCCAGGGTGACAGAGGAGATGGGAAAAAGGTTTTCACAGCTGGAATAAATTGAGGGGAAGTGGAGGGGGAGGGTCAAAAAGAGACAAAAAACAACATTGAACTCAAGATGGAAGAAAGACAGTATTAGAGGAGGTAATGAAGAAAATATGTGTGTGTGCCTGTGTGTGTGCGCACATGTGTGTCTGGGATAAGCACGAGTGTGTGTGTGTGTGTGTGTGTGTGTGTCTGTTGGCAAGTCAGCCAGAGTATTTATTTAGTGTTATTTAGTATTTTATTTATTTTTTGGGGGGACTACCGACTCCTACTGAAGACTAGGCAGAATCCCTATCTGTGGTCTCTCAGTACTAGGAGGAAGGGGGAGCAGGGAGGAAGAGGAGAAAGGGGGCAGGGCAAGGACAGACACGGAGGTATCTACTGAGTAGGCAGGAAAGGGAACAACAGAGGGAGACGAAGGTGGAATAAAGCCCCTGAAATGGAAAAAAAAAAGTGGAGTGGCCCAGAACACATTGTGACCTCACCCCTAGCCCACTGTTTGGTCTCCTGGATTGGGGTCCCAGAAGTATGGTCCTTTGTTGGTGACAGCTGGGGCCAGGCCTCCCTTCTCCTCCCCGATCTGCTGACCTCACACAGCTCCCCCGACACAGCTCCCCCATCCTACCCTCCCTCCTAGCCACCCACACCTCTGAAGCCAGGCCTCAGGAATTCTCCTCCTTCCCCATCTGCTCCACATTGACACGAGGGAGCTTTCAATTGCCCACTCATTAGTCACCAAAATATTTCCCCTGGACCAACCCCCCCACTGGTCTAGCTTCAATGGAGCCAGGGACAGAGGGGTCCCCAACCTCTCACTAGGCTCCTGTTTGCAGCCAACTGTTCTGTAATAACCTGTTAGAATGCAGAAAAGCTGGCTGGTTGGGGGACTCGGAGTGGCAGCTAGTGGCCCTAGCAGTGGAGGGGGCCCCTTGGAGGCCCCTCGAAGTATGCATGAGGAGTGGGGGACCGGTGGCCCACGGTGAGTGGCCCGCTTCAGGCAGCTAACACCCCTTCATAATATTATCCCTGTTGAGTCCATAAAAGCCCCCTCTAGTGTTACAGCATTTGAGAGACTATTAAGTTTTAAGGCCTTGGACCTCCGGGGAGGAGGCACGTTGACAGGGCAGTTTTGTGGGCTCTAGGTTTATGTGGCAGTCAGGTGGGAGACTGACTGGGGCTGAGGATGAGGGCAAAAGCCTTAGAAAGTGGCGGTCAGGGCCAGGGGAGAGGGTTGGGGGCCCAAGATCTCAATTAATCTCTGTCTCTCTTTCTGTCCTGGTCAGTTGCTTTTAAACTGTTGAAGACCATAAGACTAGTGGGGCTGGGTGAACAGAGAGGAAAAAGGGGCTTTTCCACATGAGACTAGGAGGGTTGAGGGGCTCTGGGCTTAAATGAATGACATTCTGTTTCTCATAATCCCCTGCATCAGCTTGTGGTCCCTCAGGGTTGCTCCACTCTCTGGCCTTCTTGCCTGGCATCTACCGTGATGCGCTCCCCACCTGGCTTTGCTGCTGCCCCTCCTCTGGGGGTTTGGGCTTCAGCACAGGTGAGTTTGGCACCTCACCTGTCCTGGGCCCCTCTGTACCCTCAGGCCAGTTCCATGGGAGCACCCAGAGCCTCAATCAGAAGCAGTCCAGGTAAGCGGAGAGGCCTTGCCTGGGAGCACAAAATCTGTGTTTGAATCCAGGCCCAGCCACTTGTGAGCCATGTGACCTTGGAGCTGTTCTTTGAGCCTGACTTTTGTTACCTGAGGGTGTCCGACTAGATAATTCCTAAATGTGCACCAGTGCTCTGAGTCTAATTTCATTACTTTGCAGGAGAAGGAGTAAATATTAGATTTAAGTGAAAACTCAGCACGTTTACAAAAATGGCTAACATGCTCACTAGGTACTAGGCATTTTACATGTGTTCTGTCATCACAGCCACCTTCTGTTGTAGCAAATACTCATTCCTGCTTTGCCAGTGAGGAAACTGAGGTAGTAGGAGATGAAGTGCCTAGCTCAGGGCTGACTGGTTCTAGGGCCTGTCCCTCCACATTCTCCAGTCCATTGCATGGTCTTGATGACCTGTTAACCTTTTCTGTGCTAGCCTTGTGCAGGAGAACTTGGGCATATATGGTGGAAAAAGTACAGTCCTGGTCCTCTAGTTCTCAAAACTCATGAACATGGTCTCTTGTCCAACCACTCTGGCCTCATTTTTCTACCCTGCACATTGGAAACACTAATAATTCTAATGATCTCCATCTCACTGGCTGCTTGGGGAGGAGTAACAGACAATAGCCACACAACACTTTTCCCAGTGCAGCCCATCTATAGGGCTGCTTGCACATTACTACTATTATTGTCACTGCCATCCTTACAGGTCACAAGATCCCTGCCTGGTTCAGGAGGAAAACCACCCAGAAAGAGTCTGTGTAGGGGAGTCAGTGCAGTGTGGTCTGGAGGTGAACGAAGTCTCACTAACCCTTTCACCAATGCTCCACCTGCCTCTCTTTTCCTAAAGCCTGCAATTTGGAGATAATAGTAATAACAACACCTCACATTTGTAGAGTACTCTCTTTAGCATTTTCATTCAATTCTGCAAATATTTACTATATGCTGACCATGTGATGAACCTTCACATCGATTACCTTCTCCTGATTGGTAAACCCTCCTCTTGGTCCTGGCACACACATGTATACACACACAAACCCATGCATACATGCAGGCGTGTGTACACATACACACACATGTGCACTCAGACGTGAGCACAGGCACATATGCACACATGCTCATACACGTGGACACAAACACATACACGGCTACTGCTCGCCCTCTCCCACCTCCCTCAGCCTTCGTATACATTTTGCTGTTAACTTAGTGAATTCACCTTAAACCCTGATCTCTGAGTCACCCTGCAGAGGCCTGTCTATGAGAATGTTCCTATGGGTCATAGAAAGGTACTGGGTTGGGTGATTAGCACTTGGGCTGGGCTGTCAGCCAGCCCCAGTTCCAATCCTGGCCCTACTACTCAGCAGCTTTGTGTCTCTGGACAAGTTGCTTAATTTATTAGTGCCTCAGCTTTCTTATCTTTAAAATGGGGGTGATGATAGTGGCCACCTCATGGGGTCAACACACCTGGCACAGTGTCTGGTAAACCACTGGCAATGGTGTTGCTGATGATGATGATGGATGTGCAGACTGGTCTTGTGCAGAGACAGTTCTCCATAGGATGATGCCTGTGTATCACTGTGAGGGATCTCAACTGAACTATAATTTCCCTCAGCAGTCCATGATCAATGCCACTATCAGCCCTTTGGGCTAAGGTGTTTATCCTCTATTTAACTATCCCTGGAATTCAATAGCTTAGTGTCTTCGTGTGAATGAGTTGAGCAGATCCCTTATAATTTGGTTCTAGTTATGGGAAGATTTCTCCCTCCCTTTCTTAGGAAATATTTATTTTCACTCTTATGTGCCAGGTACCAAAGACACATAGGTGAATAAGACACAGAACCTTCTCCCAAGAAGCTCCCTATCTAGAGGGGAAAACACACCATGGCAGTCGGCAAGGAGAGCTGTGACAGCAGCAAGCACAGGAGTAGAGCGAATCTTCCAGAAGACGAAGGGGAATGACTTTGGGAGGAAAAGAGTGCTCAGGCTCACCAGAGGAAGGTCATGGAGGACATTCTGAGCTGAACTGTAGGGAGGCAGCTGGGTTTTGCAGACAGGGCAATGTTGTTGGTGGTGGGGGCACAAAAAGGCTGGGCATGGTGCTGAGGGCACAATCACGGCGGGGAGAGATTGCTGCTATTCGGAGGCTTTCTAGAGACTTCTCTGCTGCCCTGCATTTGTGATTCTTCTATGCCAGTTCCTCCACTCCATCCTGGAATAGATTGTTCTGTCCGCTGCTAGGACCAGAAAAATTGGATCTACACCTACTCCATGACCCGAGCAATTCTACTCCTAGGGATAAACCCAGAGAGAAGTGAAGACCTTGTCCACAAAAAGGCTTGTATTAGAATGTTCATAGAGTCCCTGTTAGTAATAGCTGAAACACTGGAAGCAACTCAGAATGTCCACCAACAGGAAAATATATTAAATTGTGGTAAATTCATAAATGGACTATGCATTACAATAAAAATAAACGATCTACCGCTACATGCAGCAACATGGATGAACCTCCAAGACATTATGCTGAGTGAAATAAACCAGATGCAAAAGAGAACATACCGTATGATTCCATTTATATAAAGTACAAAGACAGGCAAGACTAACCTATGGTGATAAGGGGTCCAAAAAACCCTTTGCCTGGAGGAAGGAGGATTCACTGGAAATGGACACCCGGAAAACTTTTTGGGATTATGGAAATGTTTTCTGCCTTAATCGGATGTTGATATGCATACATTTGACAAAACTCATCAATTGTACACTTAAGATCTGTACTTTTTTACTCAATGAAAATTATACCCCAATGAAAGAAGAAAATGCAAAAATCAACCCAAAAAACCCACCACAGTATTGCCTACCCTTCTCTGCCATCAGCCTAGCTTGGGCCTTTCTCACAGGGCTGGGACTGCGGACTCATCACTCAGCTGCCAGCCACCTGCAGCCCCTCACAGCTCTCCCCATCCCGCACCCAGCATCAGGACCCGCTTTCTACATCAGCTGTGGAAGAGAACAAGGAGCTCTAGGCTTGGAGCCCAAGGATCCCTGCTCAAATCTCAGCTCCGTCTCTCTGTGTCATTTGGTTGAGCCACATCATTTCTTTGAGTCTCCTTTCATCATCTGAAAATTAGAATCACAATGCCTTCTTCAGAGAATTGTTGGGAAGATGAAAATGGAAGAACATCTGTAAAAGAGCTTCAGAAACTGAGGCATTCAGCAACTGTAGGATGTTGCTCTTGCCACTCAACTGCATAGGGCTTCCAGTGGCTATTGTATGGCATCTGAGGCAGACTGGATTACTTGTCCCAATTCTTCACTGCTGGTAATAATAGGCTTCTACACCCACATCCTTCTACACCCACACCCTACTGATGGTGGGCTTAGTCATGTGACTGGCTTCGGCCACTGGCATGTCAGTGAATGTGATCAGAGCATAGGATTCAAAATATTTGTGCTTTCTGGCTTGGTCTTTTGAGCTGCTGTGATTGCCATGATGGTCCAAGGAGAACGTGTAGCAACTTTGAGCCCAATCCATAGTCCTTGAGAAAAACAAAGGCTAGTTGTTGTAAACCATGGAGAGTTCATGGGATTTTCTGGGCAGCATTACTGTGGTAATGGCTGACTAACATTGCCTCAGGGTCATCTCCAAGCAAGTTTCCAATCACCTACCTCTCCAGCCCCATTTCCAACAAATCAGCTCCAGCCAAACCAGTCCATTCAACATCTCATGAAATTTAGCATTCCTTGTCACTGCCACCCGCCCAACTTAATGTGTTGTTTTCCATCCCTAGTCTCCCTCTTTCCTGAATGCCAAAATGTTCCTGCTTTCATTCTACCAGTTTACACCAGCCATTCCTATTCTTCAAACACAACTGAAATACCATCTCCTTTTGGAAGCTTTCCTTCACTGCCCATCCCACCCACCCTAGTGCGACCTCCCTCTGCTGAGCTCCCACCTCTCTGCTAGTCTATGCCCTTCATGGGATGCTGAGCACACTCTGACCAGCTTCAACATTGGCTTAATCTTTCCAAATGAATATTGATGTCCTTCATCTCTCTCTGGCTTAGGAGTTTTTTGTTAAGCATGGGCTTGTGCTTGGGAACTACCTGTTAAATAAATGAAGAAATGTATCAACAATAGCTACTGTGTAACTTTCAGCAGAACAACCAACTTCCCTGAAACTGTGATTTGCAAGTCTAGCTTCAGGCCCAATCTAGAAGTTAACAATTGGTGTGGAGAAAAGAGCTGTGAGCATCAGCCACCCAGCAAGAGAGGGAGTACATATCTGCCTCATGGGGTCAAGGGGAAGAAAAGCCTAACTCTACTCTTATCCCTTCCCTGTCCTTATCCGATGCCTTTTCCAATCTCTGTCTATCTCACTGAATGGGTAAATGGTAATACTTTCTAGACTGAAAACCATCAACCACACAGCTGGAATCTAAATTGTCTTGCTTATCTTGGTTTTCATCTTAGTGTGGGTGCCCAGTGCTTTGCATTTGTTGCTCAATAAATGTTTAATGTCTAAAGGAATGAATGACATGCTCTTTTAAAATTTGATTGGGAAATGATTATTACAGTCAGCAGTTTTGGGCCCAGTCTCCCTGAGTTCAGAAATGTTTAAAAACTCCACAACCAATTATTTTGGGTTTGGGGTGATGACAGTAGAGAGACCATCCCTTGGAAAGTTAGGGGGCCAACTGGCGGCTCTCTACTGCTTGGAGTTGCCTTCTAAGGCAAGGGGGCATCCGTTAGAAAGCCCCTTTTCAGAAATTCCCTCTATATTCACACGTCCATCTAATGATAAAAGAGGGGTTAAAAAGCCCCTCTTTTAAAACTCAGATGCTCCTTTGAGGAGATCTTTCACTTGACCAATTCCTCAAGAACTTGGTTAGGTGATATTCCAAGCGACAAACAGGCAGAGGAGAAGAACGTTTGCTGAAGGTCAAGCTCCCAGAGCTGGGCTGATGGCAGAGGGGAGCTCCAATCCAGGTGTAGAGAAGGGCCAGGGAGAGGAAATTGAAGAGGGTAGGTTTCAACACAAACATTCCTCATTCTGCACTCTTATCTAAGACCCTGGGGCATAGAAAGGCCCAGATATGGAGGGGTGGATTATCTCAGCCTCCCTGTAGATTCCTAGGCCTGGATCCACACCCCTTATGGTAGTGGGAAGGAGTAAGTGCTGGTGTAATCTTAGGTGGGAGAGACCTGCTTCCATGGCTTGGCTGTGAATGCTCTGTAGGATGGGGATGGGGAAGAGGGCATCCTGAAAGTGAGTCCTAGAGAGGAGCATGGGGGAAACGAGGCCTGTCTCCAAATCACTGTGCTTGGAGCCCATTCTGTAAGGAAGGCCCAGGCTCTCAAGGGCACAGTGGCAGGGGGCCAGGATTAAGTTTTCCGTGTGGGATGCAGCTGGGCAGGGATAAAGAAAAAATGGAGGCAAGTGTTGAACTAAGGAGTCATAACTCCCAGCGAGTGACCGGGTGCGCTGTGGGGCCCACCTGAGTCTCACATCTTCAGGATTTATGCGGTTGCTATTCCTCCTTGGGGTCCTGCCTCCTAACTCAAGTCATGGGATTATTTATTCCTGCTATTGTGAGCTGAGAGTGCTGAAATCAACTCCAGCTCACCCAGAGCACACAAGGGAGCAAACAGGAGCTGGGGACAGGGCAAGAGCACAGTGCGTGCATATAGACGGACAGACACACAGGTCAGAATGGCCCATGACCCTACCCCCCTCTGCCACAATACAAGCCAGCAAGCCCAACAAGCTCAGTCCTAGCAGCACCTAGGGAATTGTGGAGGTTATTTTAAGGTTGTTTCCATGTCCTTATCTCTCCCGCCCCCATCCAACAAACAGTCAGACAGAAAAACAAATAGGCCAGTGGCCTGGGCTGTTCTCACGGAGAGGCAGATTCCCCCTCCCCCCACACCCAGACTCTTCCCAGCCAAATTCCTCCAGACAGGGCCCCTGCTTCTGTTCCTCTCATCCAAAGGGGATAACTCTTCTGTCTATTCTGAAAAGCTATTTTTTCATCCTTACTCCATTGCTTTTTCCTCCCCTGTTTTCCACAAATGCACTGGCAGGGCCCTAAATAGGATGGGATGAGGCACTTGCTGGTCAGGCGAGTCCAGCACTTCCTGGCTGAGCCCTCCATCTTGGCCATTTGGGTCAGAGATCCCAAGTGCACTGTTTTATTTTGTTGCAGGGTAATTTGTGGCCTCTGTAGGAGACCCTCCCAGAAACGGTTCTGGTCTCTGCAGAGAAGGAAACATTACAAAGAGTAGGAAGAGCTAAAGCAGGATATAAGGGGTTCATAGAGGAGGGACCCTCTGGGTGTGCCAGGTCCAGCTGGGGGTGGAGGAATTGCAGAAACAGAACTGAAAGATTGATTTAGCCAACAAATGCTTACTTTGGTGGTTACCATCACAGGCAAGATACTATTCTAGGTACTGCAGAATAACAGGTGAACCCGACAGCCTGGTCTGGTCCTCCTGGAGCTTACATTCTAGTTGCGGGGAGAGAGAGAAGGCCAGAAGTGTGGCTGGAGCAGAGTGAGGAGGGAAGAGGAAGATGAGGCCAAGACAAAGAGGTAGGGCCCAGGGCACATCCCGTTGTAGGCCTTTACCAGTTCTAATTTTATTCTGAATGAAAGGACAGGAGAGAGGGTCCCTGGAGTCCACAGTCTTGTAGAGGAAGGAAGGGAACACTTGCAAGATCTCCCATCAACTAGGGTTCTGTGAGGAATGTGGAGTCCCACCAGGAGGTGGGAGCAGGGGCTTTAAAAGAGGCCAGGAGGCCTGGTCTGGGCTTCCCTCCTTCCCTACCTCCCCTCCCCACTTGTCTTCTCTATTTACTGACTCCTCCTCCCCTCTTCCTGTCTCTCCAGTTCCCAACTTTTTTCTATACTCCCCATCTGGCCTTCCAGGTGCCAGGCAGCCTCTGCCTTCCCATCCGACTCAGGAGGTTTGCATGTGGGCTTTTAGGCCCTTTGGTCAGCTACACAGCAAAGGCAGCCCCGGGTGTCAAGACATGACTTGAAGCCTCCTGTGCCAGCAGAGCCCTGGTCTCAGAAGAGGAGCCCCACTCCCTCTCTGGCACCCCTGCACTTCCTTTTCCCACCCCCATCACTCTCCAGTCCCTTGGGCCACAGCTCCTCTTTTATGCCCAGTGCAGCTGGGCATTCTCAGGACAGAGTCCTGAGTGGCAAGAGAGACCAAAGACCAGTTAGACAATCAATCATTCCATCAATCAATTAACCGGGGGGGGGGGGGGGGCGGGGCAGGGATAAAACTCCGAGAGTTTTACTAATTTGGAGAATTTGTGGATGTTTAATCAAAAGGAAAACTGCTTTGATCTGGGGGATAAAAACATCTTACAGGTGACTGTTTAGTGGCTTTTGTGTTTTCGTGGGGAATGGGTAGGAGGCAGAGTCTTGTAGCTTGATTGTTTGGGGTTGGAGCTAGTGAATGAGTGAGAAGTTGGGAGGCATCTCTGTTTTCTTCCTCACCCATAACTCTCTTCTTTCAATCCAAATGGTATGTTTTGGGGGTGGGGGTGGGACTCAGAATGCTGCCCAGGCACCAGGCTTGAAGTGTTGGTGGCCTGGGTTTTGCCTAAAGGACTCTGGGAGCCCTTTGGAGGATAAGGGAAGTCTCACCCTGCCCTGTCTCTGAAACTTGGTTGGTCGGTCTGTCTGTCTGTCTGTCTCTCTTTCTCTCTCTCTCTCTCCTCCCACTCTCCAGACTCTATTCTAGGTCATCACAGTTCCCTGGGGCCCAGGAAGCCCCAACAGTAACCAGCATCTGAAGGCAGAGGGTTGCCCTAGGTGTACTGGGCGCTGCCCTGAGCTTTTCTTTGATTCACTCCGGAGGCGACCACCTCTACGGTTCCGAACAAAGCCGGCAGCGGTGGCAGCTCTGTGAAAGTGCTCCGAACAAGCCCCATGGGGTTTCCATGCCTCTCCTCCTTCTTGGGTCCACCAGGCTGCCCATTCTTCCTGGCCTAGGCCCAGTCGACAGTCCCTCCTCTCCTTCCTTCCTCCTGCGCACCGCTCGGTTAGCGTTTTTCCGACGGTCTGGCTCCTCCCGTGGAGTGACTAATCTCGCAGGTTGAGCAACTCAAGGGTTTTGGTGCCTCAAGACTGTGGGTCATTCCGCCTCTGGGCGGCTCAGTGCCCTGACCTTGAACTCCCCGGCCCCGCGCCCTCCCCGCTAGCTCACGCCCGCCTGCCTGGCTTTGCCCCTGCGCCTCTACACCCGCGCGAGCACGAGCAGGGGGCCTTGCTTGTTTCCTAGGACACCAGCGCCGCGTGCCGCTTGGGAACCCCCAGATTGTCCAGATTAGGAAAGGAGGGCGGCTCCTTTCTCCCAAGCTCGGTTAGGGAGACTGTGGGGGAGAGAGGCACCTGCGAAGGCGAGGACAGAGTGAAATGCTTGGCCCTTTGTGCCTTCTGAGCTCAGTCTTTGTAAATTCTCTAAAGTCGAGTGTGTTTGTGGATGCAGTTTGCATTTCTTTTGGAGTTCAGCGTACTCTGAGGCACTTGCCGGGATCCCGCAGGTGCGCGCGCGCGCGCGCACACGCACACACACACACCCTCCCCCAGGCCACTGCCAACTCTTGGCGATCTCACTTTTCTTTTCCTCACGTGACTCCTAATGTCACCCCTCTCCGCAGCGCTTTCTCCTGTATCCTCCCCACTTCCCACCTCCCTCGCTGTCAGCACCTACTGCTTTCTTTGTCTGTCTGTCTCTCTGTCACCATCTCTCTCCCTCACTCGAGGTGTTTATTTAATTGTTTTCCTGAGCTCCGCGGCAGGCTCTTGTACCGTCAAACTCTGCCATCCCCACTCTGCCTGTGTAATTTAAAGCTATAGTTAAATTATGACTTCTCCGGACCTGTTGTGGCACCTACGCCTAAGCCTAATTAAATGATCACATCCATTCTGAAGGCAGCTCTCTTCTCCCCTCCAACGTTAATTACAACATAAGAGGCTTTAATGGCCCGCCTCACCTCCAGCTCCTGGAAAGAAAGGTCAGGCGATTAATTTTTGTCATTAATCTTTTCCCAATGTGGACACTGTGCTGTCACCGGAGCCTATTAAACCCCCTTTGTCCCCCCCTTATAGTCTCCCTCGCCCCTCACTCCCTCCTCCCTGAGTGACTGAAGAGAAGGAAAATATTTAAGAATCACTTTGTCTCTCTGGCTTTTTTTTTTTCTTTTTCTTTTTCTGGAGATGGCTTCTCCTTGGGGGCTTTGGGGATGGGATAAGTTGGGGGGGGCATCGAGTTCCTTTCCCTATGGCTTCAGACTGCTCCTCTTAAGGCTATTCATGTCTAAAGTGTTATGAATCCAGGAGTAAGGCTGTGGAGCAGAGAGGCTGGGTCTCAGGGCATTCCATCACTCCTGGGAGGTAGGGGAGGGCCTGCCCCCCTTGTGTGGAGGAAGAGATGAGGACAGGACTGCCACTTGTCCATCCTCCACTTGGATCCTCATAATAAAAAATAAAGAATGTGTTGACACCTAGGATTTTATGGTCTAGTATAGATCATTTTTTTTTCTGAGGTTGTCTAGGTTCCTTCCTTATCACCTCCCACTGTTCCTTTACCCCTTCCTACCTCACCCTGTAACTTCAGCCCCATTCAGTGGGGGTTATAATCTAGATTTCCACAGCTGCAGAGGGCCAAGCAATGGCAGCTTCCTGTGGGGAAGCTGATTCCAAGTTGGTCCTGCGCTGGGAGTGATGAGGAGTAGCAGCAGAGCAGGCTAGCAGATAGGAAAGGGCTGATTGGAAGGCTGAGGGGGACGTGGGGGCAAGGGTACTGAGGAGGCCCTGAGGGTATGCTTTCCTAGGCCCCAGATTCTAGCAGCAGGCCAAAAGAGAGGGGGGATGGAGAAGTGAGAATTGGCTCTCTGCAGACAGCTTTTCTTCCAATCCCAGAATTTATTTGATTTAAAATTCTAATCCAGAAGAGAGTCGGCAGGAAGTGGAGGGGGCAAGTCTTGGCCAGGAGGTGCTGAGAACTGACAGGAACACATGAGGGGTGTAGGTGTGAGATATTCCAAAGACTCATGAGCAGTTAACAGCCTGGCCCTGCCACTGCTCTCTGTCCCATAGGGGAGGGTACAAGGGGCCAGGCAAATGGGGTGATGATAAGCAAGTGACAAAACTGGAGGGGTGGTTTAAATGGAGGGTGAGAGCCCAGGCACTTGAATTCATGAGCCCAGACAGGCAATACTCCTTACCCATTCACAGTCAATACTTGGAACACACATGCCACACCCTGCCCATTGCAGCACTACCTGGCACATTCACTCCACCCGTTTAAGGAGATACAACCGCATACACTCTCCATGTCTGAGAAGAGTCAAGGATACCCTGGGGCCGCTTGGAACACAGACTATCACCTAAACCAGAGCCAGATTAGCCATTCCTCAAAGCCCGGAAACCTAGGGCTGCAGTGATTTCTAGAACTTCTGGCCCTAGGTAGAAAGACGCTCAGTAGGGAAGGGGAGGGGCATGTCATTTGAAACCCCAAGATTCCCCAGCCAGGAGGAAAGGATAGCCTGGCCATGGTATTCACTGACTCTGAATGCCTAATGATGGGAATCTAGCCAACCCTGTGTGAGACTTTCCAGTTCCATATACATCATACAGTGATGGGGGGAGGCAGGGAATCCAGTTTGCAAAAAAGACTCTGAAGACCCCACCAGTGACCAGAATTGTCTTGTGTCTGTCAAGGCTAGTTGTACCCGTCACTGACTTTTAGAAAAAAAAAAAAAAACTTCTAGGAAGCTCAAGAAAGTTTGGCCAGGGCCCAGGAGGCTTAGATTCCTCTGACAGAGGCCTTTTTTCTAGGAAATTATCCCCTCTCCAACCCACGTCCCCATACTTGGCTTCTGCTGGCATCTGCTACAAGGTATGCATCTGTATCTTCCTGTGGCCCAGGATCAAATCTCTCCATCCAGAGTCAGCCTGGCGCCCCCCCCCACCCCCCCCCCCCCCGCTCCCCTAACTCCACCCCAAGGACATTGGGGACATCACATCCTCAGAGCCCTGCACAGCCAGATAATAATAATTAATAACCATTAGGAACAATAAGGAGAATACCAGTGCCCAGTCAGCCCAATGTGCAGCCTCGGCTTTTTTCTTTCTTTCTTCTTCTTCCTCTTCTTCTTTTTTTTTACTTTAATGAAAACAATGATTTGACTTTGAAGAAAGTGACTTTTTTAAAGTGAAAGCTGGATTGAGTTCCTCATCCGCCCCCTCCCCCTCTTGCTGTCCCTCTTCCCTACTGAGCTCCTCCTCCCATCTTGCTCCCCCCATTTTCTCTCTCTCCCTTTTTTCTTTTTCTTTTAATACTCTGCGTTCTATCATGCAAATCCCCTTTCAAATTATGAGAGTATTAGAGCCATCAACGGTAATGTCACCGCCACAAAATGAGAGTGGGGACTTAAGCACCTAACGAACAATGAAATGTGCGAGCCCTGGGACAGGACAATTAAGAACTGGGCTTAGCCAGCCAGGGAAATTTATTGCTATCAAATCCATATTTCTATTTTCCCCCTGAACAGTAACCTATTTGAATATGATTAAAGGGTTTCATTACGGCAGAGAGAAAGGCCCGCATCTCGCCGTTCCTGGTGAGCTCACAAACACAGGCTGGAGCTGGGGTGCCCCTGTGAGAATATAGGTTGGGGGGCTGTGGAGGGCAAGGTCGTGGAGGACCCAGGGTTCCACAGATGGAACAGTAGGGGGCTGGCTCCCTGTATAGATGGCTCTGGTAGAGGAAGCAGTTGGCTAGCAATGAGAGTCTGAGAGTCTGAGAGTCTCTGGGTCTTTGAGTCTTTGCAGAAGGTGCTGGAAGGTTCATTAACAGATGAGATGACCAAGGCCCTAAGAAGTGGAGCAACTTAGTGAAGGCCACTCAAATTAGGAAGAGTGGTAGATCTAGGATTGGATACAAAGCCAGCACCGGTCTCTCCCTCTCATTCCCCATCTCTCCCCATTCCTTCCCCTCCTTCCCTATTCCCTTTCTTTTTTCCATCACACATTGTACCTCCCCCCCACTCCCCCATAGTGCTAAATGCTGTAAAGATACACTTGTAACAGGAGAAGCCATCCTGGCCAGGGAAGATTTACAGTCTGGATGAGGCGATGAGACCAGAGAAGGCCAAGAGCAGCTGGAAACCATGTAGCTGAATGTCAGGATGAAGGGTGCTGAGTCCTGAAGCAGAGCAAGTCCTGAGTGGGTTCGAGATGGGTGCAGAGGGGCCAGCGTGGGCTGGAGTAACTGCAGAGCTCTGCTCTAACACAAACAGATAGCAAAGACTTTTCTCCCCTAGAAGTCTGCACATTATCACTCTGCTCCATGGAGGAACCTGAATAAGATCCGGCCGTCGCCCTATCCTGCTTTTTCAGCTGTACCTAAACCAATAATACTCATGGTAATGACACCAATAATAACCACACTGCTCCTGTGCATTTGTGCATCATTTTAGTTGTAAGGCGCTTTTATACCCCATTCTTGTGAAATTTTGAAAATAACACTTTAAAGGGGGCCAGGGCCAATAAGTGAGATACAGAGGGGTTAAATAACTTGTCCAAAGTCACACAGATAATAAATGACAGAGCTGGAATTTGAACCCAGGTCAGTCTGGCTCTAAAATTCGTGCTCACACATGTGTGATTTTTGTCAGGGGGTGCCACTGCACATACTTTGGCCCAGCAGGTTCCTCCCCACCCCCAACTTGTGGCAGCTTCCTTCTTGATGGAAGCCCTGAAGAAAAGAATAAGGGCCGAGCCAGACAAATCAGCTGTATTAGCTCTGGCAGCCAAAGGGTGACAGATGTTGTGCGAGATTGCCCTCACGTGTAGCGCACACTCACACCAGCAAATGGAGAATCACACAAGATGGGAAGTAATTAAGTGCTAAATTGTGTGGTTCTGAGCTGAGAAAAGGCCAAGGTGGGCCTTGACATGGAAGGATCTGGAGGCAGAGCCCTAGTCTTCCGAATGGGTCCTAGATATGAGGGAGGGGCCTGCAAAGGGGCAGCCAGCAGGGTTGGAGAATCTGAGAAGGGATACAGGCTGAGTGGCATGACTAGGGCAGAGGGTAAGGTTTGAACTCCTTCAGGCTTTGGCTCCCTGCCTTACTCCTCTGATACTTAACCTTTACCACTCTGGGACAACCCTGTGTTTCATATCTGGAGCTTCCAGAGACTGCAGTCTTGCACCTTGGGAAGCTGAATAAAGTGGTATTACTAATACTTAGATCTCCTCTGTGTCATCTGGGGCCCACTCTCTGCCAACATGCTGGTCTGGTACACCTGAAACGTAGGCATCGCTAGAGCAGGGGGGTTGGCAGGTGAAGGGTTGGCCGAGGATGGGAGAAGCTTCCTTCTGGTACCTGGCAGCACCATTCTGAGCTCCCCTTCTCCTCCTTCTCTGTCCATCTTATAATCACTTTCTCCATCTGCACCTCTCTCCCGCTATACTCTGCAGTCTGCTTCTTTCTTTCACTCCTTCATTACTCTTGCATTCATCCATTCAACAAACACCAAGCACATGCTGGGATAAAGACATGTTTCCACAGCATCCTATTTCAAAGGAACTCATCATCTATTAGAGAAATGGGCATGCACGCAGCACAAAATAATGACTAGAGCATCGAGGGACAGGTTTCAACTGGGCACAGCCACCTTCTGAGGCTGGCAGGGCAGATATTGTCCTCCTTTGAGAGCTGAGCTAGAGAGGCTCAGACAACTCAACCAAGGAGGTGGCCAGTGTGAAAAACCAAAACCCAGCCACCTGACAAGCTATTTGGCATTTTTCCTTCCAGTCCTTCCTTCCCTAAAATCACCTAATCTCAACATTCAGTCTTGGCATCTGTTTATCTACCCATCCAAGGATGTTGGTTAAAATAAGCTTATTTACTGACCAATGAGAATGGACACTGGTCATAGAGATGGAGCAGAGTCCTGAGGCCCCCTGCTGGGCCCGGTGCTAATGTTTAGTTGCTGAATCTTGGGGAGTTCCAGCAAATCCCAGGACAGTTGCTAGAATGGTGGGGAGTAGGGCATTTATTGGGCTAGAGGCAATGAGTATTTATGAACCAGTACAGGCATTTTAACAACCAGTAGAGGTCCACTGGTGTACGCCAACTATCAGCATTATATCTATCCATCTGTTCATTCATCCATCCATCCTTTCATGAACCCCATCCATCCATAAACCCATTCCACCCAGCCACACCCACTAGTATACTCTGCGCACTGTAGGGACATGCTGTGAAGTAGAAGACAAACTTTGTTTTCTCTTGGTGTTTCCATTTGAGTTAGGGAGTCAAGATAGACCCACCTAAATGTTCAACAGCCCAAGAGGTGTCTCAGGGCAGTACGGGATGGTCTGCCTAGTGCCTGGTACATGGCTAAAGAGTTCAGAGCAAACAAAGATTACATGTGTGGAGGAGGCCTGGAGGCTGCCGGAGCACTACAAACCTTTGAGCTGGAATTTTGAGCAAATGAGGATAAATCTCCCTGCTTTTCCTTGGCCTAGCTTCCTGGGGGTATCACATGTTTCTTCTCTCCCCAGGTCCGAATATTAGTTTGCTGTGGTCTGCCTACACTCTGCCTCAAACTAGAGAGCAGTGCTCAGAGATGCTGCTCACTCCCACTGTGACCTCTCTCTCTGGCAAGCCCGTTTTCTCCTGCAAGGAAGGAACCAGCCTGCGGTTGGGTTCTCAGCTCTCCCCCCTCTCCCTTTTCTCTCTCTCGTTTTCTTTCCTGGGCTGTCAGTTTAATGGACAGGTGTTTAATTCCAGTCTGCCAGGCGCCTAGAAATGCCAGCACCACTGCACATCAGTTTGTGGAGTTTGCTCTTA
Organism: Eidolon dupreanum; assembly: GCA_028627145.1. Classification (NCBI taxonomy): domain Eukaryota; kingdom Metazoa; phylum Chordata; class Mammalia; order Chiroptera; family Pteropodidae; genus Eidolon; species Eidolon dupreanum. The sequence goes on along the minus strand of CM053502.1, from coordinate 91,180,935 downwards.
AAAGAACAGTGAGAAGCTGAACTCTGCTATCTACAGCTCCGTCCTCTCTCTCTTTGTCTCCAATCTCATCGGACAAATGTGGTTCCACCTTTCCCACTGATGTTTTTTACCCAGGGCAGCTGAGCTTGGAGAGACTGGTGGAGGAGGCGAAGAGCCTCTCCAAATGCCTCCAATGGAGATCAGGTTCCCAAGTGCTAGGTGTCATCAATTATGTCCCTGGCATGCGCTGGGTCTGCTTTTTAACTATTAAAATCATGTAATAGCTAAAGCACACTGCTCCTGCAGCCCCGGGGCAGAGAGGCAGCTGTCAGATTCTCTAGCCAGCAAAAGCTGCTTCTTTCCTCTGTATTGGCTCTGCTCAGGCACGAGCCAGAAACTACAGGCTCACCTCTGGTCTGAGGGAACACATGGAGGCAGCTCCAAAAATCTGCCATAGAGCTCTGGAAGCTTGGATATGGGGGGTCAGAGCATGGTCTGAGGTTTACTGTGTAATGCTACCTACCCTCAGCAGGACTTGTCACCCAGCTACTCTATCAGTCTCAGAGCTGGGGGCTAGGGACATGCCAGAGGTTGGACAGAACCTATCTTTGGGGGTTAGGAATGAAGGTTGAGGCATTGGGTCAGAAGTGGTGGCCTCTAGAGTATATCACTGCAGCCGGAGGACAAAGCTAGACTGCCCAACTCAGGCAGCAAAGGCACTTAGGTGGCATCTTAGAGCACTGCGGGCTCACCCTGGCACACATAGCTTCCCTTCTACTTCCTTTCCTGCCCACCTATGCCCACTACCCTCCTGCTCACTTATCGCTTTCTTTTTGCTTTGACACTTCCTACCTGTTCCCCCCACCAGACTTCCGCCCACCCACATATTTCAACGAAGCATCACGGTTCCTAACGAAACGGAACCACTGCCAGATGAAATATATTACTATTAAATACTTAATTCTTCTAGTGAGCAGAGAGCAGGCAGTATGAATACGATTATTAAAGAAAATTACTTTGGCTGATCAGATATTTCTGCATACTAATTTCTGACCCCTCTTCCCTCACTCCCGCTTCTCGTCCCTCAGAGACCAGGACAGATAAAATTCCATCACAAATAGCTGATTATCGAGGCTTGCATTAAAAATCACATTTCCCCCTGCTTCTCTCTCTCTTGTGCCTTCTCTATGCTGATGTCCTTGCTGGAAAAGGGGTGTCTCTAGGCAGCAGCAACCGCTGGACAACATTTAAGAAGACCCTGTTTTCTCCTTCTCCTCTTCTCTCTCCACATTTTCTTCAATATCAGCAGATCCACTCTTCCAGTCAGTTCCCTAGATGGGCAGAAGACCCTGCAAGCGCAAGGGACTTGGCTCCTTAAATGTCTCATCACAGGCTCTTGCTCTAGTGTTCTGTCCTTAAGAGCATGGTGGAGCTGCCCACCAACCAAGATGTCTGACTTTGCACCTAGTGGGGATGTCAGGTTCTTAAAGAGGAACAGGAAGTGCGATCTGAGGCCCCACCCCAAAAGGTAGGAACTTCCTCACTTCAGAGATTTTGATTGGCCCTCCTATAGGCCTCTTTGTAAACCTCTAAGGAATAGAGTGAGGGAATTCAATCACTCACCCTAAAAGCAAACTTTTATGTGCATATAGATGTGTGTGAGTGTGTGTGTGTGTGTGTGTGTGTGTTTGTGTGTGTGCGTGTGTATCTCCAGTGTCCTACTTAAAATTACACTTAAACTTTCTATACCTTGGTTTTCTCATCTGCAAGATGGGGATAATAGCAGTACCTACTGCATATAATTGTTGTAAAAATTGAGTTAATATACAAAAAGCACTTAGAACACTATCTGGCACTTGAGAAGCACCATATAAAGGTTAGCTATTCATTACTTTTATTGTTACTATTATTAGTATAGATATATACGGATATATGTATATGTATATGTAAAATTTTAAAACTGTGCTCCCCACCTGCTTGTGAATCAGAAGGAGTTTCTCTAGGCTACTTTCCTAGATCCCCAGTTGGTTTAACTAGGTTGTCAGAGCGTGATGGATCCCCTTAACAATGACCCCTCAACTTCACTCTGAGCCTCCCAGCCTCAGTTCAGGCCACTGGTGCCAGAGCAATTACCAGGGTTCTGGCAATCGGGGGCGGTGAGGGGAGTGTGCTAAAAATACATTCATTCCTCACAATCCCATAAGCCTTCAATTTACCTGCTTTTATAAAAAGATGCTTCCTTAGGTGTCATGGGAGGAAGGTATAATTACAGCTTGGGAATGTTAATTCCCTTGCCCCCGAAATGTGGATCACTGCTCTGCGGGGCTCCTGTCCTCAGAGCCTTGGGAGGGAAGATGGGCAGGCAGCCTGAAGAGAGTGAGGGTAGGAGACAATGCAAGGCCTGGAGGCCTGCAGGGGTGCTCCCTGAAACCAGAATACGCTGGCAGGCCTAGTGGAGCTGGATGAGGCCTGGAGATGGTGCCCTCTCATACCTGGCTACCCTCAGGAAGCCCCTGGGGTGCTGGGGCTGGGGGCGGGTAGACACCCCAGACAGAGGCCCTGATAGTCTTGAGGAGAAGTGGGAACCCTGAGTTCCTATGTCCTACCTGTCCCCCTGCTCCTATCATGTACCCTTCATACTATTCTCAACACAAGAGCCAGAGGGGTCCTCGTAAAACCTAAGAGAGAGTTCCCCATCTCACTCAGAATCATCACAGTAGCCTTGAGGACCTACCCATCCCCTTTCCTTGCTGTATTTTCCTCCACGGCACTCAGCAGAACCTACTATTGTATACATTTTACTTTTTTGTTTTGTTTTAGTGTATATCCCTCACTAGGATATAAACTCTATGAGGACAAGAACCTTCATTTGTTTTGTTTGCTGTTTTGTTCCCAGGGCTCAGAACAGTGCCAGGCACCGAGTAGGCACTCACTAAGAGTCTGTGAATGAATAGACTCTTCAGTATTTCCAAGCAATTGGAACAGTAAGGGAACAGTGCAAAGACACAGTAGGGCCCCATGGATTTGGGGAACTTGAGTGGTTCTATATGTTTGGCGCATACATGCATATGGAAAAGAAGAGATGAGAGCAAGGCTGGCATGGCGTTTCCATAGATAAGGCACAGAGGAGGGTAGTGACATTATTAGATTTGTGTTTCTGGAAGATCCTGGTGGCTGATGTGGAGTGTTTAAAGCTGAGCAAGACTGGAAGCAGGAAGGCCATGAAAAGGCTGCATGCATATGTAGGAGAGAGAGGGTGAGTGAGGCCCTGGCTCCAAACAGGGTGCTATGGATGGAAGTGAGTCTCTAAGGAAGGCATAGGGAGTCTGGAGTGAGAAGCAAGGTGGCAGGCCTCCTCCTCAGCCCAAAACAGGTCTTTCTGCTCCCCAACCCCAGCCAGGCTGTCCCCAACTCCTTCTCTGGGAGACCCCTTCTTTGACTCTGGCCCTATCTAACTAAATTCTACCATCCTTCAAAGCTCAACCCAATCCCTGCCTCTGGCTCTGAGTCCCCTCTATCACACTGATGTCCTCTGAATAACTGGCATTCCTTATGGGCCACTCTTGTCATTGCCTGTCCCCACCTGTCATGTAAACATTTCATGAGAGCTTTTCTTCTGAGCTTCCTGAGGATTGTGGCATTCCATTGCAAGCATGACAGAATTGCACAGTTGTTTAGAGCCTGGGATTTTCACCTACAGCAGTCTGGGATTTAAATTCTGAGTCTCCCACTTAGTAGCTAATTGACTTTAGGTAAGTTACTTCCCCACGTGTAAAATGGGAATAAAAATATTACCAACTCACAGGATCGTTCAGAGGATTCACGGAGCTGATGCATGTAGTTGTAGCAAGATGTAAAGTGTGTTTCTATACTCCCCAATCCCCTGTACTTCTGCATTACATTTCACACACCTGCTCATTTCTAGCCAACTGCATCATGACGGCTGACTCTCTGACTTCCTGCTAGGCCGTCAGCACCCCGAGGGCAGGAGCCAGCACAGCCCAGCATGGCCACTCGACATAGTCACAGCTCTTAAATAAACATGTGCTGAATGAATGAATTATTGGATCATTAAACACTTAACATGTTGAATTCAACTGAAACTAAGATGCCAAAGAAGAGAGAATCCCAGCCAAATTGACAATGGTTCTTCCCAGGAATTCCAGAATCCTGTGGGAGCTTAGACAGAGTGGACTTCCCTAGAAGCCAGCAGGCAGAGTGACCTGAAAAAGGCAGGTAGGCAGGTCTGTTTTATCACACCCTTTCCTAGAAGGGAGAGGTGGAGGTCAGAGCTTGGGCCCAGCCTAGGGCAGAGAGGGTGCAGCCTGCAGAGTGACCTAAGTGCAGAGGAGGTGGCACCTTGCCTCCATTCTAGCTCTGAATGGAGAATTCTGGGCTCGGAGGCAGTGGTGGGGCTCAGCCTGTTGGACCCTCTGGGGAGCTGGCAGGCCTGAGCCACTGCAGAGCGCTAGTCCCAAGGCTGTATATACACAGGGCTGGGAATGTTTATTTTTCCTTATTGACTTTCTCCAAATAAACCCCTGGCCAGCAGAAAGGGGCTCCCAGCAGCAGCTGTTTACCCAGTGTTTGTGATAAAGAGGCTTCTCCATAGCAACAGGTGGCAACGAGCAACTCTCTGAAAACATGTAGGGCCTTGCAACCCAGCCGCAGCTTCATGTCCTCAAAGAGAGAGAAAAAGAGGCAGAGGAAGAAAAGAAGGAAGGAAAGGAGAGAGGGAAGGAAGGCTGTCAGACCAGGAGACGGGGTGGAGGTGGGGGTTGGTGGGGGCTGGGAAATGAACAGAAAAGGAGAGTAGGAAGCAAGCCCCGAAAGGAGTTTGAAGGGTTCTGTCCTCAGAGAGGTTTCTGCTGAGAGTTCCTGGTGGGCTCGGAGGAAGGAAAAGCCATCATGTGATATGCAGGGAAGTGTGTACCCTGCTGGCTGTGGGGTAGCTGTGAGAAGGAGCACTGTGCACAGGAGCCACTCATTGTGGGCTTGTGTGGCCTAGTTAAAGTGTGAGTCTAGGTAATTGTGTATTTACATTACTGTGTGTACGTGTGCACAAGCTGAGAAGGGAGGGTGTACTCGTTTCCTAAGGCTGCCGTATTACCACAGACTTGGTGGCTTAGAACATCAGGAATTCGTTCTCTTACAGTTCTGGAGACCAGAAGTCAGAGATCAAGGTTGAGGCAAGCTTGGTTGCTTTTGGACGTCTCGGAGAGAGAGCCTGTCCCGTGCCTCTCTCCTAGCTTCTGGTAACTGGCAGCAATCCTTCACATTCGTTGGCTTGTAGACACATCACTGCAATCTTGGCTCCCATCGTCATATGGTGTTCTTCCCTGCGTGTCTCCGTGTTTGTGGCTAAATTTCCCTCTTTTTATAAGGACACCAGTCCTATAGGATTTAGGGCCTACCTTAATCCAGTATGACCTCATCTTAACTTGACTACATGTGCAAAGATCCTATTTCCAAATAAAATCATATTCACAGGTACCAGGGGTTAGAACTTGAACACAAATTTTGGAGAGCACAAGTACCTGCTGTGGGGGATGTCTGCATGAGGCTATCACTACAGCTTGGATGATGAACTCACATGCAAGACTTAGAAAGCAGACACTTCTTCAAACCCTCGCCACATCCTTCCCCTACAAAAGAACAAGGCGATGGATCTGGGTAAGAGAGGAGGGCCCCACTGTCTCACTTGGTGAAGTCCTCAGGCCGTGGGAGAGGGGGAAGACTTGAGGCATCAGGCGTGGTGCCTGAGTCTATGTCCCACATCCTAGCTGTGTGACCTCGGTTGTGTTACTTCTTCTTTCGGTGCCTCCGTTTCTTCGTCTGTCCCAATAATCCTCACCTTATAGAGCTGTGAGGCTCATAAGGCTCTTGGCACAATGCCTGGCACATAGTAGGCACTATTCAAAGTATGGGCATTTTTGTTATTTTTCACAGGCCTTGGCTTTTCCATCAGGAGTGTGTGGAAACGCATTTGGGGATGCCACACTGGGGTGGTGCTCATGCCTGCAGATAGCAGTCTCTCTTCCAAAAGCTGGCGTAGGGACCTAGGCACCAGGAGTGCAGCCTTAGTAGAGTCTGTCCCAGGGACCTTGCATGGCAAGGGTGTCAGCAGAAACCTTCCAGCTGGACACAGGGCCTTGTCTAATCAGACAGATGCACACCTATGCCGTCTTCCAGTTCACTGAATGTGTTCACCTGAGGAGACTCAAGCCAGCACCTGAGTCAGTGCAATCGTCAAGCAGCTGGAAGTGTGTGAAGGGAGATGGTGACCAGGTTGAAAGCACATACACATACGTACACAGAGACATACCTCACAGACACGCACATCTCACAGACACAGACATAAACACCTCATACTCACATACCTCACAGACATACACATCTTACACATACAAGCATCTCACAGACACACACACCTTGCAGAGATAGACATGCTTACCTCACAGACACATACACACACATCGCAGATACACATGGGGGACAGAATCTCAGTTAGATAGACAGATACACCCACCTCATAGACTTACATACCTCACTCTACGTCACAGATACCCACTTCTCACATACACACACACTTCCCAAACATACACCTTGCAGACTTCCTCCCACAGATTGGCACAAAGATTTCAGCCACATGATACACATCTCCAATCTTATGGGCACCAAATGTCCACACCCATATTTATTAGTTCATGCACAAATCTTTCTTGAACACCTACTGTGCTCTAGGCACCGTTCTAGTCACTGAAGAAACAGCAGGGGACATAGCATGGAGATTACATTTTAATCAGGGTGACAGTAAGAAAAATGAATAAGGTAATTGTACCATCTAGTAGAAAGAATTTAGTGCTATAGAGGAAAACGAAGGAGGAAAAGGAGAATGAGGAGGCTGCAATCTCAAATGTGTCCTCTGTTCCTTCCTGGGGTTCCCTCGTCCCCCCAGCGCCAGGCTGTGAGCCAGAGCCCTGTCGGGCCCTGTCCCGCCGCTCTCCCCTGAGTGGAGTGAGCCAGGACGGCGGCCAGAGTTGGACGTTTGCCTGGTGGCTCCTGGCCTGGCTAATGGGGCGTGGCCTCTGTCACAGCCACAGCAGCTGGTGTCCCTTGGCGGGGTGGTCTGCCGCTCCCCGAGATCTGTTGCTCTCCAACTATAGCACGTCATCCTCGTTACTATTCTAATCCTCATTACAGGGAAATGTCCTCACACTCAAGCACAACAACCACGCAGCGCTGTTACACGGCCCCGTGGGGAGACAGGGCATTTTTTCGGAGCTGCTGGAGAGAACAGTCAGAGCAGCACGGGGAGGAAGAGTTGATGCCTTCTGGAGTTTCTTGCGGGAGGGGGGGGCAAGAGCAGCCCCTTCTGGATGTCAACTTTTTTTCTCCTCTGTCCTTGCAGCTCCTGTTATCATCCTTACCAATGAGAACATGGCTAATTGTTTACTCTAAGCCTGCATCTGCCATCAGCTAATCCGTGAGGACCTCAGGGCCAGCCCTACCCTTCACCTCATTTATCTTTGCAGCTGGGCACCTGCAGCAGTGCTGGGCACACAGTAGGTGCTCCATAAATGCTGCTTAAAGGGGTATGGTAAAGCAGGGCAGGAGAGGAACAAAAATAAATGCAGAATTGGGTGAGGGAGAAGCACGACCTCTTGCCCTAGGCCCCTGGGTGGAGTAGTATGACACAGGAAGAATGAGAGATGAGGAGCTTCCCCTTTCTGGCCCAAGGATTTCTGTGCCCTTCTGGAACCATAGTCAGTTGAAATTCTACCCTCACACTTATTCCTTTGTACTAAACATGACCTCCTCCTCCCAGGGTTCTCATTTAAAGGACAAACGTACTCCCTAGAAAGATAATGCATTAAGTGACCAATAGCGTGGGGTTGAATGACCTTAGGCAATTCCTTAAACTCTTCTGTGCCTCACAGTCCTCATTTGTAAAATGGGGACATTATACATTCCTACCTCAGGGTTGTTGTGAGGATTAAATAAGTAACTCTATAAAGCACTGAGTATGGTGTCTGGCACACAAGGACTGCTCAGCAAAGGGCAGGTTGTGTCTGTGTGTGAATCAAATGTATTCCTCTGACAGGATACACCACTAGAGTTGGGCAAGATAAAGGAATATTTTGATTGACCGATCATTTTCTCTAGGGCTGGCCAGCTTTGGAATTGCTGAAGAGACTGAGATAAGAAAGAGGACATAAGGGATTTAGAACCTCAGGGGACTAGGTGGACTCTGGACCCTGGGGACAGGGTACTTCAAAAACAAGGAATAGGACCAGGTTTTGGGGATCTGACTTGGGAGAGGGGTGACTGAGAGGGAGAAATGTGAAGGTGAGGAACAGGGGACTAGCAGTTTTGCTTCCAATCCTGAGCGATGAGCACAGGGGAGACAGCTAGAGAACAGAGCTCTCAGAAAGTTTCCAGCACATTCCTGCTAAAATTAGCCCCGTCTTGCGTACGCAACTCTATATTTAAACCCAGGGCCTGTCAGAGTCATTGTGCTGTGTTGTCGGCACACGCCAGTGGGTTTGGGGCCCAGTGCCGAGGCAGGGGTTCAGGCAGCAGCCTGGGGCTTGGGCAAGATGCCCAGCGCATGGGACAAGGCGTTGCCCACCCATACCTGCTTGTGCAGAGTTGCACAGGGGCACGTGTGCGTTGCTCCCAGGCAGCATGCAAGGCCTCCTGCCTCTTGTCCTGGCTTCAGGGGACAAAACCCAAGCAGGACAGACAGACACAAACACCATCACAGATGCAGGTACATGCAGAAGGGATAAGGGCAGACAGGTGGAAAGAATAGTCTGAGAGAAAAGAAGGAGAAAGAGGCCAGTGAACAAGGGACAGGGATGGTGGCAGAATGAATGAGCATCTGTTGAGGGGGCAGAGACAGGGAGGTAGACAGAGCCCTAGACAGCCTGATACCAGGTGGGCCGTGTATCCTACACTTGGGCTGACCTCCCAGTCCAGGGGGCTGTGGGGTTGGGGGTCACACAGAGGGCTTAGCCTCCTCTAACCACCAAGCCTTTCCCCTCACGCTCTGCTTCCCCACTTGGAGGGTGAGGAGAGCCCAAGCTGCTCCCTCCTTTCCCACCTGCCGCTCAGCCTTCTCCAGGGAGAGCTCTGGCTGATAAGAAGCCGGTTTTACCTGAGGCCTGGAACATTAACTTTGACACTGAAAAGGGGATATTTTATTACCCAGGAATATTTCTGCATCTCTTCAGAGATCTCATTCAACCCCCACCCCCAACAGCAAGCCTCTTTAGACAATTAACCCTACTAATCCAGCCCCACTATAAGACCCAAAGAGGGGTTTTATATGTGAGGAAGAGGTTTATATGTGGGCAAGTGTCTGCATATATGCATGCTGGGGGCAAGTGGAGTGACTGGTGAAGCCCTCCCACCAGGCCCTTCCCCCGTGCAGCCCCAGTCTCCTCTGATTACAGACCCGTCAAGGGCCCCAGAGAATAATCGGTCCCCTCGCCTACAGAAGTGACAAGTAAGTCTCCAAGAAAAGGTGTGACTAGCCCAAGGTCACACAGGGACCTCACTACTCATCTGGGCCTGAATCCTTGGTTCCATACTTTTCCATGTATTCTCTGCCTTCTGCTGAGCTAGGTCTGTGTCATCCTTAGAGTGTGCCTGGCTCAGATGTCACCTTCTCCTTGAGACCCAGCTCTGGTTTTCCAGGTGGAGTGGCCAATAGTCCAGTTTTCTTGTGACTGTCTTGGTTTTGGCACTGAATGTTCCACATCCAAGCCAGGATGGTTGGTTACCCTGTTTCCAGGTCAAAATGATTTTCCCTGTTTCTGTGCTCCCAGAAATATCCAATGATGACGCTAACATTTATTAACCCTCTCTGCTGTTAGCCTAAGTACCTGATGCAGTCTTTAATCCTCATAACAATTTTCTGACATAGATACTATTATTCTTATTTTACAGATGGGAAAAATGAGTCAGAGAAGTAAAAAGGCAAGCCCAGCTGAGAAGGGCAGAGCTGGGATTTAAACTTGCACACTCTGGCCCCAGGAGGAGGGCTCTTAACCATGAGACTATCCAATCCTCTCTTAGAGGGCTCCCTTTGTGATTAGTATATAAGGCCGTCTCCCTGCTCAATCAAACTCTCAGCAGAGCAAAGTCCAGGTCTCCTTAATGCCAGGGTCCGGCATAGTGCCAGACATGTAGTGCTAGACACACTAAGAAAAATGTTGCTGACTGAATCCATGCCTGGCCTGTCCTCCCTCGGCTGGCACTAATTTCTTCCCTTTATCCCACACTCTGGACCTCAGGCCTTCTGAGCCATCTTCCTTGCTCCTATATGGTGTCTTTTCAGCTCCTGTACCTTCTATTCCAGAGTCTTGAAAGAAACAACTTTCCCGTGAGCCAATAAAGTTTGGAAGGAATCTGTGCATGTGTTCTGAGAGGTTCCAGACTGTCTTTGGCCTGAGGCCACTGCAGACCCACCTTCTGCGTGGCTCCAAGATGGGATGACCTAGACTCTGGAAGCCGGATCCTGTCAGTGGCCTCTGGCTTCTGGGGCCTCTGCTTTAGTCACCCTGCTCCCGTGCAGATGTAATCCCCATAGAGGGGTCTGGGTGGTATAACTCTTGCGGTTTACTCTGCTTCCAGAAACCCTTAGTGAAATTACAGCTTTAATTAAATACAGCTGGCTGTACGTTATACTCCATATAATTATCGTGTTATTATTATTATCACTTAGACAAAAGTTCAAACAAAGTTTATTGTAAGTGCTGTTTGACAGAAACAACTGGAAGGGCTGAGGGCTATTGGCCCATCTGAGTGACAGAGAGGAGTGGCCACTGCAGCTAGGTAGGCAAAGGAGAGAAATAGCTTTGGGGGGATGTGGGTGTGCATGCAGGCACCTGGGAAGAGAGAGCCCTGGGACAGGGTCAGGCTAAGTAACCACGCATGTGACCTTGAGCAAGTCCCTGTCCCATCTCCAGGTCTTTGTTCCCTTCCCCAGGATAGAGAAGTTTCATTCCTCCTATTAGTATTGATTGAGACCTACTATGTGTCAGGCATTCTTCTGAGACCTGAAGCTCAGTGGTCAACCAAGAAAACAAAATTCCTACTCTTATGGAGCTTACATTCTAGTGAGAGAGAGAGATAGTAAATGAATGCAGAAATAAATGTGTAATATAATATCAGGTAGCAATGAGTAACCTGAGGCAAAATAAGGCAGGGGACAGAAAGGGGTATTGGAAGAACTGGGGGTACTAGTTTAAGAAAGGCCCCCAAAAGGGTGACATTTGATCAGGAATTTGAATGAAACGAAAGAGTGAACTGTGAGAAAATAAGGGGGGAAAGCACTCCCAGCAGAGGGAATAGCAGTGGCCAAGGTCCTGAGGCAGAAGCCTATTTGGCACGGTGAAGGAATGACTAGGAGGCCAGAGTGCTTGGAGCAGAGGAAGAACAAACAAGGTCAGAGGTAGAGTGGGGCATGTAAGGCCTTGTAGGCCTTAGAGGGGACTTTGGATGTTATTCAAAATGTGAGAGGAAACCATTGTGGGGCTAAGGGAAGGTGGCTGATGTCATGATCTGATTAGGATTGAATTCGAATCAGTATCACCAAGTTTCCTTCCAACTCTGACCCACCCTGACTCAAAGGTCCATTCCAGTGGAACAAACCATACCAAAATTCAGTTGCTAAAAATTAAAATTTATTATTATCTGTCATAGTTCTGTGGGCTAACTGGGTTCAGTTGGGTGGTTCTCACTTGGGATCTTTTGAGGGGTTCAATCAGGTTGCAGGTGGGACCGGGTTATCCAAGGGCTGGACTGGGTGGGATGGGATGTCCAGGATGTCTTCTTCACTCACATGTCTAGCATCTCTGCTGGGTGCTTGGCCAAGCATCTTTTCCTCCTTCTCCTTGTGGCTGCTCTACATGGCTAGATTGGGCTTCCTCAGCATGGTGGGCTAAAGGGTAGCTGGGCTTCCTATATGGTACTTAACAGTCAAGAAGCCCAGGCAGAAAAGCTTTCTCTGGCCTAGCCTTAGAAGTCAATGGTGTCAATTTTGCTATATTCTGTTGGTGACCCTGGGCTGTCCCAGATTTAATACAAGGGGGATCTAAACAAAAGTATGGGTGTGGGGAAGCATGGTTAATTGAGAGGCTATCTTTAAGAGATAGGCTCTCATAGTTTTCTATTAGAAAACACAGAAATAATTATAGCTACTATTCACCGAGTGATTTCTATGGACCAGGAACTGTTCCGGCTTCCATATTTTAACCATTTCATTTTCATATCAACCCTACGAGGTGGGTAATATTGTTAACTTTATTTTCAGATGGGGAAATTGAGGCACAGAGAAGTTAAGCATCTTGCTCAAGATCACATAGCTAGTGAGTGAGGAGCTGGGATTGAGCCCAGGCTGTGTGGCTCCAGAGTCTTTGTTTCACCAGACTCAAACTTCCCTGGCAGGCTAGAGAGAACACTCTAAAACAACTGGGGACAGATGAGCCATTCCTGGCCTCCCCGACTTCCCTTGCCCAGGGCATGACAAATGTCTGATTGAATTGGATTGAACTGGTTTGCAGAAATGCACAGCACAAGAGGAACTTTCCTAAGTGGGGGAGGAGAGGGCTTTCTTGAGCCTGCTGCCTGAACGCATCCATGGCCCTTGCAATAGGTACATGTAATTCCAGACCCATGACATTTTTGAACTGAAAGGAATTTTCAATATCAAGCTCAAATCCTGGGGTATGGACATGGGAACTGAGGCCCAGAGAGAGCTTGAGATCACCACTGTTACTCTGCAACACACTTGTGAGATTCCTAACCCAGATTTCACCCCATGACCATCTACAGAGTCTTCACTGAGGTCTGGGCAGGGTGGAAACTGTGCATATGGTGCAGGGCTGGAATGATGACCCCAGCATTTCTCTGCTTCAAACTCTGCAATACGGTGTCCATGGCCTTGTGAGTGACTAGTGTCAGAGCATTGAGCTGGAGGGGAGGGCATGGGCGTGAGCTTGGGCTCTCGGAAGGGAGGAAAGGGCTCTGTAATAGAGAAATGGAACACGGCACCAGGAATCAGAGGAACTTAACTTTGTGACCTTGAGCACCCCTTCAAGCCCTCAGCATCCCAGAGTGAAATGACCGGAGGCCCCAGCCACACGGGGCGCTGTGGTGCCCAACGTTTCTTATTTCAGAGCATGAGGCCTCTAAAGATGGGCAAGTAAGTAGGAGCAGGGAATAAAAAGGGTTGGAGATCTGGTATTTCAGAGTCCCGGGGCTTCTGGAAAGGACTGGGCCCCTTGCTGGCTAAGTCTAGAATAATTATAAGGTTCATGTTGAATCCCAAGTACCAATGAGGGAGGAGTGAACTTGGATGAGCTTGCTATATTTTCTTCTGGGGGTCTCAAACCTGTGGCTGTCTGGGTTTGGGGACGGAGGTATATTGTTCCTGGCAGCCAGGCCTCAGCCAGCAGCCACCGGCCTCCTCCTTCCTGGGAGTCGCCCAGCCCATCACCTGGCTCGGAGCGTGGAGCAGGTTGCTAACTTCTGCTGACACTGGCAGGGGCAGCCGCTCCCAGGCTGATACCTCATGGCAGCCACACTTGCACAAATCTTTAATTGTTTAGTTTAAAGAATTGTGTTTTGACCGCGAGGGGATTTTGGCTGGAGCTCAAGAAGTGATAATGATATTTCGCTGCCAAGACGTCTCCTTGGTTCTCTGTGTGTTAATGTGCACTTTCAAGACGCTCCAATTAACTGCATCAGTTCTCAGGGAGATAAAGGGAGAGGGAGAGGAAGCAGGCAGGAGAGGGAAGGGAAGAACACTGGCGATTTGGAGAGGTAGACAGGCACCCTCCCCATCTTTTTATTAGCAAACAAATGTGGTGGGGTGGTGGATGACAAAGTTCTTGCAGACAAGCTCCAAGTGAAGTGAGGTCTCAGACTTTGGAAGGGAGACATGGGACAAACCTGGAGAGGCTCTTAAGTTAGCATCCTCGCCCAAGCATAGGCTTTCCTGGCCTGGAGTTCTCTTAAGAGCAGGCCTGCTTCACTGGCCCGCAGTGTGGTCGCCCCATCCACCCCGTTTCCTCTGTGTGTGCCAGCCTCTGCCTATATGTGTTCAGTTTCCGCATTACTCAGAGGAAGAAGACCCTAATTAACCCTAACCCCAGCCTGTCACCATTCTGACCTCTTCCCCTCCCACTTCTCTCACTCTTCCTCACCCCTCCAGCCACACTAGTCTCTGCTGGTCCTGAACTGAACATGCAGGCATGCGGGGCATACTTACACACAGAGATTGTGTACCTGCTGTTTCCTCTGCTCAGAATGTTCTTCACCAAGATATCTGCTTGGCTTGCTTCCCTACCTCCTTGAGGTTTTGACACAAATGTCACCTTCTCAGTGAGGCCATATTAAAAATTGCAATACGTGCCCTGTCATTCCCTATCTCCCTTCCCAGCTTTGTCTCTATAGCATTTACCACCATCTAACATATAATTTACCCACTTTTAAATTTTATTATCTGCCTCCACCACTGGCATGTAACCTTGGAGGGGGCAGTTTTGTTTTGCTCACTGCTATGTATCTCCAGCAAGCAGAGTGGCGCCTGACATATGGGAGGTGTGCTCAGTTAATATCTGTTGCTTGATAACCAACAGATACTGACCATTATGCTTGTCCCAACACGGTTCCCTCCTCTGAACTCTAACTCCAACTCTATATCCACCCCTCATGTTAGACACCAACCTCCCTCCAACTAGTTCTTTGCCCTCAAATCTTACTTTTACTCTCTTACCCCGATTCACCTGCAGCCCTAGCCTTGCCCTTCACTTCTGCTCTTACCCTTGGCCCCACCAACCAAATCCTGACCCTTTCCCCCATCCGGTCAGCTCCTTCTTGATTAAATGTTCCTCTGCTCTTTCTGGAAGCCTCCAGCTTTGTGTGTTGTGAGGTCCCACTCCAAACTTCGCCTTGAAGAAGGACCTTCCACTGAAATTCCAACAGAGACCACACTGCTGCCTGTCATGTGAAACCCCCAAGAGAGACCGGCTCCTGACCTCTACAGCTTCCTCAAAGCCACACTCCCAGGCCTCCTCGGTTATTAGAAGTGCTGAGGAGAAGGGCTCTGGGCAGGCAGGAATGCCTTCAGCACTGTCTCAGGTGGGGACTGACTGTGGGAGGCTCCTCCCTGGTTACTTCACTTTCTCCTTAGGGTGAGAGGAGGAGGGGGGCTCCCCATCCCTGTCTGCTCCCAACTCAAGCACCAAAATGACTTTTCCACATGCTGAGGTGTGAGCTCACAACAGCCTCCCCCATCCCTTCTCACACACATACTCACATTCCGCTCATGCTCAGAAGCATCTAGCATCACACACTCCAACGCTGTGGTGCATGTGAACAAGCAAAGCCTTCCTCTAAAGCAACATCTGCCCCACAGAGACTCCCCACCCCACCCCCACCCACCCAAAAGGGTAGGGAAGGAGGCCGCCGGCTGAGGTGAAGGGCTGCCCAATCCGGAAGGAATGGGGGAGGGCTGAGACCCCAGTAGGACAGGACAGACTCCTATGCCCCTCCCCCCCAAGTGCCTTCCCCCCTCATCCAGTACCCATCAGGCCTCCGAGGGAGGGTCAGCTCAGCCGGCTCAAGTTACAAGAAGTTGAAGACAAGAAGATTTAGAGAGGGAGCCGGGCCCAGCACAGTGTGCTGTTTGTCCACCTTTGAAACCAGAGGCTGTGCGGTGGGGTGGGGAGCGGAGCGGGCGGGAGGCCGCGGACACTCGGGTGAATTATCGCTCCATTCGGGTTCTGACTTCCAAGACTCTGGCCGCCCTCCCCCGGCCCCAGCTCCTGTTTCTCCAGGTGCCGGGGTGTTTTCCTACGTGTTAATTTGCCCCAGTTGACGCGCCCATTCTTGGCCCCGGCCCCCCAAGGGGAGACCAGCCCGCCCTGTGGTGGGTCAGGGTGGGGCCTTAGGGGTGGAGAGACCCGGGTTGTGCGGCGCAAGCCCTATCCTAGGCTGAGAGGGACAATAGCTAGGGTGGGAGGTGTGTATTAGTTCGTAGACCCTACATTGTCCTCATCAGACCCGACACCACCCTACAGACAGCCCCAAAGAGGTCCTGATGGGCCTGCGCACTCACAGCGCCCCTACTGGCCCCTCAGCCCTCCCAGCCACCTCCTCTAGGAAGCTCGCTAGGGTTTCCCTTCCTTGGAAAAAATTCCTGTGCAGAAAGTCTGTGAGGTGCGGTGGCCTCCCAGACATCCTGTCACTCGTCTTCACTAAGACCTCATGAGGTCAGTCTAGGTTTTATGTTTATGATTTTTACAGAAATTATAGAGACAGGGAAACAGGCTCTGAGAGACTAAGTGGCTTGCCCAAGGTTACCCAGCTACTGAGAAGTAAGCTCAGGATTTGAACTATTTTTCTGAGTTTAGTGTCCATGACCTTTCCCTTCATGCATATGGGAAGAGGGTGTCTGAAAAGAAAGGAGAGAGGAGCAGAGAACCAGTGTTGGCATGGGATGGTAAACCCACCCACTGGCAGGGGAGGGACCTAGCAGCCAGAAAAGCTCTCCAGTACCAGGCACCAGCCTGACCTGGCCCTTTGATCCTGGTCACCTCCTCTCCCAAGCTTGACTGGGACCAGGGCAAGTGTCTGCCACCAGCCCCAGCTGAACATTTGTGGTCCCTTTGGGTGCACCCCACATCTCCTCATGTCCCTAACCTACAGGCCTGAGGTCTGAGGAGGAGGGCAAATTCTTATTGGCATGGGAACTGGAGGCTTCGGATTAGAGAAGGTCTTGTTCTCACTGCAAAAAGCTGGCAGAACGAAGGGTCTCCTGACCACAGGGTCCCTCCCTCTTCTCTTCCCAGGCTTAGACAAACTGTGAGTGAGGGTGACATTTCTCTTTACACTTATCCCTTTTGGCCCAGCTCTCCCTTGCCAGAGTCCCTCCCCATCTGTCAGGCAAGGGGCCAGGCCTCTCCTACCCTGAGCTTCTCACCCCTGACATTGCCTGGCTACAGAGCACCTCTCACCTCACCTTCTCTCCCAGAGATGACTGGAAACACCTCCATTCAACCTGCCCCCTCCTTTTCTAACCTCAGATCACAAGCCTCACAGGCCTTAGCTCCAGCTAACCCTGTGACCCTCAAATGGACTGTGGGCGCTGTGGGCAGGTGGGTCAAGGTGTGGGAATTGCTACCTCTCGGCCCTGCCCAAGGGGAAATTTCAAACCTCTTGAGCAGAGCTGTATGATAGACAAGGCAAGGAGACAGAGGCATTCAGAGATCCGGGTGCTTAAACCTCACCATCAACCTCTCTGTCTTTTCCTTTCATCAACCCCTCCTTTCACATGACCCCTGAAGCCAGAGCTCTGTTCCTATCCAAACTCCATATCCCCCACACACCATCACCTTGACCATCATCAGTCCTTCCAGAATTAATAACTTTCGGAGTCTTATTTCCTTACTTCCTGCTCCTGATGGAACCCCAGGGACGAAGAGCAAGATTGGGTGTCAAGGGCAGGTTTAGCATGCTAAAGAGAGGGAGGGCTTAAAAACCTCACAGCCCCACCTGCTAACCTGGTACACATGGAATGAATCAGACTGCCCTGGCTTGGAATCCAACTTTACCACTCACTAGTGAGTGTGGTCTTGGGCAAATTATTTAGCCTCTTTGAGCCATGTCTTTTCATTT
The DNA here is from genome assembly GCA_028627145.1 of Eidolon dupreanum. Lineage (NCBI taxonomy): Eukaryota > Metazoa > Chordata > Mammalia > Chiroptera > Pteropodidae > Eidolon > Eidolon dupreanum. The sequence continues at coordinate 91,163,265 of CM053502.1, read as the reverse complement.
GAAAAGGAATCTAATCTATCCTTTAGAGTTGGTTGTGAGAACTAGGCATACCTGGCATATAGTAGGTGCTTTATGAATGATGCTTTATTTGAGGCTTGCTGGTGAGTGAATGCCTGTGTGTGCATGGGCTGAGGGTGTGCCAGCAGAGAGCAGAAAGAGAGAGAAGGCAGAGTTGGCCAGATGGGAGGTAGCCTAGAGCAAGCTCAAAGAAACCTGTGCTGCTGAGGCCTTTGAAGAACTGGAAATGTTCGGGCTGGATCAAGATGGAAACTAATGGTCAACAGCATCTTTACTGAGTTCTAGTGGTTGCCTTGGCCATGAGCTAAGCATGATGGAAGATAAAGAAGAGCTCATTTGTAGACTCTATATAGAATTTTTGAACACCTCTCATGTGCCAAGGTCATAGTGCTTACATTTTAGTGGTGTGACATAGACCAAAAGAAAGTCAATGGAATATAAAACAATTGCAAAAGAATTAAGAAAATTAACAAGGGGCTAAGATGGTTGGTCACCTGAGAGCTTGGCAGGGAGGTTGAACCTGTAGGATGAGCAGGAACTGGGGAAGAGCACACAGTGCGGAAGGGACAGATGGTGCAAAGGTAATGGAGTAGGAAAGATTATAGCCTGTTTGAAGAACTGAAAAAAAAAAAAAGAAAAGAGAAAAAAAAGAGAGTGATGAGGAGAGTGCAGGAAACGAGAGGACAATGGTGGAGGTGCAGTGGGTGAGGTGGGCGAAAGGCTGCACTATATATGTAGGATGCTGTTGGCCATGGTGAGATGTTGAGATTGTCTTGTCAATGCAGTTGGGGATCATTGAAAAGGGAAGAAGGATACCATCTGATTAATGCTCCAAGAGTGTCCCTGCTACTCTGAAAAGAAGGGATGGGTGAGGATAAAGGTGAGAGTAGGAGGCCAATGGAGGCTGAGCAGAGGTCAGCCGGAGGGCAGACGGACTGGCCTCAGGTGGTAGTAGTGAAAGTGATGAGAAAGGATGGATTTGACCAAGTGGGACTAGCTGATAAGTTGGAGAGGAGAGGTGAAATTGAGGAAAAGGAAGACATCAAAGGAGGTGCCTAAGTTTTGGGCTTGCGTGTTTTGGTGGATGTGGGCAGCACTTCCTGAATGGGAAAGCCTGAGGGGGAGGAACACCGGAATTCTGTTTTGGTTCTATTACATCTGACATATCTGTCAACAGTTGGAGAAATGAATGAAAGGAAAAGTTAGGGCTGGAGATAACATTTTAGGGCCTTAAGCAATGGAGTCTCTAAATCCATGGTTCTGGATGAGTCCACCTGAGAAAAGTGTCTCCCTAGAAGAGAAAAGGGGTCCAGCCTGGGTGAGGAGGAAGCCCACCATTTAGAGTTAGAGAGAGACCAGTGACAGCCAGGGAGTAGTGGCCCAGCCCATGAGACAGGAGTGGGTAAGTACAGGAGTAATGGGAGATTCAGGAGAGGAGGCGGTTTCAAGGGGAAGGTGCCTCCATTATGTCAAATGCTGTTGAGAAGTGGAGGTTTAGTATAGAAAAATGACCATGGGTCTTGGCCACATGGCAATGGTATTGGCAGAGTATATTAGTGAGGGTTGACTGCTATGGCCACAAGTGGAACAGCAGGAGGGAAAACTTACTCTAGATAGATGCAGCTGTTGGAAAGAAGGCATGTGGAGAGGCTTCCTGAGGAGGAAGGTGAAGCAGAGAGTGAGAGGCTGACGTTTTTTCCCCCTTTTCCTTAAACTCTGCTACATGCACCGTCTCCCTGCTGCTTCCTCAGCGTTTCCAAATCTTGCAGCACCAACCATTCCAGTTGTGGCAGATACTGCTAGTAGTTGGCACCAATATCTATTTTCATCCTCTTCCTTAGTAATGGAATCATCAATTCTTTTCTTGCTCATGTTCCCACTCAGAATAAAGATTATATTTCCCAGTCTCCTCTGTAGCTTGGCATGACCATGAGGCAATGTCCTGGCTCATGATATGTCAAGGAAAGTGTGTGGGGCTTCCAGGAAGTCTTCTTAAATGGAAAGAGGATCCTTCTTTGCGGTCCTTTCTGCTGCTCACTGGAATGAAGGTGTGATGGCTGGAGCTTGAGCAACTCTTTTGGGTCATGAGGTAGAAGCTATGTACTGAGGAAGATAGTAGAATAGAAGGAACTTGGATCTCTAATGACTTTGTAAACCCACCCACTTGACTTTGAGCTTCCTATACATGAGATTACTATATGTGTGAGAGAAATAAACTTTTATCTTTTACAAGCAAATGCTATTTTGGATTTTCTGACACTTGCAAAAACCAAATTCTAACTATATGCTGGCAAAACAGGGACTGTCTGGGAGCAGAGAGGACAGATGATCACAGCATTCTTTCACTTGAGCTTTGAGAAACATATGGCCTTGACAGTAAAGAGCAGATCTGAGACCTCCAAACTCAGCTCCTCAGACACTGGTTCTCTAGGGAGCTTAGTAGGAGGGGCTTAAGAACCTGCCCTGGAGATTGATGACCAAAGGGTTTCCTCAGCCAGAACTCTGGAAGGCATCCAATATTATGGTTATCCTGTTTGTACCTCACCCCCAGCCCAGTCTGCTTTCTACCCTTCTCTGCTCTGCTCTGTGGTGGGAGGCGGATGGAGGGGGTGGGCTGAGCCTTCTGGCTTCTTGTTGGATTCAGCCAATTGGAGTAGCCAGAAGGGGTTTGAAGATGGGAGAAGAGACTCATGTGGCTGCATCTCTCTAAGAAAGCAGCTCCTACAGGGCAGCACCTGCTCAAGGGGCTGCACCCTTCATAGACTTACCTAGCACTTTTACACCTACGACCTAAGGTGGTAGTGGCATCCCGTGTTACTAGTCTTTGGGTCTCAACATTCCCAGTTCCTCTTTCTAATTTTGGAAAGAGTGCTTTCTTTACATCTCTTCATTTGCACTAACTGAGGGTGAATTGGGTATCCTGTTGGGACCCTGCTTGATATAGCACCTTCTATTCAGGCCATGAAGACATCGCTGAGCAGAGGTAGGTCCTAGGGATGAGAGAGAGATGGCCAGAGGGACAGAAATGGACAGGACAAAATAGAGGCAGAAAGCTAGAAGCAGAGAGGGATCAAAAAAGTAAAAACAGTGGTAGGTAGAGATGGAGCAGACAGAAACAAAAACAAAGAGACAGGCATGGAGGGAGGGACAGACAGATGAGGCTATCAGAGGCAGAGAAGCACAGAAAGACAGCAGGAAAAGGACTGATACTGAGATGTAAAAATGACAAAGGATGAGACATGCTCAAACCGACAGAGATTGGAAATGGGGCAGAGAGCGGGATAAAGGGAAATAAAAGCTAGAGTTTCAGTGACAGAAGGATCCCTGGGGAAAGCAACATAGAAAGGAGAAGACAAAACCTATAGCACATTTATTTAATTAAAAGATCTCAGCCCTAAACCAAAGCTTCTCCAGTCTCTACCCCTTGGCTCTGGACCCTTCTGTCTCTCTTCGCACAGTGGCCAGTATGGTGTCTTTTTCTGACCATTAGTTGAGGCTAAAGCCTTCTTCAATGTTACTGGGTGGATCAGCAGGGGCCCATTCCAGGGGCATTAAATGCAGAGAACCAACAAGGGATGCAAATTCCAGATGTTGAGTGGAAAGCTGTCAGCACCTGGGCCCGAAAGGGAAGGAAAGGTGGTTCCCTAAGTCAGTGAGTGCTGGAGCTGTAGGCAAGCCTGCCTCACAAGACCAGGGCCTTCAGTGGGGGAACACAGCCATGGCTAAACCTGCACAGCAGGGAGGACTCTGGGGGAACAAACACCCCCACTTCTCTCTTCTATTCTGTAATCTTCTGTCGTGCCTCCATTGGCTGAACCCAAAGGGAAGCCAGAAGACAGAGCTGAGTGATGCAGTCCAGGGAGGTCAGCCTCTGGACACAGAGGAAGGAAGAAAAGGTTGTGGAGTGGATGGGGAGGGCAAATATACACCACCCTAGATTCCCTCTCCTTAGGATGGGTTCAAAAAGGGTCAGCTCTATCTGTTGGAAGCCATATATATGGTCAGGATGTTCTGTAGTTGTCTTAGCCTCAGTTTCCTCATCTGTAAACTCGGTAAGAATAATACCTACATCGTAAGATTGTATGAGGAGGAGTAACCTGAGACTATACCTGTGAAAATGCCTGGTGTGGTGTCTGCCATGCTGTAGCTCTTAGGCATGGCTGGTGGGGGTAGCTTTTCCTTCTCCAGTGCTGAGCACCCCCAGATGGGTAATGCTGCAGTGTACACCACTCTAATGAGGTGCCCGATCCTCAAGCTGCTTGTGAACAGAGGCCCGGGACACCTGCAGAGCAGCGCTCAGGCACAGAAAGGATGGGAACACCCATCGGGAGTAAGGAGCAGCTGTTAGAAGAGGTGATTTGAACTGAGTTAGTTTTATTACTTTTAATTTTTTTTTTACTCCAGACGTTTCAAACATATACTAAAGCAGACAGAATAGTATAAAGAGCCCTTATGTATCCCATTACCTAAACTCCACAATAAGCAATTCATGGCCAGTCTGGTCCCATCTCTCCCCATATTATTTTGAAACAAATTGCAGACATATCATTTCAGCTGTAAATATTTCATATGTACCTAAAAAAAGCTAAGACTCTTTTAAAAATAACTTCAATACCATTATCATGTAAAAAATTAAAGCTAAGTTTTTAACCCCAAAAGCAATGAGCATACCTAGCACCCAGATCTAGGTTTCCAATACCATTCTCCAGTAAAAAGCCAGGGCTCCTTGGAGAAATGGCTGAGTCTATGACTAGGGCAAGAAAAATACAAGATGGGTTTGGAGTACCTTATAGTGCCAGAAAGTTTGAAAGTGCTTAAACAAAACAAAACAAAAACAAAATGAAAACCCCACATTTATGGGGGTGTGTCAAAGGGACACAGGAGCCAACTGAAATAGTTCCCAATGGCCAAAGTTGGAACAATTTAAGCAACAAAATAAATATAGTAGTATTGGTTTATTACCCAAAGTATAAAACAAATACCCCTAAATCCATGCTAATATAAATAATTGAATAAATAAATAGATGGGGGAGAAGAGAGAAATCTCCCATGCAGAAGAATTCCAATAATTTATGTAGACACTCCACTCTCAGAGGGTGGGGGCAGCAAAACTCCCCACCCTCTAAAGCGTGGGCTTGCCATAGTGCCTTTCTGCCAAAGTGCCTAGTATGAAAATGGGAAAACATAGTAACTTTACCGTGGAGAACCTGACAAACACTACCCCAGCCTGGTGGTCAAGGTCTACAACAACAGTCATAAATCATGCTGATAGTATATAACCTGTACAAGATGTAATAAACATGGCATTTTACCTCTGTGATCTTCCTCTCCGAAACTCACAAGCCCAGTCTAACCACGAGAAAAACATCAAATTCCAATAGGGCGTCATTTCATGAAATACCTGAGCAGTATTTCTCGAGACTGTGAAGGTCATTGAAAATATGGGAATTCTAAGAAACTGTCACAACCAAGAGGAGCCTTAGGAGACAGGACAACTTAGGTCTGACATGGTATTCTGAATGAGATCCTGTCACAGAAAAAGAATATTAAGTAATGACTAAGGAAGCTTGAATAAACTATGCATTTCAGTTAATAATGCTGTATCAATATTTGTTCATTAATTGTAACAAATGTACCATGCAAATGAAGATGTTAATAATAGAAGAAAGTAACCAATGTCACCATAAAAAGATAAAATAAAATAATAGAGGAAAGTGAGGGTGTGTATGTGTGTAGGGTGGGGGTAGGGCAACTCTCTGTATTCTTTTCTCAATGTTTCTACAAACCTAAAACTATTCCAAAAAGAAGTCTGTCATTTAAAAAATTAAGTTGATAATATATCTAAGAAATATCCAGTCAGTGTTTAAATTTTCAATCGTGTCACAAATATATCTTTATTTCTGCTTATTTGAATCAGAATTCAAATTAGGTCTACATATTGCAATTGGTTATGGATTGGGTTTTGAAGGAGGTGATTGTAATTAGGGGAGAAAAGACCTATTTGTGTCTCTTGGGCAGGAGAATTGGGGGTGCAGGTAATGTTTACTTATCTTGGCCTAAGCAACATGTGGAGGAAGTCAGGTTTCAAGGTGGAAACATGAGGGCAGTTGGCTCTAAGTCTTCAGAGGAAACCTGACATTAAAACGGGCTCCAATTCATAGAGTTCAAGGTAGTGCATGTTCTCTGTCTCTTTCTTGTTCATTATACTGTCATTGATCTGCCTCCAGGATATTGTTGTAAGGGTCAGAGAAAGGGATATGGGCTTCAGACTCAGGTCTGAGATCGCATTTTCACTCTGCCACTTCAGCAAGTAACAACTTCTCTGAACCTCAGTTTCCTCATCTACAAAATCTAATGTATTTTCAGCCTCTCAGGGCTATTGTGAAGAGTAAATGAAATAATGCACCCAAATGTATCTGAAGTTGTTTTCTTTCCTCTCTCTCTTTTGGGACAGAAGAAAGAGGCAGACTATTGCTAATTTAACAAAAATATTTATTTGAAGAAAGGTGGAGCTGTCACATGCACCTGGGGAGCAGGAGGCCTCATTGGCAGAGGGTACATGTCAACATTTGAGTGGTGAGTTCTTGGTGGAGATTTTGATAAAAATCAAAGACCACACTGATATCAGGTCAGCTGTCGAAGGGTCTGGGAGGTATTGGAGGCTCAGGGGAGGCCTGTGGTCTGGCCTTGTGAAGCCAGACTTATCTTGAAGGTCGTCACCTGGGAAGCTGATTGAGGCTTCACTGGGGCTGGACCCCTTTGGATGACAAGGAGGGAGGATTTGAAGGTCAGAGAGGGAGGATGAGGTGAGCAGGGGACGGAGCATTTCCTGTGTCCTTAGGCTGTATCCAGAGGAGCAGGGCCCGGTGGGGGGTCAGGTGGGAAGAGCAGGGGAGTTAGGTAGAAATACACGTCTTCCCATCACTGGCCGTTCCCTGAGGACTTAGGCCAGGCCGTCAGCCCCCACACTGATATCTGCCAGCTCACTCAGAGGAGTCTTTCCTGAGCAAAGGGGGAAGCAGTCAGATAGGGATTGGAAAGGGAGACAGAGAAGAGGCAATGGGACAGAGATGGGTACTTGTAGGTAGCAACCGAGGGACCCTGAGAGGGACAGAGGCAGAGAGTCCAGAAGGAGAGGAGAGGAAGACGTCTGAGCAGGAGTCAGAGATGACAAACACAGCAAACAAGACAGAAGACAAGGATGATACCTTGTCACACACACCCTGTTTTTTCCTCCTCTTCTTTGCCACAAATGTCTTCTACTGGTGAGATCGCAGACATAGTTTGGAGATGAAGTTCACCTTTCTTAAAAAAATGTGAGAGAGGAGGAAGAGAACCTCCAAGATTGAGAGTAAGTCCTGGACTGGGCGGGGTAGAGGGGGGATTGGGTGGAGTGGGAGAGAAGAGTTAGGAAATCCTCTATCTCCTCCCATATCTCCCAGTTAACCCCCTCGTCTCCAGGTTCTTGCTTTAGTTTTGCCTATTCCATCCTGTTTGAATGAATTTTCCCATCACCCAAAATACTTTGTCAGTCCCCTCTCAACCTGATAAAAATTCTACCAGTCATGCAAATCCTGCTCAAAGGCTTGACCATCCTTTACTCTGAAGCATTTCTTGCTTAGGTCCCCTTAGCCCCTCACTCCTCTTTCATGGAGTCAACCATATAGTTTGTACTTGACATTAAGTTATGCTCACTGGAATCCTTATTGCAACATAGTGTTTTTTTCTTTTTCTTTTCTTTTTATGTATATCTTTCTTTCTAAATGGCATTTCCTTATAGATTGGGATTTGTGGTCTGGATCATGCCTGTCCCTGAGAAGGATCTCCAATTTTACTTGCCAAATGGATGGAAGGCTGTGGAACCCACTCGTCTCTATCCTATCTTTTCTGGGGTGGGAGAAGGGGAGAGGGGACTATGAGGGGGAAAGCACCCCTTTCTTAGTCCTTCAAGCTCCAAAAAGAAATGAGCTCAAAGGTACCAGCCATGCTTCCAAATTCCATTGGGACATCATAGTCACGGGTCATATACCCCAAGAAGCCATTGTGGCTTCACCAAGCCCAGCCTGGGTAGGATCTCTGGAAGTACACTGCACCCCAATCTCCCACAGATCCTATGCCACAGATGGCCTCCCAAGTAGAGCTCTCAGCTCATTTGGGGAGCACTTTTCTTCCCTAAGGGATGAAGCGGTGGGCTTGTGATGGGCTCTGGGAAGGAGGATGCTAGGACCTGGAGTTAGGCAGAGGGAGGGGCAGGGAAAGACATCCTTCACACACCCTTGGGCCCCAAAACTCATGTCCAGACCACACAGTGCTAGGAGGAGGACCACTCATCTTAACATAACACACTCAAGGCCCTACTTGAGCAGAAAGCAAGGCCCAAGATAGGAAATCCAGAGGGCTGAGATGAGCTCCAAGGGAGAGGTGAAACCTTTATGGACCTGGGCTAAGCATGTGGGACTTTGGGTAGTGGCTTTCTCTTGTACTTCCTCATTCTAGAGTCCCCACGCTGCAGGTACCTGGAGAATCCACCAGACACTCCATTTCTTCTTTTCCTTTCTCAATTAGGAACCCCCTGCCAAACACCACAATGTATCTTTCCGTACCCTAGGAAGCTTGTCCTACCACTTGGCCCTCCTGAGGGTCCTTTGTCCTTCTCCCCCTTGATACCAGCCACCTTGATGGTATTTCTATTCAGAGATTGATGAGAAACTTACATATTAACTTTGAATTAAATCTGATCACAAGTAAGACCTATATTTGTACAGTAATATAGCTGGAATTTTAGGGTTGGAATTCATTTCCAAGTAAGTAAGCCAAAGGGAATCCAGGAATTTCTTTGGCACCACTTTTTGGTACCACATTTCTTTGGTCCCCACAGGAGACCTCCAGTCTATGCTGAGACTTTCGTAGTGACAGGAAGCTCAGCACCTTACAAGGCTGCCCACTCTGCTGTAAAATAATCCCAAATCACTAGAAATGTCTTTCTTCTTTTGAACACACAACCCATTTTTGGTTGTGTGTGTGTGTGCGCGCACACACACACACCAGCCCACAGAGGAGAAATTTTTTCTAGGGAAAAGTTTTGTGATTGTTTTTATGCAAAGTGCTCCATACCCTTCTTGTCTTCAACCTGCCTGAGTTAGTGGTCTAAATGCAGCATCATATAGTGTTTATTATGCAGATATTCCTCAACCTCTGGGGCTGAGGGTGGGGGGAGGCTACAGCTTGAAGACGGTTAGACTTGCAGGGGGAAATGGAGGAAGGCAGAAGAGCCTGGTCTGGTATGAAAACTTGGAGTTGGTGAAGGAAAGAAGGAAATCTAGAGATTTTCCATTCATAAAATTCTCCAGAGAAAGGGCTTTCCTTACTAGCAACCTTGGATAAGTGACTTAATCATTTGGAGCCTCAGTATCTTCATCTGGAAAGTGGGAATAATATTAGTACCCATCTCCTAGGCTGGTTGTGGGTATTAAGTGAGACACATATGAAGTTGTGCCTGGCACACAGTAAGTGCCCAATGTAATAAAGCAATGATATCTTACAAATAAATTACTATGCTCTTTTCTGAGCCCCAATTCTCCTTCCCACTTCAAAATCTGGGCTCCCTTTCCGCATCTGTTTAACAAATCTATTCCTCCCACTTGTGCGGTTTTGCTCCCTATTGCAGACAGCAGCCGTCACTGGGTGGAGCAGGGCAGAGGCTCTGCTGTCCATTACTCAGGGTTTCCAAGGCCATGGCAGGGACTCCCTCCCACCACCACGACGCTTCCCAGTCAGCTCCCAGCTCCTGGGGACAGGAAGTGTGTATGTTTTGAGAGGGACAGAGTCTCCCCCAGTTATCGTGGCCTTAGCCAATGTCCCAGAAACAGACCCTGGGGTTCTCTGTGCTGGCCACACTGAGCACCTGCACCAGCCTCCTCCTCTAAGCCCTGCAGGGGTCCCGATGGCTGGGCTGTCGCGCAGTCTGCCTGCTAGCCTAGGCTCTAGCATAAGCTTGCTGTGTGACCTTGGGTAAGTCCCTTCCCCTCTTTAGGCCTCAGTTAGCTCCTGTGATTTTTTTTTTTAAAGAAGAAAAGAATTACAATTCTGTGATTTGATGATGTAAGTTATTGAGATGAGAAAAGGGAAGGGAGAGTTAAAGACTCCAGGGATTTTGCCCATTATAGTCGGAGGACTGGTCATAAAGGCAAAGCGATTGGAGTGGGGTGGGGGGCTATCTGCATAACTCTCCCCAACTACCCAGGTCACCGCAAGAATGGAGACCCAGTTTGACTAGCTCCCGAACTCGGAGAACAAATTCCTCTGCTTTTCTTCTCTGGTTTCAGCTCCATCTCTTCCAGGGGCTTTAACCCTGTTTACAGAAATGGGAATTTGCATGATGAAAATAACCCCAGCCGGACTGCGATTTTACTGCGTTTGGCATTGGGCTCGGAAAAAGCGGCTGCATAGCCAATTACTGGAATTTTTAAACACAAATAATATTTTACGGGATCAGTGGGCTGGCGCGGGGCCGCCGCACCCGGCGCGGCTCCTCCGCCCACAAACAAGCTCCGATTGTACCGCTGGCGAGCGCGCCAGCCCTAGGCTGGGAGGAGCAGTGGGGGTACAGAGGACGGGCAGGGGTCCCGGCGCCGGCAGGTGCAGCGCGGGGCTCGACTGCCTGGGTGCCCCGCCAGCAGGGAGCGTCGGCGAGGCCCAGTCCAGGGTGAGGTGCGGCTGGGCGCCCCGGCTCACCTGCAGCGCCGCGCCTGGAAGCGTTTAGGGCGAGAGGGCGCGCCCAGCGCTAGCCCCCCCGCCCGGCGGCCGCCCGCTGGTCCTGGCCAGCGCCCCGCGCCCTTGGCACGACCGTGGCCGCCGCGCCGCCTCCGGAAGGCCGGCTTCCCGGAACGGCCCGAGGGCGGCAGGGAATCTGCGCCGAGGCCCTGGAGCCACCCCTCGCCTTCCCTGAGTCCCGCCCGAGACGCGCTGGCGCGCTGGAGGCCGACTCTGGGGCCTCGAGCTGCGCCCAAGAGGCCAATGCAGGTTGAGGGGCACAGCCAGGAGTACGGGGACATCTCCCCTGTCCTGCCAGGGTATCCATTCCCGCGCGCCCCGAGACCGCCGGGCCTGGCTAGGGACCCGGGAGGCTGGCCATCCTGACAGCCGCGCACACCCCTGCCTGAGTCTTGTCTTCTGCGCTCCGCCTGCCTCCCCCTGCTAGCGCCCAGCCCCAGCCCCAGCACGCACAGGGTTAAGCAGGAGCAGGTGTGCAGCCAGATGCCGCTGACCACCCCCCTCCCCCAGCCCAGTCGGCCTCCTCCTCCTCCGCCCACCCGCTCAGAACCTAACAGTCCCAAATAAAAGTGCTATTGTTGCCTCTCCCCACCCCCGTCGCTGCCCCGCCACCTGGAGCGGAGCCCGGTCCCCTCTTCACCTGCCCCGCGGCCGGCCTGGGGGAGGGGAAGTGGGGCCTCCCAGCAGGGACTTCCGCTCTCCCTGGCCCCCAGTTTCCCCTCCTCCAGTGTCCCCAGCACTGACCCCTGGTTCATGGCTTGGGGGTGGGGGACTCCTTCCTGGCCTGAGAGCTGGATTCTGGCCCCTCCTCGCCCCTCCCTCTAACCCCCCATCCTCACTGGCTAGACACGAGGCGGGTGTACAAAGCTGGGAGAACAGTAGGCCCTGTGCATGGGGCCCAGGACTGTGCCGGGTTCACTGGGGCTCGACAACTGGCAGCTGGTATTGAAAAAATATATATTTGTCCTTCAACAAGACAAAGAAGGCGGGATAAGGGTGATGACTCCTTTTTTTTTTACAGACCAAGAAACGGAGGCTCAGAGAGGTGACGGATGTGTTTAGCACAAAGTCACAAGGCTGATAAACCTTGGGGCTTCGTACAGAACTCAAGTTTTGTCAACTCCCTTGGCACCACGGGGCCTCGGGTGTTTATTTGATGGACAAAGAGTGGGGGCCCCAGAGACTGGTAGCTTGGCACCACCCTGGCTCTCTCTAGGACTTTGGACAACCTCCCCCTGGTTTCCTCATTCGTAAATCGATGGGGGTGGGCTAGCTCGACTCCTGGATTCTCATGGAATCCAAGAGGCTGGCTGACCCCCAAGGTCTCAAGTCCCGGGGCAGGACCCCAGGAGTGAGCGAAGCAGCCGCGGCCTGTTCAGAGGGAAGAAAAGGTTTTCCCTTTCGCTCCCCATCTCTGCCTGCCTTCTCCCGCCCTGCCTCCATCCCTCGCAGCCGGCCCCTGGGAGGCTGAACTGCGAGGTTAAATAAATATCTGACGGTGGCTCAAGGAAACGAGTCAAGACCGTTGCCGAGAGAAGAAACCCAGACCTCAGAGAAGATCCGCCCCGGAGCCAGCAGCCCCTCTCCGCCCCAGATGCGTGCAGAGTCCTGGCCCCTTGGGCCTCTCTCAGGCTCCCCAAGATAGCCAGACCCTTGCAGGCGCAGCCCCTCTCCCCGGACCTCTCCCACACTGTCGTGGAGCTGGCTGGGGCTGGGGGCGTGCGCGCAGTTACCGTATTTCTTCTCCGTGTACCCTAGGCTTGAGCGCAGGTATTTATCTTCTGCAGCCCACGGAAAAGTCCTTTCCGTCCTGTGGAAAGAGCTCTACTGGGAGTCAGGAGACTTGAGATTTTGTTTTTGTTCTCTTAGCTCTACCTTAATCTCTGTCCTGACCTGCAGACCTATAAATCCTGTTTTCTATTTCCACCTGAAAGCCTAGCAGGCATCTCAAACTCAACATGTACAACTTCGAAATTTTGATCTTTCCCCCCAGATCTGCTCCTTTCAGTCTTCTCCATCTCAGAAAAGGGCAACTTTACCTTTCCAGTTGCTCGGGAAGGAAATCTTGGAGTTATTCTCAAGTTTTTTTTTTTTTCTATCGCCTTTAGCCAAATGCCTTAGCAAATCTTGTTTCTTTTGCCTTGAAAATATGTCCAGAATCTGCTACTCTTCCCCACTGTTCCAAGCCACCATCTTCTCTTGCTTGGAATATTGTGATACCTCCTAACTTGTCCCTCTGCATGCCTTGTCCCATCAGTCTGTTCTCAACAGAGCAGCAGGATTATCTTTTTAAACTAAAGTTAGAGCATGTCCCTTAAAATCTAATGACTGCACATCTCACCCAGAGAAAAAGGTCCTCACAAGACACTGGATGACCTGATCACCTTTCTGCCCTACCCTCCCTCTACTCCCGTCTCACTGTTCACAAGGCGGCACAGCACACTTCTGCCTCGAGCCCTTTGCATCTGCTATTATTCCCTCTGCTTGGAATAATCTTTTGCTAGATTCCTACAATACTGCCTTCTCTCACTCTGCTAAGCCTTTCTCTGACCTCCTCCACACCTCAGTACACACAGCCTCCTCATCTTCCTTCCCCTGCTTTACTTTTCTCGGTAGCATTTATCACCATGGGACATGCTGCATATTTACCTGTTAATTTGTTTGTCTATCACCTCCCACCAGATTGTAGATGCTATGAAGGCAGAGGCTTTAAAAAAAGTCTCAGTCCTAGAACAAGACTTCCCACATAGTGGGCACTCAGTAAATATTTGTTGAATGAATGAGTAAATGAAGGAATAAACTAGTCACCTTCCCTTCCTGAGCCCTACTTTCCTTACCTGTGCAAGTGAGTTGGATCCAATAAAAGTCCCCCTTAACTTTGAGAGTTCCATGGTTCCTCCTAAACCTTACCTGCTAAACATCCTGTCCTAGGCTTTCTACAACTCACCTGATGGGGTGGGGAGAGTAAGGGCTGGGCATAATAGGCCAGGTTTTGTGGGAGGGGAGACCCGAGGCTGGACTTGCTTGGAGAAGGAACTGAAGGAGCTGCTCACTTCTTTTCGCTCCAATGGACCACTCTCTCTCTGACCAGAAGGCCTTTGGTTACCTGGAGAAGCCAAGCCAGGAGGATGCCAGCTGTATATCCCCAAGAGGTGTGGAGGGCTTGTGGTTCAGAGGGTGGAAGGTGGCCTGAGGAGGGTTCTGAAGTATCTCCAGAAATATGGAATTGTCACCTTTCCTGATACTTGAGGGATCAGGAGAGGTAAGAGGGGAGGGGATTGCTAATCAGTCATTGATTTGTTCAGGCTGCATATGCTTAAAATTTCTTTCCACTAAGGTCCCCAGGGCAGAGGCACAGCAACTTCTAATGCTGTAGAGGGGAGAACCTGAGATGAATCTTTGATGGCTGACCAGAGGTTTTGATAGGCACTGGGAGTCATGATGAATAACACTCAATTCCCACTCTGGAGGAGCTCAGACTGGGATCTTATAAGTTTAAAACAATGATCGATGTGCTATAACCAGGCAATTTATTTGGGAGCATACAGGGGAATGATCCCAACTTTGCCATTGTGAGAGGGGATGTCAAAAGAAGCCTCCTGGAGGAGGTGACACACCTGAGCAAGACTCCAAAGACAAAGGAGGGTAGGGCTCTTGGCAAAGGCATGACTGCAGTGCCAGTACTTTCTAATCATGGAAGTAACATGGTAAGAGGTAAACTTTGTGATTCTGGAGGGTGAGAGTAGAACCAAGGTATCAGTTAGCTCTGTGTCTGTGCTGACCAGTGCAAGGCAGAGAAGACTAACCCAGGGAGGTTACATCCTAGTCCAGAGGGCCCCCTCATTCTTTCAATAAGCACCCCTGAGGGTCCCTCATATGCCCAGCCTGGGCCAAGGCTCTGAAGAATGCAGGGACATGCAAAGTGAGACATGGGCCACTGGTCAGGAGACTTGGGCCATTAGCAGCTCTGGTCCTGGTTGGCAGTGTGACCCTGGGTGAACCTGGAGCCTCTCTGAGCCTCAGTTTTCCTAACTATAGAGGAGATAGATTCCACCTTCTTTGTATGACTCATGGGTTAGATTGAGGGTCAAATGAGATAACCCCACCATATGCACTTAAAAGTGTATGACAGAGGGACAAGAAATAAAGCAAGGTTTCAGTCCTTCAAGAGCTTAGAGTATGGTCTTTGTAGCTTAGAGCCCTGGGCTTAGCCTTCCCTTCTATTTTAATATGAATCTTGGGATCCCTTGGGATTGGCAAACACCCTCCCTAGCCTTGCACTTAACTTGTGTTGGCTTCCTTCCTGACTCAAGCGGTCCAAATGAAGGCTCCCCCTTGTGGCACTTCCCGGAACAACAGGTCTCCAAGCAAGAAGAGATGGAGGGGAAATTGACTACAAAAAGGTAGCAGGAAGAGGCCAGAAGAGGAAGAATCTAAATACGTGGGAACTGATCAGGGTAAACCTGGGAAGAAAGTAAATCCTAATACAGAATGTTAGACTAGAAGGTGCCTGGAACCTCCTCCCACACCCCATTTTACAGATGAGGAAACTGAGGTTCAGAGAAGGAAGTTAGAGGCAGGATCATGACTCAGGTGTCCATGCACTCCTAAGCTGGTGCTCATTCCATTATACTAAGCATCATATACATTTATACAATTCAGTAGACAAACAATATAGATTACAAACTTCCTCTACATCTGGTAGCATCCCCCTGAGGGGGACAGCAGTCTCTTCCAGGGCAAAGATTCCCAAATGTCAAAGACTCTGCATCCAGAGTGGCTGGTATAACCTCAGAGCTAACTAAGCTATGTTTCTGGACCCAGAGATCACAGGTAGACAATTCACAAGGATTTTCTCTTTTTTCTGTGGTACGAGTGCAGGGATGAGGAAGGGGACACAATGAAATCCAACTAAATGACCAACTCAGCGAGAGGTGTGTGCATTTTATTTATTTGTTTGTTTGTTTGTTTATTTATTTATGTGACATTGGTTAATAAAATCCAATAAGTTTCAGCTGTATACTTTAACTGTAAGGCATATATATATTTATACTGTGTATTCACCTCCCATAGTTAGATTTCTTTCTGTCACCACATATTTGACCTCTTTTACCCCATCTACTTTCCCCCTCCCCCCACCCTGGAATGCCTTATTCAAAGTTTTTTTTGACCTACATTTTCTAATTTAGTCCTTGTTGCTATTATTAGCCCACTTTAGAGAAGAGAACAATGAGTCACCGAAGGACCAAGCAACTTGCCGGGGTCAAGAAGAACATTAAGGAAGGAGTGTATACAGGAGACACTGATAGATGCCATTATGTGCCCTGAGACTGTCTTGTTTTTATGTAACTGATTTTAGGAGGAGCTCTTCCCAACCTGTGACCTCTTCCTATAACTGGAGAGCGTTCTCTTGCCTTCCTGGGGTCCTGGCAGCCTGGAAACCTTGGGCTCTGATTTTAAGGTAAGGGGTGAGATGGCAGTTGGGCACAAGAAGGCAGCTGAGGAAGAGGGGCTGCTTGCCTGCACTGGGCTTTCAGCCTCCTCACTGACTGGCAGAGGGGAGGCCTGGATTTCTGCTCAGCCTAGGGATTGGGAAGCAGAGGGGTGCTCCAGGGCCACTGTGCAAATGTACTGTTGCTGTCTGGGAGCTGGGAGAGCACCCTGTTGCCCTGGCCCATTGCTACATCAGCAGAGTGCTCAGTAAATGGAGGGAACCCTGGGACCCGGAGTGGAGCACACTGTGTTCTGGGTTCGAGTGCTGTATGACCCCGTGGGAACGCAGGCTCTACAGCCAAGCTTCCTGGGTTCACGTCCCAATTTCTCCACTTAATAGATCTGTGGCCTTGACTTTGCCTCTCTGAGCTTCAGTTTTCTTATCAGTAAAATGGGGGTATAATAACACCTATTCAAAGATTGCTGGAAGCATTCAATTAATGAACCATGTAAGGTACTTAGGAAAATGCCTGGCACATACTAAATGTTCAATAAACATAATCTATCATTAGGAAAAACCCATCTGAGTTACAAGATCATCATTGCAGAGTGGAAAGCATTGGGTTAGATTAGTGATTTCCATTTGTGGGAGCTGCAGCTTTTAGGGGGAAGGTTATTATTATTATTTTTTTAGGCGGAGCGAAACTACGGAAAGTAAAACTTGGTAAAACATTTAGTGGTGTGGCTTGCAGCAGATTCAAATGTTTCCCTGTGGGGCATGAACTTACAGTGCTGATTCACAGGACGCCTAAGATCCCTGGATTCCAACTATTCTGTGGCTCTGGGGTTATCTTCTTAGTCTGGAGGTACGAAGTCCAAGGAAATATCAGACAGGATAACTGGGAATCCCAAGCCCAAACCTGGCGGCTTAAGTCTTGGTGCCTCAATGGCACCTTGGGGTGGGTCTCAAGGTCCCTGGATTGTCCTGCATCCGGACTGTCCCTGGGGAGTGGATTTGGGTGGAGAATGAAGGAGAGGCCTTCGTGGGCGAAGGGCAGGCAGGGAAAGCTCCTTGCCCATCATGTTTACTGAACTGCACTGAATTATGACTAAATGCCAAGCTCTGGCTTCAGGCAATTGCCTAAATCATTTAGGGGTTGACAGAGGAGGAAGGGAGGGCACATGGGGAGCTTGGGGGAGAATGTTCTTGTAATTCTTCAGTCTGAGGTACATTAAGGAGCCATAAGCCATGTCGAGAGCTTGAATTACATTAGAGAGATTATCCTGTTACAGTTCATAATCCTGGATAATATACAGTCTTGGAGCACACCTGCCCATGATAAATCTCACCCTGTAATGGCCTGACCCTGGGGACCTAGGGAAGCTGGGGCAGCTGGCAGAGGCTATCGGCATGGAAGCAGCCTCAGCAGAGGCACCTGTGAGTCCTTCTGACTCATCTTCACGCCCTCGTACCCCTGCCTGAGCCTGGAGGGAGTGGATATAGCTGGGAGCTTCAAACTTCTCCATCTCCATTCAAGGTATGTGGCTCCCCACCCCATAAGCTCACCTTCTGCTCTGGTGGGACAGACCCTTTGCATTTCTGTCTCCAGGCTCTCCTCTTCCTGAATGCTTTCCCCTGAATCTCTCCAAATCCAGCTGGCATTTCACGGTCTGTGAAGGCCTCTTTGAGAATACACATTGACATCCCCCTTAGCTCCAGCTCAAGTCACTGACCCTCCCTTGTGAATGGGTGTGTCACCTGCCACCTCTGGTGCTGGCAAGCCTCTTCTGAGCACCTGTCTCTCCAGCTAGACTGCAAGTACAATGAGATCAGGAATCATGACTACTGCCAGAGCCCTTAGCACGGAGAACTTAAGTAACTCGCCCAAGGTCATGCAACTAGTTAATGGC
This sequence comes from Eidolon dupreanum, assembly GCA_028627145.1. Taxonomy (NCBI): domain Eukaryota; kingdom Metazoa; phylum Chordata; class Mammalia; order Chiroptera; family Pteropodidae; genus Eidolon; species Eidolon dupreanum. The sequence continues at coordinate 91,145,130 of CM053502.1, read as the reverse complement.
AGAATCAGGATCCAAACCGCAGCCACCTGGCCTGTGCTTTTGACCAGTAGGGAAAACTGTCTCTCTGACTTGTCCTGTTTCACTCAGGGGCCTGACCTCACTTTCCATGAACTGCAAATCCTTACTAGATTCTATTTGCCTTATATTGAGGATCTTTACAAGCCAAAGGAATGACCCTCTCCTGGTAGATCATAGGGTGGGATGGCACCTGAGCCCTTCAGATTCATCTTCAGTCTTTTCAAATGGCCCACTCAACTGCGTGACCTCATTAATATCACCATTAGCTTGGCAACCCTGTCCCAGACCTAACACCTGTCCCCTCTGTAGACCACTGCTCAGTCCCCAGCTCCTGGCAGGCCTGGAAGTATCTGGGTACCTGCCACATGTCCCTCTTCTCTCTGTATGACATCCCAAGCCCCAGCAGTCTCAGATTCTGCTCTATCCTCCCACCTCCCATCTCCAAACACATATTCAATGTGTACCTCTACCTAGGGGTGCCTTTCTGGGCCTCCTAGGGTTAGCCATGCTGCTGGGACTTCAGCTGATGCAAGTCACTCTGGGTGTCCTAAAAAGAAGTCACAGCTACCATGTTGGAATGCTCACTAAGTGCCAAGCACTGAGTTACGCTTTTCACCTGCATTGTCTCATTTACCTCATGCCAAGCCTATGAGATAGCTACTACAGATGAGAAGGTTGAAGCTTAAAGCAATTAAAAACAGTGTCACAGGTCAAGACCCAGTAAAGGGCAGAGCTGGAATTTAATGCCTCTAGTCCCAGAGCATGTGCACTTAACCCTCGATGCTACACTGTGATCCCAGGTACTCAGGCTGCCTCCCCAGCTCGATCCCCACCAGGCCTATCCTTCTCCATCTCTTCTCATCCCTGTAGCTGTCTCTAGCACCTTCCTCCCTGCCTTTCTCTTTCCAAATTCCAGATCTCCCCTGTGTTCCAAGTCACTTAGTGCTTCGCAGATTCACTCCCTCTCTCTGTACCTCCACATCATTCATCCAGAGATGAGAACCACAGCAGTTTGATTGTCTACCCATCCATTCATTCCCATCCTTCATTCATGGAATCCTGGAATGTCAGGGCTAGAAGGGGCCTTAGAGATTATCTGGTCGAGTGGTTTTTAAACCAGAACACATTTTTCAAAGAAAAGCTTCTGTGGAAATTCCATAGAGAAAACCAGATCAATGAGCAGATCAAAGAGCGTGGGGTAGGGAGAGATCATGGGTGATGTCCAGAGTTCTGCCTTCCTACCGCCCCCCAACTGTGAACCCCTGCTCTGTACCCCCAAAGTACAGTTGGTGGGGGCTGTGTCTGGACACCTAGTCCAAAAGAACTTGCCTTCAGTCACTAACTGAGGGTTTACTATTTGCAGCAAGTCATTCTCCCCACGCTCTGAGTCACACAGATCTGGGCTCTAACCTCAGCCCCCACTTTCCACTCACAAAGCTACGTGACCTGGGGCAAGTAAGTCATGCAAACTTTATAGCCCTTTATCTATTTCTTCCTTTGAAAATGGGAATAATAACAGGACCTACCTGTCGCTGTGCAATAAACCACCCCAAAACATAGTGGCTTCAAACAACTGTTACTAGCTGTCTAGTGAATGAGTTGGGTGGGCTCAGCTTAATGGTTCTGCTGCTGGTTCCTCTTGTGGTTGCAGTCGATGGAGGCTGGGGCTGAAGTCACCCGAAGGACCAATCCAGACATTGGGATGACAAGGCCTCTTGTTCTGTGTGGACCCTCAGGACCTCTCCTGTCCACAGGATCTCTCCAGCTGGATAACCAGACTTCTTACACAGCAGCTCAGAGCTCCCAGAAGCGCAAAAGTGGAAGCCTCCGGGGCTTCCTTCTTAAGACTTAGGCCCAGAAGTAGCACAGCCTAACTTGTGCCACATGCTGTTGGTTAAATTCAAGGGAAAGAGAAATAAACATCACTCTTTAGTGGGGTAATGACAAAGAATTTGCAGTCGTCTTTAACCTACCACAGTCTGTGTGACCTTGAGCAAGAACATTATTTTATTTAACCTTTCTAATTTTTCATCTGTGTTCTCCTCTGTGAAGAATAAATACATCAATCCAAGGAAAGTACTTAGAACAGTGCCTGGCACATAGTAAACACTCACTATATGTTAGCCGGTGCTATTTTTCTTTCTACCCTGTATGGCTAACACTGTGCTGGGTAACTGGTGTGTGTGTGTGTGTGTGTGTGTGTGTGTGTGGTGTGTGGCGGGGGGTGGCTACAAGAGTAGTAGCAAAAACAGTTTATACTCCTGATAATAAATAATCTAGTTCATGAGATAAAATTAACACATGCAGAGATCAAAGTACTAATTCAAGGCATTGTGTAATTAAGGAGCCCCTGAGAGGTGCAGATAACATATCTGAGGAAGTTGGAGGACAAAGAGATTGGACGTGGGGGCTGGGTGGCCAGTGAAGTCTTAAAGAAGGGAGGGAATGCCCTCTGAGGGGCCGGGCAGTCTGATGGCTCAGCACAGACTCTGAGCTAAACTCCCTGTTTTCAAATCGTTGCTCTGCCACTTTATGGATGTGCCTTTGTGACCTTGCAAGATGATTAGCTTCTCTTTGCCTCAGTTTCCTCTCTGTAACATGTGTCTATCTCATTAGGCTCAAGTGAAGAGAAGATGACTTATTTCCTATAAACGGCCACCGTGTTTGACATGTGATAAGTCCTCAACAGGTTGTGTTAACCTTATCATCCCCAAAGAGAGGAGACTCTGGCTAGGTGGCGAGGAGGGACAGCCATCTCCAGGAGGATGAAGCAGTGACTGCATGTGAAAAGCAGGAAGACGTGTGCGCATCATTCTCAGGGACAGAGAGAGAGCGCGTGACTTAGCACAGGCAGAGAGGCGGAGAGGAGTGCAAGGGGCCAGCTGTGGGAGCCTTCGAGCCTAGCTAGACTAGTTTAGATTTGATCTTAAAGGTTTCTAACAAGGGAGGGATGCTATCTGGCTGTTACTTTGAAAGACACCCCTGGAAATGGTGTAGAGGTGGATTAAAGACAGAGTGATGGCTGAGGAGACCACTGCCACAATTCAGGCACGAAATGAACATGTCCTGCATGGAGCCAGAGAAGGGTAGGGACTGGCCGCCTGGCGAGGGAATTACTGCAGCTCTGGGGGAACCCCCTGATTCCCGCTCATTCTGTCCACTGTGCCTGGCTGCTGGCTTCTGCCCAGCTTTCTCCCTTCTGGGCCAGCCCTGAGGTTGATTCAGGGAGGGAGAAACACAGGGCCAATCCACTCCCAGAGAATGGACTGGACCCTATCTGGTCTCACAGAGTGGAACTGGACCAAAAGGAGCAATTCTGAGAGGGGACTGAGGCCCAAACCAGGCCTGCAGGCCCAGAGTGAGAGGCTGTGAGCAGGAGCCCAGCACTGCTCTGTGTGTGTGTGTGTGTGTGTGTGTGTGTGTGGGCGCGCCTGTGTGTAAAATAGTGTATGTATGTGAGAGATAGAGGTTGTGTGTGGGAGGGAGACTGTGTATTTGTTGTTCATGTGTGTAAGAAAGATTGTGTATGAGAGTGTATTTGTTGTGTGTGTGTGTGTGTGAGAGAGAGAGAGAGACTGTTAGTATGTGACACAGAGGGAAGAGAGAGGACCATATGTCTATTTTCTTTGAGAAACAGATGTCTCCTCGAGTGGGTGAGTCAGTAAGAGAGAAGGGAAATGAGGTTAGAGAATCAGTTCCATATTAGCAAATAAATTGTTCCACGTACAGAGCTCCTGCATGTGTCAATATTTCTGATTTTTCAGATCTTTTCCTTTTTTCTTCCCCTCTATATCTTTTCCCCCATTGTTTTTTCTTTCTCTCTCCCTCAAGCTTGCCCACAACACACAGCCATGGGCCCTACGTTCCATCCTCCCTGCGGTCAGTAGAGGGGAGAGGTCAGGCCAGCTCCTGATGGCGAGGAGCCCAATGCTCCCTTCTTTAGTGAAGGCCTCTTCTGTGTTCAGACCTGACCAGGAGTGGGGTGGGGGAACAGACCAGGTAACTCTCTCCATCTTACCTCAGCCAAAACTTGCCTTCCCTCTGCCCTTCCTCTAACAAACACTGAATGAGCATAAATGATGCACCAGGCACCGGTCCAGGCTCAGGGCAAGCTGATTTTGGAACTCTCCTGGCCCAGCACACTTGCTCTGGGAAAATGGGATAGGGAGGTGGCATCCTTTGCTTCAGATGGAGGCATAAAGTACAGGAACAGAAATCTCCCTCAGTGCTCCTCTCTAGTTTGCCATGTGCTTTCTGTTTTTGTCTCTGCTCTGCTATCCCCCTTTCTGGTGAGGAAAGCAGAGAAATTGGAGTCAGAGAGCCCTGGGTTCAAATCTCAGCTCTTCTTCTTTCAAGCTGTGGCATTTGCAGCAAGGGGTGGCACCTCTGACTTCTGTTCCATTAATTGCTGGGTTGTTGGGGAGAATTCAAGGAGAAAACGAACCTAGGTGCTTAACAAAGGCATTTTATCTCTCTCTTTTCTTTTTCCTTCTCCCTTTTGTTTCATTTATTTAAGAAACATTTACGGAGCCTTTGAGATACCAGACTGTGGGAGAAAGAAAGGGACAGGAGTCTAGTCTTTGTGTTTCAGGAAACAAGATTTCAGCCAGAGCCTCGCAGCCTCACGCTTGGCCTCTGCCTTCATCATGTCCCACCTTTATCCCTTAGGAAGTGGGGCGCACTGAAGGTTTCTGAGCAGGGGAGTGACACCATCTATTACACCTGTGCTTTAGGACATGGATCCGGTAGTATGCTGGGGACCAGGAAGTGGGGGAGCAAAACCGGACACTGCAAAACCTCTCCTGTCCCTTTTTTTCTCTGTCTCCCCTTCTCCCTCCCTGTGACACTCTTCTTTCTCCTTCTTGCTCTCTCTTCTCCTCCTCTTCCTCCATTCCTCTCTCCCCTTCGGCTCCCCCTGCGGCTTGCCAGCTGCCAGCAGATGACATCTCCTTTCATGTTTGGGGCTGAGCACGGCTTTGAATGTTCGTTTGATTCCGTTAAGATAATAGCTGGTTCACTGTCAGATGCAGACTGATCAGTTAAAACCTTAATCACTGCCTGTCTCCTCACACGCACTTATTTTTTAAGAGATTAATCCCCTCAGCCCTGCTCCAGCTCACACTGGCTTGGAAAAAATAAGGCAAGGTTTGTGCTGTTCTTGTTGTTATTGTTATTATCGTCATCCTCATTACTCTGCATATTAACTCCTTCCCTCTGTTTTTTCAACTATTCCTTTCTTTTGGGTTTCCAATTCCAGTGTTCCTCTAGCTCACTTGCTTCTCTCTCTCTCTCTCTCTCTCTCTCTCTCTCTCTCTCTCTCTCTCTCTCTCTCTCACACACACACACACACACACACACACACACACACTGGACCATGGCTCTCCGGATATAGTGTGAGCACAATATCTTCATACATGACCTCCCAGCCTCCGCCTGGGCATGGTACACACAGGGCAGGGAAGGAATACCATCTAGGCAAATGCAGACCAGGGCAGCTGGAGGGCACAGCTCTGTGCCATGGGCACAACCTGATCTTTGGAGCCAGAAAGACCCACCTCACTCCTCCCTTGGATATTCACTTGCTCTGTGACCTCAGAGGAGCCTCAGTTCCCTCATCTGCAAAGTAGGGATGAGAAGAGTCACTTCAGGAAGGCTGTGAACACTGAATACCAGAATGCATGCAGGGTACCCATCGTTGGGCCTGGAGCAGAGCAGGGGCGCAGTGTAATTCCCTTTCCTCATTCTCACCTCCCAGGTTCTATGGAAAGACCCTTCCCAGAGGTTGCCCAGTCCCTTCTTGAAGATGATGTGTCCTCTTCAGGCCATTCTGCAGACGTTCCTCACTTGATTATATGTCTCAACAGACAAACCTTATCCCAGATCAGGCAAGGAGATTCTGCTTGACACTGACCTGTGATGGGAACTAATATTTAGAACTGAAGCTAGAATTTTACAGAGGAAAGAAACTCAGAGATCATCTAGTCCAACTCCTCAGTGTACGTGAAGAGACTAAGGCTCAGACTTGCCCCAGGTCTCATAGCTCACTATAACAGGGTTGGAACTAGAATTCAGTTCTAGCTGTGCATGCATCAGCCATCCAACCAGCATCTACTTAGCACACATCATGGGCTCAGCCCTAGGCTGTTAGAGAGAACCAGGCAGTGTCACACTGGATGGTATACAGGGTGGCTTAGACCCCTTCCTGCTCTGGCTGGTGCTTAGCCCCAGGCAGGATTTCTGGAAGGGGTGGCAGGGGTAGGATTTAGGATAGCAGGACTCTTAGGCTGGAAGATGAGGGCCACTGGTGACCCCAGCCCAGTTCCAGTATGGTTCTGTGCTTAGTGAGATGATCATGTGGTCAGGGGCTGTCTGTACATTCATTTCCTCGGAGGTCATGAAACAAAGCGCAGAATGGTGTTTGCAGTGCGAGATTTATGCCAGGTAAAAGGAGGAACTTTCTGACCCTGAGGCATGGGAACAGGCTACCAGAGAAGCATGGCATCACCATCGTTGGCACCATCCTTTCCTTTCTTCACTGCAAGGTGTTAAGAGCTTGGACTCTAGAGCCAGATTGCCTGGGTTTGAATCGCTTGCTAGCTGGATACCTTGAATGAGTCATTTAACCTTTCTGGGACTCAGTTTCCTCCACCAAAATGGGAATAATGATAGTACCTTAGCACTTAATGCTTGGCATATAGTAAGTACCACATATGGGTTAGTCATGACTATTCAGTCAAAATGTTTTGGACATCTAAACGTACCAGGCCCTGTACAGACTCTAAGGATAGAGAGATGAGCAAGACATGATCTCTGCTGCCAGGATGAACATGGCCTAGTGGGGAGGCAGGCAAATAAATCTGTTCATATGGGGGACACCTAGCCCAGCTTCAAGGATGAGGGGGCAGTCTTTTGGAAGAAATCGCTATGAGCTCCTTGAGGGTGGGGCTTTGTTTTGCTCACTGCTGTAACTCCAATGCCTAGAATGGGGCCTGGTGAAGAGTAGCTGTCGATCTTTGTTGAATGAACACATGAAGAGCCAGCTGAGCTAAGTCCTAAAGGAGAAACAGATGACAAAGTTCCTCTCCTTGGGTCTGTCTTCTCACATGCGAAATGAGGGCTCGAACTGGAGTCCAGGGACACTTCTGGCTATTCTAGGAATCCATGTCAACTGACAGGGGTGGGGAGAGGGATGACAAGAATGAGGAGGATGGGTGGGGATTTCATGACAACTGATGGAGGTGGGAGTGAGGGTTGGGGAATTGAAGGTGGGGGTAGGTTCCGTTCCTGCTTACAGGCAAAGAGCTGGAAAGGGTTAGGGGAGCTGAAACATACTCCCAAGTTGCCTTCACCAGCAGGAGGTGGCTGGGGGTTAATGGCATGACATCCCTGGCCCGATGGGCTTCTGATGCCTTTTCTAATTTGGTGAGCAGTATAGATTAGAAGACAGGGAGGAAGAGAGTTTTCCTCTCGTAGGTTATTATCCTGCCAACTCCCTTGGCGCCCAAGGGAGTCAGCGTGTTCCAGGAGAAAAGGAAGCAGGGCCTGGCATTCGGATCGAATGCCCCCGGGGAGTGGGGAGGGAGCCAGGGCTGGTGCAAATAAAATTGATGCTATTAATGGATCTAGTGCTGGTTGAAATGGGAGCAGCAGCTGTCTCAGCAGCAGCAGCAGAACCATGGGAGGAGGGAGGGGGCTTCCTGGAAGTAGAACTCACAGATGCTGAGAGTCGTTGCCTAGAAGGGGACCTTAGATTGTTCTTTTCCTGAAGAAGAGGGGCAGCCTCACCTTGCTGGGTCACATGGTCCTCCGCCGCCCACTCCACCCCTACTTAGTCTAGGCCAAGGATCCTGAGGTCTGGGTTGATGCCAATCCCAGCTTCTCAGGGAAAGGCCAGTGCCTCCAGGCTGCAGGTCACATGGACCCCCTTCTAGAGAATTCCATCATATACCTGGCCCAATTCTTAGCTCACACTGGGGAAACAAGAAGGAGAGAGAGGCAGGCTGGGGTTCGGCTATTCTGGTCTCAGAAAGGGGCCCCAGGATGATCATTCTGGCCAGAAAGAGCATTGGCTGAGGCCTACCTCTGATGACAAAGTCCCACCATTAGCTCATCCTTGTCAGGCTTAGGCTGAGTAGTGTCAGGAAAAGGCTCCGGCCTGGAGTCCAGGAATGCTGAGTTCTAGTTCTACCCTGACCCATGAACTAGTTGGGTGACCTCAGGCTGGGCACCTGTCTCTTAGGGCTTCAGTTTCTCCAGGAGGCCGAGGATCTGAACAGGATGTTTTCTCAGGTTATGCTGGAATGCTGTGTGGAAGGGTTGAGGGGTGCCTGCTCCTGAGGTCTGACACACATTAGCCCCTTTGAGAAGCTTCTGTACCCAGTCATAGATGAGACTGGACTCAGAGGACAAGAGGAGAGTAGGTGGGGTGGGATGGGGCTGACTTGGGAGGGACCTAGCAGGGAAAGGGCCTTGGGAAGGCCAGCCCCGAGGCCTGGTGAGTCTGGGCAGTGGTACCTTTGTGGGGGTGCCTTTTCCAGACCAGTGGGGTATGTAAGTTGTCTGATACCCTGAGTGAACCATTTTTAACATGCACCATATGATAAAATTATTGCCATAATTATCAATAATAAATAATAAATAATAATAATGGCCTGAAAAGAAAATCAGACAGTGAAAAATGTTCTTCTATTAAACTTTTATATAATCATACCAGTAAATAAGTAATACATGCAACGAATAATAAAGTACAGAAAAGATTTAGGTTTTTGATTAATACTTTAAAATTATGCTAATGGTTTTTTTGGAGGAGAGAGGAAAGGAAACACATGAAGAAAAGCTCCCCAAAGGGTGAACTATGCAAGTTTCAGAAGGTAATGTGCAAAGAGAATGACAGGATTTGAAGGAGGTTGAGTTTGTTACTTTGTCTTTGGAATCATCGAGTGTCCTTGTTTATTTTTGAATATACTGTTTAAACTCAGGAATGTGTACAACTACAGGAGTTGAGATTCAGCTGTGCCCGAAGCCAGCTCTCATGACTGAGTTGTTACAAATTTACTCTCGAAATGAGGAGGGTAGCCGGGTTCTGTGTGTTCCCAGCTGACTGTATACAAGATAGTTCTTCAAATGAACTACCATATAGTACACAATCTTTATGACAGGACAAGTAAAAGAATTGTACTCATTCGAAGCTTGTGTATATGTTATTGAACCTCAACAGTAACTGCAGTACAGCAATTGTTTAGAGAATTTTTTTTTTTAGGGAGGAGTATTTTATCACTGACACAGAATTTCTGGTGCATGGTGATAAGAAAACGGCAGATTGAGTTTAGCCAATTTTGTTATTTAAAGTACTCTACAGACAATGAACACTTTTGTTGCCTTCATCCAAGACAGACTTTTCCCACTGCCCCCCACCAATGCCAACCCTGGTTCTTCACTGGGCTTTGCACATTCATAGCCTCATATTCCAGAAATCTTTAATCCAAATTCTTCCCAATCCATACAAGTTAAGAAAACAGAGGCAAATAACAATACCTTTTAATCATCATCAACATTGTTGTTGTTGTTATTTAATAAATGTAAAGAACCTAGCAAGTTTTTAATAGTACCTATACCATGGTCTAGGCATTGTGTTTAATATTTCACATCCATTAACTCATTTGATGCTTACAACCATTTTGGGAGGCGGATTTTATTAAGCCCATTTTATAGATGAGGAAACTGAGGCTTACAGAGATTATATATATCCAGTTTACATAGCTGGTAAGTAGTAGAGCTGGATTCAAACTCCAAAGCCCTTAACCTCTATATGATGGATATATAAAGTTGTATAAGGATTAAATGAAACAATGCACATAATTACATGTAGTCTGGTGCATAATAAATATGACAATAGCAATAAAGGTATAATCATTTTGAAATATAATACTAAAAATAATTCATATCCCTGACACAAAGTAGGTAGCTAAGAAGAATGACAATACAAGGCCTTATTTGATTATACATCCAATGAGTAGAACAAGTCATGTTTCAGACATTCAGAGGATAGGGGATTATTTTGAAACAGTCAAGTGATCATAGAGGACTTCCGGAGGACTGGGGAGGTGCCTTCATTTAGGCTTTTAAAGCAGGCTACCCTCAGGAGCATACCTTCCCTGCTCCTACACCTTCATACAGATAACATATGCTTTGTCTTGTGACCTAACAGGGCAAAGCTCCTAGCACAAGTGGACATTCAGACCTGAATCTCTTCCATCTCTCTGAAGACTTAGCCTCCCCACTGCTGCAAACCCACCTCTGTCTCTCAGGCAGAGTCTTACCTCAGGTATTCCTTACCTGATTCTGCCCTGAGCTATACTCATTTGTAGACACTGAAAAATTATTCCCCTTTCCCTACCCCTACACAGACAGTAAGGACTTTGTTTCTATTTACTTTATTTATCACTTATTGAGTGCTTACTATATGCCAGCACTGTTCTAAACACTTTTGAACATTAGCTCATTTAATCCACTTATAAGCCTATGAGGTAGTTACTATTATTGCCTCCATTTGACAGATGGGGAAACTGAGGCACAGATATGCACTTGATTAGTGAATGGCAGCTGAGATTCGAATCCAGGCAGTCTGGATATAAACTCCATGTGCTGAACCACCAAGTTAAGCACTGAGAGCAGAAGGGTTCTTTAGTTATCTCTACAGCCCCTACAAACTCATACAGTGTCATGTAATATGGAGATTTTTAAAAAATGAATTGAACTGGGCTGAATTGCCAGACACCTGGCTCCTGATAGCATTGGGGCCCAATTGGAACCAGTAGTTCTAACTAGGGCAGTTTGTCTCCCTCCTCCCTGGGGACATTTGGTAATTTCTGGAGGCATTTTGGTTATTATAACTGGGAAGAGGGGTGTGTGTGATAATGGCATCTGATACTGCTAAACATCGTATAGTGCACAGCACAGCCCACCAATAAAGACCTGTCCAGCCCAAATATGAAAAGTCCTGCTCTAGAAGCCTAGTTTGATCATAAACTGCTCTGGATGATCACTTTCCTTTCCCAAGGCCTTAAGACGTGGTAGGGAAGGCTAGCATGCCCCCTCTACCCCAATAGCTCTGCCTCCATAGCCCCAAACACCCACAGTCAGGGTGCCCAGTGAATGGACTACAAATTCCCAGATGCACCGGGCTGCCCAGCCTCCTCATTTGTTGAATGGGAAAGTGGGTTAGGGCTTCAGGGAACCAAGTTCTAGCATCTCTGGCTGGCTCTACCTCTTACCAGATACATGACAGAGGGTATGTGACCTGACCCCCCTGAGTCTCATTTTTCTCATCTCTAAAGTAGGATTTAATAATCCCGACTTCACAGGCTTTGGTGAGGGTCAGCCAAGATAATGGCACAAAGCTAATTGCTATTGTAAGGATTATCGGGTAGGAAATGTGAGACTTGGGGTGAATCATGCAGGCCTAAGCCTGCCTGTTCCTACTCCCTCCAGGAAGAGTGGTTGTTTGTGTTGGTTGGGGGAGGAAGATAGGTCTCCCTCTTTCCCGCTCCTCCCTCCCTGGGAAAGAAATGGGGAATGGGGAGTCCCACCAGAGTCCCAGGCCTGCAGGTCTCTGGGAGCAGTAGGCAGAAGAAAGAGGCGGGAGGGCGGGGCGTCTCGGGGAGGCGCCCAGGGGCGAGATGCTGACCGAGCCGCCTGCAGACGGGGCTCTGTCCCATCTCGCGTGGAAGCCACTTCCCCAGACAGTAGCAATTATCGCAATCAAACAGTTGACACCAATTACGCACTAGGCGGAGAGGCGATGGCTGCTGCGCGGGTGCCTCGGCTTTGCATATCTTAATGTGGACTGACAGACGCTGACCCGCGGGGACGCCGGTCTTGCCAGCCCTCAGCTGTTCTGTGGCACCAGTTTTCAGAGCCAAATTACTGCCAGGGCCCACCCGTTTGCAGGATAGAACGGGTGTCACAAGGGATGGCTGGAAATGCCTTTGCGGGAGGGCCGAGGGTGCGCAGCAGGCCGGGCCCTCTGTGTCAGGCAAAAAGCACCTGTCAGGGCCCAGCAGCCCTACCCGGGGAATCCACTGCACTGCCGCTGGAGCGATCAGGCTCCTGTATATCTGCCCTGTACATGCAAGGTCTCACCCTTTGGCTCACTGAAGCTCCCTGAAAGACTGCGGGTGGTTAGGAAGAAATGAATCCATTTTGAGGCTAGTCTTTAAGTTGGCCTGCCTGAAAGTCAAGGAGGACTGAGGTGCCGCGGGTCCTCTTGGAAGCAGGTAGACTGGCCATTTGTGCTCAGCAGCTTCTTTACCACTGGTAGGAGATGGATTACCTTACAAGAATACTTTCCCAGATGAAGAGTTTCCCCTAGATGTCTGTCTGTCTGTGTCTGTCTACACACACACACACACACACACACACACACACACACACACACACACACACACACACAAACACACACACTCCCCAACATCACTCCCTCCTGTCTGCTGGCCCAATTTGCATCTCTGAGACGCACCTGCATCCTATTTTCCAATCTTGTGAAAAAAGAAGCCCTCTCTGAAAACTGACCATTCCTCCCACCCCATTGTGCAAAGGGAAAAACAGATTCAGCAGGGATAGGGGTTCCTGGAAGAGCTGGGAGTGGGGCCAGGACTTTGGGGACCAGGAGGCTCTGACGCCCACTGATGGAACTCCAGTTTGGCAGTTATTGGGTACCTACTGCTGCCGTGTAGGGTTCCGTCCTTGGACTGCCAATCCTCTGGCCGGAGTAGTGCCATGGTCACTGCCCTACTTTGGAGACGTGGCCTGGGGACCCCAGTTAAGTTCCAGATGAGCTTCTGGCCTGGGCATCTCCGCTGAAAGCGCAGTTTCTGTGAGGATATCCGGAGCCAATCTCCTGGCCGCAGCTCTTCTGAGTCCTGGCTCAGGTCCTGCAGCCCTAAAATTCGCATTCTGGGCCTCTTCCTTTAAAACGCCAGGGTTATCGGTGCGAGAGTATTAGGGCTTCAGCCTAAGGTCAAGGGAGCCAGCTCTGAGCGTTTCGGGAGTCCCGAACCCTCTGGCCCCGATGCCACGTGTGCATTCTGTCCCTACCGCAGATGGCAGCATTAGTCACTGTCACTGCCACATGTGGCGCCGGCCCAGGCAGCTGAGGCAGACGCAGGGCCTGGGCGCCAAGCGGAAGCGGGTGAGATTCCGCCGTGCGTCAGGGTGGAGAGGGGGCCGGGTCCCTTTGCTGCGCTACAGGACACCCCGGGCCCGGGCCTTCTTTCCACAGCGCCCTGATGCGCTCGGCCACCGCTCCTTGCCCTGAGCGCCCCCAAGGCCCGTGCTTTAAAACGAGGGAGCGTGTAGCGATTCCCTAGTCCTCCGGGAGCGCGGGCGACGCCCCTGACGCAGACAGAGAATGTGTATCTGTAGATCGTGTCAGCAAGTGCACGGGCCATAAAAGGCGAGATTGGGCTTCCTGGGGATTAACGATCAGACACTGGGAGCCCTGTTCTCTCCTTCTCCGCCCTCTTCCCCACCCCGGGAACAAGAAAAAGAAAAATCTGTTGGAAATGCACTTTTCCCCCTGCCACCCCCCCTTCTTCTTCAGCTTTCACCGACTTAAAAGAAAAATAAAATACATTCCAGGAACCAGGACGGCTGCGGAGCAAACTCAAACCAGAAAATGCTTAAAGATGTTTTAATGACTTAAACACAGGGGCCGGTTTGTGTCTAAAAGTTTCCACATTAAAAAAATAAAAAAAGCAAATTCAATATTAAATATCCTTCCACAGCCTCCCGGGCCCCTCCACCAGCCCCTCCACTGGCCCTCCTGGTTCCCCGAGCTTTCTGGGCGGCTCCACCTCCCCGTGTTCCTCTGCACCTCTGCTTTCAGCTGTGGGCTATTAGCACCCAGTGTGAACAGAGACCAGGCCCCTCCATAAAGTTTATATTCACATTCCAAAATCGAAAAAACAAGGAAAGGGGAGAAAAACAACACCCTAGGTACAGGTCCAAATGCTCCTGCAAGCAGAGGCCTCCCTCTCCCCCCAAGCTCAGGGCCAGAGGAACTGTTAACTAGCAGCTGACAGATTTTTACAGCACGAATTAGACCCTCATTTGGCTCGGGATTAGCCCAAATCTTCCATCTCATTACTGCTCTGCCTTGTCGGCGCCCCCTTTCCTGGAGTTGGAGAGTTGTGGATATGTCTCTGGGGTCCTGGCCAGAATCCTCACTCTCTGAGCTGGGGTGGGATGGGGCAAGGAGACAGGGTGGTCACTGGTGAGATTTTGGGTTCTGGGGCTGAGGGTGGCCAGCTGGAAGGTCTGCATGAATTTCTTGAGGAGCTCATCAGGTGGAGTGAACTGGACACCTGCCTCCATGATGGAGGTAGGTCATGTGGTAGAAAGGCAGGTGCCGACTTAGAGACTGCTCTTCTTATTATTCTAAGTAATCACAAGTTTTGGGAATAACAATAATGATTGTAATATTTACTGAACATTTATTATATATCAAGCTCTATATTAATCTTTCTGTATTTAATCTTCATAGTGAATCCACAGTGTGGGCACTATTATTGTTATCCCCATTTTATAGGTAAGGATGCTGAGTCTTAGGGAGAGTAAGAAATTTGCCAAAGGACACAGCCAGTAAGCAGGAGAGTCAGGATTAAAGTTCAGGACTGAATGACTGTAGAGCTCTGAGCCTTCAGGTCAAAATACCTCTTGTGCAAAATCACAGTGGGTGCCTACTATATAGACTTCTATCCTTAATGTGTTGGTCCTCATTTCATCTACTATCAGGAACTTTAAGCCCAAATTCCTGCTGGTAGTTCTGACCATCTCCTGTTATCTAGTGTGAGACCAAGGCCAGCTACCACCCTTTAATTCTGTCCCTCCCTGATTCAAGAGCTGTTGGGATTAGATCATAATGGAGCAACTGGTTTCTCTCTTGCTCTTCATTGGCCCACTGAAGCACTTTACTGGGTGTCATTTCCTCATAAGGCAGTCAGTTATTTGCCAAGAGGTCTGTTGAGAGGGTTACTCATGTCACTAGGATGGAGAAGGGCAGGAGGAGCTGGAGCCCTTGGCCGCTGCCCAGATGTTTGCTTCTAGGAGCTTGATTCTGTGGAGGCAACTCCAATTGTTTATGCTCTCTTCTCCTTGTGAAGGTCAGCACAGGGTGGGGACAGGGTGTGGGAGTGGAACTGTTGGTGTCTGGACGCAAAGGACATGTTGAGGCCTTCGCCTTCTCAGCTCCAGAGTGCCCTTTCTAGAACAGGCTGCTTCATGGACACAGCTTGCTACTAAAGGCTGAGCCTCGAGCAGGAAAATATCCGTGAATTCTGGAGCTATTCAAATCCTTTTTTTTTTTTTTAAGTGGAAATTTGAGGAAATTTTGAAGCCTATGTAATACTTAGACTTTAAGTGCCCTTTCCAAAGTTAAATCACTTTGTCAGTTTAGGAATGTAAAAATGTTTTATGTATAACTTGGTTTGGTCATAAAATCTTCATTTGGGCGTATTTAGAAATGTGAGGCCAAGGAAAGGAAAGTTGAAATTTGAGGGAAACCTCAATCCCCTGACTTGGAGTGAGAAAACAAATACAAGGTGCTTTATACATTTTGTTTGTCTTCTCACGTGGTTAGGCTCATGTGTGGTTCTGGAGGTTGGGTATCAGAGGCTGCCCCATTACAAAAAGGAGCCATCTGGGGAACAGGGCAGGGAGAAGAAGAAATGGAGCAAAGGCAAGGGGCAGCAGAGTGAGGGAGGCTGGAGCTGAGTTTTCCTAGGGATTTTGAAGGAGGAGGAGCGTGGCTTTGTGCACAGGGTAGGCCATTTTCCTCATGATAGTCACCCCATTCCCAGCTGAGAATGAAGTTTTAATGTCTCCTTACTATAGCAGTCTACTCTTCAACCTCCAGTTTTCTTCTAGTCTTTTTTTTTTTTTTTTTTAATCTTCTTGTCACCTTTTGACTTATAGTATTTCCACCCTCTGGAGCAGTGAGTCTCCCTGAATGTCTCCAAGAGCTCCTAAAGTTGGTTTATTTCAACCAACACTTGTTAGGACCTTCCAGGGATATAGAGGTATTATATCCAGTCTTTGCCCTTGAGTGCCAGATGCAGTCTCCATCAGAAGAGGGTAACTGCTATTCATTTTGAGTACTTTCTATGTGCTGGGCACTGTACTTAGTGATATATGTGTTATATGAACGCAGTTAATCTTCATAACAATCCCAAGAGGCGAGTCCTGTTAAATCCATTTTACAGATGGGAAACTGAGGCACTAATTGATGAAGTACTTTTCAAGATCAGTTGAGATCGGAATCCTGGCCATCTGGGCCCCAAGTCTGTGTCCTTAACCATTCCAATATCCCAACGCCGGAGGTATACTCAGGATGCTTGGTGAGTACTGGGGAAGGCACTGACCATGGCTTTGGACATCTAGAAAGATCTTGAGGAGGTGACCCCTAAGTGGATGCAGAGGCAAAGGAAACAGGAAAAAAACATTGCAGGCTGAAAGGATGGCAGAGAGGCATCACAGTATAAACCCCATGCCGCGAGATAAAAGTTTTTTGGAATTTCTAGAATGTAAATAAAGTGCGAGGTCAGAGGGGCAGGAGAGGAGGCTGGAGAAACAGGTAGGAGAGGGGCCAGACCATGGGCAAGCTTGTTCTATGCTTGGAATTAATATCTTCCATAGGTGATGAAGAACCATTGAAGGGTTCATGGCAGGGAATGATACAAGAGATTGTGCATTCTTCGAAAGACTTCCCCTAGGGGGCGGGGGAGGACACAGTGCAAAAATGACTGGATAGGGGTGAGACTCGAAGCAAGAACACCAGTTGGGAGTTGAGTAGAAGACCTGAATAATCTTCTTGACATTGGGAATGAAGAAATGATTTGAACTAGAGGAAAAAAAATATTTTTTAAATTTCATTTTTACTTTATATATCTATTTATAGTCTGCCTTATTCTATTAAAGATATTCAGGTGGATCTCTGACTTGCTAAATTCTTCTCAAAATGTTTCCTTGTTTTTTTCCCCATTAAATGCTTACTATTGGGTAACTCAATTCAGTTCATATTACTCAATTTCTTCTCTGAAAAACTGGCACATTTATTATAGCTGGGTGACCATGCAACTGGTTTGATGGGGTCAGTCCTGATTTCACCTGTTACGTAATTTTTAATAGCACCCCCTGTCACTCTGCAAAGTGTCCTGGTTTGAACTATGAATTGAATGGTCATCCTAGGTAAAGCACATATGTGAAAAACAATCACAACAAAGCCTTGAATCTTGCTCCTAATGATAACTCCGAGAAGTAGACAGGATAAAGGTTATTGCCTCTTTTTCTTTCTTTTTTCTTTTTGTTTGTTTGTTTGTTTCTTTCTTTCTTTCATCTTTCTTTTTCTTTCTTTCTTTTCTTTCTTTCTTTCTTTCTTTCTTTCTTTCTTTCTTTCTTTCTTTCTTCTTTCTTTTCTCTGTTTTTCTTTTATTTTTTTTCCTTTCTTTTTCTTTAACACACAAAGAATAGGAGGTTCAAGTAAATTAAATGACTCGTTGAAGGCGCACAGGCAGGAAGAAGTAGAGGTAGAGGTTGGACTCCACTCCTTTGACATCTAGTCCAAGAGCCTTCTGTCACACAATAGTCTCCCTTACTATGCTGCCATAGGTTAATGATGGCCACACCCTATTTACTATTTCTCCCATTGAAAGGTGGAGTCTAATCCTTTCCTTGAATTTGAATGGTAGTAGTGATTTGCATAACCAATAGAATGTGAGAGAAGTGACATTCTGAGACTCTGAGGCTAGGTCAGAAAAAGTGTGGCTTCTGATTAGATCTTTTGGAACAATGCTCTGGGGGAAGCCAACCACCCTGTAAGAAGCCTAACTACCCCAAAACTTCCGTGCTATGGGGAAGCCCAAGCTAGCAATGTGGCAGGAAGAGAGAGAGATAGATTCCTGGCTAATAGTGGTGGTATGCTGGTAAATCTACTTTCTGGGGGGAAAAGTGCCCTGGTTTGTAACAGTCGTTGATTCCTGAGTGTAACTACTCCCACCAGGGCAAATGTCAAGTTACTAATAGTATAACAACTGGTTTGCAAAAATTTCTGAATATTTAACAAATGGCTGTTGCATGCTGGTACAAGGCAGCTTCGGCGCATCATGGCAGGCCAGCCTGCAGCTGTCCAGCCTCGGGCCATAGGAATCGTTCCAGCTGGGACCCCAGATATTGTGAAGCAGAAAAGAGCTGTCTGTGTGAAGCTCATGTAGACTGAGATTCATGAGCAAAATAAATGATTGTTGTTGTTTTAAACCTCTGAGTTTTAGGATGCTTGTTACATAGTGGTAGATAACCAGAACATGTGGGAAGACAGTTATGCTGCATGCCCTTGAAGAAATAACAGTACTCTTGAAAATTTAGAGAGACACTTCTCTCCCTATTTTCTTTGCTGCTATTAAACTGGTGAAATATGTCAGGGGAAATCCATAGTTCAAGCTGAATTTAGAGCCTGAGATGGCTCACTCTTTGTCTTAAGCTCTAGATATATGGTTGGTACCATTCTCTGAGTCATGGAGACTGAGGGGGAAAAGGCTGGGCTGAGAATGGGATGGATTAAGGTTGAGATAACAGGGGACCATCTAAGTTAAGGTGTCTAGCAAGCAGTCTAAGGTAAAGTTGTTATAATTTATAATATAGCTCAGCACCGAGTTTCTAATAATTAATTTACTTCTAATAATTCTAGTTTTGGTTTAGAGCAAATTTTAAAACCAGCAAAGCTTGTCTTCAGCTCATGTAACACGCTGTTCCCATTTTCTCCTTATTTTTTGGTGCCTACTTGTGAGCTTTTGCTCTCCCTAAGAATGTAGATTTATGTTTTATCTTTCATTGTGGAATGGGAATTTTGCTTCTTTAGGCATTTGTTATCTATTGTTATGTTACAAATGACCCTAAAACCTAGCAGTTTAAAACAACGAATAGTTATTATATCACAGTTTCTGTGGGTCAGGAATTTGAGTTACTCGGCTGGCTTATTCTGGTTGAAGGTCTCTTATGAGGTTGCAGTCAAGATGTTGGCCAGGGCTGCGGTCATCTGAAGGCCTGACCGGGGCTGGAGGGCCCACTACCAAAATGGCTCCCTCGCATGGCTGTTGGTGGGAGGCCTCAGTTGCTCACCATGTGGGCCTCTCCTTAGGTTGCTTTTGTGTCCTCATGACAGGGCAGCTGGCTCCCCCCAGAGAAAGTGATGAGAGAGAGAGAGAGAGAGAGAGAGCATGCAGAGGAGGAGGAGGAGGAAGCCATGATGCCTATCATGAATACTTTTAGTCTCAGAAGTCACATGCTGTCACTTCCAGCATATTCTATTTGTTAGAAGCAAGTCACTAAGCCCAACCCACACATAAGGTGAGGAGAATTAGATTTTACCTTGTGAAGGGAGGAGTGGACATGTTCTAACCCAATGATTTTTTTTCAAGGAATTTCAGAGAGTAAAGCAGTTGTATGTCAGAGCTAGGGGTGGGGTGGGCAGGAGACCTATTTCCTGAATTCGTGCCATATTTACTTAACACTATTTTAAGATGTATCTTGTCTGTGTAGATGATTTTGTGATAGAATGTTACAGTGGAAAGGGACCTTGGAAGACTCTCCAGAGGCTAAACTGGTGATTCTTGGGCCTAATTTGTCCATCAGGTCTTATTTTAGTTGGTGAAATCTTGATTTTCAAAAATTGGAATGCCTTTAGTTGGACATGTACCCTTCAATTTGCCTACCACTCTTCATTATCTTATATAAATTGATGCACTCATTTGGATGGCCTGCGGACCCCTGGAGTTCCTTGTGTCCTCAAACCCTTGGTTCTTTATCTATCCCTCTCCTTCTAGACAGGGAAACTGAGGTTCAAAGAGGAATTGACTTTCCCAAGGTCAAAGATTGAGTGAGTGACAGAATGAGGTCTTGACCACAGTGTCCTGATTCCTAGTTCAAAGTTTCTGCCACTTCCCTCCTTGCCTTCCTGATGTCCCATCAAAAGTGGCATCCCAGCCTTCCTCTTTGTCCTGGAGAGCATTTCCTTAGTCCCTCCACTCACTGTTAATGCCCCCACACCCCCACCCAGCATCAGATAAGAGTGGGGAAAGGGACTTCTTTTATCCACATATAAAGATCTGAAGATGGAAAAAGTTTTAAGTTTCACAGCCCTAGAGAAAAAGAGAATCAGGACTGAATGCTGGGGAAACATGGGGGGAAGCAATGTGGTGTGAGAGGGAGACCCTGGAGGATATTTCAGTAGGTTAATAACAGAAGCTGTTGCCAATTTGAAATTAGAAAGAAGACTCTGCCTTCCAAATGTGGAGGAGGGGGGCTAATCCTGTCCTTTGATAAATGGATGACATTCTAGCAAAATGAGACACTCTGCCCCAGTGGCTGCAAGGGGACATTGGGCTGGGGAAGCGGAGGTGGGTAGGGTCCCCCGGAGCCCCAGCAATGAGGTTAAGATGCAGAACTGTGAAGCACTGGTACATTAGCAATGAAATTGCAGTCACGTTTGCAGCTCTTTATTAAATAACCCGAAACAGATACAATGGGCAGAGATACCTGTGTCAGTCTGGATTACTTACCTAACTCTCAGCCTTTCCTGAGACCTTCCCACTCCCTGTGCCTTCCCTGGGTCCTCTGACCAATTCCCAAGCTCCACTCTCTCTCCCTTGTCATTCATTCTCTTTGGTTCCAACCTGGACTTCTACAGCTCTGAGCAGCTGCAGATTTTACCACCTCTGCCTGGGTAATGCTTTCCAGGCAGAGACTCTTTCCTTCCCACCTCTCCCTTCTCAGTGTCCTCCCTCTCCAGGTAGTGGCATGGAGCAAAGAAGCAACAGACCTTTCATTTCAGGGAGGGCCAGTCTCCATCGGTGTCCCCATAAAAGGGTGCACTGCTTAGCCTCTTGGGATTTCCTGGCTGTGCTAAATGTTCAACCACTCACTCCCAGCCCCCCAGGGATACATTTTCTTTGGTCTCTTACATTCCTAGATGTTTACACCTATATAGGTCACAGAGCTAGGGACTGGCCTGCATAACTGAAATCAAGCTTCATTACTCTCAACAACTACAATCTCTCTCAAGTCTTCCAAATTTTGAGTGAAAAGCCAGACATGATTTGGTGGCGTGATTTTCTGAAAGGAAAGACAGTTCAAGGAGATTGGGCAAAGCTCTTGAAACCTAACTCAAATGATACGGTTGCAATTTATCCAATTCTCTCCTTCCTTTTTTGGGAAATAAATTGTTGAGTTTTTAATATATGATGGACAAAGTTCTAGGCACTGAGGATTTAGAGAGAAAAGGGATGTGGCCCTATTCCTCAAATTGCTGAGTTTGGTAGCGGAGACTAATGATAATAATTAGTAAAAGTTTATTATAGCTGTTATAGAGCACTTCATATATATCACAACATAAATGTATAATACATGTATCATTTAATTCTCACAACAATCTCGCGACAATTGCTATTGCAATCTCCCATTAAATAGTGAAAAAATGAGGCACAGAGAGCTTTAGTAGTTTGCTCAAATCACACAGCTAGTAAGTGGTAGAGCTGGAATTTGAACTGAGGATGTTTGACTGTAGATCCAGAATCTGCTCTTAAAAACTAAATCACAATTCAGTGTAATTTTCATGGTGAGGGGAGGGGGCATGGTTAGTATTAGACCTGAAGGAGATGTTTAAGATAATCCAGATCAATCCTAATATTTCAATTGAGAAACTTAATCTCTGACGAGTTTGGTGACTTTCTCAATGTTAGAATTACTAAGTGAGGTCTTGAACTCATACCACCCATTCTAATGGGCCTCTTTCTCTTCCTCCACTTCTGCCCGGAATCTGGGAAACCTTCCTAATTTGAGTGAGATGCACTCAGCAGGGGAAGTGCATTCCAGAAAGGGAGGCTGGTGGGAGCTGAAATGGAGGCCCAAGATTCCTGGCAGATTCTGGAAATAGCAAGTAGACGAGTGCGGCTGGAGCATGGGGCATGGAAAGATTAGGGTGGATAAGGGGATGAGACAGATTGGAAAGGGCCTGAGAAATTTTGCTAAGAAGACAAAAGAGAGTTGTTAAAGGTGCCATGATGAAAAGCATTTCATCAGTGCTCTCTCTGGCCACTGGGTGGAGGAGGGAAAGGAGGAGATGCCCAAAAGACTGGCGGCATAGGGTGTCTCCCAGAATGCTTTGGTGTCAACAAGACATTTACAAAGACGAAAAGGGGGAAATAGAAACTCCTCATAGGTCAGATACTTAACTAAAGTTTTCAGAAACAAAGTTAAAGAGAAGAAACTGTTATGAAAGTTGAAAAGCCTTGGACCAATAGGGTTTTACTGATAGGTAAGAATGAGGGCTTTTCAACTGGTATTTTGCATTCATCTTCACAAGGAGAAGAATCTTTGGGCTGAGGAATGGAAGCTAAACATTAGTAAGAGAGAGCTGCAGCATGAGAAGGGCTGAGACTGTAAGATAATGCCTGGGTTCTCTAAGCAAACTCACGTCTCCTGGGAGAGACCCAGGGAAGGAGCTCAACCAAGGCATGCTAGTAGCCTTGGCATACTGAGGGAGGATGGGATCTGCAAACTGTTGACCAGTTGTCTAACACTGACCTCAGTTATGATTCCAGATGTGTTACTGAGGGTATGTTTGTGACACTCTCCCCAGCTCCAGTCTTTATTTTTCAAGCAACTTAAAAAAATAAGTTGTATATATTTTAGTAAAAGCAATACATGCAGAGAGTTTAAAAAGTCAAACAATGCTAAAAAGCTTACAAACACAATACAGCAGTCTCCAGTGCCTTGCTCTGCTTCACTCTCCATGCTGGCTACCTGCCAGGCTCACTGGAGGCACCATTCTCAAACTTTTTTGCTTTTTCTTTTAGCTTTTCCAAGTGTTCTGGTATTCACTTCCATATTTTTAAATAATATGCATATAATGCCATCTCTTGATTCATTCATTTTGGATTGTTTTGTAAACTTCCCCTGGTGAACATTACCGTCCTCCTCCCCTACAGAGCACGTGGAAGACTGTACTTCTGGTTAGACAGGGACATGTGACTGTTTCTCACCTGGGAAATTGTAAGAGGAAGTGGTATCACTTCTGATATAGTAAATGCTCAAGTATGCTTCTCTAGTCTCTCTGCCCTACCACAGGATTGAGGATGCTGTGGGTTCCAGATGCAGCAGCTACAAGTTAGTATAGAATCTCTGACTTAGTCCCTGACTGACCATATGGAGCAAAACCCCCCTGGCAACCCACATGAGGAGTGTAGCACGAGTAAGATATAAACTTCTATTATATTATGCCGTTTAAATTTTGGGGTTGTCATTAGAGAATAACTTAGTCCATCCTGACCAATACATATCTTACTACAAGGAATTTAGTTCTCTTACTCCCCTCTCTAAAACCTCCTAATTATATCTCAATTTCTGGTTAAGTTCATCATCATTGTTTTTACTTTATGATTATGTCAAGATTGCTCACTGCTGAGCTAAATAATGTTTTATGATCAATTTTCTTTTATTGTAAAAATAATTTTCTCAAATTTAGTGATTTTTCATTTTAAAACATTTCATTTTTTTTTTGGATATTCTAAATTCTTTCCATCCTTCAACGACTTTCTATAAGATGTTCTTTGTTACAGTTTTCCACTTTCTCATGCTGTTATATAATTTATTAGTTCTACTTTTCTTTTTCTTTGAAGAGAGCACTCCTGGAGCCTTTCAAACTTCTGCTCCATTCTGGACTAAAGGCTATCTAGATCTACACAATTGCTGTTTCTTGTTTCTGGGTCCCATGTTATTGTCTTTTTTTGGGAGAGGGGGATGTTAATTCCTCTTTTTGATAGAGCACATCCTTTAGTCACTTTCTGAGGAAGGTTTATTGGAGAATGTATTTTTGTGATTTTGTATGTATGAAAATATCTTACCGTTCATGTATGTGATTGAAAAATTGGCTGGCTTTAGAAGCCTAGGTTGAAAATAGCCATGGCAGAGACTACATGCTGTCTATTAAAATCTTGGGTACACAGACTACACTTTCCATTCTCCTTTGTAGTAAAGATTGGCCATGTGATTAAGTTCCCTTTAATGGAAATTAAAATTTCAGACCTGGCCTATTCGAACCTTCCTAAACACACTCCTCCATGCTTTCCCCTCTTTTGGCAAGATGGACAGAGTCAATGAAAATAAAATTTTAGGGGTTTGCAGAGCCATGTGAAGAAAGAATGTCAGTTCTTGAATTATCACATAGCTGTTTTGCTCTGAACACGCCATGCAGGAATGTTATGCTAGCTGAAAATAAACATCTATTGTTTAAGCCAGTGAAAATTTAGGGTCTACTCATTATGTAGTCTAATGTGCTCTAGTACAGAAATTGATTCTAGGAGTGGGGTGATGCCATTATAAAAACTAAAACAAGCGGCATTGGCTAAGGGTGAGTGGTAAGAAAGCAGATATAATGGGATGGAGAGCTGGAAATACCTGTTGTGTTAGGACAAAAGCATTTGGTAAAACTGATACCAAAGATAATTTAATGTCCTAATAAGACTGTACCTATAGTATAGTGGGAGAGGTTGGAAGGCAAACAGGTTTTGTTCTCAAATACTTACTTCACTTAACCAGGAAAAAGATAAGCTAAGGAAAGCACTGGGGTGTTTGCAAGTAGAGATTAAGGGTTGAAGAAACAGTTTCTGGATCTCACATAGGAGGTGGTAAGACTGACTAAGTCTTGGAATCACAAAGAAGATGAAGTCATCTCAGTTAAACAAAGGGACTCATCTCTGCAGCAAGACAAAACTAAGAATATTATCTCTTTAATAAGCCTCTTGCTACAGATGGCTTTATAATAGCTGACATTAAATTGGCATATAGAGAGTGGCATAGGGCCAAGGGAACAGAAAACAAACAAATAAAAAAATAAACAAAGAAATTTAAGAGCCACAATTAGGAAACTTTGGATGGGGTTACTGGTACGTGTAACCAATGGGAAGCAAATAGATAAGAAATCTATCTGAAAAAAAGAAATTAAATTCCCAAGAAAACCACAAGCATGGCCCTCCCCCAAATCTTTAAACTACTTTGATCTCCAAACTTCCATGAGCAACATGTGGGCTTTCAAGGCAATAGGACACTAAGAAAGGAATCTTCCCAATAACCCCTTTAGGTATGGCCACAGAAGACAATGGGCATGGAACAATTTCCCAGAGGCGAGAACTTGGGCCAGGAAGACAATGGGGAGTTCCTCCTAGAGAGAAGATACAGGATCTTAGAAGTAACCTTCTTCATTGCCAAAGCTGGGAATCCCAGAGGGCTTCGTTATTGTTATGGGCCACGAACTGCCTGTGTTTCCCAAACTTAATTGAAATCATCCTATATATTGGGTGTGAGCAGAGTTGGAGGGTGGGGCACAGTCCCAAGTGTTTAGATCCAGAGAAATTCCATCAGACTTGATGAATAAGACTGTGCATTGCCTAGAGGACCTGGACATCAAGCTGAATGCAGAAGCTGGATGGGGCTTTGCTTTGACTCCTTTGGACGGGGAGAGTGTGTGCTCTACCAGTGGCAGGAAGGCCACACATGCCACTGACTGTGGGAGAGACTGCTTCCTGGGCACCTAAATCTGTTCTCTCTTCCTCCTGAGCACACAGATAAGGTTATATTTCCCAGTCTCCCTTGTTGAGAGACATAGCCATGTGGCTAAATTCTCTGGTGGAATGTGAATGGAAAAAATGTGTGCCAGTTTCAGACTTGTCCCATAAAGACTTTCCTTGTGCGGTTTTCCTCTAAGCTCTTTTCCTTCCTACCAGCCATCTGTAGATTTGACAAGAAGGCTCCAGAGCAAGTGTCCTAACCTGGGGTCCATGGACCCTAAGTTCAGAGGATTCTATGACCTTGGATGGGAAAAGTATATCTTTATTTTCTCTAACCTTGAAATGAAATTTAGCATTTCTTTCTGTGATGAATGCAGATAACAGACCACAGTGGTAGTGGCAGTACCTGCGACTTTGTCACCTGTAGAAATCACAGATATTTTCATATCATGTTACAGTTGTTGCGGAAATCTCAAAATATCGTTACATTCATCACTACTCACAAAGTATGGCCGTTATCAGACCTGCTACTAGACTGCACATAATTGCAGTTTTTCTGTTGACAGTCATGTAACACAAGTGGCCCATGCTGAACAGAGGCAGCATTCAGCCGCCAAATGGTGAAGTCTCGTGGTCTCTTATTGGCGAACCAGATATCTACATTGCTTTTCAGTAATTCCTCTGTAGTTGTTGATAGGTTAACATGTGGTAGGATGTGAATGGTTTTCATTTTTTTGCTAAAGGTTTGTAAAACTGGGTGATTCAAATAAGAATTCTCAACTTTCCTTAACATTGAGAGGTATGTTTTCACACTATGTCTTAAAAAAGTAAATATAACTTTAAATCACCTGTTTTAAATGTGTCATCTTGTTAGCTATTGAATACAGAAACACATATATGTATATCAAAAACTATCTTTTAATATTTTGATACCTATGTGTTCATGTAGTTGGTTTGATTTTTGCTACTATGAGTTTTGTGGATTTAAAAATATTCTGAGAAGGGATCCATAGGCTTTACCAGACAGCCAAAGGGGTCCAGGGCCCCACAAAAAGTCTAGGAGGGAGGTTGTGGTATGGCCAAGCCACAAGGTGGAAGGTGCCTGAGTTCCATGGACAAGGCCTGCCTATTACATAAACATCCATCCAGGACTATTACGTGAGCAAAAAATAAACTTCTGATGTATTAATTTTGAGATTTATTGTTCCCAGAGTGTATCTTACCGAATGCAAAGACATTGGTCTATTGATTTGTAGTTTTTGTTGTTACTTTTGAGAAATTCAGTGGCATGCTGATCATTTGTTCTTTTGTGGCACTTCCTTGCTTTTTGTAACCCTCATTCCCACCAATTTTTTTTCTTAGAATTTTTTACTTCATTTGTTTTAAAATTTCACGTGTTGCACTCTAGGGTGGATCTTTTCTCCATTAATTAGGCTGGACCCTTGGGGGCCTTTTTAAGTCTGGCAACCCATATTTTTCAATAGAGAAGATTTATCATATAATCAATGTTCTAGTTAGCTATTGCTGTGACACAAGTCACCTAAAACTACATTTTATGATGTCTCATGGATCTGGGAAAGTTCAGCTAGGTGTTTCTTTCTCATGAGACTGTAGTCAGCTGGTAGCTGGAGCTGGGACAGAAGAGACTGGAGAAGCTAAGGACTTACTGGGCATCTTTCTCTCTTCTCGGGGTATCCTGTGTGATTCCTCCATATGGCCTAGCTTGAGCTTCCTCACAGTATGGCGGCCTTAGGCAATCAGGTGGTTGCTCACATGGTGGCTCAGGGCTCCAGGGCAATTTTTCCAGCAAGCAAAGCAGAAGGAACATTGCCTTGGATGACCTAGTTTTAGAAGTCACATAGTCTGCCTTCCACTATACTATAGTGATGAATACAGTTATAGAAACCTTCCACATTCAAGAATAAGGGAGTTAGACACCCTCTCTTGATGAGGGTATGGCGAAGTTCTAGAAAAGTATGTGAGCTGCAGCCATCTTTGAAAAATACAAGCTACTATAGATTCCTCTTCCTTTCGGTTCTTTTATTGTTTTTGTTCCCACTTTTTTAAAAGAAGTTTTATTGAGGTATAATTGACATACAGTAAATTGCGTGTCTTTAAAATGTACCATTTGATAAGTTTTACTGGTGGGTTCACCTGTGAAACCATACCATGATAAAGATGAACATATTCATCACCCCTAAAATTTCCTCATGTCTCTTTGTAATGCCTCCTTTCCACCCTCATTATTTTTCTCCTTGTAGTCGGTTTCAATCCTCTGGATGAATCTTCTACTTTTCTTACCTATTCTTTCTTATTATCCCTCATTTTATCTTTTTGTTCTACTTTCTAGAAGATTTCATTGACTTTATCATCAGCCCCACTACTGACTTTTACATCTTGACTACCATTTTTAATTTGTTCTCTGTTCTTTCTTATTTGTAAAATATTGAATCCTGTTTTTGCTTCATGGATGTAATATCCTGTTATCTTTTTGAAGC
This sequence comes from Eidolon dupreanum, assembly GCA_028627145.1. Taxonomy (NCBI): domain Eukaryota; kingdom Metazoa; phylum Chordata; class Mammalia; order Chiroptera; family Pteropodidae; genus Eidolon; species Eidolon dupreanum. The sequence goes on along the minus strand of CM053502.1, from coordinate 91,117,001 downwards.
TATACATTAAATTTTTTTTTGAATTGTTATGCTTTCCACAATTCCCTTTTCTCTAGTAGTTCTCCCCACCTCCTTTTAATTTTTTTCTTTAGTATTTGAGTCTTTCTTCAAATACTCCATTATTTTTGAATGTTTCTGATTGGAAGTGCATGGGTGGGCTTGTCAACTGGTGTGTCTTGATGAGGTGGCCAGCCAGCTGTGTTTATTGGGAATTCAAAATGTCAGAGTTGGTTGGCTTTCTTTCTGGGGGTCATTTGATTTCTTCATGGAAGGCTTTTTCCATGTGTTGTGTGGGAACCAGCTGCTGGTGTCTGGAGGTGAGTGAGGAAGGGCCTAGGGAGTTCCTTACCATGTGGACTTGTCTTTGACTCTCCTGGGCCTTTAAACAACCATTTTGGAGCTTCCACTCCAGAACAAATATCAGGCCTTCTGCAGAGTTGGGAGGGTGTGATGACTGATCGTAGGGGGTAGGTGGGACTCTAGAGTAGTCTCACTGCTCCTTTATACAGGGTTTCAAGCAATCCCTGTGTCTAGCCCTCTGCCTCACTTGGCTTTCTGCAATATCTGGTGTCTCATTTCTGACTCTTAGGTTTTCTGTAACCAATAAGTTTTCTTCTCCTTGACACCCCCTGCAAATATTGAGTTTTGACCTTCTTCCTTCTTGCTAGGCCACATGCCATTCTGTCATTTGCTTTATTTCTTACTTGCACACCTGTCTATGTCTTCGCTTCAGGGATTTTGATGTCTTCTAATCCCATTGAAGACATTGTGTTTCTGTTTCTTGTTTTGGGATGATATTTAAAAGGGGAAAGGGAAAACCTGAAAGGCTTCCATGTCTCCAATGTCACAGTGAGCGTTATGGACAAATGTTCCAAAGGCCCCACACAGAAGGGCCCCCCACTTTGTTTAATGCTCTGCTGTCGCCATCTTGAAATTCATACTTATTTTTGAACAAGACTCCTTGCATTTTTATTTTGCACTTACTGGGCCCCAAAAATTGTGTAGCCAGTCTTATCCACTGTTAATATCTTGAACCATCTTCCATGTTGTCCAAGTGACTGTTTTGAAACAGTTATGCTCTTGCTCAAAAGACTTCAGTGACCCTCAAAACTTCAGGATGAAGTCCAAGCTCCCCAATATTGTATGCAAGCCACCCTGGGTCCCCAAATGGACCACCATAGTACCTAATAATTGGTCTCTCAGTTTCCATTTTTACCTCCCTATGGAGCAAAGAGTCCTCTTTAAAAGATAGGCTGGATCAAGACACACTCTCTTGTTCAAATCTCTTTATACGTAAAATACAGTGCAAGTCCTCCTCGCTCAGGCCACCCATGACCTCATCACATCCATCACCTACTCCACTCACGCACTGGCCTCCTTGCTATTCCTTCCTGTTCTGTCTGGAAAATCATTTCCTTAGAAAATAGCACCTTGTCCCTTAATGCAGTTCTCTACCAAAATGTCACCTTTTCAGGGCACTTCATAGATGACATCTAAAAGAACACCTCTCATCATTTTATATCTCTTTACTTAGCTTTCTTTTTCTTCATATCACTGGCCGCACTAAAATTATATTTGCTTATCTGTAAATTATCTGTCTTTCCCACTAGAACATATGTTCCATAAAGGCAGGACTTTTGCTTATTCATTGCTTTATCCCTAGTACCTCACTCACTATTTGTTGAATAAAAAAATTGTTTTGATTGGCTATGTTTTAATAAATATGCAGCAATCCTTATAACTAGATAAGATACACAAGGTAGCAGAATCTCAGAGGAAGTATGTTTGAATTGAGAGAAGCTCTGGGTGACTATGGGTGGCAGGAGAAAAGAAGGGGGAGCCTGATGGCGCATCTTCTTTGATATCCTAAGGGGCTGGTTTAGGTGTCCCCTTCTGTGTGCTCAAGAAGATAGTGCCCTATGCATAGATCATATATGGTTTACCTGTCCATTTTCTTACTGTATTAGGTATGCATGCGGAGTAGAGACTATTTCTTATTTGTCCTTATTCTCCTAGAACTTAGGAGGGTATCTGGCACATAAGAGGGACCTAATAAGTGTGAGTTGATAGTGAATGAATAAAGCAATTCCAAAAACACATCAAGAGAGAAAGAAACCCCTGAGAGAAGTTATTTGATTGTTTAGTGTTCTTGTAAGGCCAGGCCTGAATGTCATGACTCTTCGTGAGTCCCTTAAACGTACAGCAGAAACAGTTTAGATCCTTGTGAGTATAAATTCAGATTTCCAATTAGTAAGGGACAGTGTAGTAGGAGTGTGGTAGAAGATGAAGTCAGAGGCTCCTGTAGTTGCTGACAGTTGATAGTGGTTTGGATTAAGATGGTAGAGGTGGAGGTCATGAGAAGTGAATAGATTTTGGATATAGTTTAAAATTAGAGCCAATGTAATTTGTTGATGAATTGCATTTAGGTTGTAGAGAAAGAAAGGAATCAAGGGATACCTCTAGAGTTTTTGGACTGAGCAACTGGTTACGAAGTGATGTGTGTCATTTACAGAGAAAAGGAAGGACAAAGGCTGAAGAATGAGAGTCCATTAGGAACACAGTAAGTCAAAAGTGATGGTTAAGCATTTGAGTAGAGGTGTGGAGAGAGCAAGAGATATGAGGCAGGAAAGCAGGAATCAAGTGTGGGCTGGAGATATACATTTGAAAGTCAATAATACATAGATGGTATTTGAAATCATGAGACCACATGAGACCACTGTACTGGATTGAATAACATCCCCCCAAAATTTATGTCCACCATGAATTGTAGATATGATCTTATTTGGAAGTAGAGTTTTTACAAATTTAATCAAGTTATGATGAGGTCATTCTAAATTAGGATAAGACCTAATTCAGTGACTAGTATCCTTTTAAAAAGAGGAAAAATTTGGACACAGACATAGAGGAAAGACAGCCACGTGAAGATGGAGACAGAGATTGGAATTATGCTGCTAAAGCCAAAGATTGCAGGTAAACACCAGAAGCTAGGAGAGGCAAGGAAAAACTCTTCCCTAGAACTGTTGGAGGGAACATTGTGCCTTCATTTCAGGGTTTCAGCCTCCAGAACTGTGAGAAAATACATTTCTGTTGTTTTAAACAACCCAGTTTGTGGTCCTTTGTTATAGCAGCTCCAGGAAACTACTACAATCACCAAGGGTGTGACTGTAGAGAGTGGGCAGGGGGCTCCTAAGGATGGAGCCCTGGGAAACTGACTGTGAAGGAGTCAGAAAGAGGAAGAAGATCCTGCAAGAGAGACTGAAAAGACACAGCCAAGGAGGCAGGAAGAAAACCAGAAGAGAGTGATGCTCCAGAACCAACGTGAAGAAAGTATTTCAAGAAGATAGAAAGCCTAAGATGCTCCAGATAAGTTGATAATGAAGACTGAAAACTGGTCTTCGGACTTGGCCATGAGAAGGTCACTGGTGACCTTGACTAGCTCTGTTTTGGTGGAATGATTGATGTGAATTAGAGAATGGGAGATGGGGAATGCAGAAATCAAGTAGGCAATAACTACCATTGTCCTTGATGTTATAGTTGACAAAGAGAATTTTCTCATCTCACCTCATTGCAGCCCTATGAGATAGACATCATTATCTACAGAAAGGGAAACTGAGACTCAGAAATATTTGAGAATTTAACAGACAGGAAGTGTAGAAACTCAGGTCTTCATAAATAGGGTCGAGGCTCTTTCCATGTTTCCAAGTGGCAGTTAATCTGATGAATAAACCTTGGAGAGGGTGGGGGCAAAAAATCCTGTTTCTTGCCTGTACTCAAACAACCAGAGCCTTCCCAGGAAACAGTTCCATTTAAAGAAGCTGTTTTGCCATCTCTTCATCTGGGCCATATCCTCACCTGGCCTTCCCCTGTGTGAGAGGGACATCCCCTCCTCTTTCCAGGTGTCTCTGCACTAGGAGAGGTGAGGGGTGCACAGGAATGGGGAACTTCATTTTAAATGGCTGGTCTGTTTCCTCCTCTTTGCTCTATGTCCTCAAGGAGAGGTTGAACACTCGAATGCCTCCCAGGGATGGGCAGGTAATAAACATGATTTAAGTGGTCTACTGGTGGGACAGTGGGGAATGGCTGAGCATGAAAGCCCTGCCTAAAGGTGTTCAAATTAAAGTTTCAAAAACTAGAAGTCTTCCAACAAACGTGACTGACTAAATTTGATCCTGAGCCAGTGTGTAGACTCAGATGCTTTAAGTCACCCTATCATGCCTCCTTTCCCAGGAATTGGGGTCCACCCTTCTACCTCCAAGCCTCCCTATCCTGACATAAATGGACACTTGGAGCTTTCCCAGATGACTGATATTTAAAGAACACCAGACAGGAGGGCTGAGGAGACACTGGCATGCCACAATCCCTTTCTAGACTATTACCCTTTCTGGGGTCTTCATCTGCCTCCTCTCAGTGTGTCTTGCCGACTGTCAACCTCATGCTGGCATTATGTCGCATACTGGCTATCTTCTGTTTGCCTTTCCAGAACCCCTTTTTGGCCACCTGAGGAGGATGATCTGTGTGGGCTGCATCAGAAGGCTCAATGCCCTCTGGCTTTATGTTGGATGGGGAGCCTGACTGAAAGTCCAAGGGAGGAGAGTGAGGGCAGAGCACTTATTGCTCTGGTTCCTTCCCCACAGGGTTATTTGAGCTCAATCAAAAGTCATAGTTCTACTTAAGGTGGCCTCCTCCTTCTGACTCTCCTTCTGGTTCTTCGAATTGCCATTTCCCCTTGACTTTAAGAAGTGGTTAAAGCTCTCTGCTTTTATAGCCCTGGACACTGCACTATCCCTTGGGGTTTCCCTACACCTGTCCATATCTTTATAAACAATAGTCTCTTTGTGCTGAGTTGAAAAGTGTCTCCTCAAAATTCACATCTACCTAGAATCTTCAGAATGTGACCTTATTTGGAAAGAGAGTCTTTGCAGATGTAATTAGTTAAGATGAGGTCACACTGAAGTAAGGTGGGTTCTAACACCAATAATTACAGGTGTCCTTATAAGAAGGCCATGTGAAGATACACAGGGAAGCAAGCATATGATGATGGAGGCAGAGATTAAAGTGATGCAGCTACAAGCCAAGGAACACCAAAGATTGCTGGCAACCTCAAGAAGCTAAGAGAGGCTTGAGCAGTTTTCCCTTAGAATCTTCAGATGGAACTAACCTTGCCAAAACCTTGATTTCAGACTTCTGCCCTCCAGAACTGGAAGAGAATTTCTGTTGTTTTAGCCACCAAGTTTGTGGTAATTTGTTACAGAAGCCCTAGGAAACTAATATATCCCTTACCAAACTTTCTTTCAGTTCTCCAAACTTGAATGTGTCATCTGTTTCCTGTGGGGATCTTGGCTGGTATAGTTCTCTAGCTCATCTCATTTCTCAGGATCTTCTCCTCACCCCCAATAAGCCCCCAGTCCTCATGGACCCTCCCACCCAGAGTTCCACACTGCTTTTCCAGCCCTCTTACTGCCTGGTTCCCAGCCAAGCTGGCTTCTTGGCTCCTGATCCTGCTTTGCATTTGTTCCAGTTACCTGTTCCTGGTTTCTTCACTCAAATCACATCCATTCTTAAGCCCAGCTCCACCCTTTTTCCTCCAGTGGGAAGCTTACTGGAGTCCCCAGCCTGTGGAGATAGACCTTATTACTTCTTGGTATCAACATGCTTGATCCAGCATATGGGGTTCACACCAGTGATATCCACGTGGTCTCTCCAACAAGACTGCCATCTCTATGAGATCAGGAAGAGCACCATATTCTTCATGTCAGGCCCCACAGTGCTGGGCAAATGGCAATGAGTGTGAAGAAAGGGACCCAAGGGTTTCTAGAACTAATGTTCTTAGCATACCACCAGGGAAAGAGGCAAGACCTTCCAGCCTCTATGGAGCATCTGGGGTCCACAGCTTAGTAACTCAACACAGGGTTCTATGGGTCTTACTAGCTACAACAAATCTGTGACATCATAGTAGAGGTAAGAGCCTTCAATGATGTGTACTAAGTGGACTTCTATGGACTCAAAAAGACACTGCATAAGGTAGGAAAAGAAAATATCCCCCTTTCTTTCTCTCTCACATTCAGTTCCCAGCCCAGACTGTTCAAAAGAATGAGTTTGACTGATTCCTTACTAGAGATGTGTGTTGGGAGAGAGATTTTGGGATGTTCTGAGACTTCAGCCTGAAGAAATCAGACTTCTTTTCCTTGTCCTTCACCATCTTCTCCCTTCTGTGGAAAGTCCTTTGGCTTACTGATATTCTTAGCCATCAGCTCCCTTCCCCCTAGCCCTCAATCTTTCTCTCTTTTCCCTTTAGAGAAAACGAAGAGATACCCTGTTGTAGAATCTGTCTCTTAAATCCTCATTCCTGGAGGAAGAGAACTTCCCTTGGAAAGAGGCAGAGTGTGTCCTGTATTGGGGCAGGAAAGCTCTGTCCTTGCATTTCTTCATCTCTCTCCTGAGTCTCTTTCAACTGATCTGAAATTTCTCCCTTTTAGGAAAGACCGGCACCTCAAAAAATCGAGATGGGAGGCAGAGGAAAGCCTGGGGGCTCTGTCCTTTCACTCGTCAGGGAATACACCTTGCTTCTCTGTGCCCCATTTCTCTGAGCCCTGCCTCTGTGGGTGCAGCCTGAGGACCAAGGCAGTGCTGCATCCCCGACCCCTTCCAGTCTCCCGCCCAGCATCTCAGGTGCTCCCCCACTTGTCATCAGGGAAGAAGCAGCTGTCTCCTCCAGTGGTCGTCTTCAGGGCTCAACCTTCCCAGAGTTTCCCAAAACCCAAGGCCAAGGCCATGTCCCAAATGCTACCTTGGAGCAAGTCAAGCACTTCCTTTAATGCTGTGTCACTGCGCAAGCTGGCACCCATGGGTGTGTGGCCTCAGGGATTTCTCAACCCACTCTCCAAGTCCTTGTCAGAAGAATCCTTGCACACCTACATCCCATCAGGAGAGAACCATTTCCCCAGCCAGAGAACCATATCCCCAATGACATCGCTTGTGGAGGGAGACAAATCCCAGTCCTCTCTGCCATTCTTGTTTAAATAAAAATGTATTTAATCAATTATGATCTTTCTCTTGTGTCTGCTATAGGCATGGAAAGGTAAGGGTCTGTTTTAACTGAGAATATATTTCTCATTCTACTGCCAATTGAGTTTTCCAGGGTCATGATCTTATGATGATTAAGGATCTTTCAGTTATGGCAGCCTGTAACCCTGCGTGTGAGGTACACTGTGATCCTTGGATTTTTTTTTATAGTGTCCAGTTCCAGTGAATGAATCATAGAGTCAGATCCACCTGAGTTCAATTTCCATAAACCTGATGGGATATTGATTGGAATTGTATTCAATTGGTAGATTGGTGTGTTGGGAACTAATATTAAATTATGAGGCTTCCCATTTGTGAACATGGTATATCTTTCCATTTATTTAAGTCTTTAAATTCTGTCAATAATGTCTTGTAGTTTTAGTGTCACATTTTAGTTGCACATTTTTCATTAGATTTATTCCTAGACATTAAATGGTTTTTTGTTGCTGTTTAAATTGTATTTTTATAAGGGATTTTTGTTAGGGCTGGTGATAAGTAGTATAGAAGGGGGAGCCTCTACAAATCTATCCTTCATCTTTTTTAAAAGAAACAGCTATATTGAGATATAATTCACATACTACACAATTGATTCATTTAAAGTATGCAATTCAATAGTTTTCAATATATGTGTAAGCATCATTACAATCAATTTTAGAACATTTTGTCACCTTAAAAAGAAACCTCATAACCTTTAGGTATTACCCACCTATTGTATTGCTTTTTATAATTTTATTTTCTATTTTTTGTTGCTGGCATAGAGAAATGCAATTTATTTGAGTGGATCACTTACATTGAGTGATGATTACACATATTCTAGTAGTTTGTAGATTCTTTTGGATTTTCTATGTATGACATTATATCATTGATGATATTTAGACTTTCCCCTTTCCAATCCTTGAGCTTTTTCTTTCTTTTCTTATCTCATTGTCCTCACTAGGATATCTAATGCAATGTTGAATAGAAATGTTAAAAGTGGACATCTATATCTTGTCCTAATCTCAAGGAGGAAGCTTTCAATATTTCATCATTAAATATAATGATTGCTGTAGGGTTTTTTTTTTGTTTGTAGATAGTCTTTATTAGATTAAGGAAGTTCTCCATAAGTTTTCTACTTTTTTTTTTTTTTAATCATGAATTGGTTACCTGAGTTCAAATCCTCAGGTAATAAGATTCTTCCACTTATCAGTCATTCTACTTAAGGGAAGTCACTTACCTTCTTTGAGCCTCAGTTTCTCTATTTTAAGTTAGGGGAAGGAATTTTTATTTTAAAGTTTCTAGTGAAATTGAGAATATTTATCAAGAATACCCAACCCATAGTAGGTGCTCAATTAAATGCCTAACATTACATTATATATTGTTTTATTTATCATCTTCCTTCCCTTGTGTACTCGCCTCATGAGATATTGCTTTGTTGTTCAATGCTGTATCCCCAGTGTTTAGAACAGTGCCTGACATATGGAAATTGCTTCAGAAAATAACTTTTTGATTAATGAATGTCAAATCTCTCTTTCCCAGAACCCTATGGCTGTGAAGCATGGCTTTAGGCCCTAGCATTATACTTGCCCCCTGGAGAATCACAGAATTCTCTTGAGCACTTCCAAAGTTCATTACCAACTTTCCTTTTGACTTTAAAAAAATGTCATATTTTCCCTTTCTTGATTATTTAATTAATATCTGTCTTCCCTTCTCCCTTAACCTGCTGTGCATCAAGAACAGAGCTCAGGGTTGACTCTCAGCCTTCCAGCTGCACTGAGTGACAGTGGACAAGTCCCTTCTCCTCTGAGCCTGAGACCTTAGGGATTTCCTCCAGTTGTGGTTTTAAGGCAGACGTGATGCTTGTGGCCTTGCAAATCTCCCGAGAATCTGCTCTGCTTTATCCAATTCTCTCCTGAGAGCAGCAAAAATCCAGGAAGTCAGGGAGGTGAATGAGGAACTTGAAGCTTGAAGAACGAAGACTAGACAGGGACATCTCTGGGTATTCCCCGAGGCCACCCACCTTTAGTTCTATCAGGACTTCCAGGATGCGCCCTCCTGGAATGCCTTGTCTTTGCCACTAAATCCTTTCTGTCCTCCAGATCAAGATATTTTTTTAAACCTTGGTACCATGAACATTTTGGACTGGATAATTCTTTGTTTGGGGGGCTGCCCTATGCACTGTAGGATGTTTAGCTGCATCTCTGACCTCTACTCACTAGATGTTTGTAGCACTCTTACCCCATCCCAAGTGTGACAACCAAAAATGTCTCCAGACAACCAAAAATGTCTCCAGACATTGCCAAATGTTCCCTGGAGGAAAAAATAACCCTTGGTTGAGAACCACTCCAGATGATCTTTCTAAAGCCTCCTTTTCATCAACCTCTTCCAGCTTACATTTCCTTCCCTCAGTAGGCCTTTCCTGCTTCTTCCAACTCACACTCATTTTCCTCTAAATGTTGAGCAGCCCAAGCTGCCACCACTCCAGGTGAGAATAATGTCTACCATTTGCAAAGCACTTACCCCATGTTGCCCAGACATTCTGCTATAATCTTCACAACAGCCTGTGAGTAAATATATGCATGATCTTCTCCATATTTTAGATACTAGGGCCCAGAGAGGTGAAGTCACTTGTCTGAGATCACACAACTGGTAAGTAAGGGATCTGGAATTCAGATTCAGGCTATCTGGCTCACAGGATCATAAACCATTCACTCTATCCCACTGGATATTTTCTTGATTGTTTTCTGCATGTTCACTTGCCTCCTAGACTCAGTTGCAAACCCTTTGAGGGCAAGGACTAAAGTAAGTATATTCATGGATGCTCCATGGTGCCACGTACAGGGCAGGAGAACCAAATAAGACTTTAGTTATTGATTTCCTGCCAATATGGAGTATGGGGCATTAGAATGTATAAGTATGTGGATGAGATTGAGGATTGAGGAGAAGAAATGTCCAAGTTGAGGCTTAAATACAACATATAGCCACAAAATACATTTAACATAGGTGCATGTCTCAATGAATTTACAAACTGAACACACTTGTGTAACCAGATTAAGAATCAGAAGATCACCCTCAGCCCAGAAGCATCCCTCATATTCTCTCTTGGTCATCTTCACTTGAAGTAACTACCATCTTGCCTTCTAATGGCTTGAATTCATTTTGCCGGTTTTTGTACTTTTAATAAATGGAACCATGGTGTGTGTACTTCTTTATGCCTGGTTGCCTTTGTCCAGAATTGTCTGCGAGAATTATCTATGCTGTTTGTTGCATGTAGCAGTAGTCCATTTTTTCTTTTTTCCTCTATAATATTTTGTTGTGTGACTATACCATAGTTTATCAATACAACCATTAATGGACATTTGGTAGTTTCTAGTTTCGGGCTGCTGTGAACATTTTTGTAGATGTCCTTGGTGAATATAATTTATATTTCTGTTGGGCGATGCCTACATATTGAACTGCTGAGTTATAGGTATGCATGCTTCAGCTTATATAGACACTGCCAGTTTCTCACAGTCTTTATATTAGAGGCTTTTAAAACCATAATTGGCTTTCCCTCCTCTGAACTGCTTTTCTGAAGCCATGGGAGAAGAAGGGGTGGTATGGTCTCCCTTAAATCTTCCAGACGACCACGCCTGTCCTAAGAACATTCTTTGTAGGAAAATAATGTCAAATCTCAAGGCTAAGGCTTTAATTATACACAGAGAGAAACTGAGGCTCAGAGACAAAGATTGACTGGTTCAAGGTTGACTGGTTCTAGCTTGGCCTAGAAGCCCAGTTTCTGGACTCTGGATCTCTATTTTGCTTTTTGAATACCTGAAGAGAGATGCTCATCTGGAAGGTGATAGGATGGAACTAGATGCAAATTGGACCCGCCAGAATTATATGTGAAGCCTGACAGTGTGAATGTGTGGGGGAGGTGGGACTAGTGAGCTGTCTTGCTCCCTATATTTTTCCTTTAGTCTGGGCTGAAGCCAAGGAAAACACAAGCCTGGCCGCTCCTCCCACCAGGGGAAGTCAGAGTGAGGGTCTTTATACAATTAGAGTCTGGAAAATCTTCCACCTCACATCCTCTCCCCTCCCCCAGTCCAGGGAGAGTATGGGGGGCGAGGTGGAGCTGAGCTCTGCTGGCAGTAGGGACAGGGGTTCTAAGGTCTGGAAACAAGATGGGTTTCCCCCTCAAGGGGCTCACAATCTTTGGTAAAACCAGACAGACCTTGGGCGTAGAGCAAAACCCCATTTATTACGCACTGAAATTCCATCCACCAGGAACCTGGAGGGAGCCTGAGCCAACCTCGAGCGGAAACAGCAAAGCCTGCACGACCGCCAGCCAGCTCCAGCCTTAGTCCTTACCTGGTGCCCCAGACCCAACCCTACTCCTGCGGCCCTCAAACTTCCGCATCCTGGTCCCGGCCCCACCATCCACATCCGTCCCGCCTGAAATTCACGCTCCATTTTCAGAGAAAGGATTTAAGCCGACAGTCAGGAAGAGATGAAGGACGTTCCCTCGCTTCTCCCTAACTTCCCTTTTCTCACACCCTTCCCCAGGCTTAGAGGTCCCCACAGGGTAGATGAGACCTAAGAGAAGTATAAAAGAGGGGCTGCTTCCCTTTGCAAACTCCTTTGGCACCCCCTCTTCGCCTCCCAACCGCCTGCCTTCCCGCTCCGGCTCCCGCGCCGGGCTGGGGCGCCAACGAAATCTGATCAAAATGCATTGCCAAGTCGTTAAGGTATTTGAATTAAAAAAAAAAAAAAAAAAAACTCCCAAGAAAGAAAGTATTTGATGGCTAATAATCTCATTTCAATATAATGGGACCTTCTTCTGCAGAGAGCAAGACAGGTTAAGAGATATAATTATGACTTTGCAAACTCTCTCCCAAGCGCGGGAGACGCGCTGACAGGTCGGCGAGCGGCTGCGCCCGACTCAGGCTCGCTCCGAGGGGAGACGCTTTGTCTGCAGGGCCCGTTAAAGAGACACAGTCCCTTTTCCCCCCTCGGCCTGCACTGCAATTTAACTGTCAGCTGCGTCTTCGCCCCAGGGTCGGGGTGGGTGGAAGAGGGGGATCGGACTGCAAGAGGTGGGGAAGGGGAAAGGAGAAGAGCCAGGGGCTGACCTGTCAAACGCTGCCTGGGGAACCCGGAGCTGGGCTTTCAAATCTGCTCCCTCGGGGGCTCTTTAAAGTCATGTCTCTAGACGCGATCCCGCAGTAGCAACGATGGGGGAGAAGAGCGGCTTCACGCATCGCAAATTTATTGCCCGTCTCCAAAGTGGCCCTTTTTGAAGGATCCAAAAGGTCCGGATTCCTTCTTGGCAGACTTGCTGGGTTTCAGCGGGCGGAAAAGAACCGAATTAGAAAGCTAGGGAGAGATGGCGGGTGCTGTTCAGGTCTACTTTCTCCCTTGCCCACCACACACACTCTAAGCACATGTTTCCCCCCTCTACTACAATGGGAGAAAAATATCCATTTGAATGAAGCCCAGATAGGGAATCCTCAAGGCAGGAATTTTCTCGGTTTCACATCTCGCTTCTGCACCAAAGTGAGAAAGGAAATCTCGAATGCTGTGTGTATGTGTGTGCGGGGAGGAGGAATGGAGGCAAGTGAGCGGTCCCCCGCACACTTAACGAGTGCTGATTGCTGTTACGGTCAGGAGACTGGGGGAAAGTCAAGGCCAGGAGCTCGAGAGGTGTTTGAACTGACGCAGCCGACCAGCTGTGCAGCGCAGTGCAGCGGCGCGGAGGGACCCCCGGCGCCCTCCAACTTGGAAATGTGAGCGAGTGTGTGCGCTCGTGAGTGCGCACGTTTGTCAGCATCGCTCATGGGAGACCGTTCGGCTCCCAACCCCGGCTGCTAAGGCTGGGATGCAGGGACACTGTACTAAAGACAGACCAATAGACAGTCTGTCCTGCCGAAGGGAGCCAAGGATAAAGGGGACCACTAGAAGCCCCTCGGGCCCCCGACATCACTTGTCCCGGACTCTCGCAAAGCAGACCGGAGCTTTACTCCCGGCGCTTCCCGCCGCTCTCGGTGTCTCCCAGCTTTGCAATAAAGGAATTCGGAGGAAGCGGGTGCGCCACTGCCTCTTCCAACCCTTTGGGCACTGAAACTTGGGGCCCTCGGTTGGTGGTCTCGAAGACGCCGGCAACGCGTCCTGCAAGGCGTGAGGCCGGGGTGAACGCCTGGACCATTTTGACGCGCGGGGCCGCCAGGCCAGAGACTCAGCGATTCCACTACGCGAGTTGGTGAGGCCACAGTGCCCGGGTTCAGGGATTCTCTCTGAGCCTGGAGCCTTCCCGCTTCTCACGTGCACATGCCGCCACTGCAACTCCCTAGAGTCATTCACGCAACAATAAAAATGAGGTGGCTCTGTTGTGCCCTGCGTGGACTGCACGCCTACTGCGTATCTTCGAAGTGGGGTTTGGATACGAGTGGGGTCATCCTCACTCGCCCATCGGCTCCCCCTGGTGGCCCCGGACGCAGGTTTTTCCTGGCCGCGGAGGACTTGGGAAAAACTAGGCCCGGAGAGAAGCGATGCTCACCGGGTTGGGTCCCGGCTGGGCGCCCCGCCGGAGCATACGCTACTCCTTCGGCGTCTTAAGGGCCCCGGGGGCCTTACTGTGCTGTGGAGCCCTTAACTTCTCCCGCCGTGCACCGCAGGATGGGGAAGAGACATATCTGGAAGCAGAACCCCATCCCGATCCACTCGTTTGGCAATAGTTTGCTATGCGGGTTTCTGACATCCATTTTTTTCTTGGTGTTTAATGATCCCAGGATGGAAGACTGGCGTGCAGCCTCCACTGGGGAGCGTTGCTGACAGGAGCCATGTGGCTGTGAGGGCGCGGGACTAGGGGGTGGGGGGTGTATTCTCCGGGTGGCGGGTGGAATGGGGCCTGAGCCCAGCTCTGGGAGAGAGCAGATCGGGCGCCGAGGACAGCGGGCGGGGGTCCTGGCCCGGTGGGGGGCGGCGGGGAAGGCGGGTACCGGCCCGACGCGCCGCCGGCGGGGTCAGGGGCGAAGGGGCAGGCGGAGGGCAGCGCGCGGGGAGCCGGCGCGGCGGCTCGGGTTACCCCGGCCCGGCCCTCCCACCCGCAGCTCGGGCGCGGGGGCCCAGGCTGACTCGGGCCGTCCCCCGCTGTTTGCATTTCTCTGGCAGGCGGTGGGGCTTGGGTTGAAAGGGATCGCCTCCAATTGGAACGTTGTTTATTTTTCTTAACTAGCCCGCGCCGACAGACGACCTGAGAGCGCGGCAGCCGGACCGGCCGAGCCTTCGCTGGGAAGGGGTCAGGACAGGGGGCGGCCCCACGAGAGAGACGCTGCGAGCCACACCTGGGAATGCGCCTGGGTCCTTCAGGGGCCGGGTTGGGGGAGGGATCGCGGTGGGACAGAGAATGACTTTCTTCCTCGGAGGAAAACATACTTTCTCCTGTCGCGGTTACCTTAGCTTTGACTTTGCGTGAGGCAGGGCGGCGAAATGGTTAAATTTTCCGCTTTGTCGTCCCACGGCAGCCTTGGATTTCAGTTCTGCTTCCTCGATTTTTAGCTTCATGACCTTGAGCAAGTAGTCCTTGTGACTCAGTTTCCTCGATTCTCAAATGGGTATAACGCAGTGCTTAGCTCTTTGGGTTGTTGTAAGGACTAAATTCACACAAACCCTTAGCACAGGGCCTGGAACTTAAGAGCTGGAGAGACATTAGCTCCTCTTGTGGGGCCCTGGGTGGTTATTGGTGCAGGAGCCACGCGACGGGAGATGGGGGTGGGGACAGGCAGCAAGTGTGCGGTCCACAGGGAAGGGGCTGGAGCTGGAGGCTCACGACTACAAGCTCTAGGGAGAGCTTCGGACTGGGGAGAGTTCTGAGCGTTTTGACAAGAAATGAATAAAATGCAAATGATATTCAAAGCAAGATGCTAATGAGGCTCTATCCTTTGAGCGTCCACAGCCTTGGCAGTGCCCGGAAGAGTGGCGGAGCTGGCGTGAACTCAGGGATTGGCAGGGTCCAGCGGCCCGGTTGCGGGAGTGTGTGTGTGAGTGTGAGTGTGTGCGTGTCGGCGCGCGACTGCTCCGGAATGTGCGTAGCCGGCTACGGGCGTGCTCGCGCCGTCATGAAAATGAGGTCAGGGAAGGTCGTTCCACTCTGCAGCATAAATCAAGGAGGAAAGGAGAATGGATGTGAGAGACAGTCCCTGGAGACCGCCCCGAGAGAGGCAGAGCGAAGGAAGAGGGAGGGGGGAAAAGTTCTGTGGAGAGTAGGCAAGAAGCGGGCCCAGGCGCTCGCCCTCCCCGCACATCTCGCCCTGCTGGGTCCTTTAACGGAACAGTAACGCCTCGGACCTGGACGAAATCGCCCTTAAATCCCCCATTCTCCTCCCCAGGCTCCCAACTTCCCGCTGCAATTTAAATGTTCCCCACCTAAGCGGTCTTTGGGCGAACAGTGAAGATTCTTGCACCCAGCCTCTTCAAGAGCATGTAAGTGCCCACAAACACACGCTAGTTGCGCATGTAATTGCACACTTGTTACTCGCGTGCACAACCGCGGTGGCTCGCGGGGGCATTCTGCGGGGACCGAAATAAAACGTGCTGGAGCAGACAGCCCTCCGCTATCCTCCTGCCACGCATCTCTGGCCCGCACACGTCCCTTTTCCAATTAATCCTTCTCCCGCGGCTCACCAACAGCCAATATCTCCATCCTCAGTCCCCTCTTGCTTTTTTGCCTTCTGCCGGCCGCGGGGAGAGCGCTTTGCTCCAAACGGGTATTTCCCCCGCTCTTGTCCTGTGACCCCAGCCGGGAATCTCTCGAGGCTCAGGCCGCCCTGGGCTGGAATCCAGGCACAAGTGCTGGACCACCCGGCTCTCAGAGGAAGAGGAACCAGTGTGCGGCAGCTCGGAATGGAGGATGGAGAAGGAGATGGGCATCCCTCCTCTTTTGCATCTTCAAGATTCCAGGCTGAGGGCAGATAGCAGTGCAGAGGGACCGGCGCCCCCTCGCGCCTCTGTGGCGCCCGCGGAGCTTTGCTCTCCACTGCACAATAGCTACCGCTACAAGAATAGGAAGAGAGCAGGGAAGAGGATGGACAGTGCCTACGGTCTGCGCTTTGGGCCCAGATCATATGTATTTCCCACCGCATTCTCTTTATGACAATGAAAAACAACAATGATGATGCCAAAAGCCTGTATCATAGGCACTAAATAGGTGCACAATAATATATGTTGAATTAAATTTACAAAGAGCTGTCACCACCCGGATCCTTCCTGAGCCTCTGTATTTTGTGGATTACTTCATTAAGTCATGCATTCATTCAATACATACTTACTGAGCTTCTAAGTGACAAAGAAACAGGACACTAAGAGCATGACCATCCAGACACTTATGTTCTCCTGGGACAGAGACAGTACACAGAAAAACTCAGACACACAATATAATGTCAGGTAGGTTAGCTCTTTGTGCTGTGAAGGAAAGATTAAGTTAGGTTAGAGAGGGCCTCTTGGGGGTGGGGGAGGGGTGGGAGGAGGCAAAGCCCTGAATGAAGTAAGGGAATGAGCCCTGCAGACTTCTGGAGGGAGAGTGTCCCAGGCAGAGGGAACTGTCAGTGCAGTGGGGAGATGTGGGAAGGGTCTGGGTGCAGCCTGACAGGGAGGGGAGAGGAAGGAAGTGAAATGGAAGTCAAGCCCAGCTTTGTAGGCCATATTGGTGGGCAGATTTGGATTATGTGCTAAGTGTGACTGGGAAGCCACTGGAGAATTTTAAAAAAGGGACCAACACAACATGATTTGTGTGTGTGTGTGTGTGTGTGTGTGTGTTTTAAATGTTAAACAAAGACAGAGAATTTAACAAATTTGTTATGGTTTCCAGGTTTGTGAGTTTCTCAACCCAAATTTCCAAATGTGTCTCAGTCTAGTGTCAAATATGCATGCTTAGGCAAGACTGCCCCAGCAGGGGCCCAAGAGATGTCTTAAATGATATTGTCCTTCCCACTCACACTTTCAGGGAAGTGTCCAGAATGGGACAGTGGGAAGGGTCTCTAAATCTGCCAGCTAGGTCATTTGGGTGGTGGTGGAGGATTCCTAGATTCCCACTGAGGATCTCTGTGGTTTCCACTTCTGACTTCCTATCCATCTGTTGCCTTTGCTCTGCCTACACTGAGTCTTTTCCGGGCTTTGGAGACAGAGAGGGCAGCTAGGCTCAAGAAGGTAAGATTCAGTCTTTCTCTGACGCTCTAATTCCAGTCTCTAATTCTGCTGCTATTCAGGCTGCGAATTCTTTCCTCCAGAATAAGTCTGGTTGCGCGCATAGCCGGCATTGTGGTCCCGCATCGCCCCTGGGTGGCCAAAGATGATACTGCAAACGGAGTCAGTACAAGACGTAGAACTGTACCAGGGACCGCAGGGGGCGCAGAAAAGGCTTATTGATGGCTTGCCAGGTTCCAGGTGCTGTGAAAGGCGCTTCCCTTTAACCACCAGAGTTACTCCGGAAAAGAGAACTCAGATTTCCGTCACTACACAGACAAGGGATTGGGGCCCAGAGAGGTAATATACTTTGTCTAAGAACATATAGCTAATAAGCAGCGTGATCTACTCACGTCCACACTATCTCTTCATGCACATAGGGTGTGAGAAGAGGGGAATACTGGCTTTCATCCTAGGAAGCTCTCCCTCTCTTTGGCCCTGAAGAATCATCTAGAAAATGTCTTTAGGGCTAAGCTTTCAAATCCGTCTCTGAGGGTGTTTCAAGGTCCCATCTCCCACTTCCTTTGTACCCATTTCAGGTGGGTCCATGTTCTGCACGTTAAGACCAGTTCAAGAACAGCTGCACAACTGTCATGCAGTCTGCATGTGGGGGGAGGGGTTGTCAGGAGTCTTTGTCTCCTCTCCGAGATTCAGGCTGGTGGAGCAACCTCGTCCCTGACCGTGAAGTGCTCTGAGTGGGGATCTCCTGCAACCTTAGATGGCATGAAAAGAGAGGCAAGGGACGACCACACCATTTAGCTCAATGTTTCTTCCCGGTCTTTACTTCCAAGGTCGAGAGACCATTGCTTGGGTTAGCATTAGGGATTCCTCTTTATCAAACACTGGGACTGCTCAGACTGGTTTCGCACCTGCAGCCAAATGGGTGGGCAGAGAACTCTTAGGTAGAGCCCCGCCGCTTCGCTGGAGATGCAGCCAGCGCGGAGCTGGGACCTGTTCTTCATCCTCTGCTGCCCCCTAGTGAGCTAGGATATGGCTGCTGCTACCAGCCGTCTTTCCAAGCTGTGGCAGCACCTTCTTGTCTTCTAATCTTTCATTCCTGGACAAAGGCTCCTTCCCAGAAGCCAAACAGGTTTCCTGGGAGGGAGATGTGAAAAGTTCTGGAAAAGTATAGCTGCAGAAAATCCCAGAGCTGTGTCTACATAACACTAGGCTCGTCATCCTTAACATTTAATAAGAGCCTACCATGAACAAGGCCATGTAAGGAGTCAGAGGAACCCTCCCCTCCCGCCCCTCCCACTTCAGGCTTGGGCATGAGGGCTCACGGTTTATTTGAGGAGATGTCAGACCCAAAATGACTCTTACAATCGTTTTAAATTTTAAATAATTACAGATTCTTAGGAAGCTCAAAGAAAATAGTACAGAGGGTCCCAGGTACCCTTGCCTGGCATGTGTTGATTCTTGTAACCACCACTGCAGTCAAGATACACAACTATTCCATCGTATTCCCTCATGTTTCCCTTTTATAGTTACACCCACACCTTCATCTCCCAACATTCTTAACCACTGACAACACTTAATGTCTTTTCCATCTTTATAAGTTTGTTGTTTTGAGAATGTTATATAAATAGTATCATACAGTATGTGACCTTTTGAGAATGTTTTTATTTCAAATTTTCACAAGATATTGAGATCCATCCAAGTTTTGCATGTATCAATAGTTAATTCCTTTTTATTGCTGAGTAGTACTCCATGGACGTACCACAGTTTGTTTAACCATTTATCTGTTGAGGAATACCTAGTTGTTTTCAGTGTTTGCCTGTTACAAAGGAAGCTGCTATGAACAGTCATGTACAGGTTTTTATGTGGACATAAAATTTTATTTCTCTGATATAAATGCCTAGAAGTGCAAGTGTTGTTTCTTATAAGTCTATCTAAATACCAAATTATTTTCCAGAGTGGCTTATCATTTATATTCTCACTGGCAATGTTTGAGAAATCCAGTTTCACTGCATCCTCTCCAGCCTTTGGTTTTGTCATTATTTTTAATGTTAGCTATTCTAATACGTGTGTAGTAATATCTCATCATGGTCTTAATTTACATTTCCTTAATAGCTAGTGATGTTGAACATCCTTTAATGTGCTTATTTGCCATTGGTGAAATGTCTGGTCATGTTGTTTGCTCACTTTTGAATTGAATTATTATTATTTTTTACTGTTGGGTTGTGAGAGTTCTTTACATACTGGAAATATGAGTCCTTTGTCAGATATACAGTTTGCAGATATTTTCTCCCAGTCTGTGGCTTATCTTATCATTCTTTTAACAAAGTCTTTTACAGAGCAAAAGTTTAAAATTTTGATAAAGTCTATTTATTGATTTTTTTAATGGATTGAGTAATGCTTTTGATATCATGTCTAAGAACTCTTCACTAGACCCCAGGTTCCAAAGATTTTCTCCAATGTTATCTTCTAAACTTTTATGGTTTTATGTCTTACATTTAAATCTGTGTTCCATTTTGAGTTAATTTCTGTATAAGGTATGAAGTTTAGATCAAAGTTCTCTCCACCCCTTTTTTTTGCTTATAAATATCCAATTGCTCCAGCATCATTTGTTGAAAAGACTCGACTTCCTCCATTGAATTGCTTTTTGCACATTTGTCAAAAATCAGTTAGACATACTCATGTACATTTATTTCTGGATTCTCTATTCTTTTCCATAGATCCCTCTACCAATACCCCACAGTGTGTATTCAAATGATCTATTCATATTGGGTGAGCTGTAGTAGTTTGCACTTTTGAGGAGTTGGTCGATTTCATCTAACTTGTCAAATTTCGTCTAACTTGTAGAGTGTTCATGGTATCCTCATATTCCCCTTTTGCTCTCTGGATGGACTGTGGTGATATCCTGCTTTGTTCCTGATCTTAGGGATTTGTGTCTTTTCTTATTTCTGTGCCAGTATTGCTAAAGGTTTGTCAGTTTTATGGCTTCTTGTCTCATTGATTTTCTCCATTGTCTTCCTGTTTTCAGTGTAAAGGGAGGTAAGTTTCTACACATCACTCAAACTTGTAAAATGTCAACGTGAGATATCTATCTATCTATCTATCTATCTATATCTCTATCATCTATCTATCTATCTATCTATCTATCTATCTATCTATCTATCTATCATCTATACACATATGTAATGTAATACCTAAGGCAGCTACTAAAAGAGCGTATAAAAAGATATACTCAAAAACCCTATAGATAAATTAAAATGAAATTCTAAAATATGTTCCAGTAACCCACAGGAAAAGGAAAACAGAAAAAAAGGCACAAACAGAAAACAAAAAATAAAAGAGCAGACTTAAACTTATCAATAGTTACTTAATTGTTCATTGAAGTGTTTTAACGGCTGCATGTCTTTGTGCTGATGTCTGTTTCTTCTCTCAGTTTGAGATTTTCCTGAGTAATTTCAACCGAAACCTGGACATTTTGGGTCCTTTAAGACTCTAGATCTTATTTAAATCATGTGTTTTAGCAGGACTTCCTGACACTGGGTGAAGTGGGGTGCCAACTTATTACTACCAGGCAGGAGTGGAGGTCCAGGTTCTCCTCTTGGTCTCTGTTGACATCCTGGTGGAGAGGGAGAGAGATTATTGAGAAGGCAGTCCTTACAACTGCTGGGCAGGGCGGAGTTAGGCCTTTGCTGATACACCTCTGCCTGAGAGGGGAAGGAGGTACCTCATTACTGCTACCCGTGGTGGCTTCTGTGGCCACCGTTGGGGGTGGGCTTGTTAGAACTGAGCAGGTGATGAGAGTTCTGGTGATCCACCTGTCCTCTGACATCCACATAGTGAGGTAGAAAGTGGGGGTCCAGGCTCCTTGTGCGGTCTCTACTGATTGTGCCTTTAGGGGAGGAAAGTCCTGGCTTCCCATCTGGCTCACCCAGGACGAAGAGGGGGCACCTTCTTACAGCCTGGTGAGGGTGTGAATCCAGGCTCCCTGCTCAGTGTTTGCTGGGCAGGGGAACCAAGGCTGCAGGATTTCGGTGGCCTTTGGCTAGGGTAGAGCAGTTAATGTCTAAAAGTTTCTGTCTTTCCAGACTGCCATTTCCCCGTCCTTTGGCTTGAGAGAGCAGGCACGTCTTAGGGCTTTTTTTTGAGTTGCAGTATCCAGTCTGGGATGCACACAGTAGCAGGAAAACCAGGGAACTCCCCTCAGCGTTGTTCTCAGGTCCTGAGGTCTCTAGCTGGTTGCTTTCCTCTCTCCACCTTTCAGTCCTCTTGTGTTTGCTTTATATATATAGTGTTCAGGATTTTTAGTTATATTTAGTGGGAAGAATTGGGAAAAGTACACCTACTTCATTTTCTCTGAAAAGAAAGATCTCATACAAGCATTTTTAAAAAATTTCATTTTGAATAGATTCAATGCCTTGAAAAATAGATAAAAATGTATCTAAAAAAATGAAAAATCTATGCCACACTGTTCCCCTTTGCCCACCTCCCATCCTTCCCAACAACCATTTTTATTGATTTATTATTTTTTTAATGTATATGAGTATACGTCCTTGTCACATTTTTTAAAATACAAAAGCTAGCATATTATAGGCAGAATTTTGTACCTAACAAAATGTAGAATGTGCTGGAGGTCAGTCCATATCAGTCCACAGGGGGCTTCCTGAGCCTGTGAAAATGCAGAGAATTCCATTGAATGGATGTACAATAGCTTGGACAATTAGGTGATTTTCAACCTTTTGGTATTACAAATGGTGCTGTGATAAACAGCCATCTACATATGTCTTTTTCACATGTGTATGCTTGTGGGATACATTTCTGAAGTGGGCATCCTGACTCCTCGAAGCCTGGAGACACACATTCCTGCTGAGACAGTTGTCAAAGAGGCTGAAAGATGAACCTTATTCAGGTTATATCTAAATCATGGCAAAGTTCTTGGTCAGCCTGAAAAACCGGTCCCTCCTGCGGGACACATGACCCTGTGGACCTCTTCTGATGAGAAGGTAAGGAGAAGGGCAGAGTGGTTGTCGGAGAGGACATATTTCCCCCCCAAATCTGTCTCTGTTTTGTTACCCCATGACCGGACTGCAGAGTTAGAAGACTCTAGAATGGTTATGATAAGCTGTTCACGGTGATAGCCCTTCTGGGTGGTCTCTGAAAGCAAGGAGAAGTTTAGGAGCACAGCGCGTGGATGTGATAGGGGAGCCCTTTTCCGTTTTTTTATCTGTAGACGAAAACATCGGGATGAACTTCTGTTGGGAGAGACCTTTATCCTTCTTCATCAAGAGCCACGCCACTCCAAAAGGTGTCTGGGCAAGGCCACACGTGAGATTCCATGTGAGGGGGACCTTTCCACTGAACGAGGAGGAGAGGAGGAAGAGAAAGACGGGAGGAATAAAAATCAGAGAGGGGAGCAAGAACAGCATCAGTTCAGAGGCCCTGAGGTCCAGATGGATCACATGAATGGAGAGGAGATGCCATGACAGTGAGCAGGCTCTCTGGCAGGTGACAAATGTCTGTTTTGTTTTTGAAATTGGGGCATGGTTTACAGACATAACATACAGTTCTATGAGTTTTGACAAATTCATAGTCATGAAACCATCAACGCAATCCAGACATAGAGCAGTCTTATTACCCTCAACATTCTCTCAGTGAGTGGTCTCTGTCCCACCGGTTTTGCCTGTTCCACGATGTCATAGGTATGGGGTCGTGCCGTGTGCAGTGTTTTTCTTTTCTTTTCTTTTTATTGAATTATAATTAGCTTTTCAAAGATGATCCTCTAGAGAGGACATTGAGTCTTCTCATCACCAGGAGACTTGTTTAGGACAAGATGCACACATTTACTTCTCTACTGCTGTTCGGCAGGGGTGCTGGTGGGGAGGGTGCATGGCCGCTGAGACCTCTGCCTACCTGACTGTCCACTCTCTTCAACAGTCATGAAAAAATTTCCATCTTATTTTACTCAAGTGCGTATTGTTGTAAAATTATTCAAATGATACAGAATACAGAATAAAATATATACATCTCACTTCCCACCCCTGCGTACACATACCCTTATCCACAATCCTGCTAGCATTGTGAGGTGATCCTTGTGCACACTCATCTTTGTTTTTACACGTGCACACCCACGCCATGTTCTATGGATATAACTTTATCTTCATTTTGAGTTATATTAACGAGGTGCTATGACATGTGTCACTCAGCAGCGTGATAGTTTTTGGACCTGAATATGTTTTGGTGATCATGCATGTCAGTACACACAGATCTGCCTCATTCTTTCTAAACTGATGTACAGTTCCCTGTACTCGAGATGAAGCATCGTTTATTTACAGGCATGTCTCATTTTATTGCACTTCGGGTTTATTGCACTTCACAGATATTGTGTTTCTTACCAATCAAGGGTTTGTGTAACCCTGCCCCAAACAAGTCTGTTGGAACCATTTTTTTCCAACAGACTAGGGTGCTGGTTAGCGTTTTTCAGCGATAAAGTATTTTTTTAAATTAAGATATGTGCTTTCTAAAAAGACATACTGCTACTGTATGCTTAATACAACTTATAGTGTAAATACAACTTTTTATTGTACTGGGAAACCAAAAAACCCCTGTGACTCACTTTATTATATTGTTCGCTTTGTTGCAGTCATCTGGAACCTAACTCGCAATATCTCTAAGGTGTGCCTGTAGTTCCTTTTCTATTGGCCGGTTTGATTTATTTCTAAGTTTCACTATTATGGAAAATGTACCTCTTTGTGTACATGTGATTATATTATCTCACATAGACAGCAGAAATGATTGAATTGTTTGCAGGAAAGGGATGCACATTTAGTATTTTGACAAATCTGGACAAATTGATTTCCTGAAAGGATGTACTGATTTATATTTCCGCCAACAGCTTTGGAGACTGCCAATTTTCTCGCAACTTTTTCGCCACTGGAAAGAACCAATCCTTCAAATTTTTATTAATTTAATGGGTGAAAATGGTTCATCCCCCATTGTTTTCATTTGCATTTTCTCATTTACTGAAAACATTGATCCTGTCTTTTGCACATGAATTTTCCACAGGTGGTTCCTTGGATTGCAATTTCTATCCTTTTCTGTTTCTTCTATCAAGTTGTTGCCCTTTCTTATTAATTTTACAAGTTCTTTATACATTCTGGACATTAATCTTTGTACAACATATATCCTTTTTTCTATCCTGTCACCTTTTAAAAACATAGTTGGTAGTATCTTTTATCATACATAAGAATTGTTTTTTAAGTAGGAAATTTATCAGGCTTTTCCTTCCTGGCTTCTGTCTAGGGGAGTTGTTTTGGGGAGTGCATTCCCCTGGGGAAAATGTGAGTGGCACTTTTCCCTTCTGGGAGAATGAAGCCTGTTGAGACCCATTTCCTCAGGGAAGGAATTTACTTAGGGGCACCCAGGATGTCTGTGAAAATACTGTTTCCCACCAGTGTGCCTGAGCTCAGCTTGTGGAGCCCAGTTAGGGTGACAGAGAAGCCAGATCCAGGGTCAAGTATGAGAAGGACATAGTCTTGCTTTACACCTGGGTCCGGTGACGGGCAGATCACAGAGATTTGCTCAGACTCCCACCTTTGCCCGTCCTCCTGGGGCAGGAACCTGGAAGACGGGGCCTCAGGTCAGGAACCCTGCAAGGCTGGGGGAGGGGCGGCCTCCTGTGTGCCCCCACCTGGAACATGCCTCCTGGTGGCCCTCTGGCTACAGAGCCTCTTTTCCCTGCCCCACTCCTCTTGTCCTCTACCTTCTTTCTGGTTCTCTTCCCCAACCCCTCATCTAACGTCAAGGGCACAATCAGGCCTGGCTAGGGGGTGTTAGCAGCACCAGTAGTGTTACAGAAATGTTGCGAAATCAGACTGGCGAGAAACCAGGCACCACTTGGAGAGTTGGAGAACTCAGGTTTATTATGCCAACGGTCCCAGAAGAGCTAACGCTCTGAAGATCTAGGCCCCAAGCTAAGGGGCAATCTTGCTTTTACAGGGCTTATCTGCATTGTTGCAGTTGGCATGGGTTGATTGGTTAATCTGTCAGATGGTTACAGACTGTGGGAGTTGCTATGGGTTACAGGAGTGCAGGGGAGTTCCTATGGGCTACAGGCACTTACAGAGCATGAGATTTTCAGACAGGAATTTAGGCAATACATCTGTTATCTAGAGAGAACAATCAAAGGGGAGGGTGAGTTGTCAGTTGATCTCATCACTCTGCCCTTCGGCCTAGGCAGCAAGCATGTCTACAGAAGCAGAACAAAGAGACGATTATAAGGTTAGCCATTTGAATGGAAAATTCTTCTTCAGTAGGAGAAAAGTTTCTTCCAACCCAGCCGTTTCTCTCCTTGAGCTCTTGGGTGAGAGGAAATGGTGTAGTCGCTGGGAAATGGGGTCCCCCACCACCGGAGAAGAAGAAATTGAGGAAAAAGGCCTCCTTTGAGGAAGTGTGGAGTGATGGGTTCTATGGAACTAGGGGAGGGAGGAGAGAAGTGGAACCAAGAGAACATCTCCCCACAAGTGCAAGGAGGGTCTCTGGGCCTTGAGAGGCCTCAGCTCTGCCTCTCCCCGCCCAGCAGCTACTGAAAACTGAAGTGCTTTTGGCTCCCCCTTACGCAGCTTCCTCCTTCCCCACATTCAAGTGGTTGGGCAGGCAGGGGAGAAGCTGAGAAGTCCAGGGAGGAAACTGTGGTCAGCTCAACGCTGCCCATTCTTCCCTCCCCACTCCCTCTGTCACTGTCTCTCATTTCCTGGGTCCTGGTTTTACCCCTTTCCCTCAGAAGGATGAACTAATGATAGCTGACAAAGTATGAGGGCTATTCTCACTCTAAACCCCATTGGACCCCATAAGCCTTACATCCAGATCTCACTTCTGGGTCAGTGATGTGTTTCCACCCTGGGAGGTTTTGTGGATGTTGGAGGGGAGAGGAGAAGAGGATCAAAGGTGAGAAGAGGTTCTTGGGCAAAGGGCAAAGGTGAGGAGAGGAGAGCTGGGATCAGAGCTTATAGAGAAAGGACCTCAAAAGGGCTTGTGGGAGGGGTGTGGCTGGCTCCAGGAGAGGGCAGGGAAGAGGGGAGAGGCAGCCTTAGCCCTAGGCACCACTCTACCTTAGCTCTCACTGCTGCCTCGCCTACTGAGGCTTGGGGAATGTCCTTAAAAAAATGTCTATAAAAAAATCTAATTCCATATTTTTCTTTAGTGAATTTCAGGGCATAGAGACCTTAAGTATGCTCTCCAGGTTCATTTAGCCAGAGGGTGAGAAGGAAAGGGGATCCTTGTGATGTAGTGGCAGAAAGTTTAGCAACACTGTCACCAGTAGTAACGTGGAAGGTAGAAAATGTACCTAATGACCTGGGTGGCATAGCTAAGATCTCTAGATAAAGTGTTACCTGGTTTCTTGTGGTTTATTGTAAATATGACAGGAAAGAGAAATAACAGATGGGGCTATTAAACATAAAAGAGCTAGGTCTTGATGGCTTTTAAAATTCTTAGTCTTTCCAAAGGTAAATGATGCTAACTTCAAATTCAGGGCACTTTCAATTAAATATGGTCTAAAGATGAATCCAAGGGTGTGACTGTAAGTAAAATCCTTTGTTAAGATCTCAGAAAGATCAAACATAGTGCCTCAGACAAAAGGCCTATAATGAGTTTAAGGGTGTATGCCTCACAGATTCTGTCAATCAAACACGAAGACTTCTAAGGATCTCATAGACATTATCCTTCAGCAGAAGTCCAGGGTTCAGAGGACAACTTATTTTGAAGAGATTTGTGGATGTGGCTTTCATTTAATTGAGCGTATCTCAATTTTTAAAAAGAGGATGACATTCACAAAACACTACCAGCTTGGACTGAAAGGAACAGAGAGAGTATAAAATTTTAGAAAGGACTTTGTGTCCCCCAGAGTTAACTGGCAGGAAGAAGGCTGAGAAAACTATGAAGCTGTGAACATGGGTTGCCTTTCATGGAAAGTGAGGGATGACTCAGAGGGAAGAATCAAGAGTCCAAAAGGAGGAACCAAGAACCACGGGGGATTATTCTCTGGGTAGTAGTAAGGCAAAATCCTGAACGAGAAACTTCCAACATTTGCCTAGGTGAATTTTCAATTTTCTATCGATCAGTGCTCCTCTGGCCTCCCACAACCTCCTGTTGTGACTATCCCATGCTGTTCTACCATTGCATGTTGGGAGTGTGCGTGTGGCTGATAACTTGTCTCCTTAGGCAACCCTTTCCCCATCCCATTATACACCAGGTTGATGGCTATAGCCTCCTGACTGCAATCCTCATACTGAGAATTGTTCTTGAGGAGCTTTATGTAAGGAACTACACCTGAGGAGCCTCATCCATACCTGTACCTAATTTAAATGACAATTTCCTGGACCTCATGCAGATGCCATATGGGGTGATACTTTTGGAGACTTTTAGAGGGGATGAGGGTATTTTCCATGTGGGAGAAATGTAAATAATTTGTGGCCAGAGTATGTACTGTGGTGATTTTAAAATATTTCCACACAATTTTTTGATATATCTTTCTTCAAGATTGGTCTAATCCCTCTCCCAGTGACTAGCTTCTAATGAATAGAATATGGCAGAAGCAATGGTATGTGACTCCAGAGACCAGGTTATAAAAAGCACCGTGACTTCCTCCTCACTGTCTCTTGGATTGGTCACTCTGGGGCAGTTAGCCCCTTTATGAAGAAAGGCCCACATGGCAAAGAACTGACACTTTATTCTAACAGTCATGTGAGTGAGCCATCATGAAGTGGTCTGATAGTCACTGTGGAGCCTTCAGATGACTGCAGTTCTTGCTGACATTCCGATTACAACTGTGTGAGAGGTTCTGGACCAGGAATATCTAGTTAAGATGTTCCCAAATTCATTACCTTCTTCTGGAGCAATCTGTGAAATAATACCATATGTCATTTGTTTTAAACTACTGAGTTTTGGAGTAACTTATTACACAACATCGAATGAGTTAGGAGGAAAACCACAAGAAGCAAGTTTTCGGTTTTGTTTTGTTTAGATTTGTTTTGTTTTTTACTGGAAACCAAAGGAAGAAAGCATTTCAAGAAGGAAGCAGTGATCAGTCATATTCAATGCTGCTCATCTACCCAATATGATGAGATTTGAGTATTGACCACTGAATTTAGCATGTGTACATCATTGGTGACTGTGAGATCTTTTTAAGGAGTGACACAAAGGCTTGATTCCAGTGGGTTCAAGAGAGAACAGAAAGAGAGACATTGGAGGCTGAGAGCATATCCAGTTTTTCATGAGCCTTTACTGTAAAGGGCAATAGAATGTGAAGAAGTAACTGTAGGTGTTGTGGGGTCAAGAGAAGGTTTTAAATTATAGCTCATTTATATTCTGATTGCCATGATACGTAAGAAAGAGAAAAAGATGATGCAGGAGAGAGGGGAGAAATCCTGAAGAAATTTTCTTCTGTTGACAGGAAAAGATGAGATTTGTGGCTGACGTGGAGAGGTCGGTCTGAGATGCGCACCGGGAGAGTGACAAGAAGAAGAGAGTATGCATGGTGGTGTAGAGGTGGGATGATTGACAGGAGTGGTTGGACCTAATGGATGTTCTTTTCTCAGGGTTTCATTTTTGTTTGAATGCAAGGGTACCAGCTGAGCCTGTGAAGAGAGAGGGGACTTTGGAGTTTGAGGGGTCAGAGGATGGTGTGAAATAGAGACCCTGCGTTTATGGTGGGACATTTCAGCATGACAGATATTTTTTTTTCCAGCCATATTCAGCTTCCCTGGGTGCTGGACAGAGTAAATGAAAAGCTGGATTCGACCAAGGCTGGAGTTTTGCCGGGGGAGTTCAATGAAAGGGGAGAGAGGAAGAGAAATTGAGATTATGTGCCAAAGAGTGATTATAAGGATAGATCATGGAATCTAAGGGAAAGGAAAGCATGAATGAGGTGAGGGAGAGGGATAACATAGCAGGACTAGGGGATCATGGATCCCAGTGGTGTTGAAGGAGTACTCTGATCAAGTTAATGAGATGGAGCTAGAGAGATAGACCATGGATATATCAGAGTTGAGACTATTCTTGTTAACCATCTGAATGGGTGGCTGAGGCATGAGAAAAGACAAGATAATTGGGGGTGAGGAAGTCAAAGAACTGAGAGGCCAGAAATTTGGAAGGATGGGCCCAAGTCTACATGGGCCCAAGTTCATCAAGGATTATGGCAGAAGCAGGGAGAGTGACAGCGAGCCAGGGATTAAGACCAATGGAGAAGAAAGGAATTCTCCAGTTTGCATGGGGTCTGTGGCAATGATGGGTGGTCTGTGGCACAGTCTGATGGCAGGAAATCAAATTGTGGGGAGGGTAGGAAGTGGAAAGGAGGAGCAGAGAGGACACCAACCCCACCTTCAAGACTAGTGACAGGAGGTGAAAGAGATCAAAAACCTACCACTTGTGGGGATTGCAGAGAAAGCAGTGTTCTCAGAGGACAGTCAGATTTTAGCAAGAGTAAGAAGGTGACATTCAGAGAAGCTGAGAATATATGAGCTTGTGCTGATGACTCCATGTTTCAGAGGGCAGAGTGAAAGATTTATGGATTTTGAGAAGAGTGGGAAATGGCAGTAATTTAATGAATTTATGAAGTCTAACTGAGATGTGATTCTAAATGACAAGAGAGGACCCAATAACCCTGGGCATCTTGTGATGGCTGAAGTGAATAGGGGTAAAGTATGAAGAGGCTGGTCTGGGGGTCTCAGCGCTGGCTGTGGGGGGATGGAGGGAGAGCCAGGAGCCTTTACAGGAGCAAGGAGAGATGTGGGGTCTCGCTCACTCCCGCCCACAGCAGTGGTTGCTGAGAGAAGTGGTTAGATGGAAAAATCTGGTGTCCCTCTCTACTCTCACTAAGGAAGTGTGAAAATTGTGTGGTGGAAGTGGCAGTAAATGGGCGTATGTGCTACTGAAGCGAGCACAAGTAAACAGGCAGAATTTGCATGAATTCATTCTCCAGGATAAAGAGAGAAGTCCATAAAAACTTTGAAGCTGGATAACAATTGGATGACTTAATGGACCAGAGAAAGACAGGGTGGGAAAAACAATAAGCAATCGTTTTTTTACTTTAGAACCCCAGAAAGCCTTAGAAATTGGATGCATGGGTATCTCAGAAGGCATAGTAGAAGTGGGGGCTGCAAATCCAGCAATAGGCTTAAAGTCTGGTTAAGAAGTAGTTTTACTCCTAGCTTCTCTGACGCCTGGGACACTAAGAGTCAGCTGCTCTCATCCTAGCCCTTTCTTCTCATTCACCATCCTGCAGAAAATTCAAGGTCAGTCATTGATGAGAGTAAATTGCAGAGATGCTCTGCTGAGGGCACCCGGCATGACCGAGAGGGAGAATGTGTTACAACAGGGGACGAGTGTTGGGAGCCGTTTTCAGGCTGGAGAGCCAAGCAGGATATTCACACAGTAAAGCTAAGAAGTCTACTGACACAAAAAGAACACCTGGAGACGGGAACAGAGAAGCTGATTGTTCCTTGGCCTTAAAGAAAGGGATGCGGAATGCCGAGATAGCGTTAGGCTCCCTGTGTAACGTTAACAAGGTTATTGTGCATAACTAACATTTTTTGAGCTGTTTCCCATGCTGACTAGGGTATATCAGGACGGTGCTAAATAAACTCGGGGCTGCAGCTTTGACTGTATGCCCTCCCAAGATCTTTTTCTCTTCTCTGTCTTTTTTCTTAACCCTCGCTCCCCCACTCAGGACTGTTCGACTCCGTCCGGCGGGTTCCGGCAGACGAGTGAGTGAAAACAGGCAGTGGGGCCCCTCCACTGTGCTACAGTTGGTGCCCCCAACCCTGGCATCCAGCTTTATACCCCCAGGAGGATAGTTTAAAGAGTCTTTTTTGGAGAAACTGAGGTGTCAAAGAGAACAAATGAAACCATGTTTGTCTTAGTCTGTTTGAGCTGCTGTAACAAAACTACTGTAGACTGGGAAGCTTAAACACCATACATTTATTTCCCACAGTTCTGGAGGCTAGGAATCCAAGACCAAGGCACCAGTAGATTCTGTGTCTGATGAGGGCACCCTTCATGGCTCATAGAGGCCTGTCACTGTGTCGTCACACGGCGAAGGGGCTAGGTTGCTCTCTGGGGTCTCTTTTATTAGGGCATGAATCCTATTCATGAGGGCTCCTCCCTCATGATCTAAGCATCTCCCAAAGGGCCCACCTCCTGATACCATCAGCTTGGGGGTAGAATGTCAATGTATCAATTTTGGGTCAACACATTCTTCCGCTGGATGGTACTGGCCCAGATGCAAACTGAGGGGGAGTAAGCAGTGGGCCCGAACTTTGGGAGGAGGCCAGCGCTGGCAATCTAAGGGTGTGCTCACGTTCTGGGAGGCTTTAGCCTTTACTTTGCAGGGAATGCAGGTTCCAGAGGTCAGGGAGATTCTCCTGGGGGCTTAAGGGAGACTGGCCATTCTTCTTGGGTTCTGAGGCTCAGCAGGAAGGGCTCAGGGGTCTAGGGTCTGGCCAGAGCTGGGTACATCAGAGACCTCCCTTCATGTTGCACATGTCGACTCCTTAAGACCCTGAGATAGGAGAGGAGAGAAATGAATGAAGTGACTGAAGTCCATTCTTTGACCCTCTCCCCATGCCTGCCCTTCCTGTAGCAAGCCTGCTGCCTGCCTGACCTCATCCTGTTTCCAGATCCTCTTCACTCTTGTGTGGTCCCTGCACCTTTTGCTTAGCTCCTCCTATACTTTTCCTAGTATGTCCCCTTCTCCCCAGAGCTTGTGGCTCTCTCTTATCTAACCCTTTCTTCCTTTCTCCCCTGAGACATAGGAAGAGGCAGCATCCTAGGCTGGTGGCTTTGGGTAGGCATTCCTGGAAGGACACGTGGTTGGAGGGACTTTCTGTACAAGTCAGTGTTACTGATGGAGGAATGAATCAGAAAGAGAGAGAGGGAGAGGAGTGGAGGGGAGGGAAGGGAGAAACATAGACAAGGCACCTGAGAGTTTGTACTTGAAAGATGAAGATGGGCTTGTAATGAACAGCGAGGTGGCTGGATTCAGTGCAGATTTAACTTGTAGAGCACTGTTGATTATAATTTTTCCTACCTCTGTGTTCTCTGGCTCAGGGGTCCCCAACACCCGGGTGGCAGACTAGTACTGGTCCAGAGCCTGTTAGGAACCAGGCCGCACAGCAGGAGGTGAGTGACCGGCAAGGGAGTGACGTTTCATGTGTATTTGCAGCCACTCCCCAGCCCTAGCATTACTGCCTCAGCTCCAACTCAGATAATGAGGTATTAGGTTCTCATAGGGACACCAGTCCTTGGTGCCGAAAAGGTTGGGGACCTCTGCTCTGGCTGACCCTCCCTCTGGCCCTCTTTCTGGGGACTGAAGCTGCTTCCTGCTCCATATCCCCTAAATTCAACCCAACCCTACTTACTGGACAAGCAAGGCTGACAGCATCAGGCTCTTGGCCAGGAGGAGTCCACAGAGCATGCAGACCAGAGCACTGGGGGCTGCAGGGCTGGAGCAGAGGGTGGAGTTTTGTTTCCTGGAGGACAGAGGGACAAAAAGGGGAGAACACCAGGCTGGGGTCACAGCCTCTGTCTTGGGTCCCTGAGCAAGGCCTGTGTGGATGAGGGTCCCACCCTGAACTCACTGTGAAGGGACAGTGATGGCAGAGGAAACCCTGGGGGCCTGTCTGGCTCTTCCAGTGCGGGACACGCAGCTCTGGGTCTGTGATGAGACCAGGCCATGGGGAGCCCAGGTGGCTTGCACGGAGGCAGAGGCTGCTAAGGAAAGAGAAGGGACCTTGGTTAGTGGCAGGACAGCCTACCTGTTCTTGCTAGCAGAAAAACTAGAAAAGGGAACTGGGATGAACTGGGAACAGAAGCCCCTTGCCCTAGGAGAAAACCAGTTTGGGGGTTGGGGATTGTGTTGTGAAGTCTTTTGGCTCAGGACCAGACAAACCTGTGGCTCAGGCTCTATCTAGTGCCTGTGGAGGTATCACTGGGTCCAGGGGGAACACTTGAATAGGAATCAGGAGGCCCGGGCCTCTCTCCAAGCATTTCTACCTCTTTGCAAGGGCCTTCTCTACCTCTCAGCCTCCTCAAGTTTGGACACAGCCACAGTCTTTAAGCTGCTCTCATCTCTGACATCCATGCCCCTTCTCACACTTCTGAGGCTGTTAGGGGAAGGATACCCTTCGTAGAGAATTTTAAGGACATCCCTGTCCCTCTCGCTTCTGTGGCTGAGCCATCATGCAAGTATTTGCCCACTATCTCAGAAGCTTGGGTAAATACCTTATATGGGACCCCTCTGGATTCAGAGACTTTGTGAGCTGCTTGCTCACTGCTCTGCTTTCCCAGTAACATTCCACATCTACCTGTGCTCAGAGCCTGTGATGGAGGCTGGAGGAAGTCATCTTTAGAAAAATGTTGAGGGCTTTTGAGGATAAAGACAAAGTAATGGTTGCTGGGGGCAGGTGGCAGGCCCAGAAGGGAAAGAAGTGGCATCAGCCCCAAGGCTGTGATAGGAAGTGGGACTTTCAGTGTCCTCGACTAGGTCTGCACTTCCACTCAGGAGCCATCAGCTCCTCTTAGGAGCAGCCTCTCCTAAAGCTGGGGGAAAGAGAGAGGTAAGGGCTAGGAGACGCCTGGAGGAGAGGGTACCTGAGGGCCAGGGGCTGCCCTAGGAGGTCTTCCCTGGAGAAAGCTCGAGTCCAACGGACATGTAAACAGGATTCTGTCCCACAGGGGCACCCTCTCTGAGGCTTCCCAGAATGAGCACCAGGAATAACTCATTTGCACAGCCTGGAGAAGGTCCTTGGGACACTTGGGAAAAATTCTAGTCCTGAATGTGTGATCTATGGACTGGTATTGGTTCATAAATTGTAACCTGCCTGAAATAAGGTAAATATAGAAATTGGAAGTAAGGATTTTGAAAACTTTATATCAATTTAACATTGTCTCAAGGTCCAAACATGTGATTAGTAAACTCCTTTAGTCTGCTTGAACAGGGTATAGACAAGTCTGGGTGTTGTCAAATGTCGTGGAAAGCTGCACAAGGAGTAAGCATTGCACTAGAATCACACAGTAGGGTCTATGACCATTCCACACTGAATGTGCCCGATCTCATCTAATCTCCGAAGCTAAGCAGAGTCAGGCCTGGTTAGTACTTGGATGGGAAACCACCTAGGAATACTAGGTGCTTTAGGTGCTTAAAAAAGAAAAAGAAACACATAGTAGGACTATGTTCCCATGTGTGATACTTTAAAGTTAGCTGGTCAGCTATAACCCAACAGTGTAGAAACACCTGGAAGAATTATCTTTATAATTTGTTATTTTTATAATCATTAAATTTTTTTTTAAATTTTGAGTTTAACATGATTAGCTAATTTAGAGTAAGGCAGTCATTAGCTAATTCAAGTACTAATTCACAGATAGCAAAACAAAAGACGTATGTTTTCTGAATATAGCAGTAATAATAACCCAAATAATGATAGCAGAATTGATTCCAAAGGCATTTTTACTTCTGAAATTATTCCGGAGTCTGGTTTTATTTGAAAATGTAATCCTTAATTGCAGTAGGCAGAATAATGCTACCCCCAACCAACCAAGTGTCCACATCCGAATCCCAAGGTGGCAAAAGGGACTTTTCAGATAAGATCAGGGTGAAATCTCTTGAGATAAAGAGATTTTCTGGGTGAGGCCAACCTAACTGTTACTATTTGAAAGCAGGGAATGTTTCCCAGCTATAGTCAGAGAGTGATGTAAAGGAAAAGGACCTCAGGCTTCCAATGTGGAGGGAGGTGGCCACAGCCAAGGAGTATGGCCAACTCTGAAAGCTGGGGGACCTCTCAGAGGAGAGGCAGCAAGAAAACGGGACCTTGGTCCAACAGCAACAAGGAACTGAATTCTACCTGAGACCTAAATGAGCAAGAAATGGATTCTCTCTAAGAGCCTCCAGAAAGAAACAGCCTGTTGACAGCCTGCCGACGCCTTGATTTTAGTCCTGTGAGACCCATACTAGACTTCTGATCTACAGAACTGTAAGATCATCAATTTGTATTGTTTTAAGCCACTACATTTGTTATGGCAGCACTAGGAAACTATGACGCTCATACTGTGAGAGTTTTGTAGTTATAAATAATGGTGATGTACTAATACCCTATGAGTTATTTGTTCATATATATTGGCTAATGAAGCAAATCCATCATAATAACAACTGACATTTACATACAGACATAAAAACACAAGTTCAAAGCAACTAACTTTTTTTTGAAAAAAAGGATATTGAATTAAAAAGCTTGAGAGCAGTCAGTATTTCACATATAAAGTCTAGCGTTCTGTGAGCTGCTTGTGAAGTAATACTCTGCATTACTAAGACTAAAAAATCTATCTACAATTGCCAAAACGTTACTGAAAGACTACCACAGAGATGCTTGCTTCACAATTTTAGGTTAATCTGTGACAAAAAAAGAAAGCTTAAGTATCACTTTCCATTGACTCTTTAGCTCTGTGTATTCAGGAACTGGCTAATAGTATGGAAGACTAAGTCCTAGAACAAATAAAGCTAGCAAAGTATTTTTCATGGTACCTTGAAAAATGTAAATATGTTGCTAACATAGCTGTTTTACTATATGTGCAATTTGAACACAATGATATGAAGGAGTTCTTTTGTATCTTTTAGCTTTATTGCCAAAAACACAATAGGCTCTGAATTGTACAAAACAATGAAAGATCACATTATTAACAAGTGATTTGGGGGTTAAGTTTTATGTTCTGATGGCTGCAGCTGCTGACAGAATCGTTCTAGATTAGTCATTCAGATTAGGGAGCTTTGGGCCAGAATGTAAATCAATGCACTGCTTCAAGTCTTGCAATGAGAAAAATATCAGTGGAACTGAACAGCTTGCTTTTCAATGTGGAAAATTATGAATTACATAAAGATGAATGTATTGAATTTGACATCATCCTCTTTGTTATGTGACAATATGGAAAGAGCACAAGCAGTTGTTTTTACACACCAAATTGCAATGATCGCCAAGAGCAAAAGTTCTGTTGAGAATGATTAATCTATGGGAAGAACTCCTGAAGTTTGACAAGATAGAAACCAGTTTGGTAAAATGTGAATTGCTCAGTCAGACTTGTTTATCGGACCGCCTTGATGTTAGTATTTCCATGCAAGGAAAGAAGGCAACATGTTTTTCAATGGCAAATCAAACCTAAGGGCAAAAGCGAAAGTTAGAAGAGTTTTGGGAATTGTTATGACATGTTCTTAATTTACTAACAGTTATCACCGAAATAGGTGATAATCTTGATATTGCATATCTATGAAAATGCTTGTAAAAAAAACCCTTAATAATTTGATAGAATGTTTCAAATTTTATTTTCTGTCAAAAGAAAATATATGTAATAGGAAATTCATAGATCCAGAATTCATTTTTTTTTCCTCCAAAGATAATTTAAATATAACCCTAACCTTATAAGATAACATTTTGGAACTATATACTGGTGGAGGACTGAAAATGAACCTCTTGCTTCCTTTTGTAAAAGCTAAAAGTAAACATATCGAGCTTGATGAAATTGCTTTAAAATTCCTTCTTGTATTTCTGTCAGCATAACTCTGTGAGATCAGTTTTCTACTATGAGTGTCATTATAACATACCATCAAAATGGTTTCTTTATACATTTTTCCCCTAAGAGTTATGGCATCATTAATGTTACTCAGATTAGGTAAGTTAATAACCAAGAAGAATGCTCACCTGTCACATTTAAGCCTTTAAATGTGGATATACATGGTATTTATTCAGTGTAAATACTGCCATTTAATATGGAAAATTGCTCTCACTTCTAATTTTTTATTTAGTTATGACTGAGGAACAACAAAACGTTGCAGGTATAATGTTAAGCCACTACATCAATCACCTACAGGCACACTTTCAGTGAACAATGTGTGCAGTTTTTATAATTTTAATTTTTCCTCTGTATTATGTTTCTTCTTATTGCATTTGTTGAAATATAATTTTATGTCTGTCAAGTCTAATAAGCATTTTAGGCTCGTACTTTGTGTGTCTGCTTTTTTGTTGTTGTTTCTAGTAATTTATTTTTATTTTATTTACCAAAAAAATCATTGATCGATTGGAAGATTTTAAAGATCCTCTTCCACTGTCTTAGTCTCTGCTCAGGCTACTTTAACAAAGTATCACAGATTGGATGGTTTATAAACAACAGTTCTGGAGGCCGGAAGTCTGAGATCAGGGTGCCAGCATGGTGGGGTTCCAGTGAAGTCCCCTTTCCAGATTATATCCTCACATGGGAGAGCGTGAATGAGAGAGCTCTCTGGTTTTTCTTATAAAAGGGCAGTAATTCCATTCGTGGGGCTCCACCCTTATAACCTAATAATCATTTTCTGGAGGCCCCACCTCCTAACATCATTACACTGGGGGTCGGGATTTCAACATATAATTTTGAGAGACACAAACATTCAGTCCATTGCAAACTACAGATATTTTGAGACAATCTGATTTAGCCTGAAGTTGGCAAACGTTTTTGTGGAGGGCCAGAGAATAACAACTTTAGGCTTTGTAGGCCATATGATCTCTGTCACAACTACCCAGCCTAGCTGCTGTAGCATAAAAATAACCATGGATAATACCTAAGCAAATGGGTGTAGCTGTTAAAAAACAACCTTTGATTTATGAACTGAAATTTGAATTTCCTATAATTTTCATGTCACAAAATATATTTTTCTTTCAATTTTTTCCCCCAATCATTTGGAAAACCATTTTTAGCTTTCAGATTATTGTTTGCTGGCTCCATGACCTGAACCAGAAGGAATGGACAGATTAACATGGGTGTAGTTTGTGGCCACTGTATCCGCATTTACTGAGCCCCTACTATGTGCCACGTACAGGTGCCTTCTCCACCAAAGATGCTGGACAGTCTTAGGCTCCTTTGTGTCCAGGCCATACAAGCTCAGACTGGTCAACATGCCCAACTGATCTGTTTGAGCATCTTTGGGGAGGCTTGTAATCATCAATACAGATAGTATTGAGGTATGTGTGCATGTGTGCACACGTGTACACATGCACATGAGAGTCCCCCGGACACGTGTTCTCAGTAGCCTTCCCAGGAGACCAGGATGGCGAAAGGGGCAGCCTGGCTTCCATAACTAGGAAACCAGAAGGAACCAAAAAGTAGCCAGGGGACCTCAGGGAAGGGGCTCACCTGGAGACACTGCCAGATAGAACCTTTTGGACTTAGAGACTGAGTTGCTGGAAGGGTGGTAGATTCTACACCAGTAGTGTCCTGAGTCTTCCTCCCTCAGACCGGTCATGGTGACAGTGAAGAAGCCAGCGCCAGGATTGTCCCAGATTGAGAATCGAGAGACCTGAGTCAGTGTGTGGGGCCTGGAGCTGGCAACTAACCTGGCGCATGCGTACACCGACACCTCCTTACACCAGACCTTCTTCTCGTAGGGCCAGCCCTTGGGTGGGTACTGGCACCTCACAGAGAGCACCTGCCCCACCATGCTGTGTAGTTGCTGAGTGTTTGATAGTGCCCACGAACCTGGAGAACAAGGCTGCAGGTCAGGGCTAGGCCAGGACTTGCCCTCTGGCCCCAGAGCTGCTTGCTCATGCCCCGCTGTCCTAACAGTCCCCATCACACCTCTCCTCTTGTCCCCATACCTTTCCCTTCCTCCTCACCTGGGAGCAACAGCAGCAGTAGTCCTGGGTGTAGGGCTCTCCAGGCCATAGAGCCCTTTTCCGGTGTGCTGGTGGAAGGGGATGTGTTGGGGTGGGGGTGCTGGGGAGAGGGAACCAATACCAGCCTGATTCTGCTTACCTCTTCTAGTACCTCTGAGATAGACAAAATCTCAGGTGTGGGTTGGGGAGTGGGAGACGGGGAGGCCAGTTCTGCTGGCGGAGGGAAGTAGGGACCTTCAGCTGCAGGTTCGAATCTGACCCTGCTTGGTGGTGCACAGCTCCAGGTCTGTAGGAGGCTGTTCCTCTCCTCTGTACCCAGCTGCCCCTTCCCACTTCCCCGACCTGGCCTAGGGGAGGAGCTGAGAAAGTCAGAAGGTAACTGTGGTTAAATAATGGACTGCCTGTTCTTCCCTTCCCTTCCCCTTCCCTCCCCTCCCCTCCTCTCCTCTCCTCTTCTCTCCTTTTCTCTTCTGTCTCTATCTCTGTCTCTCTCTGTCTTTCTCTCTCTCTTCTCTCTGTCTGCCCTGCCCCTTCTTTCCAGGGCTTTGGATTTGTTCCCCCTTCCCAGGAAAAGTCATGCTGAATGTGGGTGACAAGCTCAGGGCCACTTAGAGGTCTGAATGAGAGCCCTTATTCCCACCCAGAAGTGGTCAAAAAGTTTTATGCCCAGGCCTGTCTTGTGGTTCAGTGATGTGTTTCCACCTGGGGAGGTTTTGTGAGTGCTGGAGGGGAGAGGAGAGAGGAGGTGGATATTAAATTCCAGGAAGGAAGTGTAGAGAAAGTCTCTGAAAGGAGCGGGGATGGGAGCTGGGAGCGAAGAGAGCAGTGGTCCTCAGAAGGGCTGGTGAGAGGGACGGGTCAATGTATGGGTGGGGGGAGAAGAGATCCAGGGACCTGGATCTGGCATCATCTCTGCACCCTCAACTCCCACCATCTAAAGACACTAGAGAAATATTTGTGTAATTAACGCAGAAACAGATGAAAGGCTTTAACATCTCTTTCTTTAGTGAATGCTAGCACTTTTAAGATTTAATTTTTAAAAAGATGCAATTTACAAAGAAAAAGATTTTAAATATATATCCAATAATAATTTTATGTATTTAATGAAAATATATTACTCAATAAATATATTATTTAATAAATATGTGTTTAACAAATATTTAATAAATAACATACATTTATATATTTAATAAATTTAATAAATACATACATATATGTGTGTGTGTGTGTGTGTGTGTGTGTGTGTGTATGTATATATATATATATATGTATATATATTTAGAGAGAGAAATAGGTGCTATTTGTAATTCTGGTTGTAGCCACTGGGGGTTTGGCCAGTCTAATGCCTGCCTTAGGGAGCTGTGTGTGCAGAGTTACACTGAGATGGGAATTGGAAACTATCAAGGAGACTTGATTCTAAGTTTACTGCTTTGCACCCCCTTCTCACCCCAACTTCTACTCCTCACTTTGCATCTGTGCACTGCCCTTCTCCTTAGAGCAGGAGTGAGAGGAGACTGAGGATAAAGGCAAAGGGACAGACAAAAGGAGGATGGACGCAGCAGGGGCATCGGCCGTCAGTGCCCAAGGGACCACAGCGGGGAAAGCAGGATGGAGCTTTAGAGCTAGAAGAAAACCTCTGGAAAAATGCCAACCACTAACATGCACAAAGTTAGTTTACAAAGTGTGTTCATGTGCCCTCTCCTAATGCCCACAATAGGTTTGTAAGGAAACTGAGGCCTGGATCCCTCAGTGACGTGCTCAAAGTCACACAGTGAGGTAGTGGTGTTACCAGACCAGGCCTCCTGATTTACAATTGGAGCCTTTTGGCTGAAGTCTGTCTGGCCCACAGATAGGACAGAAAACAAAACTACACACACAAGCAGAAGCAATTCTGGCTTTCAGCTGGGCTTGGGGTCCCTTCTCTGAACCTAATTACACACTAAATGTTAGGAGGGCACTCTGAGGGAAGGAAGGTGGCCTTCGCCTAGGATGGCACAGAGATGTGTCACTGTGTGTGAGGGTGTGGATGGAGCGACTGCTTTTCCATGGCAATTTCCTTCTTGTCTGGCCACTGCTGATCACTGGGAAGGGATGCTTCCTCCTTGAAGGCGCCCTAGATTACTCTTTGCCCACATTCTACTATCCCCGTGGTCGGCTCTGGGCTCTGAGTTGTTCTCAGCTGTGTTGGTGTGCTTCTTGCTCCCCAGGAGTTAGGAAGTTCTCCGAGGGTGACATCTGCCCCTTTCTCTCCACTGGTGTGAGTAGGATGAGTGCTCTCTGCGTAAAGTCAGGGTGTCGGCATCCCAGGCAAACACTCTGTTGAAGACATCTGGACCCTGGCTTCCTTCTGGCAGCTGAGACCTGGAGCCCCAGGTATGGGAGTTGAAGGGAGGAGGACTGGGCTTAGGGTGGGGCTGGCTCCCAGAGGGCTCAGGACAGCTCCTTTCACAGTTTGAACTTTTGCAGGAGGAGCAGGAACATGTCACTGTGGTGGGATTTAGGGCTTCTTCAGAAGTGTCCTCAAGAGATGGGGACAAGGAGCCACTATCACATTATTAGGGTAAGGCACAGCCCTAAGTCCTGTCAGAAGGCAAGTGGTTCGGGGCTCTGCCCACTCTCTGATAAAGGAACCGTGGAGCCTCAGCAACCTTTTCTGCCGTCACTGTTACACTCACAGTTGCCTGGAGAAGTTTCTGGAAGAAGCTGAAGACATTACATTCCCAGGGTGTCCATTACTCTCCTCCTCTCCCAGAATAGGTCTGGGGGCAGACTAGAGCTCAGTTTCTCTATGAGTAAAATGGACACAATATGCCTTCTCTCCCAAGTATTTTGGGCTATCCAATGTCCTCCCTTAAAGCTTCCTGCTTATGCCCCCTACCCTGGAGACCTTGCAGGGCATCTTGGCAGCCAAGGACATCAGATTTGAGTGGGCTCCTTTCTCCTCAGCCTGCTCTGTAACAGACACAGGTGTCAACTTCATAGGAGCTGATCAGAAGCAGATCTGATTTCATTCCAGGTGGACCTGACCCCACACCCACTAACTTAGCTCGGCATTGATTGTCTTCCATATCCTGGGTGCTTTGTATTGATCACCATTTAACCCTTCTGAGTGTTCTACAAGGTGGACATTATCAATTCCATTGTTACCAGTGAGGAAACCGACGAGACATATGCCCAGGCTCACACGATGAACTGCTCCCCTCAGTGCCTGTGCTCTCCAGCACCTGCCTGCAGATGGGCCTGGTGGTGAGAGTTCAGTCTGGGTAAGAAGGGTGAGCTCTGTTCGTGGCAGAGATACAGGACCAGGCTGGGGAGCCTGGGCTTCATGGGGGAAGCACTCAGGAGCCGGTGTGGTTCTTGATGAGCAGAGAGGTTGGACCTGTGTTTAAGGGAGCCCTGAACTGGAAGGGAGAGACTGCATGCAGGGAGCTCCACCAGGCACCTCTCACTGCCTTTTATGAGGGCTTGGGGAGGAGACGGTGGGGAGTCCAGGGACCTGAGCTGGACACATCTGTAGGTCTTGGTGGCAGATTGAATAAAAGCAATAAAGGACCGATGTATATACAAGCAAATTCTTTTTGTTTCTTTTGGAATGTGAGACAAGACAAACAGGTTCTAACTCAATTGACCAAAATTCCCAGCTTATGTTGTGCAGTCCAGTTTTCAAGAGTTTTGTTGTTTTTGAATGATCAGCGTCTGTTTATTTTGTCTACTTAGGCCTGTTTAAGGCATGTTTTGGAGGATAAGGGTGTATAAGAATTCCAGATCTCTCACTGAGGTAAATTGTGTCTTGACTCCAATTGAAAGAACCCTCCTCCTAATCA
This sequence comes from Eidolon dupreanum, assembly GCA_028627145.1. Lineage (NCBI taxonomy): Eukaryota > Metazoa > Chordata > Mammalia > Chiroptera > Pteropodidae > Eidolon > Eidolon dupreanum. The sequence continues at coordinate 91,074,283 of CM053502.1, read as the reverse complement.
GTGAAGCCATCCATATAAAGCCAGGCATGTATAGGAAGAGAGAGCAGCATTCCTGCATGAAGTAAACATCAGTTAGGGTTTCTACATTGTACTGCTACTTTTCTTAATCTTACCTGCCACTTTGAGCCATGGACAGCTAACCCCAGCCGAGGACGGCTAACTCTCAATCAAGCCACAGATGCATGAACAAGAACAAATGAAAGTCGTTTCAAGTCCTGAGTTTTGGGGTGGTTTGTTATGCAGCATTATTGTAGCAATAGCTGACTAAAACGATATATCAGTTTTATCACTTAGTCCTACGTTCACTTGGGAATAAGAAAGAATAAAAAAAATATAGATTAAACAACATAGTTTATTTCTCTCTCAAAAAAAGTTCAGAGATAAGGAATCTAAGGCTAGCAAGTTAGCTCCAGAATACCAGGGACCCAGAATCTTTTATTCTATTGCTCCACTATGCAGGGCAGCCATTCCCAAGGTTACCAGATAGCTCAATAAGGCTGCCAGGGCTTTAGTCATCACATGTCCATGCTGGAGAGCAGCATGGAGAAAAACAGAGAAAAGAGATTTTACCAGTAATGATTTCATTGGGTCTTGTGGAAGCACAGTCAACACTTCTGTTATAAATCATTGTCAGATTTTAGTCACATGACCTTCATTTCAAGGGAAGCTGAAAGTATAGCTTTTAGTGGTGGTGGTGGGGACATATTGCTACAAAGATAAATTCAAGGTTCTTTTACTGGGGGTGGGGTAGAGAGGAGATGATTTTTTTTTTAACTATTTTTGGTATTCAAATATTCACCCTATCATCTTGCAAAAAATTATCTGAAAGGCACTGTCCAAATTGAAAACCCACTACATTGGATGTGTAATTGTGTGCAAGTGAGAACATTTCAGTTGCCTGTGAAGCCCAGTGCGATGTATAGAGTGCCCTGCAGTTGTGTCTCAGTGGTTCCCAATGCTTAGTTATGCCAGGTGCCGGGGGCCACAACCAACCCAGTTCAATTCACGCAAAATCATTAGTAACTTTAACCCCATCATTTCATGTTTACTTCATAGTCAACATTCATTACAGTGTAGAAGGAAAATGTAATTCGTATCTAATACTATATAGAGACTTGCTTACTGCTCACAAACTTATCCACTAAAGAGACTATTCACAATTAATTTATTCGGGAGATGGTATTTTGGTGTTTACTATTGTGTCATACATTCTCAGGGGTGGTGAGAGTCTGGGAGTAGACGTGCCCCAAATCATTCCAATCACGTACACTTTAGGACATGAGGTCTCTGTTCTCCCTGGAGAGAGGGGCTTAATGGCTGGTCAGGACCCCTGAGCCCCAATAAGCCTTGAACCTGTCCTTTTTCTGGGGTGGTGAGGGTGGGAGGAAAGCCAAAGATAGGAAAAAAAGGGGCATGGGGAGGAGAGAGGAAGTACATGTTTGAGTGGGGGTGGGGATGGGCAGGGAGAGCCAAGCAGCACCCACTGTGCCTGGGACCCCCAGGCTGAGCGAGGTTGAGGCCCCTGCAGGGGAGAGATGCTCCTAGCAGCTAGGGTTCCCCTAGGGGCCTCCACCCTCCCGCTGCCCACAAAACACAGCCTGCTAACCTCACACTTCCGCAATCAAGGCCTTTCTTTTGCCTTTCTAAGCCCAGGACATTGGCCCAGGACTCTCAATAAGCAATCTGAGATGGCTCTGGTGTCATTAATGTCACCATGGCTGAGCTCAAAGAGGACTCAGGAAGCTACCTGTGTGCAACCAGGAAGTCACATCATTCCACACAAGCATGACCCCCTGGTGGTGACTCCAGATGAGCTCTTTATCAAGGGAAGGGACGTTTCTGGGAGTGTCCAGAGACGTAAAGCCACTCACCCCCTATTCAACCTTCTTTATGCCAGATCCTATCAGTTCCCTCTTACACTGATTACGTGCAGTTGGATCACCAGTCCCTGGATTTAGGCTGTCACTTCCATCCTTGGGTGTATTGACCTGACAGGTAGAAGTTACATTCAGGGCCCTATTGGGTGAGGAACCCAGTTCGCCCTCTGGCTCAGGCACACCTCACCCAGAACTGGCCACCCTGTGTAGGCACAGGGTATTTGTGTGCGACCCTGTGGTCTAGGTCTCCCCAGGCTGGACATGCTGGTTTTTTTGGATGTGCATCTGAGGTAAGATCAGAAAGGGCTCAGATAGGTGTCTAATGGTGAAGGGACTAGGGCTTTGGGACAAGCGGCCTGTGCTGTCTCCTGAGTTCTCCTTGAACTCAGGAGACCCAGTATCAGGCTTCTCTCTCTGCCCAGCATGCTCCACCCCAGCCCTGCCTCTCACTCCAGCACCTCTGGGAGACTCTCCCTCCCCTGGAGCCCCAGTAAGCCTTGGCCTGAAGGACCCTGAGGGGTTGGCTCTGCACCCCCCATCATCTCAGAACTCTGGGGCTAACCCTTTCTCCCTTCGGGGGACTCTGGGATGATGTTGCTTTCTCTGTATTTTTATCAGTCACACTTGCTTTTACAGTCATGGTCAGTTCAGCCTCTCCCTGTGGCTTTGAGCACAAGTAGGTCTGGGATCTCACCAGAGGGGAGGGGTCTGGGAAGAGTTAGACAGTTGACTGTGTGGTTTCTGCCTAAGTAAGGGGAGTCTGGGGTGGGAGTCATAGAATCTGAAACGGGTCCCTAGGCCTCAGCTCAGAGTTGGGGGGAGCTGAGGTGAAGGAGCAGCTCTAAACTTCCCCCACAATGGAGCCCAGAAACAGCCACTTCTCAGAAATGAAAGAACTTCTATTTGTGTTGATTCACAAGTGAGGGAAATGAGGCCTGTCCAAAGTCACTTGACTCCTTCAGGGCTGAAGCAGGACTAGGACCCAGGTCTTCTGTCTCCTGGTCCAGTGCTCTTCCTGGCTCAGATATTCTCCAGGAAACCTCTGAGTGGTCTCCATCCAGTGTTGCCTATTGCATATCTGATGTCTTCTCCTTGTAGCCCCACTTGTCTGCTTGTACCTCTAGCTCCATTGGTTCTCTGCTCCTGCACTGGCCCATTCTCTGCTACCAACCCCCATGACAGGGTCATTTCTGTCCCTGTGACCAATTGACTCTGGTCCCTTCCAAGTCCCTTGGAAGCCTCTGACACTCAGAATGCCAAGTTCCTCCAGACCTGGGCTCAAAGTGCTTATTCCCCACCAAACAGGTCAGAGGGATTCTAGGTGTTGTCCCCACCTGCCTGCAACCTGGACCCACTGCCTCTTCACAGTGAGTTCATGTGGGCCAGGCCCAGAATCAAGCCCCAGTCCCAAGAACTTCTAGATCTGGACTCGGGGAGTGCAGGAGACAGTGACCACCTCAGCCTTTGTCTTCTTTGCTTCTTCTCCTTGGTCTGTCTGAGAATCCAAAGTCCCCCTCCTCCAGTTCTGCCACCACCAGTACCCTGGTCCCCATACTGTGTGGACTCTCTGTGGTCAAGGGCCTGGTGCTGTCAGCCCTGCTTATGCTCCTATATTGGGGGAGCTGGGTGAGTGGGGCTGGGTTTGACTTGGGGGTGGAGGGCAGGGGCAAAACGGAGCTGGAAACAGTTGTGCTGGGAAAGATGGTCAGTGAGAGGGGAGAGGCAGAAGTCACAGAGGTGGAGTTGGAAAATCATACTTGATATTGATTTGAGTTTCCCTTAACCCTGCTCATCTCTGCCTACTCATTTGTTTGTTTTAAGCCACCAAGATCCTTAACCTTCAAACCTGCAGGCCTCCTGCTCAGTGTACCCCCACCTCCCCCCCACACACCCCTTATCCACTTCTTCAAGACAACGGACTTGTTCAACCAGAAATAAGTCACCACTGGAGGAATGATTGAGACCTGGGAGGTGGGGCAGGCTGGGGAGAAGAACAGGAACAGACAGCACATACACTTTGTTTTATGAAATTCCTTTTTCTTACTCCCTGGGGCCACGAGAACACTTTGAGAGCAGAAGCAAAGGAGGGTTCTGATGGCCCCAGCCTGGCCCAGGCCCAGGAGCAATGCCCACACTCTCACATCTGCTGTTGCCCCTCCATGACCACTGTGATGTTTTTTGAAAGGGCCATTCTGTGCCTGTGAGAGATGCCTTCTAGCCCCTGAATTTATGACTGGTGGCACCCAGGCCTCCCCAGTGTGCAGACCCACCCCCTTCGGACACCGTGCATATGGTCCAACACCCCAAACAGTGGGGCCCAAACCCAATTCAACTTCTTTTCCCCTAACCTTAGGATCTTCTTTCTCCTGATCTCCTCCTGCTTCTCAGTTCATAAATCACCCAGACCACACCTCTGTCAGCTCTGGTTCCCCTCTGCCTCCCCTGGTTTCCATCCTTTTCATCCCCTCAATTCGAGCTGCTCTGCCTTACACTCACATCCATGTGTCTGTCCCCAACTGGTCCCCACTCTCAGTTTCTGCCTCTTTAGGGACTCTGCAGAGAGCTCCTAGTTTATTCCTCTAGAGCAATTCCGAAATTGCCACACCTTCTCTTAGAAGCCTGCTGGGATTACCACTCTACAGGAAATGCATCCCAGTTTCCTCAGGACCAGTATTGTCCCATTTCTGCCACCACCAGCTCAAATGTGCCTCTGCAAACCCAGAGAAAACCCCACTGCCTTGAAAAGGCAAGGTATGTGTTTCTTCCTGTGCTTAGATTTTAATGGCTGCACATCCAAGTGTGCAGGGGTAGAAAGGATAATCAGGCCCACTGGCATTTCTCTCTTCTTGCCCCCAAACTTTGCAAATGAGGTCAAATTTAAAAAAGAAGGAAAATCCCAGTCAAACAAGAAAAGTGACCATCAACAGAGATGGAGTTTGATTTCTTGATATTCTAATATCTTAAAAATTAAGATCAGGGTGGAGGGATAGGATAGATGTTGTTTAAGATCAGAAACTTGCAACAAGTAGTAGATAAGCCCTAGAGATCTAATGCCCAGTGTAGTGAACATAGACAACAATACTGTACTATCATCATCAAACCTGCTGAGAGGCTAGAACTTAATTATTCTAACCACTAAAAAGAAATTATAATTATGTAATGTGTTAGAGTTGCTAATTATTGCTATAATGGCAATCATATTACAATATATAAATGTATCAAATTATCATGTACATCTTAAATTTATATAATGTTACATGTCAAATATATTTCAATAAAAAATTAAGATCAGAAAAATCAGAAAGTCAGAAAAAGAAGGCTCAACAGCCCAAAATACAAGCAGGAGAATATGCCTCTAATTCTTTCCTTTATTAATACTCTGACAATCAAATAGCTTCCACATCTGAGGAAAATGAATCGCATGACTGTAAAGATTCAACATAAGCACACAGAACACCTGAATTTAGAATTAATGACAATAATTCATGGAATGGAAGAGAAACTTTAAATAATTGAAATAATCATCCTCAGAGATATTAACAAAGACATCGTGCCTTTTGTTAATCAGGACTTTACAAACTAAAGCAAACTGCAATATTATTTTTATTCATTAATTTGACAAATCTTTAAAAAGATTGCTCATACACAGTATCAGTGAGGGTGTGGGGAAGCAGGTGTTATCATATGTTAATGGTGGGAATATAAATTGTCCAACATTTTTATGTGTCATTCTTACGTAGGGCCATGCTAATCTTCTCTGTATCATTCCAATTTTAGCATATGTGCTGTTGAAGTGAGCATGTGTTCAACATTTTTGAAAGTGAATAGGAAGAATCTATGAAGTTTAAGGTGTGCATTCTTTGACTTGCTGATTCCACTTCTATGTACTCATCCCTGAGAAATACACACACAAATGGCCACAAAGACATTCATCACACATTGTTTATAATAGTCCTTGTTGAGAGTTTAGCTAAGCTAAATGTATTGCTGCCTCTGCACCCATGTTGTTTAGCTAAGAAGCCTGCAGTGACCCTAAGTGGACACCAGCCCTCTCATGCAAACGCATGCTATAGATCAACGGTCTCCGACATTTTTGGCACCAGGGACCAGTGCTCCTATGAGAATCTAATGCCTGATGATCTGAGGTGGAGCTAAGGCGGTGATGCTAGCGCTGGGGAGTGGCTGCAAATACAGATGAGGCTTCACTCACTCAGCCACAACTCACCCCTTGCTGTGTGGCTCTGTTCCTAACAGGCCACTGACCAGTACCAGTCTGTGGCCCGGGGTTTGGGGACCCCTGCCATAGATAACAACATGCAGAGTCACAGGCAAATGTAAATTCCCAATCTGACTTCCCCAACAGCCCTTGTGATCAACAGCCTTCTCTGCCTCCCAGAACCTGCTCCCCTCCTCCCCCTACTACCAAACTCCAGTTATTTTTGGTATGAATTGGCCACTCACTCTGGCCTCAGCTTGGAAACCCTAAAGCACTCCACCCATAGACACTAATAAAGGTACGTGCCCCAGATCCTGACTGCATCTGTGCCCTGCCTTGATCTCCTTGTGGGGCCCCTGGAGGTGTCCTGTGTACTTCCTCAAGGATCTGTGAGTGATAAACTTCTCTATTTCAGTTTCTCTTGTGGTCTTTTGTTGAACCTCTGCTCACCATCCGGCACCCTGTACTTTGTGTAACAAACGTTGATTTAACAATGTCATAGCAGCCCCACAGGGGAACAATAAATAACATTGCACTTCTTCTATGT
>CM053502.1:90697756-91067143 GCA_028627145.1 Eidolon dupreanum | reverse complement strand
TGTTATCCATTAAAAACGTACTAGGAAAGATGAGGCTTGCTTCTCTTTCCTCCTCCCATGCCTGTCCCTTCTCCCCGTCTGTATTCTCCTAATAGTCAAATCTAGTTACCAGTAAGATTAATTCTTAAATTTTATATTTCATGACCATGTATATATTTTTCATGGCCCAGTCATATGGTTTATTAAGATTACATTGCCTTTTTAGTATGACTTTTAATTTTCCATGATGTTATTAATTACCTTATTTTTTACTTGCTTCATATTCTATGTATCATCATTAATTTATGTCTAAATTTTACCCTCGAATTCAAATTTTACCTAATATGTTTGAACATTTCAGTTCATCAACTGGTTTTGTTCTTCTAGCACATCCCCACGTGGTCTAATGTCCTCTCGTCCCAATCGAGACTAGTTCCCTTTGGGCTTTGGGCACAGCTGCCTTCCCGACACATTGCTTCCTCTCCTCCCTGGGAACCTCCTTAGCCCTCACACAGTGCTGACAGTGCTTTCTCTTGACCCCACGTTCAACTCTTTCTTTGTTTGCTCTCTCCTTGTAGGGCAAGGGTTGGTAAACTAGAACCCTTGAGCCAAATCCGATCCATTGTCTGAATTTGTAAATAAAGTAACCATAGACATGCTCCTGCATTTGCACATTATCTGTGGAAACTTTCTTGCTACAACTGCAGAGATGAGTAATTGCAACAGAGATCATATGACCCACAAATGCCAAGATATTTACTATCTGGGCCTTTACAGAAAAAGTCTGCTGACCTCAGAGATGGAAGATGACCAGGAATGGAGGGGCAGCTAATGTGTTTCTGAAGGAGAGGCAACATAGGGAAAAGAAGAAAGAGAACACAAGTACCAAATACAGGTTTGATGGAAGAAAGACTCTCTGAAGTGACCGAAGACATATGTGATGCTCTGTTAATAATCACTGAAAGAGGTGTATCTTTCAGCACAGGCCAGATTTTGCTGGAGTAATGAACAACCTCAGTGGGTTCACACAAATAATGTTTCCTTGCTCCTGTGAAGTCCAGCACCATGACTGGATGATTTTTCAGGGCAGTAGTTCTCTGTGGGTCAGTTCGGCATTGAGGCCAGATGATTAGACACCATCTGGGTGTGGCGAAGGACGAGAAACCCCATCAGGTATCAGGGTTATCCATGCAGGGTCTTTACCTGCAACGTGGGCTGCACCTCCTATACTTGGCCCTTGGAGGACACAGAATTAATGCTGAGCTTTAGCAGGAGTATGGAGGAGTGGAAAGAGCCCTGACTCAACCAGGGCCCCACTCTTGATTAGCCCATTCATGTGTTTTCTCCGGGTGTGGTGGTAGAAGGTATTGGGAAAGAAGGAGCTCAGACCCAGTCAGCTCTTAGACATCTGGCCCTGAGCATTCTCCTGGGCTCATAAGAACCCCTGGAGAGGATCCAGAACAGAGAACCCCAAGCAGGAAAACTCAGGGTAAAAACATCTAAGGGAAGCCCTTTGGAAGTTGACCTTGAGCTTTTGACCTCACAGACTTGATTGGAGAGAAGGTGTAATATTCCTACTTGACAGACAGGGAAACTGAGTCCCCTTTGTCCCTGCAGCCACATTGAGAGGGAAGAGTGGGCAGGTGGAGCCACCTTTCCTTACCCCTCCTGGGATTACTGTGTGGTCTGAGCTTCTCCCAGATTCTTCTCAGGCCCTGAATCTTGGGACAACGGGAAGAAGGAAGTACTCTCCACAAGATCAACAGAGTAAGTTTCCAGTGGTAACAGGGCCCACCCAGGACTGTTTCCTTTAACAAGGCCACAGACCGTGCCATTCCCTGACAGTGATCCCTTGTCCCCTCATTCCTGGGCACTTTCCAGAGCCCAGTTCCCTCACAGCCAACGAGCACCAAGCTCCTCTTGGGAGAACTGTGCCTATAAAAAGCCAACCCTTTTCAGGATTTGGGACCAGAGACTGATTTGGGGCCCTCTCTCTGTAGCATCCATTCCCGGCGATCCCACAGAGCTCTGACAGGACTGAAAGCCCAGGTGTTCGCCCCACCAACACTGGTGGCAAGACCACAGTGCAGAGAAATGGCGACTCCATCCTCTAAATGCCGTTTGCTGTGAAAAGAGGACCCTCTTGTCACACCAGCTAAGAATAAATTAGAAGGACGGAGAGTCACAGGAAGTAGAGAGTGGGAGGAAGGTGACCTTGGGATCCTGCTGGGAAGAGAGAAAGGGAAGTGAGGAACCGTAGCCCTGTTCCTCCGTGCAAGCATACTTGAACGCTCACGGTCACAGCACCCTCTGGCCAGCAGGGGGCAGGGCAGCCCTAGTGTCACCCGGAGACCTCTCAGGGCTGACCCCCGCGGCGGGGCTGCAGACGACCGCTGGCCGCACGTCCAGTCCTGCGAGGAAGGCGAGGCAGTAGAGGGAGCTGTGCGCGCGCGGAGGCCTGGGTCGCGGTGTTGCCACCAATTCCCTGGGGAACCTGAAGGGAATCACCAGGACTCTCCGTGCTTCTGTTTCCTCACTGTGAAAAGGGGGTAGTGACGACTGTTTCAAAGCATTTTGTGGAAGTTAAATTAGACCAGTGGTTCCCAGACTTGTCCGCACACTGGGATCATATGGGGAGCTTCAAAAACACTGATGCCTGGCCCCGCTGCACTTGTCCCATGTCATTGGTCGGGTTTGTGGCCCGGGCGTTGGCATGTTTTCCTCCACAACCTCGGGGTGATCCTCAGATGTGAAAGAATTTGGGAATTCCAGAGTTAGATACTCTTGTGACCAGGCTTTGTACACTCTGAGTTGCGAATGTATTTTTACTCTTTTTCTTAAGATCCTTTCCTCTCCTACTTTGTTTTCATAAAATTGAAGTTCTATCTCTTCTCTCCTTGTATCTCCTAGCTCCTGCATAACCTCTCAAAATGGCAAATGCAGATTTCCCTCACTATCTGAACCGGAACTATTCAAATATTCACTCCTACCCCTAGTACAAAGTTTATTTAAAGTGCGCTATATGGTTAAAAAAAACCTGCTATGACAAAGTCTGTGAGTACCAAGGGACGCAGTCAGGGCTCCCGGGCTCCAGGAGAGTGGTGGTCTGCTGTGGATGTCTCGGCTATTCCAGGAGAGGAACAGGGATCAGCGGTGGAGGGTCCATGAGCCTGTGGGCAACCAGCCCAGGTCCGATTTAGATAAAATCCTTAGTAGCTTTAACTCCCTATTTTATGTTTACCTCACAGTCAGTGTTTATTACAGTGTAGAAGGGATGTGTAATTTGTGTCCAATACTGGGTAGAGTCCATGTGTTCTGCAGACAAATCTACTCACTAAAGAGATAATTGATCATGAAATAATGTGTATTTGGCATTCTGGTGTTTAATACTGTGCCATACATCTTAGAGCTGGTAACACAGGCCTGTAGTTGGGAAATTGCCTGGGGGTTGGATGGCCTGGGAAGGCTTTAATGAATGGTTCCTATTTGTTGTAATAAATCCAGGTTCATAGGACACATTCCTTGGGGCTGTGAGAGTCTAGGGGTAGGTGCACTCTGCGTTATTTCAGCCATGCCCCCTTCAGGCCAGGAAGTCTCTGCTCTCCCTGGGGACCAGAGGGGCTTAAGGGCTGGTAAGGCTTCAGACACTTCCCTTGAGACCTTTCCTGGGATGTTAGAGGTGGGCAGAGAAAGCCAGGGCTTTTGAAGGATGAAGCAAAAGGGAGAGACATTGAAAGAATGGCAGCCTCTGACTTTCATCCAATAAGTGCTGGCTGGGGTTGGGGGTGGCAGAGAGAACCAAGAGGCAGCCACAGTGCCTGGGCCCCTGGGCTGAGCAGGACTGAGTCCTCTGCAGGGCAGACATGTTCCCAAGAGCTGGAGGTTTCCCTAAGAGTGCTGCCCATAGAACCTGCCTTGCAGGCCTCACTCTTAACCAATCAAGGCCTTTCCTTTCTGAATCTTATACTTCCATGTGCTGAGGCACCTGGGCAGAGTCAGGCCCAGCTGCTGGGTCTATCTGTCCTGGAACCACAAACCACAAACCCCAGCACAGACAGAAGGCAATATGGCTTGTGCTTTCTCCACAGGAGACCTCCTGAGCTTTCCTTCCCCATGGGGGACTTGATATCAACCTTCTCTCTCTGCCCAGCCCCACTCCACCCCACCCAGTCCTGCCTCTCTCTCTGGCAGCACTGAGAGAAGCTCCCCACTCTGGGGCCCCAGTCAACCTTGGCCTGAGGGACCCTGAGGGGCTGGCTCTGCCCCCAAATCATCTCAGGACTCTGGGGCTTATACTTTCTCCTTTCTGGGAACCCTGAGTTGTCATTGTCTTTTCTGTGTTGTCACCATTCACACTTGCTTTTGCAGTTATGGGCAGTTCAGCCTCCATCAGTGGCTCTCAGCACAGTTAGGTCTTACCAGAAGGAAAGGATCTAGGATGGGCTAGACAGGTGACTTGTGTGGTGCCTGATTCAGGAGGGGGAGACCAGGAGGCATAGAATCTGAAACAGGTCCCCAGTCCTCAGCTCAGAGCTGGGCTAATTGGGGTGAGAGAGCAGGCTTTAAACTTCCCCCATGATGGAGCCCGGAAATAGCTGCCTATCAAGAATGAAAGAACTACCTGTGAAATTCATAAGTGAGAGAAATAAAGCCTGTCCAAAGTCACTTGGCTCCTTCAAGGCTGAAGCAGGACTAGGACCCAGGCCTTCTGTCTCCTGGTCCATTGTTCCTCTGGTATACGGCTCAGAGATTTTCCATGACATCTATGGGTGGTCCACCTAGCCTTGTCTGTTGCAGATCTGGGAGCTCTATCTCTGTGCTCTTTTCTTGAGACTCAAAGGCCTTCTCCCCACTATCCATTGGAGCTCCGTGTTGTGGACCCTCTGACAGTGTCACTCAGAGAAATGACAACTCTGGTCATTTCTTTTTTTCCTAGCCAAACTCTCCCTTCACCCGGGGTTCCTGGGTCCCTGTGTTCTTGCTCCAGGAGGCCCCTTGGCTGACCCCAGTGAGTCCAGCATAGGTCTGGCTTATAAAAAGACTCCATGCTCAGTTGGATCAAGGGCTGTTTCTTCAGCCTGGATCCTTCCTCCCTTCTCTCTCCCTGGGACCAAACTTCTTTCCCCTTCTCAGTCTGCCCACTAACAGTTTCCTGGTGCTTCTGTTGTGTGGACTTCTCATGATCAAGCTGCTGGTGCTGACAGCTCTCCCCATGTTCCTGGCTGGTAGAGCCCTGGCAAGTTGGGCCTGGGCTGGCTTGGGGCCAATGGAGCAGGGAGAAGCATCTCTCCTGGGAGAGAGAGGTTGTAGGTTAGGAGTAGGTGGGGATCACAGATGGCATTTTATCAGCTGTAACAGAAGTAAAATTGTCTTTTATTTCATCAGTCTCTCCACAATCATTTGGTTGTTACAAATCGCCATTTCCTTGAACCTTAAAATGCATGCCCTTGGGTCACAACCACCCACAGCATCTGGGTTGCCCAGTTTTGAGGCTGGCCTCAGGCATCTTCCATAACCAATCATTAGGTGTGCACACGGACATACTGAGACACACACACAGATATTCATTCTCTCCATCAGAAAATCAGACTTGCACACCCAGAAGTCCCTTTTTAGGGCCCACAAACCGCATCATCTGGACACATATCATCTCAGGACCTTCAAATGCACACCCTAGAGGCTGGAGTGCCCTTGGGGAGGGGCAGAGCCTCCTGTTCTAGAGCTCCCATCCCAGGACTTAGTGTCATTCGATGTCCTGAGGGGAAAAGTGTGGGCAGAAAGAAGATGACAGAGTTTGGAGAGAAGGAGAGACTTTAAGTAATGAAAAGGGCCAGAAAGAGGGTCAGATGAAAGAGAAGGTGTGGCATGGTCAGTGAATATACCTCCTGTCCTCCTTCTCCTCACTTCTCAGGGCTATACTGACATGGTGGATTAGCAACAATGGCTGCTTCTGGCTCCACCAAGACCCCAGGGCCCATGGGCACTCCCTGCTCAGCCTGAGGTCCCCTCACCTCTTCCTGCTCCACTGAGATCTGGGGCCTCGGAGGAAAAGGCTGTCCCTGTGCCTTTGGAAGACACCTCTTAGCACCTGAATCCATTATTGTGGTGGTGCCTCCACCCCAAAGCTGAGGACCCCCAGATTGCCTTCTCCAACTTCATGTCCCCAAAGCACAGACCCACCACCTGTGAGACTCCCCCCCGTGCATCTGGGTTACCCTTCTCCCACCCAAGCAGGACCAGACCCACTTGATAGGTATCCTCTCACTTAAATTAATCTTTTACCCCCTGTCCAAGGTTTCCTGTGTCCCTGTCAGACCATAGGACTGCTGGTCGCCCATATGGTAGATCAAGTCTTAGGTTCTTCCTCCCGTTAAAGGAAATACCTTTAGTTCATAGCATATAAAAATGTAATATTTGATATTTCTAAAACTGACATAAATTTAGAAAGTACATGGCAATGAAGGAAAAATATTTCCACCCTATGTGCCAGATAAAAGGGTTAATAGCTTTAGTACGTAAACATCTTTTTTCTTTTAAATAAATAAGAATCAGGCAAATATTTCCAATTTAAAAAGGGCTAAGGATATGATCAAGTAATTTATTACAGAAAAAAGAACAAATAATATGTATGAACATGTGTTCAAAATGGCTGATAATCAAAGAGATGTGAAATGAAGTGAGACCCCATACTTGGCCCATTAGTTCAAAGAAGATTAAAATAAATGATAATCATATTCTGAGCCAGAGAGGTGTAGGGGAAAGGGAATTCTTGTGAATTGTTAGAAGGACATAATTGATAGCTTTTTCCTGGAGGACAATGTGGTGATGAATTAAAAGGCAGGAAAAGTAATTTATTCATTCATTCCACTGTTAATGGACATTTGGGTTGTTTCTAATTTTTGGCTATTGTGGATAAGGCTGCTAAAAGAACATTTAAAAAAGGCAGAAAAAGGAAAACAAACAAAAGAAGCACCTAGCTGGTGAAGAAGCAAATCTAAAAAATTTTCAAAGTAAGTAATTTGATCTGTGTAATGATTGCCGTTGTTTTAAAAGCCAAATAATTGTAGAAGACTCAAAGCAGTCCCCTGCTCCAACATTTAGGTCTCAGTACTCATTCCCTTGAAGGAATTCACTTTAGTTTTTAAAATCTATTTGTTCGGCTGTTTGCTTCTATAATGTTGGGAGAGAAAAAAATAAAGCTTATCTTGCCTTTTGTTGATTTTCCAGTTTTAGATATTATTCATTAATCTATTAATGAAAATGAGAACTGAGTCATTTAACATCACTTTTCCACCCACCCCACTTTCTGTATCCCTAAACCCACAATCTAGTCAAATCACAGCTGTCTATAGATGGTTATTCAGATTTTATATTTTCTGACCTTGTAAATATTTGGATAGCCTAGTCATGGACTGGAAATACTAAGATTATGTTTTCTTTTCAGTATAATTTTTTTATCCCCCAAATTACTTTACTTTTTATTTATTTTATCTTCTAGATATTCATCACTAATTCATTTCTATACCACGAGTGTAAATTTTTTTTTTAAATAAAGTTTGTTGGGGTAACATTGGTTAATACAATTATATAATTTTCAGGTGTACATTATCATTTGACATCTGTATATTCTATTGCGTATTTACCACCCAAAATTTAGTTTTCTACAGCTATCCTATATTTGAACCCATTTACCCTGTCTACCTCCCTACTCTTGCCCCACCCCACCAGTAACCACTAGTCTATAGTCCTCTGGTAACCACTAGTCTATAGTCCTCTGGTAACCACTAGTCTATAGTCCATGTCCATGAGTCTCTGTTTGTCCTACTCATTTGTTGCTTTTAGGTTTATATCCCACATATAAGTGATATCACGTGATTTCAACTTTGTCTGTCTGGCTTATTTCGCTTAGCATGATTATCTCGAGATCCATCCATGTTGCCGCAAATGACGGTATTTCATCTCTTCTTATGGCTGAGTAATATTCCATTGTACATATGTACCACAGCTTCTTTAGCCAATCATCTATCATAGGGCACTTCAGTTGCTTCCATGTCCTGGCCACTGTGAATAATGCTACTATGAACATCAGTGTGCAAATATCTTTTTGGATATGGGTTTTCAAGTCTTTGGGGTAAATACCCAGTAGACGGATTGCTGGATCATATGGTAGATCAAGTCTTAGTTTTTTGAGGAACCTCCATACTGTTTTCCATATTGGCTGTACCAATTTGCAGTCCCACCAGCAGTATATGAGTGTTCCTTTTTCTCTGCATCCTCTCCAACATTTGTTTTTATTTGTCCTGTTGATTATAGCTATTCTAACAAGTGTGAGATGGTATCTCATTGTGGTTTTGATTTGCATTTCCCTAATAGCTAGCAATGTTGAGTATCTTTTCATATATTTGTTTTCTAGGGAGAAGTGTTTGTTCAGGTTCTGCCTATTTTTTGATTGGATCGTTTTTTTTTTTTTGTTGTTGTTAGTTGTATGAGTTATTTGTATATTTTAGATATTAAGCCCTTGTTGGAGACATTGCTTGCAAATATATTTTCCTATTCAGATGATTGTCTCTTTACCATGTTGACAGTTTCTTTGGATGTGCAGAAGCTTTTTAGTCTGATATAGTCCCATTCATTTATTTTTGCTTTTACTTCCCTTGCTTTTGAGGTAAATTCATAAAATCCTCTTTAAGTCCAAAGTCCATGAGTTTAGCTTCTATGTTTTCTTCTATGTATTTTATTGTTTCAGGTCTTATATTCAGGTCCTTAATCCATTTTGAGTTAATTTTGGTGTGTGGTGATAGACAACAGTCTAGTTTTATTCTTTTGCAGGTGGCCTTCCAGTTTTCCCAGCACCATTTATTGTAGAGGCTTTCCTTTCTCCACTGTATGTTTTTGGGTTTTTTTGTTGAAAATTATTTGCTTATATAAACATGAGTTTATTTCTGGACTCTTGATTCTGTCCACTGGTCTGTGTGTCTGTTTCTCTGCCAATGCCATGCCATTTTGATTATTTGTTGCTTTGAAGTTGGACAGGGTGGTACCTCCAGCCTCATTCTTTTTTCTCAGGATAGCTTTGGCAATTCAGGGTCTTTTGTGCTTCCATATAAATCTGATGATTTTTTGTTCTATTTCTTTAAAAAATGCCAATTGGATTTTGATGGAGATTGCATTAAATCTTTATATTGCTTTAGGTAATAAGGCCATTTTAACTATGTTGATTCTTTCAATACAAGAACATAGAGTATCTTTCCTTTTCTTTGTATCTTCTTCAATTTCTTTTAAGAGGGTCTTATAATTTTCATTATAAAGTTCCTTCACATATTTGGTTAGATTTATTCCTAGGTATTTTATTCTTTTTGTTGCAGTTGCAAAAGGAATTATTTTTTCCACTTCTTTTTCTGACACTTCATTATTAAAGTACAGGAATGCTATGGATTTTTGAATATTGATTTTGTATCCATAAACTTTGCTGTATTTGCTTATTGTTTCTAGTAGTGTTCTTGTGGAGTCTTATGGTTTTCTATATAGAGAATCATGTTATCCACAAATAGTGACAGTTTGACTAATTCATTTCCTTTTTGGATGCCTTTTATATCTTTCTTTTGCTTGATTGCATTAGCTAGGACCTCCAGTGCTATATTGAGTAACAATGCTATATTGATAGTGGACAGCCTGGCCTTGTTCTTGATCTTAGAGGAAAGGTTTTTACTTTTTCACCATTAAGTATAATGTTGGCTGAGGGTTTGTCATAGATGGCTTTTATTATGTTAAGGTACTTTCTTTCTATACCGATTTTGTTAAGTGTTTTGATAATAAATGGATGCTGTATCTTGTCAAAGGCTTTTTCAGCATCTATTGATATGATCATATGATTCTTATTTTTTAATTTGTTTATGCAGTGTATCACTTTATCAATTTATGTGTGTTGAAACATCCCTGTATCTCTGGGATGAAGCCCACTTCATTGTGGTGTATAATCTTTTAATATGTTGCTGTATTTGGTTTGCTAGCATCTTATTTAGGATTTTTGCATCTGTGTTCATGAGAGATATTGATCTGTAGTTTTCTCTTTTTGTGTTATCTTTATCAGGTTTTGGTATTAGGGTAATATTGGCCACATAAAATGAGTTGGGAAGTGTTGCCTCCTTTTTGATTTTTTGGAAGAGTTTGAGGAGAATAGGTATTAAATCTTCTTAGAATGTTTGGTAGAATTCACTGGTGAAGCCATCTGGTCCTGGACTTTTACTTTTTGGTAGGTTTTTGATGATTGTTTTAATTTCCATACTGCTGATATGTATATTTAGATTTTCCAGTTCTTCTTGATTCAGTCTAAAAAAGTTGTATTTTTAAAGTATTGGTCCGTTTTTTCTAGGTTATTAAATTATTTGGTGTTATATACTTTTTCATAGTATTCTTGTATGATTCTTTGTATTTCTGTGATGTCGGTCATAATTTCCCCTCTTTCATCCCTGATTTTGTTTATTTGTGTCCTTTCTCTTTTTTCTTTAGTGAGTCTAGCCAGAGGTTTGTCAATTTTATTAACCTTCTCAAAGAACCAGCTCTTTGTTGCACGTATTTTTTCTATTGTTTTTGTTTGTTTGTTTGTTTTCAGTTTCATTGATTTCTGCTCCAATTTTGATAATTTTTTTCTTCTGCTGACTTTAGGCTTCATTTTTTCTTCCTTTTCTGTTTTTTTTTTTTTTTTTTAAATGAAGCATTAAGTTGTTTATTTGGGCTCATTCTTGTTTTTGGAGGTAGGCCTGTAGTGATATGAACTTTTCTCTTATGACTGCTTTTGCTGTGTCCCAAAAGTTTTAATATGTTGTACTATCATTATCATTCATTTCTATGTATGTCTTGATCTGTCTTTTTATTTGTTCTCTGACTATTATTCTTCAGTAGCATGTTGTTTAATCTCCATGTATTTGTGGTTCTTCCTGCATCCTTTTTACAGTTGTTCTCTAGTTTTAAAGCATTATGATCAGAGAACATGATTAGTATGATTTTAACCCTCTTGTATTTGTTGAGGCTATCTCTGTGTCCCAGTATGTGGTCAGTCCTTGAGAATGTTCCATGTACACTAGAGAAGAATGTATAAGTAGCTGTTTGGGAATGGAAGGCTCTGTAAATGTCAACTATGACTAGTTGGTCTAATGTATCATTGAAGGAAGTTATTTCTTTATTGATTTTCTGTTTGGATGATCTGTTCATATCTGACAGTGAGGTATTTAGGTCCCCTATTATGATGATGTATTGGTCTGTTTCTCTCTTTAGATCTGTTAGTAATTGTTTTACATATTTTGGGGCTCCCTGAAATGGAGCATAGATATTAATAAATGTTATGTCTTCTAGGTGCATAATTTCTTTAATCATTATGAAGTTGTCCCTCAGTATCTTTCTTTACCTTTTTTATTTTGAAGTCTATTTTGTCTGATATTAGTACCATCACACCTGCTTTCCTCTGAATGCCATTTGCTTAAAATATCATTTTCTACCCTTTCACTTTGAGTCTATATTGTCTTGGAAATGAGATGTGTCTCCTGGAGGCAGCATATGGTTGGACTTTGTTTTTTGATCCATTCTACAACTCTGTATCCTTTTATTGATGAGTCCAGTCCATTTACATTTAGGGTGATTATAGAAATATGAGGTCTTCTTGTAGCCATTTTATCTGTTGCTTTCTGGTAGCTTGGTGTTTCCATTGCTTCCTTGTCCTTTTGTTTCTGTTTTCTTTATTTTGGTTGGCTTTTGTGGGTTTTCCCTCTGGTCCTTCTTGTTTTATGTTATATACTTCGGTTCTGAATCTTTGGCATGTGGTTATCATTACAAATATGTAAAGGATATAAATACAGTCGTCTATTTTCTTTAGTGCATGCTTTATCTCCATTCCCCTCTGCTAATTTGGATCTTTGAATCCTCCTTTTTTCCGTCATTGTTGTCTCAATTTGTCCCTATGTATGCTGAACGGTCATTACTATCTTGCTATAGGAAATCTCTTCTTATTGTTTAAGCTTATAATTCCCTGTTCTTAGAAAGGGTCGCACTCCTCTGCTTCTATTTGCCTAATAGTCACCTTACTCCTAGTTATTTTTTTTTTTTTTTTTGTCATTTGTTTTACGTAAGCTGACTTCTTTCAATATTTCCTGTAATGCAGACCTCGTAGTGGAGAATTCCCTCAATTTTTATATGTCTGGAAATGTCTTAATTTCTCCTTCATATCTAAAGGAGAGCTTACCTGGATACATTATTCTTGGCTGGTAGTTCCTTTCATTTAATAGTTTGAATATTTGATTCTACTCTTTTGTGGCTTGTAAGGTTTGTGCTGAGAAGTTTGACGATAATTGAATAGGTTTTCCTTTATAGGTTACTGTCTGTCTTCTTTTCCCTGGCTGCCCCGAGAATTCTGTCTTTGTTGTTGATTTTTGATAATTTTAATACAACGTGTCTTGGTTGAGATAATTGGGTGTTCTGTTGACTTCTTGAATTCCAAGCTCCAGCTCATTCCTTAGATTTGGAAAATTCTCATCAATTATTTGTCTGGAAATACTTTCTAATCTCTGCTCCTTTTTCTATGCTTTGAGAATGCCCATTAGTCTTATGTTTCTTCTCCTGATGTTATCAGCTAGTTCTTGTATTTCTTTCATTATTTTTCATTCTTTGATTTATCTCTTCTTCCTTCTGATTTATTTCTAGATTCTAGATTTCTGGCTTCAGTATCACTGACCCTTTTCCTCCATTTGGTCCACTCTATTTCCCAAGCTTGTTACTTCATTTTTTATCTCTTTCAGTGTGTTCTTTATCTCTATAAATTCTGTTTGGTTCTTTTGAGGGTTTCAATCTTATTTCTAAAGAATTGATTCTGCTGATCTAGTTGTTTTTTTTTTTTTAATTTCTGTAATTGTTGATATGAATTGCTTCGGATCTCATTGAGTTCTTTCTGAAGTACCATCCTGAATTCTCTGTCATTTCTATGTCGTTACGCTTATTTTCTGAAGATTTTTCTCTTTCTTTCTTAGCTGCCTTGTCACCTTGGCTGTTCATGGTGTTTAATGAACTATTTCTCTGCTGGACATTAATGAAAGTGTGTTCTGCTCCCCCCCCCCCGCCAGAAAAGATTTATTATATAAAGGTCTCTCTAAGCCTGTTGCAAATAAGACGCTTTTCTTTTGGTTTCCAGTAGGTGGCGTCTAAGCCTCTTGGGTCCCTGCTTAATACACAGCCTTAATAATGCCTTTTTTCCCCCTTATAGATGTTTAATCATACTCGCTACCCTCAGTCTCAGTCTCTGTCAGTGTTATTGACAGTTTCGGTAGCGTTTGCTCAGGTTCCCCTGGGGCTCCATGGTTTTCGTCTCAGAGGGCATGGAGGTAGAGGCCCTCTGGGTTGTGTGATGGGGGCTGTGGCTCAGCCTCAGTTTTGAAACCACGGCTGGTAAAAATCAACTGTTGTTTCTCTGTCATCCTTGCTTCTTTGCTGTCCCTGCTTCTCTGCTTTTTGCCCTGATAACTGGGCCCTGCCACTGGCCAAGTAGAGCTCACAGCTATCCCAGGTAGGGCTGTTCAGGGAACTCGCCATATCTTCTCTCTTACCCTCCTCCGACAGGGAGCTCCAGTTGTGAGAGACAGTTTCTTTGTTTCTTCCAGTCCACCGCCAGACACCCAGGGTTCTGACCTGTGGTAGCTCTTATGCAGATTCCACATTCAGATGTGCTGGTGTGCCATTTGGGTGTTTTCTGCTGCATTTTAGATGTTCAGCTTATTGTTGTTTCAAGGGGAGAGATCTGGAGATATCTCTCACTCTGTCATGTTTCTGACGTCACTCCCTAGTTTACATTTGTGATTAAGGTTTATATCTTTTAGCACAATTCACATACAATGAAATGCACATATCTTAAATGTATAATTTGATGAGTTTTGACAAATGCAAGTAACCCTCTTCTGTATCAATATATAGAACATATTCAGTACCACTTCACCCCTAGAGGCAACCATGACTATGATTTTTTTCACATAGATTTGCTTCTAGAATTTCTTATAAGCAAAAACATAGAGTATATACCTTTTTGTGTTTGACATTTTTCACTCACCACAATGTTTTTGAGGTTCATCCATGCCATGACATGTATCAGTAGTACTTCCTTTTCTTCCTGAGTAATATTCTATTGCATGAGTATATACATTTGTTTATCCATTTACTTGTTGACATTTGGGTTACTTCTAAACTTGGCTGTTATGAATAATGGTGCTGTGATCATTCTTGAACAAGTCTTTTATGGACATACATTGTAATAGTTTGCTAGGGCTGCCATAATAAAGTGCCACAGAATGGGTGGCTTAAACAACAGAAATTTATTTTCTTATAATTCTGGACACTAGAAATCCAAGATTAAGGTGTCAGCAGGGTTGGTTTTTGCTGAGGCATCTCTACTTGGCTTATGAACGTCTGTCTTTTCCTCCCTGTGTCTTTATATGGTCTTCCCTCTGTACTTATCTGTTCTCATCTCCTCTTCTTATAAAGACACCAGTCATTTGGATTAGGGCCCAGACCTCATTTTAACTTAATTGCTTCTTTAAAGACCCTCTTTCCTAATATAGTCATACTCTGAGGTACAAGGGATTAGAACTTATGTGAATTTGGGGGAACTCAATTCAACCCTTAACGTGCATATTCCTCTCAGAAGAGTCTTTTTTTTTAATAGTAGTCTATTCTGATTTCATGGAAGTCTTCTCTTTTCTTTCTTATATGATGTATAGGGCTTTTAAATTGTTTATTCAGGGCCCTGTGTTATCTGTCTCTCTCATGTTTCTTTATATGTTTAAATTTTGTTTAAATTTTTGTGCTATTCATTAGAGGCTTTCCAAAAAGGGGTTGTGGCACATATTTCACATTATTCTATTTTTTTTGTATATATGAAAATTTTAACCATTAAAAGTTAGAGAATAAAAACTTCAGCATAAAAGCAATAGGAAATTCTCCATGTGTGTGGTTTGCTGAATGTTGGATTTTATTCTAGAACAGAGTTTCTCAACTTTGGTCCTATTGACATTTTGAGCCAGATAATTCTTTGTTCTGGGGGCTGTCCTATGCATTGTAGGATCTTTAACAGCATCCCTGTCTTCTACATACTAGATGCCAGTAGCACCTCCCCCTTAGTTATGACAACCCAAATTTTTTCTAGATATTGACAAATTTCTCCTGAGAGACAAAGTCGCCCTCTATTAAGAGCAATTGATCTAGAAAATTCAGACAAAGGCCTCTGTAGTTTTTGAAAGATGCTCTGTAGTATTTTCCTGTGAACTGGTCATTTCCTACCAGAAATGAATCTTCCAACATTTCTATCTAGGGTGGGAAGAGGATATAAGCTTGGCTACTAATATTCTTGAATCTCAGTTGCTGTTGTGATTCAAGATATGGAATATCAAGATAATCATTGATATAGAATAACGACTTTAGAATATCTCCCAGAATGTAGAGATAAAAAGCAATTTAATTTTAAAGTGATAATAAGGAATAAGGAGACAGCAAATGCATAAGTGCTGTCAGACCAGAAGGACAGACCAGAAGAATAAGAATAGAATTAATGATGTGAGGTGTTGTAAAGGAAAACTTTCTTGAAATGAAGAAAATCATGTATGTTGATTAAAAGGACATACTACATTCCAGACAAAATCAGTGAAAAGAAATCTATATCTTATCAGTTAGAATAGGCTTGTTTCTGCTGGAGCAATTCGGAGGCCTTATATGACAAAAGTTTCTTTTTTTTCCTGTGCAGTGTCTGCTGATGGCTCAGGCAAACTTAAGGACACTGTTTCCCAAGGTTGGCTCTTCAATCTATGGCCTCTCCAAATCAACAATTGTTTCTATAGTAGGAGAAGGAAGTGCCAGCAAGATAAGTGATTAAATGCTCCTGTCCAGAAGTGACATTTCCATTTCCATTTCTTTGGACAAATCAAGTAATATTGCTTTGCTCGATTTTAAGGGGGCTGAGAAATAGGATTCTTGCAAGTGCCTAAAAATGAAGATAACTAAATATAGCTGAATAGTAGTAATGTCAACCATATACATCGAGGCATAGCTGACAAACATTTTCTTTTCTATGATTACTAAGAAAAAAATCTACAAGCATCAATGTTCAAGGAAAGAAAAGATTACTTCCAGAGGACTTAATACAAAGTCTTGGTTTCAGAATTTTCTGCTGCTGCACTAAATGCTAGAAGACAACAAATTAGCCTCTCTTGAGAACATGGGGAAATATTTTGATTCAGTAATTTTATGCCTCATTAAATTGTCTTAATTTTGCAAAGACAACTCAAAGAGTTTTCATATGAAAGAATCTAAGGTATTTTTCTTTAAAAATATAAATTGAAAATTATCTTCAGTTTACTGATGTAAAGTGAAAAACAAAATGACAAATAACAAAGCTGTGGTTTAAAGATATGGAGTACATCAGAAACCAGTCAGACTAAAGATAAGTTCAAATAACTACTGCAATTTTGTGTTAAAGATAAACAAATATATGTTTGTAATTGTTGTTAGTCTCTGGAAATGTAATTGAGTTTTGTATTTTAATCTTACATTTGGTGACTTGATAATGTCCCCTATATTTCAAATGACTTATTGTGTATATTTTTGGAATTTGTACATATATAATCATATCACCTGCAAAGGACATTAGTTTTATCACCTTGTTTAGATCCTTATGCCTTCTTTTTTTCTTCTCTCAGGCATCGTCTTGGTTTTTCACTACAGTGATGACTAGAAGAGATGATAATAAGTCTGTTTATCTTACTCTTGAATTTGGAGGCAATGTTCTCTCATTTCCAGTCAGGATTTTCATCATATAATGCATTGCTCTGAGGCAAGAAGAAAACAATCCAGCTGCCTATTCCTTTGTGAATTTTAACCACGAGTTATTTTTGTGTGATTTTAATTTTTAATTATCTACTTTTCATCATATTTTTGGCATTTATTCCCAATTTAACTTCATTATGGTTGCAAAATATGGACTATATTCTGAAGTGTAATGTGTAGTTTGTGGTGCCCAGATTCCCTTGTGGGTAAAGGTGGTCATTTCACTAAGCTCTGTCAATGCAGTAGAAGCCCAGGGTTTAGTGTGAATTTCAGGTAACCTCGAGAAAAAACTTTGCCTTGCTCTTTGTGCACTTTTCTCTCATATGGTAAATTGTTACTATTTCCTTTCCTGTATTTGATTTGACTGTAATTGAAACATCTTTAAAATTTTTTATTTATTTATTTTTATTTAAAACTGCATTTTAAAAATAAAATTCATGGGGTGACATTGGTTAATAAAATTATATAGGTTTCAAGTGTACAATTCAATAATACATCATCTGTATATTGCATTGTGTGTTCATCACCCAAAGTCAAATTGCCTTTCATCACCATCTATCTAGTATAATTTAACCCCAAATTCCTGGTCACATGTCTGAATCTCCTCTCAAGATATTCTAACACATCAGGTATTCTGTTGATTCTCTTCCTGAAAAGTCACTCCTGCAGCCTTCTTTTGGAAGGCTGGAATCTCTGCCCTCCACAGCTGGTACACAGCTATCATTTGGGGTCTTTCTTCCCTATAATCTGGGTGCTACCTCTTGTCTTTTCTTGCACCATTTCCTTGTTTCTTGTACCTTTGCTTACTTCTTAGTATTGGAACACTTCTTTAAGCAGCTACCAGAGAAAAGGGAAATGGAAAATACATTCTTAGACCATTTATATCTAAAAATGTATTTTTTTAACCTTGACACTAGTAGTTTGATTGATACAATATTTTGAGTTGGAAAACATTTGTCCTCAGAATTCTGAAGGCGCTTCCTCCAGTCCCTTCTAGCTTCCATTATTGTTGAAAAGTCTGAAGCCATTATAACTGTAATAATAAGTGATCTGTTGCTTTAATTTTATTAGTATCTTCTTGTTCCCAGTGTTGTAGAATGCCACAGTGATGAGACTCAGTGTGTGTCAATTTCCACCCATTCTCTCAGCGCAATGAGTGGCTTTTTCAATCTAGAAATTCATGGGAAAAATCTTAAATTAGTTCATGGATGATTTTCCCCTCTCTGTGTTCTCTGTTCTCTCTTTCTAGAACTCCTTTTATTCAAATATTAACCTCTTGGACTAGCTGTCTTTTTTCTTTTTTTCTTCCATTTCTCTGATGTTCTCATTTTTTATTCCTTTCCCCTCTTACTTTTTTCTTACTTTCATTTTCCAAGAGATTCCCTAAACTTTATATTCCAATCTTTTCATGGAATTTTTAATTTCTGCTGTCATATTCACTTGTAAATTTCCTTCCAAAGGCCAGTTTGCTTCTCTGACTGTCTTTTGTAAAAAGTTTTCCTGTTTTTATTCATATGGCTTCTTTGATGGTCCCTATTTTCCTCCAAGTTATTTTTCCCACCCTCTGTTTAGTTACTTTTTTTTCTCTTTCATTGGAGAGCTTTTTCTCAGCTACCTGGTAAAACGAGATTAACTGCTCCAATTCTGAAGATCACCACATGCTATGAGCCACTGGTGGGGCTTGTGCACTAGGAGCATTGAAAGCACTTGGAGGCTGATGTCCTTGGCTGTTTTGTCATATTGTCATTCAGCCTTCCATCTTAGGCTGCTTGGATCCCCAGGGAACATTCATTAGTCCCTTGTCTGGAGGAAGAGAGTCTGTCTGCCAACTTTCTGGAATGCAAATAGAAGGAGTCTGGAGTGTTTCTCAGCCTCATGTATACATTCTTCACGTGATCCCTTGGTTTTCAGGACACTCTCACCATTCTAAACCACTCTTAATCCCCCACCCCCTTCCCACCTTGCCCAGAAACCCTCTTGGTATCCTCTCTAGAGCATTCCCATCCAGTCCTTTTTCATGGTGGGGAAAGGTCAAACATCCACCTGTAGGAAGTAGTCCAGGGAATCTGGGGACATCCCTGCTTCTTCAACAACTTCCCACCATTTCTTCTTCTTTTTTAAAAATAATTTAAAAATTTTTAAATTACAGTTGACCTATAATATTTTTAGTTTCAGGTCTATAACAGTGATGAGACATTTATATAACTTATGATGACCTTATGTACATAATTATTACAATATTATTAACTATATTCCCTATGCTGTACTTTACATCCCCATGATTATTTTATAACTGCCAATTTGTATACTTCTTAGTCCCTTCACCTTTTATACCTAGCTTCCCAATCCCCTCCCATCTGGCAACCATCAGTTTGTTCTATATATCTATAAGTTCATTTCTGTTTTGTTTGTTCATTTGTTTTATTTTTTAGATTCCACATGTAAGTGAAATCATATGACATTTATCTTTCTCTGACTTCACTTAGCATAATACCCCTTAGGGTCCAAACATGTTGTCACAAATGGCAAGATCTCATTGTTTTTTAAGACCTCGAAATAGTCCATATTTCTTCTTAATTGGATACTCTCACTGCCCTTCCACTTCTTCAGGTATGTCAGAGACCCTGCGGTGTAAATAAGATTTGATATCTATTTTCCTTAATTTCAATAAAGGATTCTGTTTTCTCAGCTCTGCTAAGTCATTTTTCACTTGTTCATATCCTTTTCAGCTCCCCAAATTTTCTTGCCCTTTTATCTTCTGGTTCCCCTCAAACTTGTGTATCTTTAGTTTCTTTATGTTTATTTTTGTAGGTTTCAGGAGGGAGCAAAAATAAGGGCATGTGTTCCATTTGTCATCTTTACCAGAGAGTGAATGTTGATCTTAGATTACTGGATCTATGTTCATAAATAAATGGGCTCATAACCTATTATTCTCATTTGGTTCTTACATGGTTTTGGAATCAATGCTGTTCTAGTTACAGAAATAATGTGGGCAGATTTTCTCTATTTTTTAATTTCCTGGTATAAGTTGTATAAATTAGAGGGTATCTGTATTTTGAAAATCTTCTTGGCCTGGGATTGCCTCTCCCTCCCCAGACCCCATGATAATTATATAATTGGATTTTGATTTTTAAGTTGTTGCTGATCTAGTCAGGCTTTTAATTTTTTATACCAGTTTTTAAATTTTATATTCTAAAAATGTATCCATTTTGTAGATTATCAAATTTATTAGTGTATGATTATATATAACAGTTTTATTCTGAAAATCTTTTTTGGGTCTCAGTATTTCTCATTTGTTTTGTTTTATTTTTTATATGCACTTTTAAACTTTTCTCTTGATTAGTTTTGCTAGATATTTGTGTGTTGTATTTTCCCCCCCCAAAAGCATTTTATTTTGTTCATATCCTCTCACCTCTACTGTTATCATTTCTGTATTTAACTGATTTCTATCTGTTTTAATTAGGATAATCATAGCTGTTGCAATAGATATGTTCCACAACTACAGAAAGTAAAAGTTGATTTCTTACTCACCTTACAGGTCAACAAGGGTGATTGAGAGAGACTTTACAAGAATCACTTAGGGACCCAGCCTTTCTCCATCTTGCGGTTCTGCCACCCTGAGTCTTCTGAGTCCTTTGCTTCCAAAAATGGATAGGAAAAGAGAAAAGTATGGCACATGGGAGGGTTTATGGGCCTGGTCTAAAACAGATCCAGAACAGTGCATGTCACTTCTGCTTCTACAACCTGGGCAAAAATGAGGTCTACCTGAGTGCCCAGGAAGATATGAAAATAGGTTTGGGTGAGCATGGAGTGGCTCTGCCTTCCTGCCTTCATGTCTTTCATTTTCTTCCTTCTTAATGTTTGGTGTTTGCTGAAAGATGGCACCAGTTGCATTCCCCATGTCCACCCCCACCTCAGCAACAAATGAGAGTAACCTTCAGTGTATTCACAGTGAATATCATTCTCTTAATTTTTGTCAGTCTGATGATAAAACAAATATATCCCATTGCTGTTTTAATTTGCATTTCTTGGACTACTAATTATGTTAAGCAACTTGGCCTTTACTTCTTGTGCATTTGTATTTCTTTGCTAGTGAATATCTGACTAATGTCTTAGATTCCTCCTCTATTCATGTTTATATCTTTCTAGTTGATTTCGAAGACTTCTTGTATATTATATATAATGATGCTTTGAATATTATATATTGATGTAGAGGCATTTTTTCTTAGTTTATCTTTTTACTTTGTGTTGTAATTTTATTTTGTGTTATAATTTTTTATACGGTCAGTTCTTTCAATCTTTCTTGCATGGTTTCTGCCATTGAGTCATGTCAAGAAAGTTCTGTTTTATCGCAAGTTTATCTAAATGTTTCATGTAATTTTCCTCTAGAAATTTTCTAACTAGTGTCATTCTAGAAAAAAATACACAGTTAAAAATCAAGCCAATAACAGAAGCTACCCTGGACTCCTGTTTTTCTCTCATGGTCTATATCCAATCCATGAGCAAACCCTATTGTTTCTATAAAAAAAGTTTATCTGGTCAACTAGATTATTGCAAAAGCTTCCTAGCAGATTTCTCTGCATCTACTCTTGCTTTCTTATGGCACACTGTCCTTACAATAGTCAGAATAATCCTTTTAAATTGCAAATCAGCTCAAAACTCTCCAGTTGTTTCCTTTCTCAGAGTAGAAGACCGAGTCATAAACTGGCTCACAATGTCTCCTGGAATCTGGCCTCTCCCTCTCACTGACGCCTCCCCTAACACTCTTCCCTTCTGACTTTCCTATAACCACACTCACTTCTTGCTGCTCATTGAACACACTCCAAACACACTCTCACCTCAAGACCTCTGCATTTTTTCTCTCTCTGTCTGAATATTCTTTCCTCAGACTGTAGATGCATTTTTCCTTCCCTTCTCTTATGTCTTGCTTAAATGTCTCTCTATCAGTGAAGGCATCTCCGTTCCCTTATATGAAATAGCAACTCCTACTCCCAGAAGGATGAAACCCCCTGAATCAGTAAGGGAGTGTTTGGGGAAGCAGAAACATTTGAGTCATTTGAAACTAGGGTAAATAGAGGCATTAGACTTTACACCATGGGGGAGCTATGAGGTTGACTTGGCATCTGGCACTGGGCCTGAAGTCACTATAAGTCAGTGAGGCTGACAGTTGAGAGAAAAGTTGAAGGAAGGGAGAAAGGGGATAGATTGAGACCCAGGAGGGCAAACTTGGACCCGCCACGGTCTCTCATCGCCTTCAACTTCAACGTTGAGAGTGGACAGCGGAAGGAGTTGATGCCCGTGGCCTCAGAGCTACACACACGCTTGGCCCAGGACTCCAGGAGGCTGAGCTAGAGGAGCGCCAGGCCAGGTGCTGTCCCACACCAGCAAGCCAAGTTCAGAAACAAGGCTCCTCAGCATCAGGGTGTCATGCTTGCTACTTCACTCCTGCCTTCCAGATCTCACGTGCTTTGCTCTTGTGGCAAACCCTAACCTGCAGCCCTAGAGGGAAGTGAATTCTAAGAAATATTGTACCAGCTTATCTAAGTTGATACAGTACAAAACCTGCACACCTTTCCTATCCTCACACCCTCCTCTTTTTTCCTACATAGCACTTACCGCCAAGTAACGCATGATTTATTAATGGTTTGTCTCTATTTCTTCATGAAAATGTAAACTCTCTGAAGACAGGGACTGTATTCACCTTCTTTGTTCCGGTATTCCAGCCCTACTCCAGTGCTTGATATATAGTAGTAGGTAATAAATACTTACTAAATGTTTCCTAAACTGGAATTTATTGAATAGTATGTATCAGACTCTGCTCTAAGTCCTTTTAAAGGATTAAGTCATGTAACTTAAAGATACTCAATGAGGGAGCCACTGGCCTGAAATATTTTAGACATGAAAAAATTGAAACTTATAGGGGTTTTGGAACTTTTTCAATTCAGATAGCTTATAAGAGGCAGATTTGAAGTATGACCAAGGTGTAAGACTCTGGAAAAATATGACTTTATCATTTATTTATTTATTTATTTATTTATTTATTTAGGCGAAGCAACCCTTGGTCGACCTCACAGATTGCAAGGAACTTGTCAACTTATAATCCGTTATTTTTTATTTTTTATGCCTACATCACCTGGCCTTCCTAGGTGGTCTCCCATTAAGTACTTACCAGGCCCGATTCTGTTTAGCTTCTGAGATCAGACAGGATCAGTCTTGTTCAGGATGGCATAGCCGTAGACGACTTTATGATTTAAATGTCATGCAAACTAAAATTCAGTAGAAGTATGTCTGACTCTATATGACCTCCTTCCCATTTTATTTATTTATATTTAATATAATTTTATCATAAAAAATAACTTTTTGATATAGAAGAAAAGACTATGACACTCACAAGGGTTAAGTTTGATACCTTGCATATGATATATTGAAAAATGGATAAATGCTTAGTATAAGTAGGAAAATATGTAAAAACTAATGAAATAAAATTTACTTGTGAACTACTTAAAGTTACACCCAATAGCAGGTACACAAGTATTTGCAAAAATATTCAGAAAAGTTACACTCATAGTGTTTAAACCACTCCAATTTATAAATATGTTTCTCAGGATCATTTCTTAATAAGCAAATTAATCCAGAAGTGAAGAGGGGGATTGACTTTAGCTAAACCACTCTGCTACTGGGAGCTGGGGTGGGGGCCCCTCCTGGAAGCCTTGTGACTCCAAGGCTACCCCCTCTCCTCTTGGAACTGCCTGGGAAAAGGAGAGTCCAAAAATTTTCAAAGGTGGCATAAGGAGCTCACGCTTCATCCAGTGAGAGTGGCCTGACCCTGTAGGACAGTCACCGAGGTGGAGACTGAGCCTAGAGGACAGCTGTGGTCCTCTCAAGGTCCATCTTCCCAGGCCCTAGAAGAGCTTGTAATCACTGACAGCTCCTCTCTCAGCTCCCTTGTCAGTCCACAAGAGTCCTGGAGGTTCCTACACTGCTTCAGGACCACTGGCATATTCTCTGGCAGCTCACATACATTCCTCTCTCATCTGGAATGTTCTCTTTCCCTTTGTCTACACAAAAGCCCTAGAACCCAACCCACTCCCTGTGGACTTCAATTAATGTTATGCTCGAGGGATTAAGAGAAAGAATATACAAACCCACTCACCCATATGCATATATCCACTCATGTGCCAACACACACTATACAAATGTCTACACGTACCTATGGGCTATACACGCATGCATATTCATGCTTACACATCCACATGACTTTCTTCAGGTGACATATTGCTACTATATCCTGTGCTTTTCCCATATCATATTTTCTTTCATTCCCATTTTTTACTTGTAAGGTTGAATTATACAATGGAGCAAATATGCATGGCTGACCTTTGCATGCTGAGACTGCTTGGAGCATTCTCCAAAATCTTTACAAGGTTTTACTCCTGTGTGGATCTCACACTATTTTCTTAAAAGAGAATAAAGTTGAATGGTGATTTGGGTCAGTTCACAGGGAGAGAAAGCTATGACAAAGAGACAGAAACTTATCCTGGAGGCAGAGAGCATTATTGTGACTTGCTTAGAGTTAAATCCATTTAAAATAAGAATAGGACTTCTGGTATTCATTCAGTCTGGGATATAAGTAGCTTGGAAGTTGTCATTCATTCTAAGGACAAGTATAAAAGCTGAACAAACTGAAAAATTAACAATTCTTCTTATATCTGTCAGAGAAACGAAGTCACAGGGCAAATACTGCCCCCAAACTGGGGAGACATATGGGTAGATATAGAGAATCACACTTACTGGAGAAAAAACCCATGAACAGAAACCTCCCTGGGTACCAATTCCAGGGTAGGAAAACCTGAAGTATATTTGGCAAATTATTGGAGGGTCAGTGTGAACAAATCTGAGATATAAGACTCCAGGGGACCTACTAACAGGAGGTCCCCATGCTTTCTGAGTTTTACCTTCGGAATCTGTACCATATTCTTGCAGTGAATATCGGAGAGAAAAATTCCCTAACTCTTTGACAGTGGGAAAGGAAAAGGAAACATTTTGAAATATGTCAAAGCATTCTGTTCTTCTCAAGAAGATTTGTCCTTGGGAGAAACTATTAACTAGAGCCTAACCTACTGGAGTTTTTTAAGAGCCCAGCTGACCTAGGGGAAGCTCAGAAGAGCAACTCCAACTAGCCCTAGCCTTACATATGGAAGAAGAGAAATACTCAATGTAGCCCCCGCTATCCATCTTGTCTCATCTAAGGAGGGGAGCAAAAACTGAGGATCACATGTGAAGTTAACAGTCCAGGGGCACAAACTCACTAAAAGACTAAGACCTAATCAGTCTCCCACGCCCCCCACACCTTACCACTTCATTACTAAAGGTTTATTTACCATAGTTCCTTTTACCCAGTACATCATGTCTCGCTATCAACAAAAAATTGCAAGGAATACTAAAAGGCAACAACAACAACAACAACAACAACAACAACAACAACAACCACAACAACAACGTAGTTGAGACAAGAACCAGACTCAGATATAGTAGGAATGTTGGAATTATCAGATCAGAAATTAAAAAAAAAAAACTATAATGAAGAGTCTAAGGGCTATAATGGAAAAAGTAGACAACATGTAAGAACAGATGGGAAATGTAAGCAGCAAAATGGAAATTCTATGAAAGAATGAAAAAAGAATTGCTAGAATTTAAAAAAAACACTGTAACCAATGAATGCCTTTGATGGACTGGACTTATTAGCAGACTGAACACAGCTGAGGAAAGAATCTCTGAGCTTGAGCATATGTCAATAGAAACTTATAAACCTGAAAAGCAAAGAGAAAAAAGACTAACAAAAAGAATGAAAAATCCAAGAATTGCGGGGCAACTACAAAAGGTGTAACAGGGCATTACATAATGATAAAAGATCAATTCTCTAAGACACAACAATCCTTAACATGCATACATGTGACAACAGAGTATCAAATTATGAGAGGCAAAAACTTGTAGAACCGCAATGAGAAATAGGTGTATCCATGATCACAGTTGGAGACTTCAACACTCCTCCATCAGAAATGAAGAGGTTTAGCAGGCAGAAGTCAGTAAGGACATAGTTGAACTCAATGCCACCATCGGCACCCTTATTAACATCTATAGACTACTTCTTTCAACAACAGCAGATTACACATTCTTCTTAAACTTACATGGGATATTCACCAATATAGACCACATTCTAGACCTTGAGACACACATCAACCAATTTAAAAAATAGAAATTATATAATGCCTGTTCTCAGATCACAATGGAATTAAACTAGAAATCAATAACAAATATAACTGGAAAATCCCAAAATACATGGAGATCAAACAACATATTTCTAAACAACACATAGGTCAAATCTCAAGAGATTAAGTAATAGTTTGAACTAAATGAAAACACAACTTATCAAAATTTGTGAGACACAGTGCTTAGAGGGAAATTTATAGCGTTGAATGCATATATGAGAAAAGAAAAAAAATCTAAAACCAATAATCTAAGTTTCTACCTTAGGAAGCTAGAAAAAGAAAAGCAAATTAAAACCTAAATTAACAGAAGAAAAGAAATAAAAATTAGAGCAGAAATTAATGAAATCAAAAACAGGAAATCAATAGAGAAAATTAAAAAAACCAAAAGCTGTTTTTTTGAAACCTACATGAAATAGACCAATTCCCTGAAAGACATAATTTGCCAAAACCCACACAAGAAGAAACAGACAATTTGAATAGTCCTATATCTATTAAAGAAGTTAAATCAATAATTAAAAACATTCCTAATAGAAGGCTCAGATGAGTTCATTGGTGAATTCAACTAAATATTTAAGGAAGAACTTATACCAATCCTCTACAATCTCTTCCTGAAGCTAGGAGCAGTGGGACTATTTCCTACTCATTCTATGGGGCCAGAATTACCCTAATAACAGAAGTAGACAAAGACATTACAGGAAAAGAAAACTACAACTAATATCTCTCATGAATGTAAATACAAACATATTTTAACACAATATTAGCAGCTGTGAAATGTGGAGCAGACCATATAGGAGCAGTGCTTTGTGTGAGTATCAGAAGGATGGAAGTAACTGATGACTGGTTGAAGCAGTATCTCCAAGCTTGGGAAGACACTAGCAGATAACAACAGCTTTGATATCCTTTCAGATGCTCTACAGTCTGAAGGGAATGAGAGAGAGGCCCTGGTCCTACTCTCACCACCACCAGGATGTAAGTTCAGGCTAGATTATTCCTCTAGACTTTGAACCTCAGCTCTCAGAAGTGTGGATTCCTCAGACTAATAACATTTCATAAAATATGTTACATACATAGGACAAATTTTAGGACAAATTTTGATTTTACAAAAAGATTACTTCTATCTTTGATGACCATCATTTTCTTTAAAGAAAAGGGATTTTGAAATTATGAATGTTGCCTTGGATCGTGAATATAAGAACCACATCTGGAAATGGCAGCATAATGAGCTGGAGGAAACCTGAAGCTTGAGAACTTTATGAAGCACAGCCCCATCCACCCCTTAGACAGCATTGCTCTGGATTTCACATGAGATGGAAATAAACCTCTAAGCTGTGTTAAGCACTGTTGGAGTTTTTCTATTCTTTTGAGTCTAAATTAATTCTAATGAACACAGCTCTCACTCTTTAGAGTTTTGTTAGGTATACGATTTTAGTTTAACCGTTATTTTTCTCAAGCATTTGGATGACATTATTTCATGACTTCCTGGCTTGCATGGTTGCATCTGAGAAGTCTTCTGTTTAAAGTTCTTTATAACTGATGGCCGCTTCCTCTCTGTTCTGTGTTCTGCAACTTCTCAACAATAGGCTGAAATGAGAATCTCTTTTTGTTTATATTGCTTGGTTTATGATAGCCTGTATCTGTAACTTAAGGACTTTTCATAGCTCTGGAAAATTCTCAACAATTACACCTTTACATATGGCCTCTCATGTTCAGTTTATGTCCAGGATGTAGAAAGCCTAAGGGAGTGCTGCTGCCATCAGAAGAAGAAGAAAAGGTTAGGTAAACTACAAAATCATAACTCTTCCTGAACCCGTAAGAGAGCTGAATGTGCAAGGAAACCAAGTGAATGAAAATCCAAGGGAAGACAATCCACTCCAAGGGGACTGTCTTGATGCGAGCATAGGCTCACCTGTCTCTCAGAAAGGGAGGAAAAGATGCAGAATACCAAACAAGAGGGTATGAACAATTCAGCTAAGATTCAACAAATTGTCAAAGGTGAATGCAGACTAGGATGACAGTACACAATTCCTGAGATCCAAAGACATAAGATGAGTGTTCACACCCACTTGCAATCTTTTTCACGTGCTTATGAAAAAAATTGAAGGCAAGGAATCTCCCTCAGTGAGAGCCCGGAGAAAAGGAGTGGGAAATAGGCCTTTATCCTCTGTGTAACAAAAACATTAAGCCACTGGGATAGGGGCCACAAGCCTTGATACTCTAGAGCAGAGGCAAAGACCCAATGAAGCTGAGGAAGTGTATATGAAACAACTGTCTGGCTGACTAGAATACAAATGTGATGGCTGGAGCTCCAGCGCCTCTTTTGGCCCACAAGATGACAGAATTTAGAGCTCAGGAACTGAGATGGTGACAGAGATGGTGAGATGGGACAGAGAGAAGAAACCAAAGTCTGTAATTATGCACAACTACCATAGTAGTCCTGAGGTGCCTATCTCTGAACATTTTTAGTGAGAGGTAATAAACTACTATTTTGTTTAAGCTACCTCGACTGGAGTTTTCTGTTGTATTTAGCCAGCTAATTCTAACTGAATCAGAGACTTATGACTCATTTATAGAGGAACATCATATCCCTGGGACCTCCTTAGATCATAAACCCTGTATGTAAACCATTTGGCTAGGCCAGAAGGCAAACTTGTGCTTCCATAAGTAGACTTTGCAATGACAGCTGCTAAAAAAAAATAGGCTAAAATTATTTTAGTGTGAAAGATGTTACTAGGATAAAAGATATTACTTTTTGAGGTCTGAGGATAAAGAGTCTAAAACCTACTGGCCCCTTAGAATGTCACTTAATTAGGCTGTATGAAGTTACAGAAGCTTATCCAAAGATAAACTATGTAAATTGCTTCCTCTAGTGGTGACCTAGATTTATAAAAGATTGTGACCTGAGGATTTTGCTGTTTTGTTTTTGAACCAAAAACAAAACAAAACAACAGCAACAAAAAATAGTCCAAATTGGGAAAATTTTTAACGATTTAAAAACTTTTTTTCTTAAAAAAGTGAATTTGTGTTCCTTCTGTTTGATAATAGTGCAGTTATTGTGGAATGAATGGTAGTTTTTTTTTTACTAAAACTTACATGGCTAAAAAATTTTATAAAAATTTTAAAGTTGCCATTGTTAGACTGGTTATTGTATAAGTAACTGGTGTCTGTGTAAACTGGTTCTTGTAATCCATATAAAAATGAAAATTGTGTGGACCGGTGCTATCATTCCACTTGAACATTTTGGTAAAAATTTTAAAGTGTAATATCTCTATAATAATTCCTTATATAATTTAATTGACTTGATCATAATCTAGTCATATTTTATGAGATCATTAATAAACTTTGGACTAATACAATACTGGGGCAATGAATATTTCTATCTAAGTATTTTTGAGAAACAAGTTCAAAGTTAAAATGGATTGTAGTCAAAGAAATTAATACTGCTATATATGAGGGATCAAATCTAAATTAAAGATCTAATATATGCCATACATAATGCGTATGTATATATAATGTACATACAGATATACAAACATGTATGCAATTTTGACCAACAGAATAAAGAACTAAGAGGATTTTAGATACAGCTTCAAACACTTCTTGTCTGCATTCTTCCTGTTATTCATCATATGACATTCCCTCTCAAGTTATTAGATACTCTCCCTATTTATTCCCTAAGGTTGGAACAGAGCTGCTTCTTTTCAATTTACTGAAAAAGTAAAGAAACAAACCTATCATTTACATTATCTTATCAAATGTTTGAAAAAGATTGAATTAGTATTGTAGTAGAGTGGGCTAGATTGTGCTGTGAGAACAAACAACCTTCTCCCTCCTCCTTCCCCAATCTCACTGGTTTGGCCCAACAACAAGCTTGCTCCTCATATCTCATTCTGATGCAAAAGAATCATCAAAGCTTTGCTCAATAAAATTATTTAGAGACTCGGCTGATATTGGCTTCTATAATCACTTTAGAGAAAGGAAATGTGGTGTATTCTCTGCTGATTCTTAAAGCCTTACTCCAAATTATATGTATTTCTGCTCGTAATTTATTGGCCAAAGCAAATCACACAACCGTATCTTACTCCAAAGTGTACAGGCAGTGCAATCCATCAAGTGCCAGGAAAGAGGAGAGATAGCATTTGTGAACAATCCTAAAGTTACCGTATGTTCAACACAAACACAATTGAAATATGAGATGGTAAGACAATATATGACATGTTTTAAGATTAAGAAAGTGTTTTTAACAAGCAGGAAAAAAGTTCACAAAAGGAGGAAATCTAATTAATATGCTTTCATATCAAGATTTAATAGAAAATGACAGTAAAGTAAAGTTAAAGGTGAATTGGGTGCATCGGAAAGTACATTTGAAGATTGTATATTCTATATTTTATTTTGTTCTGTTTGGTCTTTGCTGTTAACTGGTGAAGTCCAGTTTATCTATTCTTTTCTTTGGTTGCTTGTGCTTTAGGTGTCATACCTAGAAAACCATTGCCTAATCCACAGTCATGAAGATTTATTTCCTCCTTCGTTTTCCAGTTTTATAGTTTCAGTTCTTACATTTATGTCTTTAATCCATTTTGAGTTAATATTTGTATATGAAATATAAACAAACCTTTGAATGTGATTGTAAAGGAATTGCATTCTTAATTTCATTTTCAGAATGTCTATCATTAGTATGTAGTCTTTCACCATTAAACATGATGTTAGCTATGGGCTTTTTGTAGATGCCCTTTTATCAAGTTGAGGAAACTGTCTTCTTATTCTTATTTGTATCATAAAAAGGTGTTGGATTTTGTCAAATGCTTTTTCTGCATCTGTTTAGGTGACTGTTTCCCCCCGCTTTATTCTATTAATATGGTGTATTACACTGATTAATTTTCAGATGTTGAACCAACCCTGCATTACTGGGATAAATCTTGCTTAGTTATGATGTATAATTCTTTTTTAATGCCATTGCATTCAGTTTGCTAGTGTTTTATTGAAGACTTTTGTGTCTACATTTATTACATACATTCGTCTATAATTATCTTTTTTTTTTTTGCAGTGACTTTGTCTGGTTTGGCTATCAGGGTTATAGTGGCCTCAGAGAATCATTTGAGAAGTGCTTCTATCTCTTCTATGTTTTGGAAAAGTTTGAAGTATTGCTGTTACCTCCTCTTTACATGTTCATTAGAATTCACCAGTGAAGTCATATGTTCCTGGGATTTTCTTTATGAAAAGTTTTTGATTACTAAGAAACAGGCTTGGAAACAGGCTTAGAAACAGGGTTGTCTCAGTAACTATAATACTTATGAGAAGCAACAAATGGTCCCCACCTGGTCCTAGATTTTGCTCCTCTTAAATGATCCATAGCTCCTTAGAGGGTAGCTGATTCCACGTTGGCACAGGAGAACTCAAGATGAGTCTAGAGTGTCTTGTTGCTGTCGAGTGAAGATGAATCCAAGACTTTTTGGTGGTGAAAGGACACAAGAGCCAGCTTAAATGGCTCCCAATAGCCAAACTGTGACTATGTGAGCACCAAAGTGAAATAGCAGTCAGTTTATTAAGACAAGATAAGTCTCAAAAAATTATGAGTATATAACGACATTAAAAAAGGAAGAAATAATGTCTTTTCTCTATAAATAATGAGTGCTATACCTAGGTTGATTTTTTTTCCCAGAAAAAAAAGTTTACATTTAATTTTATGTGTGTTTTCAGAGTGGGTGGAAGTGTTTCCATGTCCCAAAGCTAGTAAAGTCACTGTCAATAAGAATCATAAACAACTTCTAACCCATGATCGAAGTGGCCTTGTTTATTGATTGTGAGTGAGCTGATTATTTTGCTATCACTTCTCTGATGAACATCTCTCTACTCTGGTCTGAGCTGAGATTCTGAAACCAGATTTCTCCTTTGCCAGTTGGTTCCCTGTTTTACTCTGTCAATAGGGGCACTGGAGGGAGACTGGGGAGCTGGAAGAAGTGGGTAGAGACAGGATGCACTTCTTCCTGTTTGCATCCTTTTCCTGTGAGTCACACAATAATGCATTTTACCAAGGCAAGGGCATTCGTTTCAGTGGCTGGAGTTGGTTACAATTTGTTGTTTTCCCCATTCCCAGTAACAGCTTCATGGGCCTCCTCAGAGACTCCAGCACCAGACTTCAGAGATCTGGGCCCCAGACCCACGGAGCCCTCCTCTGAGCCAGAAAAGAAGGTACATGCAACTTCACTGCTAAAAAATATTACGATGTATACATTTTTGCCACAATAATCTAGCTAGGTTAGAACGGATATGTGATTAACCAATTTATATTAAGAAAGAAACTGCTACCTTACTCCATTGTGAAGATTGAGACATGAGTGAGTCAGTGACTTACTGAAGAAAAAAAACAGGAATAATATTTGTGTAGACTTTCATAATAACACTGAAAATAACATTTGGCAAATAAATATAAAGAGGCTCATCCTACCTTAAAAATAAGGGTCTAAGGCCATCAAAGGATTAAGTGTGGAAGTAAAACCCTTGACTCGGCCTTAATAAAATAAAAAGAAACACTAGGTCACAAGTCCCAAGACTATTTAATGAGAAGCCTTAAGAAGTATAGCTTGTTGGGAGAAATAGTTTGAGGATTTAAAATACTGCAGGGAACTCAGAAAAGTAAGGAATACAGATTAGAAGATATTTACATTCTGTTTACCTCAAGCATAAGAAGTGATCATACAGGTGAAGAAAGACTTTATTCTCATTTAAATGCATTCAGGTGCCACTTTTAGTTAGGAAAGTGTGAAGGAGCCATCTGCTTCCTGGGATGGTCAAGTCTAGTTAGAAATCCTTCATGGGCTATTTAATTAAAAGGTCCCAAAAGAGAAACAGAAGAATGAGTAACAGAGGAAATAAATAGAAAATAAGTAATAAGATGATAGACCAAAGTGCTAACATATCAATCATTACCCTCAATGTAAATCACCTAAATACACCTATCAAAAGAGAGCTTGACAGAGTGGATAAAAGAACACAATCCAACTAGATGCTGCTTACAAGAAACTCACACCAAAGCCAACCATTAGGTAAGTTGAAAGAAAAAGGATAGAAAAAGATATACCTTATAAACAGTAATTTTTTAAAAAGCAAGAGTGGCTATATTTTTTAATTAAAATTATTGATGTAACATTGGTTAATAAATAGATTTCGCAGAGTGGCTATTTTAATATCTGATTAAAGTGGACTTGAGAGCAAAGAATAGATTTAGAGAAAAAGGGACACATAATAAAGTGATCAGTGTATCAATCCACCCAGAGGACAATGACCCTAAATGGATACACACCAAAAAATAGAG
Source organism: Eidolon dupreanum (assembly GCA_028627145.1). Taxonomy (NCBI): domain Eukaryota; kingdom Metazoa; phylum Chordata; class Mammalia; order Chiroptera; family Pteropodidae; genus Eidolon; species Eidolon dupreanum. The sequence goes on along the minus strand of CM053502.1, from coordinate 91,033,735 downwards.
CCTCAGAGTACAGTTGAGACTTGAACAACACTGGAGTTAGGGGTGCCAAACTCCCAGGCAGTTGAAAATGTATGTATAAATTTTGCCTCCCCCAAAACTTCATAGTCTACTGTTGACTGGAAGCTTTATTGATAACACAGTTGATTAACACATATTTTCTATGTTACATATATTTATATACTGTATTCTTACAATAAAGTAAGCTAGAGAAAAGGAAACGTTATCAAGAAAATCATAAGGAAGAAAAAATAGATTGACAATATTGTACGTATTTATATAAAAAAAAAATCTGCATGTAAGTGGACCCGTGTTGTTCAAAGATTAAGTGTACATGAAGTGAAAACTAATAAGATGGAACAAAAAATTTTTTCCTCTTAATCTTCCAGGAACTTGACTCTCAATGCAAAGTATGCAGACACAAAAAAATGAGAAAGTGTTGTATTATTCATTTAAGTGTGGAAGATGTTTGTTGTAAGAAAAAGAATTTACTAAATGAACTGTGCTGATCTAACTCATCCTTGTAAAAATCACAAAGGCTCATCTCTGAGTCAGAAATTTCAAAACCTCTATACCTACTTTCCCTCCTTGTGGGCCAAATGAGTTAAATAAGCAGTGAAACTGGCAGATTTCAGTCTTAACACAGATGGAAGCCTGGTTTCTGATACTATTTATAGAACAAAGAATAAAAAGAACTTTAGTAAAGTCTGAACTATGTCGACAAAACAAACAGCCAAACCTGTAGAAAGCCTTAAGAATTTACTTGAGCCAAGATTTTGAGGATATGCCGGAAGCAAGATCTCAATGGATTGAGAAAATGCTCCAGAGAATGACAGTTTTACAATTCTTTTTTTTATATATTTAGAATCAAAGAAGAAAAAGTAAGGAAGGTTATATGAAATCTATATGTGGTAGATTAAAGAGGCTGGAGAAAGCAAAGCGGGGAAATCTCTAAGACTGGATAAAAAGGAAAATGGAGAGATATATACATCTTTTACATTGGTGGGCACAGTATAGTTAACGTTTAACAATTACAGCAAATAGAGATGATCTGTGGGCAATGATAACAACAGAGTTTTGATGTTATTGCCAACGAGCCTGTTTCTGAGGGGTCTGGAAGTGAAAATTACTCTGACATTCCAAAGACTTGTTATCTTAGAGGTAAAGATGAACTTTTTACTGAGGATGCTATAGGCCTGGGCTGTGACTATCCACCATGATCTTCCCAGTTAGGAGTTAATATTCAGACCATCCTGTGTAGTTACTTTCAGTTCCTGGGCTTGCCAGAACTGCGTAGTCCCCTTTTCGTTCACAACTATAATGATCTTTGCAGGTATAAAAATATGATTCAAATCTATTTATTATTGTCTATATTTTATAAATTGCTATGTTTACCAGTTTTAATTTTAAAAGTTAGTTAACTTGTAATTCTTTAAAATTTGTAGACACGATAGGACCTTTGAGTTGTTCTCATATTCAAACAGCAATCAGTTTGGGTTTAAAATTCTAGAGTCATAATGTTCTTTACACGCCATCCTGCTCTCTCTTAACATTTGTTACCCAGAGAAGAAATCTGATTCCTGCTCATTTAAATTCTTTTGGAGAAATGTGTGTGTGTGTGTGTGTGTGTGTGTGTGTGTGTGTGTGTGTTTCTGTTTGTTTAGTGGCAAGCCTTTTTACTTAAATTTAAAAATTTTCACTTAGAAACTTTCTAGTCTTGGTCTCACTTTATGAATTTTTTCTTCTCATGTTGAACTTTTTCTCAACCTCTAATTACAGATTTCTTTTCAGGTTTACAGAGGTGTTTTTTTTTTTTTTTAAATTGAGGTATTATTGACAAACAATATAGTATTAGTTTCAGGTATACAACGTAATGATTCAGTATTTGTATATATTATAAAATGATCACCACAATAAGTCTATTTAACACCACATAGAATTACAGAATTTTTTTGCTTGTGATTAGAACTTTTAACATCTACTGTCTTAGCGACTTTCAAATACGCAATACAGTATTGTTAATTATAGTCACAGCACTGTACCAAAAGTTTTTTTAATATCCATTTTTATCCCCGTTTATGTTCTACTGTTCCATGTTATACTTTAAGAACATCTCTTATTTGTAGATTGGATTTAAATGACTTGTCCTCCAATATATTTCTTAGCTCTTCAGAATGTATTTTACATTTGGGAGTATTTCTGAAGTGAATCTTCTCTGTTATTGATTCGTTTTTCACACCATCACATCTGCCTTTTATTGCTTCTAGTATGGAATTTGCTGGAGGTTTTTCTTTTCTCATCACTGCCCTATCCTATATGACCCTGTTTCCTTTTCCCTTTTATCTAAGTCTATTCTGGTTTAATGGTGGTCATGTCCTCTCAAATTGTTTGTGGGGTTTGCTACTCCTCTGTGAGTTCCCAGGCCATATTTGTGACAGTATGCCGAGGGCGAGTGCAGGGTGTATGCTACCTTGGTGACAAAGAGGGTGTGGGCCTCACATCAGAAGAAGCCAAGTGAAACAGGGTGGGACTGAGTAGGGACAGGATGCAGAAATAACGTACGTGTTAGGTACTGTACTGAGCACTTTCCATATGGACCTCATTTAGTCCTCACAAAAAACCTAAAAAGGAGATACCATTATCCTAACATGTACTTCTGTGTGCCTGACACTCTTATCTATGCTGAACTGAACTGGATGGGAAGAGAGAGCGGGCTTCAGGAGAGCAAATTAGCCCTGTATTCCCCTGATAATATTAACACTTTACCTTTTTTTTTTTTATGGTGACTTTGGTTAACGAAATCCAGTAAGTTTCAAGTGTACAATTCAACAATAAAGCATATACTTATTGCACTGTTTTAACACCTTATTTTTATTTACACAAAAGTATTCTTCTCATTAGAATTTTGTGAGGTCAGTTGAAAAGGTAATTTCCCGAGAACAGGAAAGTGAGGTTTAGAGAAGTGTAGTGGGGACTGAGCCCTGCCTCTTGATTCCTACGTTGTCTTTGACGTCTGGAGCCAGACGGCAAGTGGTGATGGAAATAGAACAGAAGACTCAGAACCTCCCAGTAGTGGCATCATATCCTGTTGTGCAATTTTTCGGAGCCTCTAGTTAGGGTGTTGCTTTGTAGCTGTCCCAGGAGCCACAGTGGTAGTTGGAGTTGGTGCCCATGAAGGATGAGGAAGGTTAGGCTCTTGGGGCTGCTCTGGATGTTTTTCATCTCAGGTAAGGCGAGGAAGAGGCGTGAGCAGGTGAGGCTTCTGCCCAGGACCTCGGCGGGTCACACCATGAGAGAAGTTTCCCCTTTGTTTTAAGTTCCAGGGGATATGGCTATCCAAGGTAGAGTCAACAAATAGGTGTTCCAGGCTGGGTTTCTCTACTCAAACCTCACAGAATCAGGGGAACATATGGGCCTGAGAACAAAAAGGAAAGGTGGTAGGGAAACAGAATGTCTGTGCATTTTGACGTTGTCAGAGACATGCAAATACCCTGGATGAGAAAAACAATAAGGTAAATCTAAACTTGAAATGATCTAAAATAATTTTATTTGAGTTTAAAGGTTTTGTTCTAATATTCCATCATGGTGCTTTTTATATTGACAGTTTATTAAATACAAAGAATGTACTTCATTCAACAAATATTTCGCAGGGTTATCCCATGGGGCATGAAATACATTACTGCTAAGGACACAGAAGTGAACAGAAGAGCCCTTCTGTCTATTTTCACGGAGCGCAAGCTCCCAGGCCTCCGCTGGCTGCCGGGGTTGGAGGGCACTATTGCTCAGGTTGCTCCATCTCTGGGCCCTTCTCTTATTGCACAGCTCACACTTTCACTAAAAATGGAAGTGTTTGGGATTTTAGTTGCTCCTCCTCCTAATCCTTATGAATAAATTGGAAAAATAACCACAGAAAGGAAAATATCAACAGTGAGTTAATAGTAAGGTTTGCCTTGCAAAGACACAGGGAGAGGGTGTTTTCTGGGGATCCACCACTTTGAGCAAGGTCACAGATGATCACCTTCTGGAGCTTACACACAAACCTTGCTTTGGGTGTGCTTGGAGCTGGGGTGGTAATCCAGATGGGCAGATGGAGTTTGGTTCTCATGGACCAGTGCATTTCCTTGTGTTTCATTCATGCTTTTCCAAAGGAGTACTGGAAGAGGACGGATGGTTGAAGGTTGTGTACTTGTGTGAGATAAAATCAGCAATATATATTTTGTTGTGTGTTGTGGGGATAGGTTAGGGGTTGACTAAAAACTCCTTCTAGTTTCTGCATCCCAGGGAGTGGAGTTGTTAGGAACCTATTCATCCTTGGGTTGTGACTATTGTAATCCCAACCAGACAGCTACCTTTGGCCACGAGGTAGCTCAGAGGTTTAGGGCTGACTCTAGAGTCAGACTACCTGGGTTTAAGTCATAACTCTACCTCTTTCTACTGTGAGACCTTGGGCAAGTCATTTAATAACCTCTGGTTTATTAAATAACCTGTGCCTTGATTTCCTTACTTTCAAAGAGGAATAATAGCAGTATCAACCTTTGAAGGTTATATGAGATAGTATTTTAAACACTTAGCAATAAACGAATAATATGTTAACATATTATTACGTTATAACAATATGTTATTATTAACATATTAGAAGGAATTCCTTTCTTGCAATGGTGGAAGAAACAGTGCACAGATAGCACTTCAGCATTAATTTCTTATTGTCTTCATTCACAGTAGATAGGCAAGTTCGTAAGGAACCTCGGTCTCCTGTAACTCCTACTGTCTAAGTCCATTTGGGCTCCCATAACAAAATACTACAGACTGGGTGGCTTATCAACAACAGAAATTTATTTCTTACAGTTCTGGAGGCTGTAAGTCCAAGATCAGGGTGCCAGTAAGGTTGGGTTGTGGTGAGTTCCCTCTTCCGGTTTGCAGACTACCGACTTCTCGCCATGTCCTCGCATTGTGGAAGAAGGCAAGGGTGCTCTCTGCAGCCTCTTTATAGGGGCACTAATCCTGCTGATTTGCAAGAACCATATGCAATTTAGCTCTTGTAGTTAAAACAAAATGAAACAAAAATTACTCACAGTGAAGATCTGGGGTCTGGTGCTGGCTTGCAGAGAAAGTTGCATCATCTCTGGGTAGTCGAACAAGAAAAAGAGGGGATTTCTTTCTCTTTTTTTCCAAAGAGAGGAAAATTATTCCTCACAGAGCTTAACTTTAATTCCTTGCTTACAGAACTCCAAGCTGAATTACTTGAGGATGAGGTTATCCTAGAAGAGGGGAAGACCCTGGAGGTGAACTGTCCCTTCTCCCGTGTTCTGTACCTCTACAGCAAGAAGGCATGGCAGAGGCTGACAGCTGGAGGAGAACTCATGACATTGGTAAAAACAGAGGAAATCTCAGGGGTGTACAATAAAGTGCAGGTGGGGAGGTACTGCCTAGAGGAAATCCCCGAAGACAGCATGCTGCACGTCATAGTGACCAACCTTCAAGTGGAGGACTCGGGATTATATCAGTGTGTGATTCTCCAGCCTCCCAAAGAACCCGTCATCCTGCATCGTCCTGTCCGCCTGGTGGTGACCAAGGGTGAGTGACCTGGGGCTGAAAGGGAGAGGATGCAGAGAGCCAGGCTGGGTGGGGGTCAGAGCCATGTGGTGGCACCAGCAGAAACTGCAGCTCAGGATTTCTAGCAGCCTGTCTTTCTCCCAGAGGCTTCTTGCCTCTCATTTGAGAGGCATTTGGTCCAATATTAAGAGGTGGTTTCTGTGTATTGAATTCCTAATTTGGGGTGTGGTTCTAGGAAGTGGGGTACAGCGAAAGGTGAGTGGTAGACTTGGGATAATTTAGTCTCATGCTTCAGGTCTCCATGTAGAAGTTGTTTCCTTGAGAAGCTGTCATGGTTCACTCTTCCCCTCCCAAATATGCATTTGATATGCTTACAAAGCAGTGCTTCTCAGGACTTACTGTGGGCACAAACCACCTGGGGATCTTATTTCAAATACAGACTCTGATTCAGGGGGTCTAGTGTGGGACCTAGATTCTGCATTTCTCATCTGCTCACAGGTGATGCTGATGCTGTGGTCCATGGCTCCCTTTTTGGGTAGCTAGGCTTCGGAGCTCGTTTTGTGTCTGTCCCCTCTCATCAACAACACTATCTCACTGAGTAGTAGAGGCCTGTTTACTCTCCTGTCTTCCCTGTACATCTCTGAGCACTTTGAGGGAGGGGCTGTGCCTTGCTCAGCTTTGTATCCCCAGCAACTAATGTAGAGACAGGAGGCCCGCAGTAGATGTTGATATTAAGAAAGGCAGAGGAAAGAGAGACAGGTTCAGGTTTCCAGCACCTGAGGAATTCTAAGCCTAAGGAACACAAGGTAACATATACAATATATTAATAAAAGATGACTTGTGAAGCAATATGTCACAGGTACAGGTGAGTGCAAGGCAGAGTGGTAATCAGGGAATTATTCTTGAAGAAGATGGGGGCATATGGATTGGTGAAGAATAGCAGGCAAGTTCATTTCCAATAACATAAACGAAAAATTCCTTCCTCCTTCTCTCTCCTACTCTCACCTTCTCTCCTTCCCTTCCTTCTTTCCTTTTTCCTGTGTCTGACCTATGCTGACCCCACACAATATTTTTAATTTTAGTAAAAGAAAACCTTGCTTCATGAATAGCCATATTCATTTCCCTTCTCAGCTCCATTTATCCTACTGCCTGCCCGTCCGTCCATTCATTCGTCCATCCATCTATCTAACATGTCTTCTTGCAGGTATTTCAAGTACCCCTTTCTCAGACAAGGACCCTACTCAGAGACTGGCTCTGAGTACCATCCTTCCTCCTATCACCACTGAGGTCCAGAGCATGCTTCATACCAGCCCCAAGGCTGCGACTCAACTCCTGCCCATGTCAACTGTCAGCCTCTCCTCTCCTGGCCTCGGAGTCAACCCCACACAGGAACCAGATGTCATCAGGTATGGTTTCCAGGTCTCTGGGACCCTGATTTGGTGGTCATGATTCCCAACCCATGCGCTGAGAGGATGTGGGGGAGTGAGGGATGGAGGAGGGTGGAGCACAGGAGTAGACTTGAGTTACTTCAGTCTGGTGGAACTTCCCAGGGGAGGAAGGAGGTGGTGCTAGAGTGAGGAGGAGGTTCTTGGTGAGGCTGCCACTCTCCTCAGTTCACCCTCTGTGTTTCCTTGCATGCCAAGGGAGAGAGGAGAGGGAAATTGCATCTTTGCTGAATTCCAATGGACCTCAGCCAAGCCCAGGGGCCTAATGGTATAGTGGAAAAGCACTTTGAGGGACCTTGGATTCTAATGTCAGCCAGCTGACTGGCTGTGTGACTTTGGGTGAGTGAGGAACCCTCCTTGGCTTCAGTTTCCTTGTCTATACAGTACGGAAGCTGGGAAACTAGGGATGGAAGTGATAATCTAGCCAAATAGTTCTCAGCAGCTCCTGGGTGTTAGGGTTACCTGGAGTACTTGCTTTTGCTTTGGGTTGTTTTTAGTATTGCTGCATGTGCCCTACTGCAGGCCAACAGAATCAGAATTTCTGGGGCTGGTCTCAGGATTTTTTATAAAATCTTCAGGAGAATTTTAATGTGCAGGCAAAGCCAAGAACCACTAACTTTGCATGCATACTCCTCTTTACAGTTTATTATCAAACATTGATTTATCTTAGAATGTGTTTATCATGAAATACTGAGTTAACAGGTAAAGAAATATTCTTCCGTATTCTCACTAATCTAACATCTTTTTTATCCATATTCTCTTCTAGTCTTTATATATATTTTAACATAGTAGTAATTCTAATTATAAACATTTTCATTATTTTTCTGTTCTAAAACTATTTTTTTATATTGCTACATAGTCTTTGTAATTATAATTTCAACGAATTCACACTTTTGTATCAATGGAGAAGCCATAACTTAGATAATAACTTGCCTATTGTTACACATTGAGATTGTTTCCATTTTTTAATAGTATTAACGCTGAGATGAACGTATTCTTGTAGATGTCTTTTTCTTCTTTTAAATCATTTATTCAAATGAAATTCCTTTTAAAGGAATTTAAACGTTTATATCACTCTGTATACATATTGCCAAATGGTCTTCCAAAAATTGGAAATGATTTGCAGTGTGATCCATAAGGCATAAGTGAAGCAGTATCACTGCAGGCTTGTCTACAAGGATTTAGTATTTCTAAAATATTCCTGCCAAAATAGATGTGAACTGGTACCTGTTTTCATTTCTCTATTACTGTGGATGATGAGCTCTGTGTAGATAGAAGTGGTACCTTTTTTCCCTTATGTAGTTTCACTGGCACCAGCCTAAGTAGGTGCTTAATACACAGTAGGTACTCATTAAATCTTTGTGGATTAAATGAAATAAATGATGTATGAGAGTCAACATTTTTCTTTAGTCACTGCTTTTCTTTTCCAGTATGTAAATGAGTACATAACTTTTGCCCACAGTCCTTCTATATAGTCTGTACCTCTTTTATCTATTAGCTTTATCTATTAATGACGAACTAGTCTCTCAATTAGAGTCCAGTTAGGAAAGCAGACACCACTGAGCTATTTGAAAATGAGGTAACTTAATACAGGGAGCTGTTTGCCCAGGTGATGGAAGAGCTGAGACCCCAGTCTGGGGATAGATGGTGAGGCCCCTCAGAGGAATCCACTTGTCATTCTGTCTTAGGATGGGTTCCCCAAAAGCAGGCTGTGGGACGAGTGTTGTGTAAAGGTTTTAGGAAACAATCCTAGATAAAACCATTAGGGAAGTGGGACCAGGTGAGAAGGAAGCCTAGCAAAGTGTGTCATAACGAAGCTGGGTCGCATGAGGGGAACTTTGGCTCAGTTCTGCAGAGGGCCCTGGGGACCCATGGATTACACCCAGAGCTATCTCTATCAGGAACTGGAAGCTGGAGTATTTATATTTCCACATTCCCAGTCCTTGGTAAGGGTGGCCCAGAGGTACATGAGTTCTCAGGCACTGCAGGGGTCTGGCAGCCTTCATGCGTTCTCCAGAAGGGTTGCATGCTGGCCCCTGGAGTGGATCCACCCAAGAGCCCCATGCATGAAATGTTCGAGGACTGGGAGGGGATACGGCAGGACACTGGCAGGAGAGACTGGGAGGAGTTGGACTTAGCTGAGTCCAGGGCTGAGATCTTCCTGAAGCAGGGCTCAAACCCTGGAGGGCCAGAGAGGCACTGGCTGGCCAGCCCTGCCCCACTCCCTCGCCAGTGCCACCAGCGGCTGAACTTGATTAAGCCCCCTTTGACTTCTAGTTCCCAGTGATAAAGGATGGTTTCATAGGGGGTAGATTTCAGTGTAAAAGGGCCATTTCTTACCTTTTATTGCCATTATGTCATTTGTTTCTTTGCTAACTTGTACATTCAGTTTAAGTTTTGTGTATTAATTTAAAAATTACTACTTTGCTTTATTTCTTACTTGTGCTTGATTCTATTTCCTGGTGACTTTTCTTTTATTTAAAATTTTTAATTTAAATCTTTAATCCATCCTTGGGAAGGGAGATATTATGCTATATGATAGAAATTGTAGAAAATAGGAATTTTTCTTTATATTGTACCACAAGACTATTTACTAAAAATCCTTTCTGACATCCTGGGCTGCCGATTGACTTCCTTTGATATTAAATTCTTATTTAACATTAGATCTTTCTCTGAACTTCAATCTGTTTCTCTGCTACCTATTTCCCTTTTTGTTCCTGTGTCATATCATGCCAGTTAGTTGTTCTACAATCTATTTTCATATCTACTGAGTCTAGACAGGCCAAGTGCCCTCACTCATTTCTATCCCTTTCTTATGCTTTCTATCAGTGTTTATCCATGACATTTAGAATCATTTTTGCTGAAATCTATACAAATTTATGATGAGATTTTGACGAGGATTAGATTTTTTTTTCAGTTGATAGATGAGGAAACTGAGGCCAAAGAGATAAGGTGCCTCTCCCAGGAAGTAGGTCATGATGCTGAGAACAGAGAATTTCCTGGCTCTGGGACCCCCTCTTTCCACTCATCACAGTGGAGGAAGAGGAGCTTAATTGGGTTGACCTATCCCCTGCTGCCTCTTCTGGACCTTATGTTCTCAACTAAATATAGGAAATGGGGCAAACTAAATGTATAGAGCCAGTAAGTATGGGGAAAGGTTCTGGAAGGACCTATGCGGATAAAATAAGGGGTGTGAAGGACTTATAGAGAGTAAAGCTCAAGTATGAAGGAGTATCATTGCCAGCTGCAACATTAAGTCTTCTCTCTCCTCCAGGATCTCTCTGATCACCATTGTTGTTTTCGTGGTGTGTGGAATCCTGAGTAAGAGCCTGGTCTTCACCATCCTGTTGGTTGTCACTCAAAGGTCATTTGGACCCTAGGTCCATGAACCCACAAGAATGATCTGTGACCTTCATGAATGTCCATCTGGTAGTTGTGACAGAAGAAGACTGTGAAGGGGAAGGAAAGGGGTGAGACGGTGACTGAGTTTAATTTGTAACACAGGTTATTTATAAGGCTCAGGATCCTACCATCTTGGCCCTGCTAACTCCCCTCATTTCACTAATAAACTTGGGTATGTGCTTTGTTCCATCAGAAGAGAAGATACAGCCCCTAACATACCTTGAGCCTCCATTCCACCAGTGGTTCAGGGTTTGCATTAAATAAAGACATAGTCTGATGCTTTTCACTGTCACGGTCTTGAGGAGGTCATGAGGTATGGAGGGTACAGGTACAAAATCTGTCTTGGTTCCTGCCCTGGACCATGGTATTTTGGCCTGACCTAGACAAAGCTTCACTACAGAAAAATTCTGCTCTCTCACCACTGGAAGTTTCCTTTCTCTAGAATCAGACTCTTGGGTTTCTCCCTTCATCTGTTGCCCTTTCCAACACTCCCAGTAAAGGGTGTTGAAAACTATAAAATGAGAAGAAGACCTGACACCACAATGAGAATTCCATATTTGGGAAAGAGAAACCAAGTTAATCAGAATGCTGTATCCTGGAGACATACTGGGAGGGTGAGATAGGATTCAAAGGATGGGACTGATAGAGATTATCATTTGTCTATTGTGTGCTTCATCACTGGATCCTCAGAACAATCCCACGAAGGCAGAGAAGTGTGTGACTAGAATGAAGCCACATGAGTAGTAAGTCACCACTTACTGACAGGAACAAAAGCTGAAGAGCTCCTTTACTGAAGACTAAATCCCTCAAAGCCAGGAGTTCTGCCTATAATGCCTTTAAATGCCTCTTTTCCTTGTATCACACATGGGGCAGGGATAGTGTGGTGACAAGATCTCACCATTTAGGCTTCTGGAGGCTCTCTCTTATGTTCACTCGTAGTTCCCCACTCTGTCTTCCTCTTCCTCTCTTGATCTGCTTCTATAACTCCCCTTCAGCTCCCATGATCACCCATGAAATAGGTGTCCAGACCCACCCGTGTCTTGCAAATGCCAACAGATTTAAATCAGGGCCTTTTGATTTCCCACCTCTTTTGGCTCTAAAGGAGAAGGGTCCCCATTAGTAGGAGAAGATAATAGGTCCTTCTATTCCAATTTAGGAATGGCCAAGGCCAATTTCATCCTAAATTCATCAAGAACAAACACACTTTACCACACACAATCCTCTTGTGTTAGAAAATCATATTTCTATAACCAGCATGGCTTTCCCCAGTCCTGTGATGAAAGATACCTGAGTGCTAAGGTAATGTCCCCCCACTCTCCTGTCCTGATCCCACTGCAATCAAAGCCTTCCTTATTAACCTGAGAGCAACTGCTCTGTCTGAACCCTCCAGGGGGATGGCACTAACCCCAGAGAGATTAGCTATGATTTCCCAATTTTGAGTCTGTTAGAAGATTTGTGGAGAGAACTCACATGATTTCTAAATGTGCGAGAAGCGCTTGTTCCAGAAACTGTTCTCAGTGCACCTGTTTTTATGCCTAAGAGAACTGAGCAGCCTAGAGGCAGTAACTACATGACATTCAGTGTTTGCTTTCTGAGGTTGCTGGTCTAGGACTTGGAGTTTAGCAGTTCCAATGTTGCCCTTGTTCGTGAAGTTGACAAAAAAAAAAGACCAGGGGCAAGAGAGGTACCATTGTGAAATGCTATCCAGGAGAGGCAGAACACTTTAGGGCAGTGTTTCTTAAACTGTTGCTCTTAGACCATTCGCTTTAGAGTCTCCTGGGGGCATTAGTTTAAAACACAGATTCTAGGGGCCCCTCCAGACTTATTGAATCATAGCAGGTAGCACTCAGTGGTTCTCAAGCTTGTTTGGGAGTTAGAGTTCCAAGGAGTCGTCATGCTCCTTATCAAACACCACAAGACAGTCATAGTAGATGTAACCAACTGCTTGAGGTAGTGTGCTTGTATGCTTAACTTAGTTATAGATTAAGTAGTGTTTAAGTCCAATATATTAAAATTGCCTGAGAAATTATATACAAAATTGGAAGACAAATGGCTGTGCTGGACGCTTTCCCATTTGCACTTGCAGGCCCACTCTTCATCTTTTTCCTTCCTGCTCTGTGCCTGGGAACCTGACCAATGTTGGCTAAGTCAACAGACTCCCTTGCTCACCAACTTCTGGTTGGGTTTAGCCACTGGGCAGTATGAAAGCAGAGCAGAAGATGGGAAGAGATTGAAGGAAGGGTTTTTACCTCTAGGCTCCCTCTCTGTGGAGTGGCTGCCTTCCTCTACTGGAGGCTTCTTCAAGCTTCTCACCCAACAGCTACTATCTCCAAGTTCAGGCAACTGCTCCATCTCCTTGCACCATTAGGCCCAGAGGTAATAATAACTCACTACTATCACTGGCCTCAGGATGCTGTGGCATTCCTTTCTGGTTTCCCCAATTCTGCCACACTTTTATCAAATGCTTTGCAATTACCCAGTTTCAGTGAGCCACCTGTTTCTTGCTAAGACCTTCAATGATATAATAGTGTTATGTGGTTAATTACACAGGCCTTGGAATTAAACAACAGCCAGGTTTGAATCCCACCTCTACAACATCCTTGAAATATGTCTAATCTCAAGTGACTCAGTTAATTTCTCTAGCCCTCATCCTGGAGATATTCCTCATTGCCTCATGGGCATAATAACCAATACTGGTCATGATGCTTGATGCCAACAACTGAATCCAATTCTGGCTGTCTTTAACAGCAAAGAAATTTAGAAGGATGTCAGTAGCTCATAGAGTTACTGACATCCAAGAAATAATGGAGAGTAGAGTCCACGGATGAGGTTATTGTGTGAGACAGCCAGGTGATGAACTTCCCATTGATGTTACTGCTCCTGTTCACTTGAAGCCACCAGTACTTGCCACTGTACCATTCCTGGACTATCAATGCTTAAACTGCCTCTGTGCAGTCATCTCCAGCTGGCCCTGCATTTTGTATCACACCCTCAGGATCCAGAATTCTGGGAAGACTCATGTATTTGGCCAAGCTTAGGTCAAGTTATACGCCTGTACCATAGATACCAGGGAAAAGGGGCATACCAAATAGAAAGGGAAGTTGAGCTCTGCATCCTAGTGAGACTCACGCTTTGGGGCATATTCCCAAAACAGAAAAGGCATTGGGTGCTAGAGTCCTAAAAGATGACAAATATTCATTACACAACCTCCCAAAGCTGATAGAATTAAATAAGATAACCTGAGTAAGGCACTTGGCACATAATAGGCCTTCATTCCATGGTAGCTACTCCCAGTATCATTATAATTGTGGTCTCGATGTCTAGACTGGGGGCTTAGGGAAGTGCACACCTCGTACACAGGCAGAGTACCCTAGGAACGCCTTGGGGCCTTGGGGTTCATCTGACCTCATATAGAGCTTTTATAGGCATTGTCTATTTGGACCACTTGCCTCAGAAGCAACTGGGCTGCTTGTTAAAATGCAAATCTCAGCAACTGGGCAAGATGGCCTAAAAGGTAGAGGCTGTGGATGCCTCCTCTCGTGACCACACCACAATTATAGCAAAACTACACAGGAATCATCATGCAAAGTCACCTGAGATCTGGCTGAACATAAGCCCTACAACTAGGGACAAAAATAAGAAGTCACCTTCAACCAGTAGGAGGGATGCAAGATGGGCCAAACCCACAATCATGTGTGGTGATTGAGAACTGGAAGGTTATCTTGGCTGCAGAGCCTCTCCTCAACCTGAGGACCGAGGGGTCCTGGCTCCACAGGGTTCCAATGCTAGGAAGAGAAGTCTCCACAATCTCTGCCTTGGAAAACCAGTGAGATTATGTCTGAGTGAGATAGTGGGCTGCAAGAGTTCTAGGCATTCTTCTTAAAGGGCCCACACCTGGACTTACTCACTGACAGACTCACTTGCTCTGAGGCAGCTGCTTGAGGAGCCCCAGGGACATATGGGGAGACACTGGGTTGTCAGGCTTCAGGGAAAGGGCTGGAGGGGCAGCTTTCTCCTGGACAGAAGTGCTGGCAGTACCCATTGTTCCTTTGTTGAGCCTTCCCCCATCCCAGTGTGCAAACTCAGGTGCCGCCATATCTGAGTCTTCATCAATTTGGATAACACATGCTCATAGGTGCCTCAAGAACCCAAGGTAGGAACCGAGGCTGGCTGCCACTAGTGTGGGGCTTGGAGCTGGTCAGCAAGAGCATACAGGGTATGTTGAGGCCAGATGCTGCTTCTTTGGGTTTTGTGAGTCTTTGAGAGATTTTAGGAAAGTCTGTAGCAAGAGCCAAGACAGGTTACTTGTATGGAATAAACCACTGGAAGTGGCTTGGGTGAGCTCAAAAGTTGGGAGAGGTGGAGTCTCAGGGAATTACCTGGGTGGAGCAACCTATGTTATAAGGATGCTCAATGAACTTAGGGTAAGAGTAGATAAACTCAATGAGAACTTTAACAAAAAGACAGACAACATAAAAATAAATATAGAAAACATAAAAGGGAAGTAGTCTGAAATGAAGAATATGATATATGAGATGAAGAGTAAAGTAGAGGGAATCAACAGATTGGATGAAATGGAGGATCGAATCAGCGATTTAAAGAATGTGGTAACCAAGGACACCCAATCAGAACAGCAACAAGTAAAAAGAATCCAAAAAATGAAGATAGTTTAAGAGGCCTCTGGGACAACATCAAGCATAACAACATTTGCATCATAGAAATATCAGAAGGAGATGAGAGAGAGCAAGAAATTGAAAACCTATTTGAAGAAATAATGACAGAAAATTTCCTGAACCCGGTGAAGGAAATAAATGTATAAACCCAGGAATTTTAGAGAGTCCCAGACAAGATGAATCCAAGAGACCCACATCAAGATACATCATAATTAGAATGCTAAAGGTTAAATACAAAGAGGGAATCTTAAAAGCAACAAAAGAAAAGCAATTAGTTATCTACAAGGGAGCTCCCATAAGATTGTCAGCTGATTTCTCAACAGAAACTCTGCAGGCCAGAAGAGCTTGGCACAAAATATTCAAAGTGATGAAAAGAAAGGATCTACAACCAAGATTACTCTACCCAGGAAAGCTATCATTTAGAATCAAAGGACAGATAAAAAGAGTTTCCCAGACAAGAAAAATCTAAAGGAGTTCGTTACCACCAAGCCAGTATTATGGGAAATGTTGGAGGGACTTCTTTAAGAAAAAGAAAAATATGCTTCAACCTAAAGATAGGATGGCTGAATGGATAAGAAAACGAGACTCTACAAGAGACTTACTTCAGATTAAAAAACACACACAGACTAAAAGTAAAGGGATGGAAAAAGATATTTCATGATGGACCTAGAGGGTATTGTACTGACTGTAATAAGTCAGAGAAAGACAAATGCCATATGTGGAATCTAAGGAACAAAATAAACAAAAAAACAGAAACAAACTCATAGATACAGAAAACACTTTGAGAGTTACCAGATGGGAGGGAGTTTTGGGAGGTGGGTGAAAAATGGACAAGGGATTAAGAAGTACAAATTGGTAGTTACAAAATAGTCATGGAGGTATAAAGTATAGCATAAGGAATATAGTCAATAATATTGTAATAACTATGTACAGTGTCAAAGGGGTACTAGATTTATTGTGGTGATCACTCTGTGAGTTATATAGATGTCTAATCACTATATTGTACATCTGGAATGAATATAATATTGCATGCCAACTATAATTGAAAAATAAAACATATTATTAAAAAAATGCAAATCTCTGGGCCTCCCCAGACTTACCAAATCAAAGTCTCTGGAGGTGGAACCAGGCATGTGTATATTTGCCAAGCTTCTCTATTGATTCAGCCACATGACCATTCTTAAGAATCATGGTGTAGAGTAAGAATAAAGAAGACATGTCAATAGGGAGGTTTGAACCGGACCTTGAAGGGCAAACCAAATGTGAATGTACAGTGTCATTGCAGACAGGGAGAATGACAGGAGGGGTTATGGGATGTAGTGGTCAGGGTCCAGTGATGAGAACGTCTTGGTTACCTGAGGAAATGAGTGGAGTAGAGGTGGGACATCAGATGGGTGAGTCTAGATTTGTTATGGCGGAGAATGGAGAATTATTGAGTGTTGCTCAATAAGACGATGACATAATGAAAGCTGGAAGGAAGATGTCACAAGGGCATCTTCTGCATTTTCCTGAGCTGTCTCCTCTCATTGGATTTCCCTCAGGGTTTCTCAATTGCAAAGTAACAGCTAAGCTTCTCAGGGAAGATGAAAAACATCCATGTGAGGCAACATCCTCTAGTGGCTGCTAGAGCCCCTGAGAGTGCCCAGCACACAGTAGATCTAGAGAGTGGATTGAATGGAGAGGATGGGGCTCTGGGGGGTGGTGGTGGTGGAAATGGCTGCTCCTGTTGCTGCTGCTGTTGCTGCTACTCTAGGCCTCAGGTAAGGAGAGGCAGAGAGAGGAAAGTAAATGCAGAGGGGAGGTACTTACTGAAAGCGATTTTCTCTTCTTTATGGGGAACCGAAATGGGGTCAGGAAGGTAATAAATGCAGACTGTGCTGGTTGACCCTAATCCAGCAGGGACTGGGTGATTAAACAGAACATGGGGGTTCTTCTAGTGTACCTGAAAGTTGAGAAAATTATCTGAAGTTGACCAAACAATCTCTCATTGCTATGCTGATACCCTGGGAGGTGTAAAGTAGCATAAGGCATAGTCTCCCCTTAAAGGAATGTTCAGGCACCGAGGTAGAAGAAGATGAGTAGGGAAAAAGTTTAAGTGGCAATATGAAGACCAAAATACAGTGGAAGTCACTTTAGCACAGCACAGAGAGGGAGTGTAGAAAAGAGGTTAAATATTCTGGAATTGGACAGAGCTGGGTTTAAATCCTGTTTCTTCAACTTTCTACATATATGTGACCTTAGGAAGTTCTCTAACTTCTTTCAGCCTCAGTTTCTTCATTTGTAAATAATACCTACTCAGAAGTATTCATTTGTAAGTGGTACCTACTTCAGAGAGTTGTCCTAAGAGTTTAACAGCAGACTGATATAAAATACTTGGCTCAGTATTTAGGGCTTAATGAGTACTTAAGAAAAGTTATGGTGGATGACAACGATGACGATGATGCTGTAACCAAGTGTAGGGTGATCAATGATATTGAAGGTTGAGAGGATTAGCGCTAGCTGGAACTGTTCAGTAGATTCCTTCTGGGACCAAATGGTGTAGCTATGGGTGGAGAGGAGTGGGAAGAGCATTCAGCTTGGGGACACCAGGAGCTAATATAAAGTATTACATACCTGAAAGCAAGGGATATGTCTGGGAACCACAGGTAGAATAATAGAGCATGGGTAGTAAAACTGGTTAAGTTCCTTTATTTTTTACTTTTAAAAAACTTTTTATTATGAAAAATTTCCCTATAATATATAGGAAGAATAGCCACCATAAACTCATCACCTGGATTCAAACTTTGAACATGATCGATATTTTGCCTTTGCCTGAGCTGTTCCATCTGTGTGTATATTGGTGAAACTGCTAAAACACTTCACAGTAATTGACAGAAATCCTAGATCACTCCTAAATGCTTGAGCTACTAAGACTCTTGCATGTGCTCCTGTATCTGAGGTGCAGTCTGTGGACGTAGAGATGGTGGGAAAATCATCTGTTCAGTGAAGCACTTTGATTTCTCATTCTAGGATTCTAAGCTGTGGGTAGAGAAGAAAATGTGCCTACTGGAAGGAAGGAACCTGACCATATCTCGTACTTACAACATTGTGCTATATGCCTCCAGCCTCAAAGCCTGTGGGGAGCCAGGTGGGGAGCCAGAGCCCCCAAGAGACCCTGCTACGCACAAACACTAGAAACACAGACCTAAACCAGGCCCAGGCTGGGAGATATCTTCTGGAGGATGATGCTATCAATGCTGTAATCAATGTCACAGTGACAGAGGCAGGACTTGGGGCTGCACCAGTGTGTAATTGACCTCTCACCTCAGAACCTCCACGTGCCCTTTCCTACAATTTTGCTGATATAGTGTGAACGTGAGCAGCAGCGAGTGCCTGGTCAGGTTGCAGAGGCTAAGCTCCTCAGCCACAGGCCAGAGCCCCATCTGCCATGAGGGTTGCTTTGGAGAGAGGGCACAGAGTAATGGGGAAAGCTCTCCACCAAAAATCAGAGCACTTGGGTCTTCTACTCTCTCACTTTGCGACTTTGAAGAAGTCATAGCTCCTCTCTGGGCTTCAGTTTTCTTACTTGGTAAGGCTAGAAAGTTGGACTAGGTCATCTCAAAAATCTTCTTACTCTGGCAGAGAATCTGCTAGAGGAACTGGATAACTGAACGACTATGTTCCAAGTATTGCCGCTGTTTCTACTGCACAAGGGAAAAAGGCTCCAACAGGCTATGTTACTCACTATGTTTTTCAGCTGATACATGGTGCAGCTGGGCTCCTACAGAGATCCGTCTGATTTGATTGTCTTTGATGAATACTGGAAATGGGCACAGTGTAGCCAGTAAAAACTGTCCCCTTTTTCAAGGGATTTAAAAAGTAGTAGATAAGGAATAGATATTAGATTGTGAAATGAAGGACCTTTCACTGACCTTGAGTTGCTTCTCTTTGGTGGGAGCATGGCCAATTCTCCCCCTCCTGTCTGTTCACAGTGGAGATGGAGCTAGAAAGGTGGAGCCTAACACTTCTGTCTCAAGCTTCTCAATATACCTTCTCCTTTTGAGCTAGAGAGGCCTCCACCACACAGGACACTGTTCATCTGCTTCCTGCTAACTCAAATATGTGAATATCAGGCCAGGGTTGGGCTGAAGTTCAACTTCATTGTAGAGTCTGGAAATAAAGAGTTGACTAAGCAAAATGGCATTGCTGTAGGCAGGTCTGGAGGGAAATATTGAACCCATTTGATAGAAAAAAAATTTCCCAGTTCTTTAAGAACATCCAGTGATACTCGGTAATTAACAGACTAGTTACAAATGGTTTTAAACAGTTAAGTAGTTTCATTGCCCTCTACTCAGAAACATTTTTATTAATTTGGTCTTAGTATCGGTTCACGTGGAAGTACTAAACTGTTGCTCTTCACAAAGGTAAGTGGGGCCGTTGCAGGATAACAGGAAGTGCACTGGCCTGGATTCCTACTCCTTCTCTACTCTGAACCTACTCAGTAACCTTGAGCAGGTCCCTCAACCTCTTCTAGGTTTTCTCCATGGTGACATTCAATGGCTCTAATTCTCTAGATTTCTCTGTATTTATTAAGTTCAGAGAAACAAAGGCCTTATATTTTACCTTTGGCAAAGTTTGTCCAGTAGACAGCTCGGGCCCCACCAGCTCTGAATCCATCATTCAGTAGCTGCCTGGTTCTGTAATTCAGACAGTAAAGACAACAAGAGAAATAATTTAGAATGACTGAGCCCATACTGTTGAATGACAGTGATCTATCAAGTTCAACACAGGATAAATGTAAACATAATTATTTTCATCAAACCACACATAACAGGCAATGGAGTTTCGATAGCAGCTTTATATTCCTTTCTCCATTAATTGGAGAAAACTTTAGGCTAACATGGCTAAGGAAACTGAGTCTAGTACAAATTGTTCCTGCTCAAAGGACTTATTGGTCTTCCAGGATAAATAAGAATATAATTCTCTGAAAAAGACATCTGAGTAAATACTATGGTTGCAGGGAGAGGAAATGGCACCCAGGGGCTGTTTTTTAGTTAGATTAAAACTAAATGAATGGAGAGTTCTTCCTGGAGTGTGTTGGACCTGCTCAGAGATATGTGTACTTTCCTTCAGTAGATTGTGGGGAATCCGTCTTTGTATGTTCTTTACTTTTCAGCTGGGGACAGCATAGCAGTGGATAACCACAGAAAGAAACGTACATAATGTGATGATATTTGGAGGTGATGAATGTTGTCCACCTAGTCCTACTACAAGGAGAGACCTGAAATAGGAATTTCAGGGAGAGAAGCTGGGCCATGAAGGGTAGGAGGAAGGAGCTTTCCTGCCTCATGGACAAGCTCCATGATGGGTTGAAAGCAAGAGCAGAACCTGTGGTGGGCCACTTGACTATGATGGGCTGGGTGGACATGGGTGCTGAGAGCTGAAAAATTAGGCTAGGCTCATTGGACAAGACTCCAAAGGCTGAGACCAGCAAGATATACAGAAATACACAGCAATGGAGTCAGGAGATGTGGGTCCCAGTGCCAGCTCTGCTGCTGTCTACTGAGTGACTTTGAACATTTCCTGTCTACCCTATTCCTTGGGGGGTTAGATTAGCTGGTCTTGAATGCTTCTTCCACCTTTGACTATCTATGGCCCTGTGAACTTTTATCCCCTGAACAGAGTACAGTGCCATGGCGATGAACTTGGGAGAAGAATGCTCAGATTGTAGGAGAAGAAAAATTGTTCCAAACATCTTGGAGGTCCCTCTCCTGCTCAGATTAATTATCCAGTCTGTGGAAACAACCTGGCAAGCTTAGGGTATGCTGTTCCATCTTCATCAAGCATTCTCTGGGCACCCAGTAAGGGTCCGATGTCAGTCGAGGCCCTCAAGAGCTTTTTATCTCTTCGGTAACATGGCACCTATCAAAGAGAACCAACTCTAAACGGCAATCTGGATTTAGCATAAACTGTGTCTGAATGAGGGTCACTGCACAGAGGCCACAACAAAGCAGAATAAAACTTTGGGATTAGCTAAAGCCCTCTGCTCATGCCCCATCCATGGGCTACAGAGAGCCAGGCTGGATCACATGGAGGATGTCTCCTGCTCCAGGAAGGCTGAGGGAGTCCTGAACCCTAGCAGGCAGAAAGACTTCCACTTCTATTTCTATCCCAAAGCCCTCAAGCAAGACTTGAATGTTACTGTTTCAAGGCAGCAGAAGTCCTATTCACCAGCTGCACAGGAAAGGAGCTGGAGTTTGGGGAGCTAAGAATGTATAAGTGTATTATACTCCTGATGTTAAGGCATTACCTAGAAAACGTGGCCCAGATGAGAATGTAACCTGAGCAATCAGCAGCCTCTTCCTTGGAGTTAAGGAATGGGATTGACAGAAATCCTTCCCTACTCAGAGTTGCTGGGGTGTGGGGGCTGTGGGTGAGTGTAGAGAACACTACCTATAGGGGGAGAAACTTTGAAGGTAGCAGAGGAGTAATAAATGCAGGAGAGGAGGTGGCCGCCATGCCAGGAGCAGGTGGTGGGAATGCACACATGGAGTATGTCAGTTGCAAAAGTGGGCAGTTTGGATGAGTAGAGAAGAGATGGGTAAGGTTAAAGCAGGACCATAAATTCAGAGTATGAGAACGCTGAGTGCTGTGCAGTCTTGTGCACTTTGTCCTGTAGGCAATGGGGAGCACGAAAGCCTTTCCTTGGCCCCTTGAGAAGAGGAATGAGGGCTCAGTGCAGAGTGACACAGTAACTGTGTGCAGGAGGTATGCATAAAGGAGATATTAGGAGCAGGAGACCAGGTAGATCCCTTTAGAGTGAGAGGCAGGACAAAGGATAATGGGAAAGGTAAAGGTCCACCCTCGAAGGGTGGAAACACCTGCTCCGCTGCTCTCACGGTCAGAAGAAGGGGAGCAAGCTGAACTTCAGAGCAAACATTCAGCAGACACCTTGGATTTATGAGGGTCAAACCTAGGACAAAAACACTTGCCCTTGACCTTTTAGGCCCGCCACTTGCCCCTGACCATTCTAGCCTGCTAATGCCAGCTATTGTTCTAACTTGAGGATTCATCCTGAAAAAGGGCCTGGTGTTCTCCATCCCGTTTGTCCTTCTCTGGAAAGCCTGGGCCTCAGGTGTGTGGGGACTAGGGCCATGCTTGGGTGAAAATGAATTAAGAGACCAAGATGGTGGCTGCAGGTGTAACTTTAGATAGACCATGTCCTAGTGGTTCCCCAGAGCCTGTCCTCTGACTTTCCTCACTTCTATTCTCAGGAGTCTTTGGACATCAAGCAGGGCTAGCCCTGGAAACTGTGAATGGAGCTAGGTTGGGCTCCTCAGGACAGAAAGACTTGGAGGTGGGAGAGGCGGGTGAGGATTTTTGCTGCTTGGCAATCCAGTCTCTTCTTCTGAGGGAGGAGGGAAGCTGAAGCTGCGGCTGGCATGGATGGGTCATTTTCAAATACTACTCAATTCTCTCACTCCCCGGGTGAGGCAAACCCTGGGAAGCAGAAAAGTCACCCTACCAGGAGATGACTGGCATGCCTTCCTCCCCTAGCAGACATTACATTCTACTCCTTGTTCAGTAAATAAACCAATAAATGAATTTCTCTCCCAGGTAAATAAAAGGCGTCCTAAACTTCTGTTAGATCTCTGCCCAGCCCCTCTTACCCAGAGGGAGAAAGAGTAATGAGCTGTGGAGAGCTGGGTGGAAAGAGACCCCAGGAAGTAATCAGAGGCCAAGGAAATGGCAAATGATTTTTACTTAAATACCATAATTAGGACTTACAAAGCATAATTCAAAGAAATCTTGTATTCATACCCTTACAGCCGTCTAGACTCGCTTTGCTGGGGAACTTCTTTGGCCCTCCTTAAAACCTATGGCAAGACCCATCACTCCCCTGGTCATTTTTAAAAAATAGACTTGATTTTTTTTAGAGCAGTTTTAAGTTTGCAGCAAAATTGAGGAGACAGTGCAGAGTTCTCATATACTCCCTGTCCCCACGTTACCATTCGGGGGCGATGTGAACTATACTTTCTGTCCCCATGTTACCATTTGGGGGCAGTGTGAACTCTGGTGTCACCCAGCCATATTGTGGGGGGTGGGGCAGATAACGACGCAGAAGTGCAATTAGCATTTGTCCTCAGTTCTTCCTTGCTGATGCAGCAAAGAATCACAGGTCAGTGAGATTTAGAAAAAGTAAGATTTACTAAAAGGTGTATTTTAGAAGGAGATGGGTCATGCTGAGGAAGGCTGTAGTCTTGTGGAATTTGGGAGGTGAAAATATAAAAGAAATAAAAGACAGAGTACGCCCCAAAGGAGGAGTGAGTTTTCAACGAAGAGAGCTGTAACAGTGCAGATGTGGGAAGGTCTATATTATATTTGGGTCGAGGTGGGCTCATGCGAAGGAGGTGAGAATAGAAGGTGAGTAAGTCCACAGTATCTGCCTAAACAATATCAGCCAAAACTAAAATTAAAGGAGCTCAAATTTTAAAGTATTTTTTGTTTGTTTTTTACTGTCAACCAAAACCAAATTAAATGAAAAATAAATATCCATTCTTTGTTGGGTTATGGAAAATACACCCTCTGTCTATTGTAGAGTTATATTAAAATAATAAGTTCCTATTTACCAAAACAATGTATTGGATATTATGCGCTATATATCGCACTGAAGCATAAAAAGATAGACACAGAAAATAAATTCTTATTTTTTTCCTGTTCAAAATTTATGGTACTTTTCTTGGAAACATCAGTGTGTTTAAGTAAATGACTCCTATTTACTACCAATCTCCTCTAATCTATTCCTGGGATACCAACAGGATCATTAATTGTTCAGTGACATTGGGAATATTCCGCTCCCAAGGCAGTTACATCAGTGAAAATAATTCCACTTTAGCATCCTGTAAACTAAAGTTTTCAAAACCTCATAAAATCAGAAATGATTACTTTTGAAAGCAAAGGCAGGTCATTTTTGGATAAGAGCTGGTTTTCAATGATCAGGCTCCTTTATGGGGATTAAAAGGGGACCAGTCATTTCATTGTACCTCCTTTGCCTGCATGGTGGTCTAGAGACCATCACCATCTCAGGACTGGGCCACTCTACTGAGTTAATCTCATGAGAGTCAAATGTGCTTACCTACATACCATCTCTTGCATCCGGGCTCCCCCAGTCCAGTCATTCCTCCTACTTGA
Source organism: Eidolon dupreanum (assembly GCA_028627145.1). Lineage (NCBI taxonomy): Eukaryota > Metazoa > Chordata > Mammalia > Chiroptera > Pteropodidae > Eidolon > Eidolon dupreanum. The sequence goes on along the minus strand of CM053502.1, from coordinate 91,009,494 downwards.
ATACTCCTATCTCACATGCTGTGTGATTTTGCATAAGCCAATTTCTGTCCCAGGCTGGACCTAAATCCTCTCATTTATGTTATGAAGTAATACCTGCCTGTAAGATAGATGAGGAGAGGTCAATTGCAAACAAAGAATGCAAACATGCTTTATTTTTGCTTTTGCTTTTTTTTTTTTTTTTTTTTTTAATTTTAAGATCTTCAAGCATCCTAAACTGAGAAAACATACTCCTTATTTCACGGCACACAGTCACTCATGGGACTACATTACCATTCATCTGGTTTAATGTGTTTTGTAATTTTTTCCACCTTCATCCAATAGCTGTACTTGTTCCCCTTCCCCCCCATAGGGATCCTCTTAATATATTTAATGTATGTTACTTTCTGTATGTATATTTACATTTGTGTAGATTCCTGAAAATACATGGAATTGATTCATGTGCTTTATTTTAAACAAATTTCATTGTATAAAAAATGTGCATTTCCAGGTGGCTCCATAGTGTAGTGGTTAGCATGTCTGCTTTGCATGCAGAAGATCCTGAGTTTGCGCCCCAGGTGGAGCCATGGACCATACCCTAGGTGCACCAGGCCCGGGGTGTGCCAGGACCTGGGTGTGTCAGGCCCTAGGTGCATGCTGTGAGTGTGTGGGAGGAGACGCCCCACCTTCAGAGATCCAGTTCTTAAGGAGAAATGGCAACATCCATTGGTCAGAGGTGGAAGTGTGGTGTGGGTGGGATTAAGGAGGGGAAAAAAATGTGCATTTCCATGGAAAATTGCATTGTCTCTAGCACACTCTTTCTTGTGTTCTCTGATTCTGATTCAATGAGAGCTGTTGTATAATTCTGTAAATTGTAAGTAATTGATAAACAAGCAAATTCTGTCTTGTCTTCCTTCCTCTGCTGGGGGAGAGACAAAAAACCCCAAACTGGTTTGTTTCTCCATGCAATTCATTTCAACTTTCCTTTACTCCATATAAATTTATGTTTGACTTCTTTTTCTAACATCTTCCTGGTTCACTCATTGAGTATGAGTTAAATAAAACATTTAACACGTTTATTTTTATCTGCATGAGAGTCATAATTTTACCTTTTTTGAAAACTCTAACTCGGTTTATAAATTTTTACTCAAGAGTGTGCTCCTGAGACTGTCCTTGATACTATGTATAAATCTAAATCCTTGATTTTTTTTTTTTACTGCCATGTAGGATTCCATATAATGTAAGTGTTAGATTTTGCTATTCCATTCCTCTAGGGATGGAAACCAAAGTTGCTATGACAGCTTACCACACACACACACACACACACACACACACACACACACACACACACACACACAAAAGCAGAACCCTACAAAAACAAAAAACAGAATTTCAAAATAAACATCCATGTTCATGTTCCTGGAAGACCCAAAGAGGATGTTTTCTAGAGTGCACATGCAGTTGGCATAAAGCCAAATAGACCAAGGGTTCAGAAACATACCCATGCACGTACATTTGCTTGATTACCGCAAAGGTGCCTTGTGACTGAATGAGAAAGGTTGGTGATGGCAATAATCTATGGGATAATGACATAGGAAAAAAGTCTTTACTCTTCTCTCACACGATATACAAAATTAATTCCAAATAGATCATTAACCCTAATATGAAAGAGGTAAGCACTATAACTTCTAGAAGAAAACATAGAAAATATGACCTTGGAGTAGGTAAATATTTCTTAAACAGGACACAAAAAACGTTAACCACAATAGAGCATATAACCAGGGATGGGACATTGAGTGTAGGACTTACTCCACATAGATGTTCCCACTTGCTCTCCAGAATTCTGGGTTATTCCTCCTGTTGGGGCTTGAAGGTCCACTCCTTCTCACATTCTTACTGATACTGAATCTAACCCAACTTTCTAGTTTCTGCCAATCTGATGAGTACAAAATGACACTTCAATGTTTTAAAATTAGTGTTTCTCGGATAACTGATGAGGTCAAACATCCATATATGGGCTTATTAGGCATTTTTACTGATTTTGACTGTACCATATCATCCATTTCTGACTTTCTTCTGTTGGATTTCCTTTCTTTTGCTTGCTTGTTTTAAAATAACTCCTTGGTTCATTTAAATATTAATCCAAGGTCAGTTTTAGACATAGCAAATATCTTCTATAGGTTTTTCATCTGTTAATTGTTGAGCCCACACAGGACAAGGCAAGGCCAAGACCAAGACCTGACTGATTTGGTTAGGAAAGGTACAATGAGCTGCTTTTAGATTTAGAGAGTTTACTACTTACATAGACAGTGAAAGGAAGATTAGCCAAAGGCGTCATCTTCCTGTGGTTCTAGTCCCACACACCAGAATAAAAGGGGCCAAATAACTGCAAGGCGAGTTGTGTGACACTCCACTGCCAGGGATCTCATTCACAGCTGTGCTCAGCGGTCTCACAGTCTGCTTCTCTGTTCTTAAGGGATCAGGCAGAAAGCCTCTTCGCTCATTAGAAAATGGGAGATGATGAGAAACTCTCTCTCTCCCTGGGGAGGTTGGGAGGTGAGTGACAGATGTTTACACAGGCCTCCCAGCCTCTCATTCTCTGCCATGACTCATGACACAGAAGCCTTCACCTGTGTGGCTTCTGTGGATGCATGCGAGATGGCCAGAGTGTCATTGTGGAGGTGTTCCCCAACATTGCTCTTGTCCACAACATCCTTTGTTTGAATATAAATTCTTATTTTTGAACTGAAACCCTCTATAACCACATTCTGTCTTGACCACGAGAACTGAAATCACATCTTACTGTCTATATTAACATAGCTTTGCCATTCCATATTTACTTTTCTGTGAGTTTACTTGTCCAGGCATGTGGTTTAATTGTTCATTATAAAAACTCCCTGAAAGACCCATCAACTCTTCAATAGAAAGCATCAAGAAATAGTTTGCACACTAAGATTCTTGAATCCTTGCTTCAAAATCCTCATTTTGCTGTTTCAACCAATCCTGGATCAGTATGTTGCAATCTTTCCCCAGTCACAATCCAGCTGCTCCTTGAAACACCTGCCTTAAAGTAAACCTCTTAATAAATTTTGAACTTGCCTTCCTCCAAGACTCTCCCACAGCTCTGCACAGTTGGTGTTCTCCCTGATCACCATAAACCATAAACTCAGCTTTCTCTTGTCGACACGTTGTGTTGATGATATTTGGGAAGCCAGTGTTTGACAATGTAAATAAACCCAACCATTTTCCCCTCATGATTCATGTTTTGGGATCTTATTTAAGATGTCCTTCCCAATCTAAAACACAGTCATATTTTGAATATTATCTTTTAGGCAATGTACAAAGACATTCTCACATATTACCTTTTATTAGCTTTATGGTTTTGACATTCACAAATAAGACACAACAAAGAAATCTGCCCCTATGAGAGGGTCGGGCTATTGTTAAAGTTCACCTCAGTCACCTAGAGCTACGTTATCTAATACTCTAGCCACTAACCACATGTGGTTATATACATTTACATTAAAATTAAATAAAAAATGAAAATTCAGTTCCTCTGTCACGCTTGCCACATGTCAGGAGCTCCACAACTGCACATGGCTAGAGGCTACTATGTTGGGCAGGAAAATATGGGACTTTCCCATAATTCAGGACATTCTATCTAACAGCAGTGTTTTCTAGATTTTTGTTTCAACGTAACTGGTTAGCTAACAAAGTTTTCAGTTCCTTGTTATAAGTTGAGCTTCTTATTAATACGGATGATAACTTTCTATAGTACACGGTACTTTTACGCCTGGATAGTTTGATTTATAATTTCCATTTAATTAAAACAGATATTCCTCATAAAGAGAGAGTCATACTTATAACTTTTTATTTTCCCTCCTCAAAGAAAGGGCTCGTATTATTTCAGTGCCCCAGTCTTTTTGCCCTTTATCTGGAGTCTCCTCTGCTTCTACTGCCTTGTCCTTGGGCCTACAAGTCTAAGTGTGGCCCACTGCATGGATGATGGGACACACTGAGGATGCTGGGGTGGATGGGGGCTTCTCAACAGGGGGCAGAGCACTGAGTATGTGTTGAGAACAAGGTTCAAATGCCCAGCTCAGTTCTGATATCTCTGTGAATCCCTGGGCAAGCCCCTGGTCTACCGTGAAGCTCAGCCTCCACAAGGAAAAACACAAGAGACTAAAGATGTGCTCTGTGACACCCACACCATCAGATCAAAGAACACATGCAGACAATGACTGACATAAGGTCAAACAAGGCACAGCTCACACAGAAATGAGAGAAGTTGACTTTGCCCTCAGGGCACTCATGGTCTGGAACAAAAAATGTCCACAATAGGTAGTGATAAAAACAGCCCAGGATCAGGGCCAGATGCTACGTGCTCATAACAGTGGCTGAGGTGGTAGCTACAGGCTTGGGTCCTCTGCAACAGCTTCTTGCAAGAGGGCCCCCTTGTGGTCCCTTGCAGTGAGGCTAGTTGGGGAGCAGTCTCTGGAGGCACTGTGGCAGCTGGGGAATGGGCTGAGCTCCAGCACAGTCTGAGGCAGGACCAACATGGCAGTCAGAAGTGGACCGTGCGGGGACTAGATACACTGGGGGCCAGAGACAGTGGTGGGCACAGATTATGGGGCCTTAATGCAGGCAGGAGCATCTAACCAAGCCAAGAGGTCCAGTTAAGGCAGGGTAGCTGAGCACTCAAGTGAACCTCATGGTGAGGACACCTGGCCATAAACAAGAAGTAGCTGTAGATCTTTCTCCCTCTTGTCCCCTCTTACCTGAGCTGCCTCTTGCTGCCTAGTGAAAGCTTGGACTCCAGGCCTTCTGGTTATTTGCTTCAGAAACTCCATCTTCCCACCTTCTCTTTCCTGTGTTCGCCTTTCTCTCTGGGTCTCCCAGGGCCCAGTTCCACAGCAGGACCAGGGCAGGGAGGTCCAGGGACATGTGGGGTCTTGAGCAGACCAAAGTATCCACTCATTTTAAAGAGGTGAAACAATCACTACCTGAACAGCACTCTCTGAAGACTGAATGTGCCTAAGGAGAGCTAGGTTACAAGCAACTGGGAAAACCAGTGATTTGAATTCAACACCCAGTGGGATACACATGCAGTCAGTGTGCAGTGCAGCAAGTAGACCTTAGATAAACTGATCACTTAAATTGCTACAATGTGTATTGTTTATGCCTAATCAAACTAAGTTTAAAAAGTATATATTTTCTTTGTTAGCGAGTATTAATAAACAAGTTTTATACAATAGTCTCTCTATATTTTTAAATGAAGTCAACAGTTATAAATTTTAGAATAGTTTTAGATTTCAGAAAAGGTGTGAGGATATTACAGAGTTCCCAAATACCCAGTTTATACTATTAGTAATATCTTACATTAATATGGTATATTTGTCACAATTAATCAATTGATAAAGATATATTATTTTGAGTAAAGTCCATACCTCATTCAGATTTCCTTAGCTTTTATCTAACATCCTTTTTTCTTTTTGTTCCAGGATCTTATCCAGGATACCTGATTACATTTGGTCATCATGTCTCCTGAGGGTCCTCTTAGCTATAACAGTTTCTCAGAATTTCCTTTTTTTTTTTTTTTAAAGACTTTGACAGTTTTGAGGAACACTGCTCAGGTATTTTGTATTGTCCTTCATTGAGAGTTGCTTGATATTTTTTCTCACGAGCTTAGGAGTTTTAGGGAAGAAGACCATAAAGGCAAAGTGACATACTCATTACATCAAAGCAAGGGTACATACTACCCGCATGATAATCACTGTTGTTCTCAACCTCGATCACCAGGCTGAGCTGGTGTTTGCCAGGTTTATCCACTGTAAAGTTACTCTCCTCCTCCTTTCCATATTGCACTTTTTGGAAGGAAGTCCCCATGGACAACCCTTAAGGAGTGGGAGCTATGCTTCTCCCACTTGAGGGCAGAGTGTCTTCATAAATTATCTGGAATTCTTCTGCATGAGAGATTTGTCTGTTCTCCCTACTTGCTTATTTACTCAATCATTTATTTATATGAATATGAACTCATGGGTATTTATTTTATACTTTGGGTTATAATTCAATATCATTTTATTTTGTTGCTTGGGTTGTTCCATCTTTGGCCATTTTTGTCCTCTACACATTTTTAAACACACATGATTAAAACAAAAAGTTTTTTTCATATTTTCATTCACTTATGAATTCCTTTAACCAACACCAATTGAGCACTATTAGGGAGTAGGAAAAGTAGGAACTGAAGATATGGACATGATGCCCCTCTCCCCCTTCCCTCCTCAACTAATCCACTCTCTCTTGGCCTCCCATCTGATAATCCCCATTCAGTGCTCTCTTTCTACCCACCTATCCCAGTCCCCATCTTTCCTTACAGTTCCTGGAATTGAAACTCTGTAACCCCCACAAACCTCCTAAGGTGAAAACACATCATTAACCCATCATGCTTGCGAGTGGGGTCCCTGTCTTGCCCTGGGGACCAGAGGGACTCAACTCTGGTCAGGCCATCGAAGGACCTCTGGCCTCTCATAGGCAGTGTACAGAAAAAAAGAAAAGAGGAACAGCCTATTACTGCACCGTGGTTTCTTCTTGGGCATTCTCAAAGGTTACCCCAGCAACAATAAAGGATTGTGATGGGTAGAAAGTTTGGAGCAATGGAGATGGGAGAAGTTGCGCAAAGGGGAGCAGTTGAGGCGGGGCTGAGGTCTGCAGGCCTGGCTATCACTCCCTCCACTCTGCCCACTGGGTCCACCTCTCAGGCTGCCCACGTCCCCAGTCAAGGTGCTGACCTTTCTTAATTCTTCCAGTTCAGAGATGTTGGGAAACTGGGGCTGAATCAGACTCAGCTTCTGGTTCCCTTTCCCCAGAAATCTCTCCTTTCTTCTTTCCTCCATTGTCAGAAACAGGTTGAGGCTGGCTTGATCTGGGGACCCCCATGCTTGCTTCTGCTACCTGTCCTACTGGTACTCCTGGAATCAGGTGAGATGCAGAAGGTGAAGGAGAGAGGTGGGGCAGGGAGCAAGGTGGCTCTGTGACCAGAGGGCTAGCTTTGAGGATCATGCTCTCTGGGTGTGGGCATCAGAAGTTGCTCCCTTTACCTCTCAGCCCTGACAGGGGTGGCTGGGTCCATCTGACCAGAAGGGGTGTTATTCAGGTTCCTGGGGAAAGATAGTTGCATCTGAGGAACTCATGAAGTGGCCTGGCAGACACTCTCCGTGCAATGCCAGTACTTTCCCAAGAGAGTGGCCTGCAAGAAGAAAACCTGGTGTCTGCAGACATCTCCAAATGACTGTACCAGATTAGTCACCAGCTCCAGGCCCCAATGGCAGCTCAGGACTCTCAACCCACGATCTGAGATGCACAAGATGTTGTCTTCTTCATCATCACCATGACTCAGCTGAGGAAGGAGGACTCAGAGGTCTGTTGTGTGGAAGCTGCAACAGTTCTAGCAACTTGGTTGCTGTTCTCAGAAACATCAGCCTGGTGGTGTCTCCAGGTTAGCTCCTTTCCTGAGGAAATGCACCCCCTCTCTCCCAGGTCTCGGAAGAAACATCGCTCACCCACTTTGTGTTCCTCTATGTTCCAGATCCCCCTAGGTCTTCTGGAGTGAGGGGCCCATCTGAAAGAGAAGGGCTTTCACTTCTGACTCTGCCAGTCCTGGCTCTACCTGGTAGAAAAAGATGCCCAGGGCCCACTAGACAGGACCTTGGAATCTCTTACTGACTCTTTTTTCTTATATACACACACCAACAGCTCTGATATGCAGACCTTAGGCACAGGTCACCTCTGGCTTAAAGGGTCTTGAGGGACTGTATCTGGGTCCCCTACTTCCTTTCACAGCTTTGGGATCAGACCTTATTCTGTCTCCTAGATTCTGGAGTCATTGTTTACTTTCTTTTCTCTTTAGCCTTGGCCATGTCTCCTATGTGGACCCCCACATGGCTCCTAGAAGGTACAGGTGGGTCTGGGGTCTCAGCATGAGGAAGGAAGAAGGGTGGCCAGGCAGCCTCAATAACCTCAGATTCAGGGAAGGAGTGACCAGGGAGGCTTGCCTCTGGGGTCAGAACCCCTGGAGCCTGGGCTAGTAGGAAGCTACATTCAGGGCTTGCTAAGCTTAAGACCCAGGGAGAAAAACATGCACCATCTGATCTGATCACAAAGATAGTCATGGATAGGCTGAGTGTCCCAGGAGGCAAGCCTGTTCTGGAAGACCCTGGACATGCATGTTTCAGCCCTGCTCCTTGCTTCCCACCAGCTCAGGGAGAAACAACCCTCTCTTTGGGTCCAGTGCCAGCCTGGTCTCCAGTTTGTTGTAAAGATCCCAGGCCTCAGGTACCCCTGGCCTGAGGGGTCCTAAGGAGCCAACTATGCCCCCTCTTACTTCCTTACAAAGTTTTTTTGGGCCAATCCTATTCTTTAGTCTAGTCTCCTGAGCAGCCATTGTTTTCTTTGTGTCCTCCTCGGTTCTGATCACTTCTCCAGAGGGGACCTCTGGCTCACCTTCCCTCAATGGCTCTGAGGACAGGTAGGTCTGGGGTGTCACCAGAAGGAGAGATCCTGGGAAGGGATGGCCAGAGTCATGAGAAGAAAACACAAGGATTCTTCCAAGATGGTTGAAGCATGGGGTGCTGCAGAGGAGCATCTGGAGCTCAGACACGAAGTTGGGGTGAGAGGAATGAGGAGGATAATACGGATCATTAACTCTGAGGGAACTACAGAAAAGACAGTTAGATTGGATTTCTGGAATGAGATCAAATGGAACCAAAATGATATGAGAGCTGGAGGCTGTGTTGGTGTGTGTTGAATGGGGGATATAGAGAGAGTGACCATAGTCTGGGGCAGATGGTGGCTGAAGACATAGCAAGAAACAGGTGAGAGGAGGCTTTTAGTTCTGTTCTTGACTTTTGCAGTCATGGGCCTTAAGACTGTCGTGGCCTCCCCTTCACCATAGAAAAGGCTGCAACAGTCTAGCTTACTAGTGCTCCAGGGGATCATGAGGCACAGAAAAAGCAGTGAAGTACTGATGAAAATAGATGGCGAGCTGCCCATGGGTATTTGCTCCCTAACCCCCTGCTTCTTCACATGCCAAGGCAGGTGAATTACAAAGGAAGGAGTATTTCCTAAAGAGTTTGAAGTTGAAATCCTGACCAGAGGATGAGAATGGCAACCATGTGGGTACAGAAGGGGGTACCCTTGTGCTCTGGGGCTTATCCCTTCCACTTTTAAAACTCACTAGATACAAGGATTTAGTTTTCTGTTTTTTTTTTTTCCCCCTCATTACTTATGACCAGACTGGGTGTGTGATAACTCCTGAGGAATATGAATTCACAAGCCAAAACAACTTTGCATCTCAGGAGAACTACTACCTTAAAAGAATGATAACTCACCAAACAATAGAAATCATTTGGAACAGAACTATGAGAACTGACAGTACAATAATTCTAAGTAAGTGTGATCAGTATAGCTAAAGAGGTAAGGGAAGACACAGACTATGTGAACTAAGATCAAGAACCATTCAAGCTGCTAAATGGTAATATTGGTTGTGAAAGACATTATAGTTGAAATAATGACCACAATGTATGTGATAAATAAATTACAGATGTGGCCGGAGAGTAAGCTGGATGAAAAGTTGAGGAGTTCTCCCAAATAGTTCCCGAAAAGGTCAGGAAATTTGAAAATCAGAGAGAAGTGAAGAGACATGAAAAAGTAGATGTACTGATATATGGTTATTAAGAAGCCTTGTGTGAAAGAAAAGATAGAAAGGAAAACCTATTTGAAGAATATAAATCTCTGAGAAGAATAGAAAAAGGAAAGATCTCAGACAAAATAGGACACACACACACACACACACACACACACACACACACACACTCACACACTCACACTCACACACACAGCCCTGGGCCCGTTATGTGAAATGTAAAGACATCAGAGACAAAGAGAAAATTTTAAAGACTTTCAAATTACCTATAAAAGAACAAGAATTAGATTCACATCAGACTTCTTAAGAGGAACACTGGATGCAAGAAGATAACTGAGTAATATTTTTAAACTATTAAAGAAATTTGTTCCTAAAATTTTATATCCAGCCACACTGCCATTCAAATGAGAGAACATAATACTTTGGGACTTCTAAGGCCTAGAAGTTTTGACACATACAAAGAGCCCCACGGAAAATGCTCTTGGAGGAACTACTCGATTAAGATGAAAAACAAATCCAGGAGATGCTACAAGAGGTGAGGAAGTAGGTGTGAACAAGCACCTTGGTAAAGTCTATTTTTGTCTTAAAAAAAGGCAGCTAGACCCAAAATGAAGAAATAGAGAAAATATATCCATGACAATTGAAAAATAACATTCTAGGCAACATCAACATGGAGTGAGGAGAAGAGATCAGAAGGACATGAGGATGGTTATGTCCTAGTCTTGTGAGAGGCAACATGCATATAGCAATAAGTTTAAGGCAGCAACTCAAGTAAATCAATATAGATATGAGTTTTTAGTTAAGTAAACACAATATGTACCCTTTAAACCAGCAAAATATAGTTCTATCCAAAGGAAAGCAAGAAAATAATTTTTAGAAAATTATAATAAATGGAAAAAGTGAAATAAGAAGGCAATATAAATCCTAATATAAAAAGCAGTTTCAAAAAATTTGAGTGGGTTAAACTCATAAAATAAGAATAGAGACTCTCAGTTTAGGTTTTTAAAAATTGTCTACAAAAGATACACTTAAATAAAGATTTTAAAAGTTTAAAAATGAAAAGTCAAAAAAAAATATACCTGGCTAATGCGAAACAAAATAAACTGTAGTAGCAATCTTAATATTGAACAAAATAATAGAATTTAAGGTAAAAAATATTATGAGACAAAGATATATAATAAATATTGATAAAAGACACACTTGAATAAGAAAACAGAACCGTTATAAACATATGTGTACCTAAATTTATGGCCATTAAATATATCAAGCAACACCATCAGAAATGCAAGAAGTAAATAATTAACAGATGTAGTTGAAGAGTCACATCTCTCTTAAAAGATTATAGATCAATAAAACAAAAAATAAACTGAGGAATCTAAGTTCTAAACCAGATGATTAAAAAATTCCAGCTATCACACATATTTATATAATATTTATAAACATGTTATATATATTATGATATATATTTATAATATGTTAAACTATATTTTAAAATAAATAATATAAATGTATAAAATATGTATTTACATGTTTAAAATGTTTTCAACTATATAAATATATTATGAATATTTAATAAAATACATTATTTAGAAATATATGTGTGTATATGCACACACATATATAAAACATACTATATAAATAAAAACAGATAATATATATTATTTCAAATATACATAAACTACTTACAAAAGTAGACCTCGTTTGAAGAAATAAAAGAAACTTAAATAAATTCCAACAAATTACTATGGTACAGAATATATTCTCTAAACAATGCAATAAAGTTAAGAATGCATATAAGTAAATCTAAAATAGTATGTTTTGAAACAAAGTAATAGTTATTAATATGTCATATAAATCATTAAGTTTACAATAAAATACATTATGATATAAAGACTACATATCAAGTTTATGGGGCATAGTTAATATTTAGAAGGGAAATTAATAACTTTAAAAGCAGAAATGTAAAAAGTTAAAGGCAAATGAACTAAATATTCAACTCAAGAAGGTGGAAAGTGATCAATGGAGCAAGCCTGAAGAAATATAAGGAGAAAAATAATAATGGTGAGGGTTTGAAATCAATTATTAAAAAAAATGGAGATTAATAGAACTCATAATTAGTTCTTTGAAAAGTTTAATAAGATAAGCCTACTTCTGACAAGACTCAGTGAAGATAAATAAAAAACCCCAACAAACCAAAAGAAAGGAAGAAAATAACTCCACACTTTAAAAAGATTTTTAAATACACATATCCTGAACAAATACTTTTTGAAATCCCAGGAGTGGACAAATTCCAAAAAAAGTATATAAAATGCTTTTCATAGATTAATAAATAGATTAATAAATATTAAATAAATTGAAATATTAGATAAAGCCCTAGCTTGACGGAAATTTCATGACTCAGATGATTTTATAGGTATCACCAGTCTTTTAAGAAACATTTGATTTATATTTTATACAAGATTTTGCACAAAATAGAAAAGCAAAAGCTGCCTAGCTCATTTTGAGAGGCTAATGTCATCTTAATCTCAAAACCAGTGGAGAATAATACCGGAAAATTAAATTATAAATTAATTTCTCTGATGGACATAGAGTAAAAAATATATATGTGTTAGCTAGCTGAAGTTAACAGTGTGTTAAAAACGAATGTATTATGATCATGTGGGGCTTATCCCAGGACCAAATCCATGAAAATGAACCAAATTAATAAACCACAGGAAAAAGTCAACTGATGCAGAAAAAGCATCCGGAAAAGTTAAATACATTTATTATTATAAGAAAAAAAACCCTTCATAAATGAGAAATAGGACAAAATGACTTGGTAAAGACTGTCTAACAAAGAGCACAGTAAATATTAGTAGAGAAAGTGAACATTCAAATCAAGGATTTCCACAGCTACTACTAATGCTTAAGATAGCATTAGAGGTCCTGGCCTATACCATAGGAAAAGGAAAACAGATAAGATGAAAGAAGATTAGAGAGGAAAAGTACCTAAAATTGTCATTTACTTAGAAAAAAATAAGCAGAAATTGCAAACTATTAGATCTCATGAGAGTTTAGCAAGGGTTCGAGATACTAGATCAAATGACAAAAATCAAAACTTTATGATAAGGAAGCATCACAAATCAACGGGGCAAAGTACTCATTATTTGGTAGATGTCTTTGAGAAAACTGACAGAGCACATGAAAAAAATAAACAATCAACCCAAAACACTAGATTCCTACCTAACACTAAATACAAAGATGAATTCCAGGTGGATTCAAGATATACATGTGAAAAATAAAATTATTATGCTAATAGAAAAAAAAACTGCAGGGGACTGTGCGACCTGGGGATGAGGAAGGACTTCTCATTCAAAACTTCAAAAACACAAATCACAAGGCAAAAAATAATTTGATTACATCAAGATCGAAGGATTTTATTCAATGAATAACACTATCAAGCACATGATGGACCAGGAAAAATTCACTGACGATGTCTAAAACCAACACAGCAGTACAATCTATAATATACAAGGAGTTATGCTCATCAACAAGAGAAAGACAGACATCGCAGTGGAAATGGGTAAAGCATGTGAAAAGCGGTTTATGGAAGAGGAAGTCCTAGAGGCATCCAAGTGATGTTCACACTTGTTAGTAATCAAAGAAATGTCAATTAAAACAACTATAAAATGCCACTTGACACCTTTTCAAGTGGCAAAATGAGGACAATGTAAGATGCTGTATCACATAGGAACCCCAACAAGAGTGTAGGCGGTCACAATGATTGCTCCCTCCTTGACAGCCCCACAGATGTGAGGAGGAGCCGCTTAGGATACAGAGTCCAAAGCATCTTAGGGACTATCCAAGACATCACAGCTGAAGGAATGAGGCCCAGAGATCCTACGCAGACAGTCCAAAACTGTCACCCAGCCACTTAGAAACAGAGACAGGGTAAAGCCCCAGGCTCCAGACTGCTGGGACCCAAGAGCCCTCCCCGGGGCCCTCTGCATGACTCCCACACCTGGTCTGCCTAGCTCTGATTCTGGGGCCTCTCCACCCCAGAATATCTGCCTCTTTTTTTTTTTCTAGCCTCAGTAGCCTCCTACTGATGGCCCAACCTGACAGCCCTGTCTTTTTAACCTGGTGGGAATCTTCCTACTCCCCTGCCTCTATCTCTCCCACCCCACTGAACTCTGATCCTTATCTCTTCCTGGAGCCAACCTTTTTTCTTCATCCGGGACTCCTGGGTTCCCTATGACTGGGTCTCCTGATAGGCCCAGAGAGAACCCTGTGACACTGACCCCACTCCTGTGTCCATTGCCCCTGCACAATCAGTTCAGGGTGGTTCCTATACATACAAACATGCTCCAGCAAAAAGGGGCCTGACTCAGGGACATTATAAAAACAGCTGACATCCCAGCCCAGGTCCATCCTTCTTTCTCTCTCTTCCCACAAGGAAACCAAGTGTCCTTTTCTCACTTGTTAGGCACCTGGTTCAGCTGCCTCCAGATTCCTCGTTGCCATGCTGTGTGGACTCTTCATGGCCAAGGGCCTAGTGCTATCACTCTTGTTTGTCCTTCTGAGCTATAGGTGCAGGGCACTGGGTGAGTGGGCTTGGTTTGACTGGGGCAGGGAAGCAAAGGAGCTGGGAGCAGCTTCTGTGTCAGGAAAGATGACCAGGAAGAAGGAACCATAGAGAAAAAAGGTAGAAAAAACTATAACCAAGTCTAATCTAAATATTCACTATTTCTCGCAATTTCTGCTTTTTATTCTGATGTTACCTGCTCCTATTCAAAAGAAACGAACCTTAGAGACAGACAGACAGTTGCCTTCCCAGAGCCCCCATCGCAGGCTCTGCCTCTAACTTAAGAGAAAGGAGGGCAGAAGGAGAAAGTTGAGAATTATGAAGAAAGTTTAGGGGACAGGAAGGGTCATGGATAGAAGTAGGTAGAAGGGAGAAGGGATGGAGAGAAAAGGACCTGGTAACAGGGACAGGGTCAGAGGAAGTTCAGGGAAAGACAGTAGGGAAAGGATTCACTTAAATTTGTTAATTTCCTCCTTATCTTCTCTCCTCAGGGTCATAAAGATATATATGGGAGCAGTGTGTGTGGGGGGAGGGGGCGGAGGCAGACAGCAGTGACAGAGGTTTCTGACTGTGCTCGCTCAGCCCAGGCCCCAAGCCCCTTGGATGTTTTTAGCCTCATATGTGGATGCAGGATGAATTCCCATTCTCCCCCTGACCAGCTGCTGGGAGCCACTCTAACCATTTGGTTACCACAGCCCTATGAAGAAAAGTCAGTGCCCAAGCCTGTTGGAGACAACCCCCAGCTCCTGAGTTCACCTGTGGTGACCCTTCATCTGGGTACTGAGAACTCTGAGAACTACCTCCCTGGTCCTGACCCTTCTGCAAATGGACCACCCATGGAAAGTTTATCTGTGTCTGGGTCAACACCTCTGCTCCGTGGGCCAAAGCCCAACTTAGCACCTTCCTCTCCTGTCTCTGTTCCTTCTCCCTAGGGACTCCCGCAGTCTCTTACCCCCACCTCGATTTCATGTTTCCTGTTTCTTGCCTCTTGTAAGGTCCAGGAGGGCCCAATCCCACGCCTCCATAGTGTGGGAACCAGACTCCTCCCTTACCTTTGTGTGAGAACCGGACCTTGCTTCTGGTTGGCAATGCTATATGCTCACCTCCCATTTGACTGAACTCTCCTCCCTCGCCCGCCAATTTACCCGCCCGAAATATTCCCACCAAAAAAGCCCATCTCAAGCCCCATATAAGTTTCAGGTCCCCTTGCTTTCAGGGCTGATGCCATCTTTGGCTTAGCCAGGCTGTCACTCTGCTACAATAAATCTTGCTTAACCCCTTTGGCCTTGTGAGTTCCTCCTTGGGCGAACCTAACACCTCCATGCTACCTAAGAATCCCATGTACCTCCTCTTGCACTCGAATTCAAATCTTTGAACTGAAATGTGTAGGGGGAACCTGAGCAAGATGGTAGACGCAGACCACTGGCCTTCTTTTCCTACGATCCCGGATATCTTAAAATGAGATGAAAAGGTTACCTGAACCACTAAACTAGACAACTAGAGATGAGGTACTTCCTGTTGTGAATCTGTATGAAGTACACAGCACTGCCTATGGAATTTTTTTTTTTTCCAAAAAAATGGGGGGTGATGGCCCATGGGGGTTAGATGTATTATAAACTCTATTTTTGTGCATGCTCAGTAAACTTCATAATACAAATAATATATAAAAACACTCTTCTTGAAGTCATGGCTATTTGGTTTTCAGTTATATATGGTGAAGGTATTGATTTATTGAACAACTATAAATGATTTGGTCAAGGCCATTCTAACAGTACAGAAACATTGAGATTCACTTTTAAAACATTAACAATAGAATAAAAGTAGACTAAGAACTAACAATTAGCTATGACTTTTTAATATTTCACCTTAACAGTCTCGGTTTCAAAATTGTTTAATACCCTTCACCACTATTTTCAATCTTGCAATAAACTCTATGTTTTAAGCTAATGTCTAAATTTTTTTCCTAAAAAACTGTGAAAATATTATTACATTACTATCTTACCTCTAGTGTTACTATGGAAAAGTCTGATATCACTCTGAATTTTGTTCATTTTAACTGAACTGTTTTAATCACTAGAATATTTTAGAATTTTCTACTTGAAATTTTTATTATAATGTGTCTTAATGTGAGGTTTTTAATTATTCATTCTATTTGGAACTCTGAACACATTTAATCTGATGTCTTATATATTTCTTTAAATTTTCAATATTAGTTTTCAAATAATTCCTCTCTTCCATTTATCTTTTTTCCTACTTTTAGGACTTCTTTTGAGGAGATGTTGAATTTCTATATCTGCCCTTCATACCTCTTAATTTTCTCTTATATTTTGTTTCTTTACCCCTTCTTAATGCCTTCTGGTTGTATTCTTTGACTCTTATCTTTTTCTCACCAATTTGTTCTGCTATTCATTCTTACTTACAGAATTTAATAATTTTCTTTTTCATAAATCAGCATTTCTAATTAATTCTTTTTCATTATTGCTTGCTCCAGTTCCATGCTTCTAACATTGTTCCTTATCTCTCTGACAATATTACTCCTATTTTAAATTATTGTTTTCTCATTAGTCCAGATATAAACCCACATATATGATTAATTAATTTTTGCTAGATGTAATTAAATGAGAAAAGTCTTTTAAAAACATTAATGCTTAAACAATAGGGTATCCTTTAGGACAAAAGTAAACTTCAACTCTTACCTCACATGATATATGAAAATTAATTCAAAATGGATCATAAACCTAAATGTAAAGGTTAATACTATAAAGCTTCCAGAACACACTCCATATGACTTCAATATTTTAAAATTTATTGAGTTGTATAGTGTGGCCCAGCATATGTCATAAAATATGCACTTGAAAATAATGTGTATTTTTCAGTTACTAGGTGTATAAAGGTCAATTAGGTCCAGTTGATTGATAGTTTGTTCAAATATTTTATATCTCTACTGATTTTTTTTTGTCAGTGGGTTTTGCCCATTATCAATAATGAGTGATAAACACTTCCAACTATACTTATGGATTTGTTATTGTAGCAGGAAGAAACTATAAACAAAGAATTATATACCTAGCAAAATTATCACTCTAAAATGAAGGAAAAATTAAAAGAGAGCTGAGAGGATTCTATGCTAGCAGTCTTGCCCTTTAAGAAATGCTAAAGGGAATCTGTGGGGCTGAAATGAAAAGACAGTAGATAATAATTTGAAATCATATGAAGCAATAAAGAACACTAGAAAGATAACTATATAAGTAAATATAAAAGAGAGTCTAAATGTATTATTTTGTTTATAACTCTTCCCCTATCTAATTAAAAGACTATTGCATACAGCAATAACTATAAAACTATGTTGATGGGCTTATAATGTTTAAAGATGTAATTTATATGGCAATACTAGCAAAAAGGAGGTGTGGAGGAAATGAAGCTATAGTGAAAAAAAATTCTTAAGATGCCACATGAAATCCCCAGGACAACTATTAATTTTTTTTTTTTTATAATGGGGGAAAAACAATAATGGCATTAAAATGGTATACAATAGGTATCTATTTAACACAAGAGAGGACAGTAATGGAAGAATAGAGAAACAAAAATTGCATAAGACATTTAGAAAAGAAGTAGCCAAGTGGAAGACATAGATCCTGATGTAGATTAATTAAACACTCTGATCAAAAGCAGAGAGTGGAAGAAGGGAAAAAAGAACATGAACCAACTATATTCTGTTTTCAAGAGACATATTTTATATTCAAAGACACACATAGATTAAATGTAAAAGGATGGGAAAATATACAACACAAACAGTAACCAAAAGACAGCTGGTATGGCTATGTCAATATCAGATAAATTTTAATATAAAAATGTTATTAGAGATAAAAACATATTTCATAATGACAAGAGGGTCAATCCATCAGGAAGATGTATAAATTATAAACACATATATACACCTAACAACAGTGCCCCAAAATACACAAAGTGAAAACTAACAGAAATAAAGGGAGAAATAGACAAATGGTATTAATTGAAGATTTCATATCCCATTTTTAATAACTGATATAACAGCTAGGCAGAGGATCAACAATGAAATAGAAGACTTGAACAACGCTCTACAACATCTAGACCTAACTAACCAACATCTGTAACACATTCCCCTGCCAAAATAGCAGAATACAGACTCTTTTCAAGTGCATGTAGCACAGAATAATAGATCATATCCTAGGCCATGACTCAAGCCTCAATAAAGTTAAATGGTTTGAAATCATACAAAGTATGTTTTCTAACCACAATAGGATTAAATTAGAAAGCAATAACAATAGTAAAATTTGGAAATTTACAAATATGTGGAAATTAAACAACACATACTTAAATGATCAATGGGTCAAAGAAGAAATCACAAAGGATATTAAAAAATATTCTGAGATGGATTCACACAAAAATAGGATATGCTAAAACTTGTAGAATGAAGCTAATCAGTCTTTAGAAATTTATAGCTGAAAATACCTATATTATGAAAAGAAGAAAGATGCCAAACCAATTACAAAACTTTCCATTTTAAGCAACTATAAAAAGGAAATGAAAACTAAATTCAAATCAAAGAGAAGGAAATAATAGAGACGAGATAGGAAGTAAACGAAATAGAAAAAAAAAAAAAATAGATAACATCAATGAAACCAAAAGTGGGTTCTTTGAAAAGATCAACTAAGTTGATAAGTCATTAGCTAGGCTGGTCAAGCTAAAAAGAGAGAAGACTCAAATTAGTAAAACCAGGAATGAACAGAGGTGGGCACTACTAATAATCTTAGAGAAATAAAAAGGATTATAAGGAGATAATATGAAAAATCATATGCCGAGAAATTGTCTAACTTTGGTGAAATGGACAACTTGATGGGAAGACACAAACTACTGACTCAAGAAAAATCAAAGTCTGAATAGAATTACAATAAAGAGATTGAATTAGTAATATAAATCACTTCCCACAAAGAAAATCCTAGGCCTTGATGTCTTCACTGTTGAATTCTATCAAATATTAAAGAACAATTATTATGAATTCTTTTCAAATTCTTCCAAAATAATACATGAGAGAACACATTCTAACTCATTATATGAGGCCACTATTACCCTGATAACAAAACCAAAGACATCACAACTACAGACCAATATCTATTACGAATATATATGCAAAAAATATCAACAAAATACTGGTAAACTAAATCCAACAAAATACAAAAAAGGATTATACATCCTGCTAATGGAATTTATGCCAGAAACAATCAGTGTAAAATGCTATACAAATAGAATAAAGGAGAAAAACTACATGATTATCTCAATAGATACAAAATTAGCACTTGATAAAATCTAACATTATGATAAAAAAAATTTAACAAGTAAGAAATAGAAAGGAACCTTCTTAACCTAATAAAAGAACATCTATGAAAATCCTACAGTTAATATACTTAATGATAAAAGACTGAAAACTTTATGCCCGAGATCAGGAACACAAGAAGAATGTACAATCTTGCCACTTCCATTCAGTGTAGTAGCAGTAGGTTCTAGTTAGAGCGATTAGGCAAGAAAAAGAAATAAAAGTCATCTAAATTGGAAAAGAAGTAAAACTATTTTGGTTAGCAGATGACATGATCTTCTAAATAGAAAATCCTAAAGAACACACACACACAAACTATTCAAATGAATAAATTCAGTAAGATTGCAAGATACAGGTCAACATATATAAATCAAATTGTATTTCTATACATTAGCTATGAACAATCTGAAAACAAAATTAAGAAAGCAATTTAATTCATGGTAGCATCAAAGGAAAAAATACTTAGGAATAATATTGACAATACACTGAAAACTACAAAGATTGTTGAAAGAAATTAAAGATTTAAATAAATGGCTATCATGTTCATGGATTAGGCCACTTAATATTGATAACATGACAGTAATTTCCAAATTAATCTATAGATTCAACACAATTCTTATCAAAATCCTAGGTGGTTCTTTTCAGAAACTGACAAACTGATCCTAAAATTCATATGAAAATGCAAATGACCTAGAACAGCCAAAACAGTCTGGAAAAAGAACAAAGTTGGAGTGAAGAGGAATTTTCCACTCAAATGACTAACCTCGTATGATTACTGATGCTCTTTGTTTTGCTTCTGTGGACTTACTTACTGCATAGGCTGAAGGGCAGAGTGATCTGGAGATCAACTGAAGGCTCACCCTCCCCTTTGATTGTTCTGTCTCGATAATAGATAACAGATGTATTACCTAAATTCCTGTTTGAAAATCTCATGCTCTGTAACTGCCTATAGCCCATAGCAACTCCTGTGGTCTGTAACCACCTGAGGACAAATCAGCCTATCAGCCCATGCCAACTTAACAGCACACATATAAAAGCAAAATTGCCCCTGAGCTCAGGGCCCAGATCTTCAGAGCACTAGCTCTTCTGGGATCACCGACATATTAAACCTGAGTTCTCCTAGTGGTACTTGGTTTCTTGCTGGTCTTGTTTTGCAACATTTCTGCAACAGGAGAACTCATGCTTCTTGGTTTCAAAGCTTATTACGAAACTATAGTAATCAAAACAGTGTGGTATTGGCTTAAAGCCAGACATATACATCAAAGGAATAGAATTGAGAGTGTGAAAATAATCCCTAACCTTTATGGTCAATTGATTTTTGATAATGGTGTCAAAACAATTCAATGGGGAAAAAACTGTCATTTCAACAAATGGTTTGAACAGATTGAAACAACTGGATATTCACATGCAAAAATAAAATAAAATAATTTTCATACCTCATCATACAAAAAAGTTAACTCAAAATGGATCATAGACTTAAATGTAACACCTAAAACAATGAAGTTTTTAGAAGAAAACATAGTAGTAAATCTTTGTGACCTTGGGTTAGACAGTGATTTTTAAAATATGACACCAAAAGCATGAGTGACAATAGATAAATTGGACTTCATCAAATTTTAAAACTTTTGCATTGAAAAATAATTCCCTTTAGAAAGTGAAAAAAGCAGCCCATAGAACTGAAAAATATATTTGCACACCATATGTCTCATATATAAAATATATAAAGAACTCTTACAATTCAATGGTAAAAATACAAATAATTTCTGGTTCTAGAATGAGATGGGCTAGACTCACTTTTTTTCAGTTCATCTCCTCTAAATACAGCTAAATATCCTGTCATTTACTCAGTAGATTATGATAAAAGGATTCTAAAAGTCAGGTCGAGGGGACAGCTGGCTAGAGACCTTGGGACTTGTGAACAAGTTGGTCAGTTCCTTGAGTTTTCTTATTATCCCCCATTTCCCTGGACTAGGTGTTGGAGAGGATAGCACGTGGTCAGATCCACTAGCAGCAGTGATAGCAGCAAAAGCCCTGGGCTGTCCCAAACCTGCCCCCACAACGAGTGTACCAACAAACATTTCCATGTACCTTTAGTGGCAGTAACAACAAGCAAGCTCTTTGAAATCATAAAGAGTATATTCTCCAATGACAATGGAATCAAATTAGAAATTAATAACAAAAGGAAATTTGGAAGCTAAAATACAATAACCAGAGTAAAAAGCTTATTGAATGGACTCTATTGTTAAGTGGAGATGACAGGATAGACTTCGTAAACTTGAAGACAGATCAATAGAATTTATTCAATCTGAGCAACAGAAAAAAATAGACTGAAAAAAAATTAGCAGAGCTTCAATAATATGTGGGACAATAAGAAAAGGGCTAACATTTACATCATCAGAGTCCCAGAAGGAGAGGAGAAAGAGTATGGACTGAAAATATATTTGAGGAAATAATGATTAAAAACTGCCAAAATTTGACAAAAGATATAAACCTACAGATCCAGGAAGCTTAGTGAGCTCCAAATAGGATACACCCCCCAAAAAACATTTATCAAGAGACATCAAAGGTAAACTTCTGAAAACTAAAGACAAAACAAACAAACAAACAAACAAACCCAAAACCAAAACCAAAAATAAATCCTTAAAAATACTCAGACAGAAACAATGCACTACCTATAAAGGAACACCGATCTTAATTGCAGACTTTCTCATTTTGAAACCGTGGAGGTCACAATTAAGTGGCACAACATTTTTCAAGTGCTAAGAAGGCAAATAACCCACCTAAAAATTGAGCAAAGGAATTGAATAAACATTTATTCAAAGAAGATATACAAATGCCAAGTGAGCACATAAAAAGATGCTCAACATCATCAGTATCTAGGTAAATATAAATTAAAACCACAACCCTTCATACCCACTAGGAGGGCTATCACAAAAAAAGACAGACAAGCAACAAGTATTAGAGAGTGCAGAGAAATTAGAACTCTCATACATTGTTGGTGAGTGTGTAAAATGGTGTAGCCATGTTGGAAAACAATTTGGAAGGTACAAAAAACAGATAAGCATAGGATCATCATATGATCCAGCAATTCCACTCCCAATTATTTCCTCAAGAGAAATGAAAGCATGTCCACACAAAAACTTGTGCACAAATGTTTATAGTAGCATTGTTTATAATAGCCAAACAATGGAAATAAATTAAATGCCCATTGACTAAAGAATGGATAAATAAAATGTGTGTGTGTGTGTGTGTGTGTGCGTATGTGTGTGTATACACACACACAATGAAATTCTACTTAGCTATTTAAAGAAATGAAGTATTGATATAATTTGGTGCAGCAAGTACTGTACAACATGGACAAATCTTGAAAACACAGTCACAAAGGACAATATAGTGTATAATTATGTTTTTCTGAAACATCCAAATTAGACAAGTCTATAAAGATAGACAGTAGATGGTTTCATGAAAGATATCCATGCCCTAATCTCTGGAACGTGTGAATGTGACCTCATGTGGCGAAAATGGGCCTTTGCTGATGTGATTAAGGTCAGGATTTTGAGATGGGGAGATTATCCTACATTATGTGCATGGGCGCTAAATGCAATTACATGTATCCTTATAAGAGGAAAGCAGAGGGGTATTTGAACACCCAGAGGAGAAGGTAATGTAATGATGGAGCAGACAGAGTTTGGAGATGCTGACCTTGAAGACTAGAGTGACAAAGTCTCAAGCCAAGGAATGTTAGCATCCACCTTAAACTGGAAGAGACAAGTGGTGGATTCTTCCTTAGAGTTTCCAGAGGAACCATAGCCCTGCTAATACCTTGATCTCGGTCCAGTGATACTGTGCTGGCTGGAAAATTACTGCTTGGCTATCGCCCATGGGAACATAACACTCTAACAATAAGCTGAAATTCTGTTCCGCCCCCTGCCCCTTGCACAACAAACCTGTGGGTTGGCAGTTAGTAAAAAGTAAAAAAATAGACTTGTGTGTTCAAACAGGATGAAGAATGGGGTTTAGGGCTTAAAAACCCTGTACCTCTACATTTTGGGGCTGCTTAATTTGGGGTCTGGCAGACCCAGCTGGCTGAATAAAGAGTGTGTTTCCTATAACTCACTAATTTCTGGCAGTCCGTGTGTCTATCGGGGGCTGGTGGCTACAACATTTGGAGGCCCTAGCGAGATCTCAGGGAGTGGCCCTGAGATCTAAGACCAGACCGGCCTCCAAGGCAGTTGCTGTCCCTGTTAAGGATTCAAAGGGGTGGCCAACCTAAGACGTTCCAGGACCCTTGAATGCCATGACGGGATCAAAGCAATCGTCAAGGACACAACATTTAGGACACATTCTTTGTTCCTGGTCCCGACGGGAATCTCCGAGACCTCGACGTCTGGATAAAAGGTACCTTTCTGTTTCTGTTGACCAGTCATTGGGGGTCCGTGGAGCGACTGGACACAGTCATATCTTCTGGACCATGGCCAGGCCATGGGACGCCGCCTCCTGTGCCCTGTTATCGGGTTCTGTCTATTGTCTTTGGTCTTGTCTAGGTTGTAGGTGGCGGACTTCTATGCGTCCACCTACACCCCAGTAATTGTTCTCATCTGAGTGTCTGTCTTGTGTTTTCTACACAAGTGATGGCAGGAGGCCCTAGTTCACAGAAGACACCCTTGGGGTGTCTCCTGAAACATTTCAAAGAAGGGTTTGCAGAGGGAGCTGACTATGGCATAAAGTTTTCTCCAGGCAGACTAAGGACATTGTGTGAAGTTGAGTGACCATCTTTTGGTGTAAACTGGCCTCTGGAGGGTTCTTTTGACGGGGGTTTAGTGAGGAATGTTTGGAAGATTGTCACGGAAGACCCAGGACATCCCCATCAGTTTCTCTACATTGATCAATGGTTAAATCTTGTTCAGAAGCCCCCTCCTTGGCTCCGCTGGTGTGCCCTTTCTCTAGGGGCGCAAGTCTTAGTTGTGGGCACCCCAAAACATACAGCAACTGAATCTCCAAGACAGCCTGGTCCCTCAGTCCTCCAATCTCCACTGGAGGACAGTGACCTTCTCGCACCCTATAATCCAGGACAACAGAAGCCAAATAGCACTGCCTCACCTCCTCGGACGCAGGCAGGTAACCCTTATGGGCCTCCTGCTCCCGCTCCAGGCAGGGCACCAGCCGGTACCACCACCCCGGCCATCCTCCCCTTGTGAGAAGCACCACTCCAGGGACATCACACAGACAGGCCCTTTAGGGTTTACGTGCCTTTCTCGACTAGTGACCTGTACAACTGGAAGGCACAGAATCTGCCTCTCTCTGAGAAACCCCAGGCATTAATGGGACTCTTAGAAAGTGTCTTTCAGACTTACTGCTTCACCTGGGACGATTGCCAACAGCTTTTAATTACCCCCTTCACCGCAGAAGAACGCGGACACGTTTGGACTGAAATACAAAAGACAGCTGCAGGAGGGAGGAGAGTTGAGGAAGCAGAAGAACAGACTGAGGAGGAATTTCCCTCCACCTGCCCAGACTGGGAACACAATTCTCAGGCAGGGAGAACGGCATTAGATTGGTACCACCAGATTCTAATTGGGAGAATTAGGATGGCTGTTCGTCAGCCAACTAACCTTTCTAAGGTAACTGAAGTTATAAGGGAATTTCCTGGAGCGTTTCTTGAACAAGGCGTACTGGGTATACACCCTCATTGATCCTGAGGCCCCTGAGAACTAGCAGGCAATTAATATAGCCTTTGCTACTCAGGCAGCCCCTGATATCTGACATAAATTGCAAAAATTAGAAGGTTTTTCAGGGATGAACCTGTCCCAACTTGTTGAGGTAGCCCAGAAGGTGTTCAACAGCAGAGAGGCACCGGATGACCCCAAACATATGGCTAAAATCCAAAGCTACTGTCATCAACCCAGCCAATCTGTTGTCAGACCTCGACCCCAAGATCCCCATTCATGACTGCATAAATTTCACTGATGCTGTGTGTTCCTCACGGCCAGACCTCAAAGATTCCCCTCTGCTTGAGGCCGATGAAGTTCTGTTCATGGACGGGAGCAGCTTCATGCAGGAAGGAAGGAGGTATGCTGGGGCAACAGTCGTAACTCTAACTGGCACCATCTGGTCACAAGCTCTTCCCCATAGGACTTCTGCTCAAAAGGCAGAACTCATCGCCCTCACTGAGGCATTAAGATGGGGAAAGGATAAGGCAGTCAGAATATACACTGACAGCCGATATGCCTTTGCCAATGCACATGTACACGGAGCCATCTACAAGGAAAGAGGGCATCTGACTTCAGCTGGGAAGGACATCAAGAACAAGGAGGAGATCTTAGCCTTACTTGAAGCCGTATAGATGCCTAAGGCTCTTGCTATTGTTCTAAAGGGCATCAAAAACTCACTGAGGCTGAGGGAAACCGATGACCCAATGCAGAGACAAGAACAGTGGCCACAAGGCCAGTGCAGCCCCCACAACATCTACTGATTGTTGTCCTTTAGCCAGAACTGCCTCCGTCTCCAACCTATATGGCAGAAGAGAACATATATTTTCAAGACAAGGGAGCCACTAGGAACCAACAGAGTTGGTGGATGACCCCAGATGGAAAAATCAGGCTCTCACAGGCCCCCGGAATGACTCTCCTCTACCAACTTCACCAGACCACACACCTAGGGTGAACTAAGATGCTGCAAGCTTTAGACCCCTACTTTCACTTGTTAGAAGGGAGAAGAACTGCAGAAGAGATTGCCTCGTGATGCCCGGCTTGTGCCCAAGTTAATCCAAAGAAGGAGAAGATAGAAGAACCTAGGCATAGGGAAAGAGGAACTTATCCAGGAAGTAGATTTCACTGAGGTAACCCTGACTGTGGGGGGCTACAAATATTTACTTATTTTTATAGACACCTTTTCAGGATGGGTAGAGGCCTTCCCCACCAGGAAAGAGACGGCCTTAGTAGTTACTAAGACACTATTATAAGAAATCCTCCCTCGATTTGGTCTCCCTGGAACTTTAGGGTCGGATAATGGGCCAGCCTTCGTAGCAAAGGTATCACAACAATTGGCTAGCTACCTAAATTTGCAATGGAAACTCCACTGTGCCTACCAGCCCCAAAGTTCGGGCCAAGTAGAGCAAATGAATTGGATCCTAAAAGAGATATTAGTCAAGCTAGGATTAGAAACTGATGGGACCTGGGTAGAACTTCTCCCCTTTGCTCTTCTCCAAGCCAGGGGTACTCCGTATATTAATGGATTCACCTCATTTGAAATTTTCTTTGGAAAACTGCCACCTTTAGTACCTAGAATAGAAGATGAGAAAAAGGCAGAACTATGTAACCTTTTCTTACTTAAGTTTTTACAGGCCCTTCAAAGTGTACAGAAGGAGATTTAGTCCCAGGT
The DNA here is from genome assembly GCA_028627145.1 of Eidolon dupreanum. Lineage (NCBI taxonomy): Eukaryota > Metazoa > Chordata > Mammalia > Chiroptera > Pteropodidae > Eidolon > Eidolon dupreanum. The sequence goes on along the minus strand of CM053502.1, from coordinate 90,982,524 downwards.
TCATGCTGTCCATTCTGCTCCAGGGGACAGACTTCCCCATCAGTTTCAGCCTGGGGACTCTGTGTGAATCCAGAAGTTCACTTCCAAGGGAATAAAACCCAAATGGAAAGAACTTTTCACTGTCTACCCGACGACGCCCACTGCAGTTAGAGTAGACGGCATCCCATCATGGATTCATCACTCCCACGTGAAGGCAGCACGAGAGTGGACAGCTCAGGGAGAGTAACCCTTAAAACTAAGACTTAAGCATACATAAGTCTAACCCTCTGTTTCTTCCTTTTTTTCTCTTTAGCCCAGGCATTCGACCAGCCACAACCAGAACCAGAAGGAGCATTAATAACTTTGCTAATGACAATACACAAGGTCTTAAATAAGACCGCCCCAGACATAGGACAAGATTGCTGGTTGTGCCTAAACCCAAAACCCCCTTACTGTGTCGGGGTAGGAACTCCCCTTAACTTATCTTAGCAGGCTAGAACTTCAAGTCGATTCACTAGCAGAAGTAGTCCTCCAAAATAGAAGAGGTTTAGATTTATTATTTTTAGAACAAGATGGATTATGTATGGCTCTAGGTGAAACCTGTTGCTTCTATGCCAATAACTCTGGAATAATTAGTGAAAGTTTACTACTAGTACAAAGAAATTTAGATGCCAGGGAAAAACAAAGACTAGAATCAGATAACTGGTTTCATAGGATGTTCTAACAACCCTCCCATCTGCTATAGCCGGACCTTTAATCCTCCTCTTCCTCTTATTAACTTTTGGCCTATGTTTTCTCAATTTCTTGTTTAGATATATAAGGAAAAGAATTAATTCCACATAAAGAATCAAAGATTTGATTTTCTGCTAAGGCCAGTGAGGAATGTGCTGGTGGAAAATTACTGTTTGGCTATTGCCCATGGGAACATAACACTCTAACAATAAGCTTTCTGCTTCTGTACCCGCCTCTTGCACAACTGACCTGTGGGTTGACAGTTAGTAAAAAGAAGAAAAATAGACTTGCATGCTCAAACAGGATGAAGAATGGGGTTTAGAGCTTAAAAACCCTGTACCTCTACATTTTGGGGCTGCTTAATTTAGGGTCTGCATGCCCCTGGCAGACTCAGCTGGCTGAACAAAGAGTGTGTTTCCTATAACTCACTGATTTCTGGTGGTCCGTGTGTCTGTCTATCAGGGGCTGGCAGCTACAAAAATACTATGTCAAATTTCTGGTCTCCAGAACTGTCAGAGAATAAGCCACCAAGTTTACAGTAATAGGAAACTAATTCAGGATGTGACTGCTAATGGGTATGGAGTTTCATTTTTGAGTAGAACTGTTGTAAAATTGGATTGGGGTGATGGTTGTATAACTCAGTGAATATACAAAAAACTACTGCACTGTACACTTTAAATGAGTCATTTTTATATTATGTGAATTATATCTCAATAAGGCAGTTAAATAAATCTTCGTGACCTTGGGTTAAGTAAAAACTTCTTAGATCTGACACAAAAAAGTATCATTTGGAAAAATTATATCAAAATTAAAAACTTTTTCTCATGAAAGATACTGATAAGAAAATAAAAGGGCAAACCACAGATTGGGAAAAATTGGCAATACACATATTTAATTAAAGAATACATCAGAATATATAAAGAGCTCTCAAACTTCAAAAATAAGAAAACAAACAAAAATGAGGAAGAGAATTGAACAGACACTATCTTAAAGAAGATATATTGATGGCAAATAAGCACAATAAAAGATGCTTAATATCATTAGAGAAATGCAAAATAAAACTACAACGAATACTACTACACACCAATTAGAATTGGAGGATAAAATCAACACCTGACAATATCAAATGCTAGCAAGGATAGAGAACAAAAAAAACTGGAACAAATGCAAAATGGTAGTAGAGAAGCAAAATGCTGGTAGAAGTGCAAAATGGTGCAGCCACGTTGGAAAACAATGTGTCAGGTCCTTTGAAATTAAACATTATCTTACCATACAACTCAGCAATCCCACTCTAGGTATTTACCCAAGTGAAATGGAAACCTATGTTCATACAGGAACTTGTATACAGATGTTTGTAATAGTATTACCTAGAATAACCCCAAACTGGACACCTACCTGAATGTCTTTCAACTGGAATATGGATAAACAAATTGTGGTTCTCCCATACAATGGGATCTTACTTTGCCACAAAAAGGAACAAACTATTGATACACCCAACACACATCTTTAATGCATTATGTTAAGAAAGAAGCCATATTATATCATTCTATTTTTATAACATTCTGGAGAAGGCAAAATTATAGAAGAGGAAAAAAAACCAAGTTAGAGTTTGCTACTAAAAAGTTAGAGTTGGACCGAGGGTAGGGTAAGGGGATGACTACCAAGGGACATGGGGAAACTTTAGCGGGTCAAATGGAATGCTGGTGGTGGTTACAAATCCCTATGGGTTTGTCAACTCCCAGGACCTCCCACTGAAGAATCTTTCCTTGATGTAAATAAAACCTTACTTTTTTAATGGAAATAGAAAGAAACAGAAAACAATAATATGGTATTAAATAATTTTGTATGAAAAGTCTAATGTATACACATTTTTAGAGATTTTGATAAATCCTTCCAAATTTCACTCAAGAAGCATTGGATCCAGTTTACACTTCCTCTGTCAGAGAAATTGAGAATGTTCTTTTAAACTTTCATCAACACTGCTATCACAGTGATGGCACTTTTCAAAATGCTTCACTCGGTGCTGAGCACACAGCAGCAGCTTAACAGCAGGTGTGACTTCAGGCTCACGAAGTCCCGTCCCCACCCACCCCAGGGATAAATGAGATCTTGTCTCCTGAAGCCATTTAGTGGGCTAATGGAGGAAAAGAAGGAAGAAAGATGCCATGTGTGTTGGGAAGTGAGATAGCCTCTGAACTCAGGGATCTAAAGACTGAGGGAGACGAATGAAAAAGGAAGAGTGGATGAGGAAAGCATAATAGGTCTCCTGGGAGATGAGAGGTCTGAGGTGACAAATGTATCTCATTCCTGTAACCTCAACACTTACCACCATGCATAGCATGTAAGATTGTAAGAACAAACACATAAAGAAATGGACAAATGAGTAAGTTAAAAGACTGAAAGTTTGGGGTCGGCAAAGATGAAGCTTCCTTAGTTTGGGAATAGGGAGTTCAAACTCAGTTTAAGATTGTGGCCATGCAAATTTGAGGGCTTTTTACTCTGAGTCTCATCAAAGGAGAAGAAAGTTGGCATAGGTGAATGGGAGAGCACACATCCTCATGGGGCTCCACTTATATCCCCACATCCCAAAGGAGCAGATGACACAGCTCTTGGCTGTCAGAAGTATATCCTTCTGATTCTCAGCCCTGGGGACTAAGTGAAGGGTGGGGTCTTGGGCCAAATGCTGGGTCATTTCAGCTGGAGCCCGGGTGGCTGTATAGGCGAGATAGGGTTGAGTGAGAGGAAGTCGAGTGGGCATGCCTGTGTGCTGGCTGGGGGCCAGAGCTAGGGGGCAAAGGGGCTGGGCGGTGTGGTTTCTAGTCAAGAGGTGGGGGGAGGGAAAGATCCGATGTTGCTTTAGGAGGCTTGTGAGAGGGAGCAGGAATTTCGAGAGAACTGGTGGGTGAGTAGGCAAGACAGCAGGGCAAGTAAATGGAGGGATAGAGAGAAGGATACATACTGGTAGTAAAAAGGAGAGGCAGCTTGTGGGTGTGGTTGTGTGTGTGAGAGTATGTGTATATGTGTGTGAGTGTGTGTGCATGTGTGAGTGCACAGGAGCCCCCCCTAACCCTAATTTTAAGCTCTGAGTTTTACAATTTGCCTTCCCCCCCCCCATCACTCTAATAGTGACAAAAATAAGATTGCATTTGAGTATGTAGGGGGTTACTTACAAATATGAGCATGAGTGACATTTCTGACCAGCCAGGAGACAGACAGAGAGAGAGAGAGAAAGAGAGAGAGAGAGACAGAGCGAGGAGAGGAGCAAGGCACCAGAGTGAATGCATTTAGTGAAGGATGAATGAATGAATGAATGAATGTGAGTTTACAAGAAACTCCTTGTGAATGTGTTTGTAAAAAATGTAGTATTCAAGATGCCCTTCCCTAGCCGCATAGCTTCTACCCATAGATCTCTGAGTCCAGAAGATTCCAGAGAAGTCTATACCTGAGGTTCTGGAAACTTCCCACCAGTGTCTACATGGATCCTCTGTCTCAGAATAGGAAGCACATCTATTTGTGCCAGTTTCCAGAAGGGAATCCAGAAAGCCTCTGGCTCACAGAATCTTCTGACCCTGTGAGCCCTCCCAGGGCTGGGGGCCCGGACAGGGTGGAGCAGCTGCACCTGCCTGAAGTTTCGAAGAAGAGGGCGGAAACAGTAGCTGGCACCGCCCTCTCATAGGCTCTGCAGGCTCCTGCGGTCTGCTGGTCACATGACTTCTTCACTTCCCTAAATGGGCAACTTCACTTTTAGAAGCCCAGGTTCTTCTCTGGTGGACCCAAGTGGCCCATCCTGCATCGGCCTGGAGCCTTAATCTTGGATCTTGGGGGTATCTTGGCCCCCTGCTGGCCTCTGACTGACTGCAACTAGATGGAGCCATGGGTCCCTCATTCCTTTCATTGCTGCTGCTGCTGCTGCTGCCTTGGCTCCACGGTTGCCTCTCAGGTGAGAAGGTGGGTGGGTTTGGTTAGGTGGAAGGGAATGGCCTTTTCCTGGACTCTCCCTCCCCATATTTTCTTGCCCAATGATCTTATTTAATATTTTGTGGAGTGGATGGAGAGGGAAGAGGAGGTTAGGCTAACCTCAGTAGCTCCTTACCAGAGACCAGTGAGAAGTTTCCATCTGAACTCCTGTCCCCAGGCAAAGCTAAGCCAGATATCACAAACTAAAATAAAGCTCTGGACCCTCTCTGCATGGATCTCTTTATCTACCATTCCTCAGGACCTCTGACCAGGGACACTCAAGTTCCTTATGCAAAAAGCCTTCTTCCCTTGGCCTCTGTCAGGAAAGCCCTGTTTGGTTGTTACGGGAATCGTTGCATCATGTGCGTGTGCTTTGAACTCGCCTTTTCTCAGAATGCTGATGCCACTACCCCCTGTCCTGAGGGGAAGCAATCCCTGAAGGCCTCTTCCACTCCACAGCAGCTGATGTTCATTGAGGGGGCCCTCACCCAATCCTGCCTCCCTTACTACCATGGCAACCAAGTTACCACTTCCTGCTCAATTCTGGGCATGGTGGGGGTTGGCAAAACCCACTCCTCACTGCCTGTGAGAGAGGTGGAAGGTGGACAGAAATGAACACAGTACCCTGGAGACCATTTCCAAGGTCACCCCACCCATAAGCCTCCCCCCAGAGAGGCCCTTCCCTCTGCCAGGGCAGAAGAGTATCTCCTGTGCTGAGCCATCTTAGGGTCCCCCTAACTTCCCACCTGCCAAATAATTGAGTTGGATCATTCTGTTTAGTTAGACTGGGAGAAAGTGATGCCTAGGGAAGGTGTTACCTTACTCCAAGCCTTAGCTATAGTAGCAGCTGTGTTGGAAACTGAGACAGATGTCTTGAGTACGAGGTCCTTGGTTATCACAGCTGTGGGCTCCAGTGGAGAAGTCTGGAGCAACCTGCCTTTGGGAAAAGGAAGCATACACTGAGCACAATGAATGTACAATGTGTTCAAGGCATTGTACTGAGGGCATAGTCCTCATAGCCAACCTGAGACACATAAAGAAACAGATGTTAAGTGATCTGTTCATGAAGTTAGTCAGTGGTAGAACCAAAGTTTTAACCCATGTTTATTTAGACTCCAAAATGTGTGCTTTCTCTTCTGTCCTACTGGGGAGTAACTTGTGTGTATATGTTTGTTTGCAGAAGGCTCTAGGGGTATCAAGGAGCAAGCACTGAGCTTATGGCAGGCACAGAGGTGGAGGGATCCCATCCCAGCTTTCTCCCTCTCCCTGTCCCCTGATTCCCTACCGCTGAGCTAGCTCTACTATCTCTCCGCCAGACTCTGGATTAAGAAGTGCACGGACCATGTCTTATTCCTAGGCATAGAGTGCAGCATATTGCAAATGAACAGTGAATAATCATAGAATTTTTTGGCTTGCACACTGTCAGGAGTTAATATGCACTTTGGTGCATATTTAATCTATGGGTTTTATGTAACTAAGATATTTAACAGTTAAACACCGCATAGAACGAACTGAGACAAGGTGCTATTTAAAAGATGTCTATAGTGAACCTATTTGTAAAATACATAACTACTCCTAATTTTTTAAAAAATAAGATTGGGTTTTCTTCTCTACCTAAGTTGTTTGTGCTCTGGAATTTTATAATTTAGTGACTTGGGTTTGTGCCTGTGCATTTGTCTCATTGAAAGCAAGTCCTGGGACTTTTCCACAAGAAGAAGATTTAACACTCTCCCATCAGACTAGAAAATACTGTGAAGAAAGGGGCTGTGTCTGATGGGGCTTCCTGTCTGTCAGGCCTGAGGACTATGCTTGTGTCTCCATCATCTGACTGGAAATACCCTCAGAGCTGGGCTATGTTTCTCCCTCAAACTGTGAGGCCCATGACAGCCAGAGAATAGTCACCTCTCCCTTCATCACAAGTTTCAAGTTTCAAGATGCCTCCTTCTCCTCTCTTGCCAGACCTTGCTTAACAAGCTGTGTTTCCCCAGGTAACCCTGTCGAGAGTGTGTACTCCAAAGTGCAGCATTTTGAAGGGGAGACTCTGTCTGTGAAGTGCTCCTACAAGAACCGCAGAAACCATATGGGGGGCAAGGTTTGGTGCAAAATCAGGAAGAAGAGGTGTGAACCTGGCTTTACCCGTGTCTGGGCACAGGGGCCGCGCTACTCGCTGCAGGATGATGCCCAGGCCAAGGTGGTCAAAATTACCATGGTGGCCCTCAGGCGCCAGGACTCGGGCAAATACTGGTGCATGCGCAACAGCTCTGGGACCCTCTACCCTCTGATGGGCTTTCAGCTGCAAGTGTCTCCAGGTGAGCAGGCCTGCTGGGACACTGGGATGGTGGGGGTGTCCTCTGTGCCCTGCACTCCACTCACATCAGATACAATAAGAATAATAATCCATTAATGGGCATATTGTACAGTAGGGTTTTCATAGTTCTTTTATAGACATTATTGCCACCATTTTATAGGTGAAGAAAATGGGTTCTAAAAATGCCTACATGCCTCTGACCTTGTCCAAGTTCACAGAGCTAGCAAGTGGCTGAGGTGAGATTTTACTTCAGGTCTCTGTGCTTTGTTTTATTCAATCATCTGTTCTACATATATTCATTGAGCCCCGATTATGTGCCAGCCAATATTTTAGGCTCTTAGGATAAAGTGGTGAGCAGAAACAGACACAATTCAGCTCTGTGGAAGATGGCATGCAGTAGCGCAACATCGGACAAACAATTGCAGATAGCAATAAATGCTCTTAAGAAAATAAAACAGTGTTATAAATTAGAAAGTAACTTGGTGGGAGAAGCTGCAGAGGTGCTGGGGTTCAGAAAAGACCTTCTTGAGTAGATGACATCAAGCAGAGCCCTAAATTATGAAAGCTTTTTAACCCTGTTGAAATATGGGTGCTTCAAAGGACATTACAGGTAGAGAGAACTGTACGTGCAAAGGCCCTGAGGTGAAAAGGAGCTGGGTGGGTATAAGACAGGCCTGTGTGGCTAGTCTAGGTTGAGTGTGGGGGCAAATGATAGGAGACAAAGTTGGAGAGTCAAACAGTAGCCCTGAGGCCCATGATAATGAAGTCTGAGTTATTTTCTAATATAATCCAGAGCTATTGGAAAGCTTAGAGGGGTGTGTTATAGCTTATCTTTAGGACAATAATGGCTTCTGTGTGGAGGATAGATTGTGGAAAGGTAAAGGGGATGGGCAGAGAAACCCACTGTGGGCATCCTTACTGGAAATGACAGTATCTTGGAATAGAATGTGGGCCCTGAAGATGGAAGGAAGTATGTGGGGCTCAACTCTATGATGGTCAGACTTCCTGTTTTTGAGGTAAGACAGGATTTGCTCATATGGGAGGTGAGTAAAAATGAGAAATCAAGGATGACTACAAGGTATTTGGTGGTACCATATATTGGGTAGGGTAGATCCAAAAGAGGAGCTAGTTTGGAGGGGAAAAAATTAAGAGTTCCTTTTGTCATGTTAAGTTGAAGATACCTCCTAGGAGCCTGGAGCTTGGGTGAGAGGTCAAAGCTGCGGATATATGGGAAAGTATCTCTATAAAGATAGTTTAAAGTAAAGGGGATTAGAGAAGTCTATAGAGACAGAAAGTGGATTAGTGGATCCTTAGGGCTGGGAGGAAAAATGTGTAATAGAGGATAATGGCTAAAGGGTGAGGGGTTTCTTTTTAAGATGAGGAAACTATTCTAAAATTAACCATGGTGATGGTTGTACTCTGCGAATATATAAAAAACCATTGAATTTAACACTATAAATGTGTGTATTATATGAGGTATAAATTATATCTCAATAAAGTTCTTTAAAAATCAAGGAGCTATAACTCTCTCGAGCATAGAAAAAGAGAGGAGGGCCAAGAACCTAGTCTCAAGGTCCTCCCGCATTTATAGATAGGAAAGGGAGAAGAGCCAATGAAAGAGCCTGGAAAAAGTAGCTTATGAAATTCATTATCCACTTTTTCCTGTTCTTCAACCCAAACGTGTCCCCATTTTCCATTGGATCTGAACTAGGCAACTGCTGTCTCTAAGATGTGGAGCCAAATCTCATTTCTCCACTCTCTAGGTCTGATTTAGACCCAGGAAGTAGTTGAAACCAGTTTATTGAAGTCTTAATTTGTAGGGATATTAACATGAAATGGTTTTATTTTTCTTTTAGCATATCTGCCCATTGTACTGTGTCAAATCTTACTTTCCATGTCTTAATGAGAATTTGGGGAAATTCCAACTTTGCAGACTTTTTCATTTATTAAGAAATAAAAAATCCTCAGCACAATGAAAAACTTGAATCTTTTAGCAATATATGCTTTTTTCTACTCCCCTCTGAAGACCAGGTTTCATGGCCCAAGGTATCTCACGTGGGGTAGGGGTGTAGCCTGCTGCATAACTCCTCCTCCTTTATCTCAGTAGGTAGGGCAGGGGGCATGTTCTTTTTGGTCATCTTTTCCTGGTCCTCTCCCTCCCAATTCCTTGGTGTACTAGGTCAGGAATGAGGAGAAGGAAATGATGGGTGACTTCATTGACCCTTATAGGAGTTCTCTTTTTGTTGGATGTCACTTTTCTGCCCAACCCTTGAGATCCTCTAGGAGGTGTGTTCAAATGCTGGCTCTCCTAAGGCACCTATGTGTAAGTTCTTTGAAGTGTACTTTGGGGATCTCCCCACTGCTGAGTAGAATGATGTGGGAGATCTGGCTCCAGGTCAGTCTCTTCCCTTACTGCTCTCACCAGTGCCACTTGTTCTGGGTTCCCTTGCCCAGAAAAACAGGCACCTTACATGGTCACCATCCCAACCTCAGGAACACCTCCTTGTCATGGGATGCCTCAGTCCTCTTTACCTCACCCTGCCACCTCTCTTCAACTTTCTTGTTCACTGCAGAGAAAGGCCCAACATTGCCCCCTAGATTGGATCTCAAACCACAACTCCCTTCTCCCTCACCATCTGAATTCCAGGTTTCTTCTAGAAAATAGGATGGTTAAGGGATGGGTTGATGGACCAGGGTAGCAAGACTGTTTGGGTCTCTCTTAAACAGCCCCCAAGGAAGATGTCTGACCAAGTTGTTTGCAGTGTTCTTTAGAATCTGGGCCTTTGATGTTTCCTTGTCCTCATCTCTGGACCCCAGTCACCAATTATGGAGCAACTGGAAAAGTCCCTGTTCAACATCATGGTAGAGAAATCTCTGACCCACAAGAATGAGGAGGGTCTGGAAGTGACAAGAGGGAGATAGGGAGGGGTGAGGGGAGTGTCCTCTGGGCCCAGGAGGTCTGGCAGGGTTGGCTAAAGGAAGTGTGAAAGTTACTTCTTTTTTTACTATGCCTACTTCTCCCTGACATCAGCCTCTGAACAAAGACACACCTGGTTACTCCGCAGAACAAGATCTTGGGTCCAAAGTCAAGGAGGGGATATGAGAACAGTCCCCACCCAGGCATCCAAAGAGCTACGTAGTTGCCAGGATCTGGTCTAACATTCCTCCTTCTCTGGTCCTTCAGCCCCCACAACCAAGAGAAACACTCCTCTTACACAGCTGGCCAACATCCTCAAGCATGGAATTGTCGTCACAACAGGCCAAGTCCCTACCTCAGGCCCTGATGCCCATTTTACCACCAGTGTGATGATGTTCACATCTGGAGTCCTCACCTTGGCCAGACCTTTGCCCTCCACTGCCTCAGAGACCATCAGACTGACCTCCATGACGGGCTACAGCTTCACCAGCCCCTCCACCCCAGGTCCTGGAAGGATCACGGGACTCCAGACTGCAGCTGCATCTCCCAGCAATGACAGAGCCTCCACTGCTGGGCCAGCATCCATCTCTACCAAAGCAGGGCACCTGCACACCAAATCGCCCACCACGAGAATGTACCATACCAGCAGCTCTCTCCTCAACAAATTATCCCCCATCAGGTACCTGTGGGTCCTGGGGTTGAACGACATTTTACCAGGCATGGCAACAGTTCCTGGTTGCTTGAATGGACCTCAAGGTGCAAATGTTATAGCAGACTTCCTCTTTCATCCCCCAGAAACTCAGTCTGGACTGTTACTGAATTGGGAGGTGGGAGACTGGAAGCTGGGATGGAGATATTACGTAAAGGATGGCCATGGAAAATGAGGCAAGGGGATGGGTCAACATAAGGGTCTGTGGATGGAGAGAAGAGGGTAGGGACAGGACAAGGAGGTGGCTGGGAGAGTGGGAAGTAGGAAATGGGGGATGCATTAATTTGGGTTCCCCCAGAAGCAGACTCTGAGACTAGGATTTCTGTCATATTTGGAACACTAGGAAAAGCGTGGAGAAGTGAGACAGGGAAGGGGAGGCAGCTGACAGAATACTTAAGCCACTACCACTGTGGGCAGCAAGAGCTCAGTCCCACTGGGAAAACTCTGGAGTCCAGTGTCAAGTAGCCACCTGAAGGGCAAGGGAGCTGGGGTATTTATATACCTACTCCTGTCAGTCATTGGTAGGGGGCTGCCTGCCATGTGTGGCATGAAAGACACCAGTAATAAGAGAAAGTGCTTTGGCCAAAAAATCTTTAAATGGAGGTGCTGACAACAGGTATACACGGAAGTGATACAGGCAAGGAATATAGGCGGGGTACCTATAGCATCTGTTATAGATGACGAAGGTGGGAAGACTCATCCTCTGTCACTGTAAGGAGAACAAGAACTTTGGCCTTTTTGGTCACAAATCGTAGTCTCTTAGAGTCCTTGTCATCAATAATGAGCAGATTTGGGTGAATAATGAAGGAGAGGTGCTAAAGTGGAGAGATCTTCCCCTGAACTCTGAGCACCTCACTTCTCCCACAGCTGGGTCTCCAAGTGAGAGAGTCTGTCATACCCCACAGGGGCTGGCAGGGTTTCCCCTAGTCAAACTCCTCTCGTGTGGTGTGTAGAAAGATGTGGGTCAGGGTGGGGGAACCTGGTGCTCACATCCTCATTCTGTCCCATCTCCTCAGGCATCAGAATCCATATCCCATTGTGCTTGTGGGAGTGCTGACCTTCCTCTCGGTGCCTGTGATGTTGATCGTGGTCTATGGGTTCTGGAAGAAGAGACATGTGGGAAGTGAGTAGAGCCCATCCTCCCAGACTCCTGTGGGCAGAGAACATGGGGCTTGACACACTTTCCAAAGCTCCTGTGTGAACTTGGTCCCCAGGTGGTATGTTCTCCAGTGCGTCGAGTCAAGACTGTGAGACAACCAGGTGAAGGAAGAGGGTGGGCAGACAGGAACGGCATAGCAAAACCCTCCAGGGTTGACATGGCAGGAAGTGGAGGGCAGAACCAGAAGAGGGGCTGAACTAGCCCAGGTGCATGGGCGTTGGTGAACAGGATCCCCACCCTTCATCTCTCTTCCTGGTCCTCACAGGCTACAGCATATGCAGGGATCCTGCTAGACCCTGGAAAGACCCAACAGGAAGACCAGAGCCTCCCTGGAAGCCTGCTTGGTCTAAGGCCTCTCATGGTGTTGGGGAGCTTCTCCCAGAGGGGCCTGCGGAGGCCAGAGGAGTGAAGATGGGGACCTGTCTGGATTGGAGCCAGGTTGGGGGGTAAAGACTTATGCAATGCTGGACTCAGGCCTTCCCAGAACCAGATGCTGCACTTTACCTGCTCAGTCTCCCTGGGCTGCCAGGAACCTGGGGAGGGGCCCAGAGTGGAGGGCACCAGACACTTAGTCTTGGGGGAAGCCATCGAAAGGATTCTGCTCAGAGCCACAGACCTCCCGGCCCCCAGGTGGATGACAGAAAAGCCCTGATGGTGCTGTTTATAGACAGAGAGCCTCAGCTCTTGTCGGCCTCAGAACCCCTTACTGTCAAGCTTAAGGGAGGCGGGTGGGGTGGGGTGGTAGACAGCTGCCCTCTCCACACCAGAGCCCTGTGTCCTCAGCTTCCCTCTGCTCCCCTCAAGCTTTCCCATGCACTTGGGGAAGAAAGAGTCCCTGAGGCAGTATATGTCCCAACAACCCTGGAGGAATGACTAAGAGCTGGGAGTCCACAGAGGCATTGGCAGCAGGGGACCCCAGAGCTGTCCAAGTCCCCTCCCTGCCCAGGCCATTAGTTTCTGACCTAGCCACTTATCCATTAAGTCGTGGGAGATGATAGAGCCCACACTCTCACTGCTGCCACCTGGTGGCCTGCCTTTCCTGGGAAAGCTCTGATGGCGCAGCTGAGATCAATTGCAGGACCAACCTGTCCCCAGACTGGGGTGCATAGGCTGAACTCGGGGATCTCTCCCCTCAGTTCCCATACCTGGACTCTAGGTCTGAGCTCCTGGAGGGGACCGAGGGCCCTCCAGAGCCCACTGAAGGGGGACCATGACTCAGAGAAAGAGAGGATCACCGCACCACCCCTAACCCCATCCCCAAGGGCTCATTTTCCCCTGGGAAGAGAGGAACCTCTTGTGATACATACAGCAAACACAACTCAGAGCTGACCACAGCCTGGAGGACTGCCTGGTCAGGGTGGGGCGGGGAGGGGCGAGGGGAAGGATGGAGCCAAGTAGCCTGGGCGCAGTGGCCAGAGGAGTCTGGCTTATGATTCAGATTGGCCTCTTCGATGGTGAAGGTTGGAGAATACAGCCTGAATTCCTCCCCTGGAAGGTGGGGGTCCACCAGCCTGGAGTAACTGAATAAGCACCTGGGGATAGAATAAGTACTCTTGGTTCTGGGCCAGGGGCCTCCCAGGTGGGAGAGCAAACATCATAGTCAGGAGAGCGACACAGCTGGAGTTTTGGTGGGCCACTCCAGGATGGATATGGGGGGCGGGGAGAGGAATGGGGCAGGGGATAATCCTAGGGGACTGCAGGAAGGAGGCACCTCCCTGTGTCCAAGAGAGGGCACTAGAGGGGAGACTCAGATTGAGGAACTGACTGGCCTGGTGACAGGAAACACACCTATAGGGTGAGTGTGGCCACCACTTGGTGTGTAACTAGATGTCTTAACTCACCTAAGGGAAAGTAGCTCTCCAAGAGCTCACCTCTATCCATTATCCTATAACAGCACCCTGACTGCCCTGCCTCCTTGGGGAGCAGGATGTCTGGTGTGGGAGCACTGCAGAGGGTTCAGGACTGGGGCTCAGGGGTGCCACCTGTCCTGTGTGACCCTGTGCAAGTCACTAATCTTATCGGGCCTCATTTTTCCTCGCTTGTGAAAGGGGACACTAATTCCTACCTCAAAACTGTTTTCAGAATAAAATGAAAGAATATGAACCTTATACAATTGTGTAAGTGCCTCATGATTGTTGGTCCTTTTCGAGTTCTAATATTGCTCGTCACATTTTATTTTTAAGACCTTTGGACCCTATTTCTCTGTTTTGTCCTTGATTGTAAGGGGATAGGGAGGGTGGAGGGGAACATGGTCTCCAGGTGGTGGGTGCTGGACCCAGGCAGAGGCCTTGGCTGTGCCCCGATGTCAGACAGGGTAGTTGTCAGGGTGACCACTGTCCCTGTTTGCCGAAGATGAGGGGGTCCTGTGTCCAGGCAGACCTGCATGTGCTGCCTATTTGTGGAGCCTGCTCCCACATGAATCCATGGTAAGGAAGGACCCAGGGTGCTGAAGAGGAGGTACACACCCTGTGTCCCAGCTCCCCAACTCTTGTGGGCCTGGGTGGCCTCTTTGGACTTGCAGGCCTCTGGAACATATTCTCCAAATCCTGGTCTCTCATTTCTTCCTTCCTCTTCTCAACCTTGTCCCCAAAACTCCAAGGGGACCCAGATCCTGGCAGATCCAGGGCAGGGAGGTACAGGGCAGGTGAAGATTTCAGGTAAGCCTGGAGTTCCCAGTTTAGTCATTTTTGGGGGGCACATAATAAAAAAAAGGCTCCCTGTCTCCAGAAATGCTCCATGAAAGTGTACTTTGGTGAAGGAGGAGGCCTCCCTCATCTGCTATGTGTGACAGTTAGCAGAGGGATAGTGGTTTCTTTGGAAGGTAGAAGAGACCAAGCCAGTTCTGATGGAGCTGTGTGGGCCACCATAGGGAAGGAAGCTCCCCCACCCTGCCCGGCCTGACAAGGCCAAGGATTAGGGGAAACCCTTGAGTTCTGGGCACTGCCCACATACTGGCAGGGTTGTTTGTGAGGATAGGTTAGAATCAGGAGGTTAAGAAGGAGAGGAGGAGCTGGGGTGAGGGAGATAAAACTTTTCAGCCTGGCTTCAAGGCCTTGAGAGGATAGTTAAAGGAGGTAACAGTCACCAATAGAAGAACTTGCACAATCTGCCAGGATTTAATAGCCCTCCATCAGGAAGGAAGTGAGGGTCAGAGAGGGAGGCAAAGTTGGGTTACTCAGAGGCACTGGGTCCTAGACCTTGTCTAGCTGGACTGAGTCCTACTAGCACTCCCTCTAGATCCTGTGGAAGGGAGCAGACAGGTATCCAGAAACCCCCTTTATGGTCCCCACAGCCTGTCCTTTTCAGGCCTCAAAGCCAAAGCTTCTCCCCTCTGAGCTGACTTTCCTTCCTTTGCTCTCCTTCTTCACCTCCTTTGCAGGAAGGGATGACCCTTGCTAGTTTGAGACTGTCTCTGCCACATTGAAGTCACCGCATCACTGGGAGAGCAGCCCTGTGCCTCATACAGGTGCTCATTGCCCAATGAATTCTGCCTTCAGATCCTGGGCTTCTCTTCCAGGACAGCTGACTCGGAGGACTGGGGTCTGTTTTTAGCAATGTTGGCATATTCCACAGCCAGAAATGGGTCAGGTATGGGCTTCATGTTGGGGCGGGTGTTGATGTAGATGGAGTCTTCAGAGCTGAAGTGGCTCAGGTGGGTAAGTGAGGCATAGTGGATGTCCTCAGTGTCCTTGCCAGTGCCCATCTGCTGATCAGAGGCCTGGAAATCAAAGAAGATATATGTCCACTGTATGATCACAACTGCGAGTGGTCAGTGGCCTCTTGGGTGCCCAGAGGTGGATGGAGGACAGGGAAAGGGATATAGTGTGGGACAGGGTATGGATCCTGCAAAGCTTCTGGGAATGGCTGAAGACAGCAAGGGCGCTGTCACTGATCAGACTTAAGAATAAGGAAGGCTACACAAGGTGTGGTCAGTGGTCCTGCAACACTGGCATCACCAGGAGTTTGTTAAATATACACAATCTCAGGCTCCACCATCGGATCTATTAAAGCAAAGTCTGAGGGTCTGGGAGCCAGGAAACTCTGTTTTAATAAACTCTCCAGTTGACCATGGTGTACACTCAAGTTTGAGTGGCATTGAACTAGAAGAGCACTCAGTAGGGATGTCATTTGTAGAGTTGATTCCAGCCTTACAGAGGGTTGGACCAGGTGACTTTAGAGCCCCCCAATTCTGTGATTTCAAGAGTCTCTGATTTTTACTTTTATTTATTTATTTTTTTTCTGGCATTGGCTAACGAAATCCAGTAAGTTTCAGGTGTACAATTTAACAGTAAGGCATATATATATCGAATTGTGAGTTTCCCTCCCATAGTTAGATTTCTTTTTGTCACTACATATTTGACCCCTTTTATCTCATCCACCTCCCTCTTCCCCCGCCCCCTGCCACCATCCTCTGGTAACCACTAGTCTATTTTCCATATTCATGCGTCTCTGTTTGTTCGGTTGTGGCTTTTAGGTTTATATCCCACATATAAGTGATATCATGTGATCTTCAACTTTTTCTGTCTGGCTTATTTTGCTTAGCATGATTGTCTCGAGGTCCATCCATGTTGTCGCAAATGGCGGTATTTCATCTCTTCTTATGGCTGAGTAATATTCCATTGTATATATGTACCACAGCTTTTTTAGCTAATCATTTATCATAGAATACTTCAGTTGCTTCCATGTCCTGGTCACTGTGAATAATGCTGCCGTGAACATCGGTGTGCAAACATCTTTTTGGATATGGGTTTTCAAGTCTTTGGGGTAAACACCCAGTAGAGGGATTGCTGGATCATATGGTAGATCAAGTCTCAGCTTTTTGAGGAACCTCCGTACTGTTTTCCACAGTGGCTGTACCCATTTGCAGTCCCACCAGCAGTGTATAAGGGTTCCTTTTTCTCTGCATCCTCTCCAACATTTATTATTACTTGTCCTGTTGATTATAGCGATTCTAACAGGTGTGAGATGGTATCTCATTGTGGTTTTGAATTGCATTTTCCTAATAGCTAGTGATGATGAGCGTCTTTTCACATATTTGTTGGTCATTTATATGTCCTCTATAAAGAGGTGTCTGTTCAAGTCCTCTGTCCATTTTTTGATTGAAACATTTGTTTTTTTTGTTGTTATTGAGTTGTATGAGTTTTTTGTATATTTTGGATATTAGGCCCTTATCGGAGGTGTTGCTTGCAAATGTATTTTCCCATTCAGATGGTTGTCTCTTTACCTTGTTGACAATTTCTTTTGCTGTGTAGAAGCTTTTGAGTTTAATGTAGTCCCATTTATTTATTTTAGCTTTTACTTCCCTTGCTTTTGAGATCAAATTCATAAAATCCTCTTTAAGTCCAAGGTCCTTGAGTTTAGTTCCTGTGTTTTCTTCTATGCATTTTTTTTTGTTTCAGGTCTTATATTCAGGTCCTTAATCCATTTAGAGTTCATTTTGGTGTGTGGTGATAGACAACAGTCTAGTTTCATTCTTTTGCAGGTGACGTTCCAGTTTTCCCAGCACCATTTATTGCAGAGGCTTTCCTTTCTCCAGTGTATGTTTATGGCTTTTTTTGTTGAAAATTATTTGCCCATATAAATATGGGTTTACTTCTGGACTCTCGATTCTGTTCCACTGGTCTGTGTGTCTGTTTTGTTGCCAATATCATGCCGTTTTGATTATTGTCATTTTATAGTATAATTTGAAGTCGGGCAGAGTGATACCTCTAGCCTCGTTCTTTTTTCTCAGGATGGCTTTGGCAATTTGGGGTCTTTCATGCTTCCACACAAATCTGATGATTTTCTGTTATATTTCCTTAAAAAATGCCGATGAGATTTTGATGAGGATTACATTAAATCTGTATACTGCTTTAGGTAATAAGGTCATTTTGACTATGTTGATCCTTCCAATCCAAGAACACGGAATATCTTTCCATTTCTTTGCATCTTCTTCGATTTCTTCTAGTAGGGTCTTATCGTTTTCATTATATAGGTCCTTCACATGTTTAGTTAGATTTATTCCTAGGTATTTTATTCTTTTTGTTGTAATTATAAAAAGAATTATTTTTTCAACTTCTTTTTCTGATACTTCCTTGTTAGAGTATAGGAATGCTATGGATTTTTGAATGTTGATTTTGTATCCAGATATTTTACTGTATTTGGTTATTGTTTCTAGTAGTGTTCTTGTGGAATCATGTCATCTGCAAATAGTGACAGTCTGACCTCTTCATTTTCTATTTGGATGCCTTTTATATCTTTCTCTTGTCCGATTGCACTTTCTAGGACTTCCAATATTATACTTGTGATAGCGGAAGGCTTTTACTTTTTCACCATTAAGTATAATGTTGGCTGAGGGTTTGTCATAGATGGCATTTATCATGTTAAGGTACTTTCCTTCTATACCAATTTTGTTAAGTGTTTTGATCATAAATGGATATTGTATCTTATCGAAGGCTTTTTCAGCATCTATTGATATGATCATATGATTCTTATTTTTCAATTTGTTTATGTGGCATATTACATTAATCGATTTACATATGTTGAAACATCCCTGTACCTATGGAATGAAGCCCACTTTACATGGTGTATAATCTTTTTAATATGTTGCTGTATTTGGTTTACTAATATCTTATTTAGAATTTTGCATCTGTGTTCATGAGAATTATTGGTCTGTAGTTTTTTTTGTGTGTGTTATCGATACCAGGTTTTGGTATCGGAGTAATATTGGACTCAAAAAATGAGTTGGGAAGAGTTAGAGGAGAATAGGTATTAAACCTTCTTTGAATGTTTGGTAGAATTCACTGGTGAAGCCATCTGGTCCTGGACTTTTACTTTTGGTAGGTTTTGGTTGACGTTTCAATTTCCATACTGCTGATAGGTCTATTTAGATTTTCTAGTTCTCTTGATTCAGTCTTGGAAGATTGTATTTTTCTAAGTCCTTTTCTTGTAGGTTATTAAATTTGATGTTATATACTTTTTCATAGTATTCTTATATGATCCTTTGTATTTCTGCGATGTCAGTCATAATTTCCCCTCTTTCATCACTGATTTTTTTATTTGTGTCCTTTCTCTTTTTACTTTAGTGAGTTTAGCCAGGGGTTTGTCAATTTTATTAACCTTCTCAAAGAACTAGCTCTTTGTTGCATTAATTTTTCTAATTTTTTTTTGTTTTCAGTTTCATTTATTTCTGCTCTAATTTTGATTACTTCATTCCTTCTGCTGACTTTAGGCTTCATTCATTCTTCCTAAAGTCAGCAGAAGGAATGAAGTGATCAAAATTAGAGCAGAAATAAATGAAACTGAAAACAAAAACAATTTCTAGTTTTTTTAAGATGAAGCATTAGGTTGTTTATTTGGGCTTGTTCTTGTTTTTTGGAGATAGGCCTGTAATGATATGAACTTTCCTCTTATGACTACTTTTGCCATGTTCCAAAAGTTTTGATATGTTGTACTATCATTGTCATTCGTTTCTATGCATCTCTTGATCTCTCTTTTTATTTCTTCTCTGACCCAGTTATTCTACAGTAGTATGTTGTTTAATCTCCATGTTATTTGTGTTTCTTCCTGATTTCTTTCTGCAGTTGATTTCTAGTTTCAAAGCATTATGATCAGGTATGATTTCAGTCCTCTTATATTTGTTGAGGCCATCTCTGCATCCCAGTATGTGGCCAATTCTTGAGAATGTTCCATGTGCACTAGAGAAGAATGTATCAGCAGCTGTTTTGAGATGGAAGAATATAAATGTCAATTATGGCCAGTTGATCTAATGTGTCATTTAAGGATGTTATTTCCTTATTGATTTTCTGTTGGGATGATCTGTTCATATCCGCCAATGGGGTATTTAGGTTCCCTACTATGATAGTGTTTTGGTCTGTTTCTCCCTTTAGTTCTGTTAGTAATTGCTTTACATATTTGGGGCTCCATGATTGGGAGCATAGACATTAATATGTGTTATGTTTTCTTGGTTCATGATTCCCTTTATCATTATGAAGTGTCCCTTGATATCTTTCTTTATCTTTTTTATTTTGAAGTCTATTTTGTCTGATATTAGTATCACCACACCTGCTTTTCTCTGAATGCCATTTGCTTGGAATATCATTTTCCACCCTTTCACTCTGAGTCTATATTTGTCTTTGGAGCTGTGATGTGTCTCCTGGAGGCAGTATATAGTTGGATTCTGTTTTCTCATCCAATCTGCAACTCTGTGCCTTTTTATTGGTTAATTCAGACTATGTACATTTAGGGTGATTATTAAAATATGAGGTTTTCTTATAGCCGTTTTACTTTTTGCTTTCTGGTAGTTTGATGTTTCCATTTCTTCCTTATCCTTGTGTGTCTGTTTTTTGTTTGTTTGTTTGTTTGTTTTTTGGATTTTCCCTCTGGTCCTTCTTGTTTTATGTTATATACTTCAGTTCTGAATCTTTGGCATGTGGTTACCATTACAAATATGTATAGTTATATATATAAAGTAGTCCATTTTCTTCTGTGTGTGCCTTATCTCCATTTCTCTTTGTGAATTTAGATCTTTGAATCCTCCCCTTTTCTGTTATTGTTGTCTCAATTTGTCCCTATGTATGCTGAACATTCATTACTATCTTGCTATAGCAAATCTCTTGTTGTTTAAGCTTATAATGCCCTGTTTTTAGTAAGTGTTTCACTCTTCTGCTTCTCTCTGCCTGCTAGTCACCTTACTCATAATTGTGTGTGTGTGTGTGTGTGTGTGTGTGTGTGTGTGTGTGTGTGTATTTTTTGTCATTTTGTTTTACATGAGCTGACCCCTTTCAGTATTTTTTGTAATGCAGGCCTCATAGTGGAGAATTCCCCCAGTTTTTGTATGTCTGGAAAGGTCTTTATTTCTCCTTCATTTCTAAAGAAGAGCATTGCTGGATACATTATTTTTGGCTGGTAGTTCTTTTCACTTAATAGTTTGAATATTTGATTCTTCTCCTTTTTGGCTTGTAAAGTTTGTGCTGAGAAATCCTATGATATTCTAATGGGGGTTCCTTTACAGGTTACCATCTTCTTTTCCCTGGCTGCCCTGAGAATTCTTTCTTTGTTATTAATTTTTGATAATTTTAATACAACGTGTGTTGGAGAAGGCCTTTTTGGATTAAGATAATTGGGTGTTCTGTTGACTTCCAAGCTCCAGTTCATTCCTTAGATTTAGGAAATTCTCATCAACTATTTGTCTGAACATGGTTTCTAGTCCCTGCTCCTTTTTCCTGCCTTCAATAATGGCCATTATTCTTATGTTTCCCCTCCTGATGGTATCAGCTAGTTCTTGTATTTCTCTTTCATTACTTTTCATTCTTTGGTTACTCTCTTCTTCTGATTTATTTCTAGATTTCTGTCTTCAATATCACTGATTCTTTCCTCCATTTGGTCCACTCTATTTCCCAAGCTTGCTATTTCTTTTTTCATCTCTTTCAGTGTGTTCTTTATCTACAGAAGTTCTATTTGGTTCTTTTGAGGGTTTCAATCTCCTTGCTAAAGAACTCATTCTATTGACCTGGTTGTCTTTTTCAGTTCCTGAAATTGTTGATATGAATTGTTTTGGAACTAACTGAGCTGTTTCAGAAGTACTATCTTGAAATTTCTGTCATTTAAATTGCATATTTCTATGTCTGTAAGCTTATTTTCTGGAGATTTTTCTCTTTCTTTCCGTGATGTCTTGTCACCTTGGTTGTTCATGTTGTTTAATGGACTATTTCTCACCTGGGCATTAATGGAAGTTTATTCTGCTTTTTTCCAGAAAGATTTATTATATAAAGATCTCTCTAGCCTGTTGCAAAGAAGGTGTTTTTCTTTTTGTTTCCAGTAGGTGGCATCTTAATAAATAAAGTCTTAATACTACCTTTTTTTATTTGTTAAGATATTCAATCATGCTCGCTACCCTCAGTCTCAATCTCTGTCAGTGTTAGCAACAGTTTTGGTAGCATTTGCTCAGATTTCCCTGGGATCCCAGTGTTTGATCTTGGAGCATATGTGGGGAGGACTAGGGGATGGGGGCTGCGGCTTAGACTCGTGCTTTGCATCAGTGACTGATAATAATCAATTGTTGCTTCTCTGCCATCCCCACCTCTCTACCAACCCCACTTTTCTGATTTCCACCCTGATGCCTGGGCACTGCCATTAGGCCACATGGAGCTCACAGCTCTCCCAGGCAGGACTGTTCAGGGAACCTGCCACACCTTCTCCCCTTTCCCTCCTCCTACAGGGAGTTCCAGCAGCTGTGAGAGGCAGCTTCTTTGTTTGTCCCAGTCTACGGCCTGACTCCTGGGGTTCTGACATGTAGTAGCTCTTATGTGCAAATCCCATGCTCAGACATGCTGGTGTGCAGGTTGGGTGTTTTTTGTTGCATTTTAGATGTTCAGCTTATTGTTGTTTCAAGATGAGAGATCTGGGGATATATCTCACTCTGCCTTGTTTCTGACATCATGCTCAGTCTCTGATATTTAATAAGACGGACCTACCCAAGGGCAACAGCCCAGTCCCTAGCTCCTGATGAGAAAGTGCCTGAGAGAGCCATGATGTTTTACTGTGCGATACCATTCTCCACAGCTGATTGGACCAGTGGTGATCGAGCCACAGGCTGGCTTATGATCCTCGAGATGAATCAGCATGAAAAACTGTCTCCCATGGGAATGAAGGTGAACAACCTGATTAGACAGTATCTCCCTTTCTCTAAGGGGTTCAAATTGGGAAATGTAGGGGAAAGGACGCATGCAGACAAGGCATTAGGGACAAGAGGAATCATGGCTGAGTCCTGATTCCAAGTAAATAGAAACTATAGTAAGCACAAGCTAGGAAGTTAAAGAAGAGTTACCCAGGAAAGCTGAGATTCCCTCTGTCCTGGTGAGGAGTGCTTCCTGTGCACAGTAGTCATGTTCTCATAGGCAGAAATGTCATAGACGTGGTGGGATTCATCCTTACCTGTGAAAAAAAGTTAGGTTTAGAGGAAGGACCTCTCCCTACCCCCAACTCCCATGGAAATTTGGGATAGGACTGGAGGTCCTGGCTGGCAGAAAGGACCCTGATAAGAGAGAGGCTGGACGTAGTTGGGAAACACTATCTTGCTTGGGAAGATCCTGGGTGGCCAGCACAGGTTTTGTCCAGGAGCAAATCAAACTGGTTGCCTGAGGCTAATTCACATCAAACCAGTAAACTTAATTGATTCCAGGTTACTGAAAGTTCTGAATTTAAACATCAAATTCAAGTATAATCTATTTGCTCATGAAGTTATATATATAATATTTTTCAAATTTTTTGAGCTGGAAGCCACAATGAAAAACATTGTATCTTATTACCACAGACTCTCCCTCTCTCTCTCTCCCTCTCTTTCTCTCTCTCTTTCTCTCTCTCTCTGAAAATAAAAGTTCAATGAAAAACTATCCTTCTAATGTGCAAAGAATTTTGATATTTTCCTTTTCCATTTTGTTTTATAAAAATAACATTGTGATCCACTAAATCAACTTTATACAGTTTGAAAAATACGTATATTTAAATTTTATAACCCACTACTACTTTAGGATTTTCATAGCTTGAAAATTGAAAAGCAGTGAGCTCCAATATAACTCTGACCCTCTTCCATATTTCAATCTCATCGTCAACAGACACATTGCTGGGTTATGTGGTTAATACACACATAGCACCTATGTGCTGAACAACAAACCAACCAACAAAAAAAAACAAGGTAGAAATCATCAAAAGGCACTAATCTGATAAATCTTGCACAAAATGCTATAGATTTTCCATGTGAGTAAAAACTTAAGACTTGGAAGATTAAAAAGTTCTTCAACAAGTGCTTTTAGGAAAACAAAATTTAAACATGACAGCAACAATTAAAAAATAATATCAGTAACCAAGAAGGTCTTTAGATAAATTTGTTTTAAAAAATCCTTAACAACAACAACAACAACAACAACAACAACAAAAATCCTTAACTATAAAAAGGTGACAAAATATTTTATCCCAGATAAATACTAGAATACTCAGTTTTAGGCAAATCGGCATTGAGTTGAATTAGCTTTGGATGAGCTGACCTTGAGTCTCTGAAGGGAACTGGTTCGTCTTTAGCACTATCCAGCCTGCCACTCTGGCAAAGAGGGAGGCTCCATATTGAGGGTCCATTTGTAGATCCCAGGGAATCCTGACCATTTCACCCTCAGGTTTCCTTGTTGGTAAAATGAGCACAATAAGCCTGTCCCACTGGCCCAAGGGTGCTTTAGGGTGGTTAAGCACTTGGTGGTCTGTTCTGAGCCAGTAATGATTTACCTGTCCCAGCTCTTCCTCGGGCTTTCCTGAGGTACAGGGTTATGAGCAATGAGAGAGCCAGAAGCAGCAGGAGGGCCACCATTATGCTGGAGATGACAGTCCAGAGGCCTGGGGAGCTTTGGAATAAGGACAAGCCAGGTGAGGAAAGTTGGAGCTAACCTTCTACCAGGAAACCATCCTTCCTCCCATGCCTATTGCCAGGACAGATGCTCCTACTGAGCTGGCAAGGAGGCAGCCCCATGGTCAAGGGCTTTGCCCCATAGGCCATATAGTCTTGCCATGTCATTCCGTCTCTGGGCTTGTTTCTGTCTCTTTAAAGTGGGAATGCTGACGATGTTTCCTGACTTTGTTCCTTTCCCCCTCTGGCTGCTGTTTCTTTACTGGCCTTCTGGGCCCCTGTTTTGGGATCTGTGCTCACCTTGTCTGCATCTTTCCTGCTGGTCTTGGTTCCAGCTCCTCACCATTAGCCCTTCACTGTGAGATACAGGTAGCTCTCAGAGAATACTAATGTCATTTGAAAAATAGCTCTGCACATAATAAATGCACTTTAATAGATCCTATCTTAAGTCAAGGAAAGAACACAAAGGTAGAGCTTCTTACTGCATAGCAGGCTCCTAAGGAAGGTTTCTGGGGTTCAGGGTCATAGGGGTGAGTTAGTGGCTCTAGGGACAGCTCCACTGACCAACACCCACTGATTTCTGGTATAATGCCTTGAAGAATGAACTGTGGTTTGCAGAAGCCCAGGGTTCATATACACAGTGATGGAGATTGGGAAGGACATAGACTATAAGAAAAATAGGGACCAGATCAGTCCCAGGGGCTGGGGACTGGAAGCCATTATGCAGAGTAGAGAAAAAGTCAGGCCACGGGCTATAATAACTACAGAACATGCCCTTCCCCTAGACCCTGGTGACTCTGGGACAGCTTTCCAAAAAGATGGAGAAGGGCTGGGAGTCAGGAAGAGGAAAAAGAAGCAACCCTGTTCACAGGCCTGGCATTAGACCTTTGTGTTCTCCAAGGCAAACTTGTCAATATCTGGAGACATTTTTGGTTGCCACAACTGGACATCTGGGGGAGGTTTGTACTATTGATATCTAATGGATAGAGGCCAGGGATGCTGTTAATTATCCCACAATGCACAGGACAGCCCCTCACTTGTTAAAAGCATCAATAGTGCCAAAGGTAAGAAAACCTGATGTAAGGTGGGAATGTTATTCACCCCATTTCGCAAATGAAAAAACTGAGGCTCAAAGAGATGAACTGACCTGAAGCGAATGGTGTGACTCTCATTTCATCCCCTGAGAGCCATGTGTCCATGGAAATGTGGTAATTGAAGGCATTTAGCACAGTCAGCAGTGAGTGGGAGGAAATGCAGGTCTAAGAGGACAGGGGAGGTGGGTGACAGTACCTGTCAATGACAGGGCTGGTGGCAGAGGTCCAGGCTATGGTCCTCTTGGCACTCCTGGTAGTAGGCAGGGTTGAAGCTGTAAAAGATGACAGTGAGGGGAGTGCTCCCATCTGTTTGCTACATCCTCCAAGGCTCCTCAATTTCAACCCCCAAGCCTGGGTAGGAGGAGCCCACACATGGCCCAGGACCAGGTGAAGACTCTGAGAAGCACTACATGCCCTGCAAATGAATGGGAGTGTTACACTGAGCTGTGCTGGATTTCCTTCACAGCGAAGTTCCACAGGGTAAGTGACTTTAGATTTGGTACCACACTGTCACTTGTATATTGAATATATTCTATAGTCTTTTCTATTTTCTTTGTTTATGAGCATGTCATGTGTTTTCAACTTGTAATGACTCCCTCCTCCCTCCCAACCCTTTTTGACTCCCCTGGATAAATTCATGCTCTTCCAATGAGACCCATGTAGTTCACTTCCTGTGGGGAGTCCTCCAGGAAAATCCATACCTTTTCCAGCAGTCTGACCCCTCCCTTCACTGGACCTCCATCCAGTATACTTCTATTACGCCACCTATCACCCAACATCATAACACCTTATTTATGTGTCTGTCTTCCTGGTTGGGCTGTGGGCTCCTACGGCACAGGAAAGAGGCTCAGGTTTTTGATTCCCCTTTCAGATCCTAGCTCTGTGCCCTACATGGAGTGAGCAATGAGCCAAGGCTTGGGCGGTGAATGATGGAGCAGCTGATCTGGGTCCTTCAGGCACCCAGCTGAACAAAGGGCTAGGCAGCAGGGATCTGAGAAGGTGCTATTCAACCCCTGACCATCACAGAGAAATGCAAGGGGTGGGGTGGTTGTAACTCTGAAGTTTTCTGGACGCATACCCAGGGGCTTCAAGGGTTATGAGTAACCTCAAGCTCCCCACACTTGGCTTGAGGTCTCTCAAGTATTAGGGGCACGTCCAGGGTGAGGACCCAGGCCCTCTGAACCTTCAACCACCCCACCTCCCAGCCTCACCCTTGAAATGTCACATCTGCCTCATTATCTGGCTGTCTCCTGTCCATCCACATTTCTTGACCCCCATCCAGTTACCTGTGACCCATCTCGAGTGCAGTCCTTTGAGAAGAGGTGGGGGTTTAGAGTCAGGGGTAGAGAAGCCCTGGAATAGACCAATAAGCCAGTCTTGTTCAAACCCGAGGAAGCACAATGATCATTACAAATCAACTAAGGAGGCCTGTCAGCAGCAGCAAAAAGATTCAGAGAAATGTATGTGATAGGAAGGAAGAACCAACTGGAAGCGAGCAGGTCTGAATTCTGGTGCTGGTTCTGCCTTTAGCCAGCTGGTGAACTTGAGCAAGGACCTCCAGTTTTCAGCTTTGAGAGGGTTGAAAGAAATGACTTTTAGGGTCCTTTTAGGCTCTAATGGCTTGTGATTCAAGGGGTCTGAGAAAGACTCATAAGAAGGGAAAGAACTTACCCTGAGATACCACCAGATGGATGGTACTGCAAACAAAGATCCTGGAAAATTCATAGATTCCACAGTAATAGAGCCCTGAGTCCTTCACCTGGAGCTCAGTTATGGTGACAATGAAGTAGCCATATCTGGGGGAATCCTGGATGAAGTATCGAGAATTCTGAGGTACCGCCGGGAGCCTGGGAAGGGTGACTAACCAGTTACAAGTAGATGCCGATGTTATTCTGCAACAGGCTTTCGTTTTCAACTGTTTCTCAAGTGGGTACGAGCATTTCACAGAGATCGTCTCACCTTCCAGTTTATGCAGCTGCTGTTGCCAAGATCCTGAGAATAAACCCTCAGGTCAGGGAGCCCCCAGCTGCCACTGTAGAGCTGCGAGATGGGGACTCTCTCCTCAGTAAGTCCCTTCTTTGTGTCTACACTCAAAACGTGCCCCAAAGTGGCCTCTGGCCACAGCACCACCCTGCCCTCTGCCCTTCCCTCCACATAGTCCCCTTCATGCCCACCTCACCTTGACATCCCCCCTCCTCTTGACCTCTTCCATCTATCCTCCTCCCTTATGTCTCACCTGAGGCCAGGAGCACCAGCAGGACAAGTGGCAGCAGGTATGTGGCCTCCCAGGCCATGGTTCCACTTTTTGAGCTAGAGTAGGAACAGGGAAGCTCCTGAGGAGAGAGAGACAGAGCTTGGTGAGACTCAGTGCAGCCAGCACAGTCTGTCTGGGAAGAAGAGCTAAAGAAGGCAAAGGCCTCTGGTGAGGAAGTGGGGGGCCTGTGAGGAGAGAGACCTTAGCCTATAGGTGAGACCTTCCCCCTACAGGTGCTATCTCGGCCTAGAAAGAGGCAACCAGGGACTCTGTATCTACTTCTTGGCTATCTTGCGCTCAGCCTCTTTCCTGTCAGGCTGTTTCCCTCCCACTGGGGTGGGGGAAGCTGTGAAAGCCCCAGAGGAAGCTCTGATGAAACAGGAACCTATTTCTCCACCCTCTTTCTCCCCTCTATCCTATGACTTCCTCACCAGCCTCAACTTTCTCTTCTCCACCCAGGAAAGACAGGGGCTGAAGGTGAGTGACAGAGTTAGTGGACACTCTGGGGGTCTCTAGTGGTCAGAGGCTTCCTGCTCAGGCCTCCTTGGCAATTAGGAAGTTCTATGGGGACTGAAGGGGGACAGGAGAAGGAGATAAAGAGTTCATTTCCAGTAACGGAGGTATAGGGTAGATCCTTGGCAAGGGTGGGATAAAGCAAAGCAAAGGGGAGGGGAAGGGGAAATAGGTGCAGAAGGAGGAGAGGAAGTCTGCCACCAAGTCACCCCTGTGTCCCTAACTCCCAGCTTGCCATTATCACCCCATAAGCATTTGTTGAAAGTCTGCACTAATGAAACACATTTTAAAAATAATTTGTTATTAGATGAACTACAGAAAAACAGTTGTCACAGGCTGTTTATAGTTAATAGACAAACAACAAAGAAAAGAGAACAGCTTATAAACATGTATTGTGGCAGGTTGTATTCGTGGGGAGCAGACTCTGAGGTGGAGATTAGTGCAGGGGGTTTAAAGTGCTTGGGGACCAGGTTAGGAAAGACAAGGGCAGGAAGCAGAATGGCAAAAGAATGCAGACTGCCCTCTGCCAACAGAAGCTCAGCCCACACTTTGAGGCATTCTGAAGACAGGCTGCCCTTCATGACTTACTTACGTGGCAGGGGGTGCTGGGTCCTTAGTCCCCTGGGTCACAGACAGAATGGTGGGCTGCCTTGGGATGGGGTCTGCCCTTGGGAGGAAGCCTTCCACCCTCACTACTCCCAGAAGCAGGTGAGCAGTCAATCAGATCTGAAGGAGGAGCTGGGCAGCACAGCAGAGCTTCTACAGACTCAGTTTGATCCACAGAGAAAACCATATTTTGCAGCCATCTAGGAGAACTGTGAACTTTAGGCTTGCTTGCTGGCCTCACAGCATGAGGTGTCTGGTGCATCTGCTGGCTCCACTCAGAAATGCAAGCATCCTAAACCTCCCATGGGTGTTGGGGATTTTTTGTTCTTTTCTTTAGTCACAACAGGAAACTTGCTCGGGAAGCTTGATTGTCTCACCCACTAAAGGCCATGTGGGCAGAAGGGTTGTGTCTTGCCACATCATGGGGAAGATGGTTTGGAACTTCAGATTCATCACTTTTCAAGGGTGACATTAAAGGTCATCACATGCAACTGCCAATAGGATGTCAGAACCCCCTTTGTAAAATTCCAATGTCATACAATCTCTGCTTCGATCTCTCCAAGGACTGGGAACTCACTCCCTCTCACTGAGGCAGTTACTTTGTGAATGTTTCTATTAGTCCCTTGCTTGCCTTCAGTCACAGTGAAACATCAGTTTTACTCACAGGATGGGACCTGAGGGTCAGGCTGTGTCATGGCCAGAAAGGGAGTGAGGGGTAAAAGAGGAGAAAAGTAACTGGCTGTGGGTGGTTTGAGGTCTGGCAGGCTGGAAGAAGGTGGGCTAAGTACCTGTCACTTGTGACAGCTCTGCTACCATTATCCACTTTCTAAGTTCCCAGAGTTGAGGATGTGATTCTGTCTCCATTCTGTGGCTCCATGGGGGCACGGCCATGCAGATCTCTAAGGACAGACACTGGGGTTGAGGGAGGCAGGAGCAAGGAGGCAGCAAGATGCTCTGAGCATCAGGTTGGCTCCTCAGGTCTCTGCTCTGCCCTTCCTGCCACAGTCCTTCTCCTGCAGCACAGATCTGACTGCTAGACACAGGACAATTGCTGTATCCCAACCTCCCTCAAGACTGGACCTCGTTCTGAGAAGGTCATTGGCATTGATGTACGGCCTCATTTGATTTCCGGTCTTTCATAGTTCCAGTCTCTTGGCAGTCCCTCTGCTCTTGGTCTATATTTTAGTCTAATACTGAGGAAGCCCCTCTTCACCATGGTCTCCCCAAATTGGGTTTATTGCCTGCACTGCTCTGGCTGCAGCATCAGGGCCATCCCAGAGGTCAGGTTCCTCATGAATTGTCAAAACCCAAAGGATGGACTTAGACTAGAGATCCTGGAGTTATATTCATTAGGTAAGTTCTTATGAGTGCCTGCTGACGGCCAGGCACTGCTCAGGGTTGGGGATACGGAGATTAATTCTAGTAAGCAAACATTTATGGAGTGCTTTTTATGGGCCACATCCCTCTGTATGCTTAGTGGCTCAAACATCCTTATTAGGTAAGTACTTTCCCCCATTTCACAGATGAAGAAATTGAGGTACAGGAAGGTTAGATAAATTCCCAGTCATACAGCTAGTAAATGGTGGATCTTAAATCCTGAAGTTTTAACTACAATGCTTCTGGGTCTCTGTTCCTGTAAGAATCTCATTGGTGTTTGTGTGTGTGTGTGTGTGTGTGAGTGTGTGACTGTGTGTGTGTGTGTGTGTGTGTGTGTGTAAGTGTACGCATGTACACAGTGGATAGATGTATGAAAAAATGGCAATACAAAGCAATCATGGCTACAGCTAGAGGAACACTAAAGGTGATAGGGGAGGGTGGTGGGGGGAGCACGACCTTTTCTGACAGAGGTCTCCAGGAGCCAAGAGGGGATAGCAGGAGTGCAGCTGTCTGGGGCTGGGGAGTCAAGGGGAGAGGTTCCCAATCAAGAGTGGTCCCAGATAAGAGGATTCAGGTTATCTCCTGCCCACCCGACCCCAGCATGAGGGCTGTCCTGTCTGCCACTACCCAAGGCTGTGACCTCAAGAATGTACACCCTTTCTGTATCTCAGCACTGAATCAGCCATGGCAACCATGGGCTGTGAATGGCTGTGGATGGAGAGGGAGCCCTGCTCCCTGACCTTTGGGACACTAGCAGGTGTTAGGCCCATTGCATATGAATGAGCTCCCCACCATTAGAGCTAGGACGCCATCCTTCTCCCTAAAGGCCTGCTCACCCAATGCAAAGTGGGTCCGGCCTTCATTTTGCCCCCTCTTTACCCAATTTGTGCACATGATACAATATGTGAAGATTTTATTCATCATCTTGTCTATTTTGTCTTTGGTTGTTGTTTTAAGCCACTAAGTTTTGAGACAGTTTGTTACACAACGATAAGCGACCAAAACGAATAGCTAAGATAAATTGAAGAGTAAGGCCATGGGGAAAGGAGTTGGCCTTACCAACCAGAGATCAAGGCTTACTGTGAAGTTATCATAATCACAGTGCAATCCTGGAATAGAAAATTGGCCAAGTGAAAAGAATCAAGAATCAGGAAACAGACCTGGGATACAGGGAAACTGATATTTGCCTGAGCAGGCATTTCAAACCAGGGAGGGAGAAAGAAAGAATATGTAATGGTTTTGGCACAACTATCTCTCCACACGGGATAAAAGAAAATTAGATTCCTACCTATGTCTTATACAGAAGTCAATTCCAGGTGAGTTATAAACCTAAATGTCATTTACCAAACAATAAAATGTTTAGACAAAAAAAAAATAGTTTTTATGACTTCAGGGTATAGGAGGATTCCTTCATCAAGACATCAAAAGCACAAACTATAAAGGAGAAATGTGACGTATTTGACTATATTAAAATCAAAAACCTTAGTACAAAAGAAGACACCAGAATAATGTGGAAGATGGACCAAAGACAGGGAGATGCATTGGCAATGGACATAACTGATAAAGAGTTAGTAGCCAGAATTTATAAATCAATAAAAGAAACAAATCATTTTTAATTGGCAAGTTATAGGTTTAAAAAAATCACACATGAGAAAATTAAAAAACTAAAGTCACATAAATAACATTCAACTTCACTAGCTATCAAAGAAATTCAAATCTCAACTAGACACATTTATACCAAGTATACCAGTAGGGGGTTTCAAATATGTCTGTAATGTTTTATTTATATGTATGTTTGTAGATAGATAGATAACCTTATATTTTCTCATTCTGAGAGTCTAATCACACACATGCACAACAATCTAGTTCTGTGAATGAATTTAGGCACCCCAAATGGCATTTGCTTTATAAAAATGCATATAAAACCTCTAGGCATATGTGGTTATTAGGTTTCTGTTACATTAGAGATTTATGCAACATAGAGGGAACAACAGAAAAAAAAAAACTTAAACATGGCTATATATCTAAATTTTAGTGTTAAGTAAGTTTACTGTAAAATTCCATCTACTACAATATAAGAGATAACATAAGCTTTTCATTTTCTAGATCTGAACCACTTTTTCCTCTTTATCTCTTTTCCATCTTTAAATATGGTAAATTATTAAGATTTGACAAAGCTGATTGATTGGTACAAATGTTAGCTATTCTCTCTACGTTTCTGTATGCTTGAAATATTTCTTAATTAAAAAGAAAATAGCTATTACAAAAGGCCAGGTAAGAACTGATGTGGATATAGCCCCAGGTGCTGGCATTTGAAGAACAGGAAGGCCACTGAGGAGGGCTGGGGGTTACCACCCAGCTTGAGAAAAGAGCTAAAGCTGTGATGGTAGCAGAGGAGTGGGGATGAATGTGAGGAAAAGAGAAGGGAAGTGACAGTTCTCTGTCTGGTGTAGAAGGTGAGGGGGAGGGAGGAATTGAGGAACATACAGTGGTGCATGGCCAATCTGACTAGGAGAAGCCTGGTGGCCAGTGAGAGGGACATTGAAAGACAAGTTAGAAGAAAGAGCCAGTTTGGGGAAAAAGATAATGAGTTTAGGTTTAGAAGCATTTAGAATTGCAAGACAATTAAGCTTAATTGGAGATGAGAGTCTGGAGCTCACAAATGAGGTTGGGAATAGGGTCACTTGCTGAGCCAGAGGAAAGTGGCCAGAACAACTCTGACTCTTGGGAGATATTTTTGTTTAGGCAATGAGGGAGAGAGAGAGAGAGAGAGAGAGAGAGAGAGAGAGAGAGAGAGAGAGAGAGAGAGAGGGCATAGGAGGCTTTATGGGCCAAGCCTGGAAGGGACAAATGTCGTTTTTTCCAGAACCCAGTCACTTGACCACCCCTAACTGCAAGAGAGGCTGAACGATATAGTCTACCTGTGTTCTCAGAAGAAAATAGTCTGGTGAACAACTCCTTAGCCTCTCCTAAGAGTCAGGACATGGTGAAATAAAAGTTCTTAATGTAAATTCTAAATCCTAGGGCAGCTTCCCTGGGGTTCAGAAATTTGGCTCGTCTTCTCTTTCCTAGTTGCTTCTATCTCTTCTCCTGCCTAAGCTTCTTTATCCCTGGATTCCTTAATGGACTTTTCCAAATAAGCCCCTTCTTCCATCTACTGCAGCTATCACACATGTAACCAATATGCAAAATGGACTTCCTAGTGGTTCTGTCTTTTGAGGCATTTCATTCAAGGAAATCCAGGCATCAAAATAATCTGAAGCTTTACTCTGTTCCTCAAAGAAACACCCAAGAGCACATTTTCAAAGTCTAAATTTATCTTGCTGTCAATATCTGGCAGCTACCTTCTCATATCTCCCCATCAAATCTCTTCTTGACCTAGTTTTCTTGGCTCTTCAATCTTTTGCCCCACCCACGGTGGCTGTTAATTTCTGCATTGAAGAAGTCATGTCCCCTCTGCCAAAAACTTAGAAATCAACGAGTTGAGCTTGAGGTAGAAGAAAACATGGATCCTCCATATCTCTTTGATCCCTGATATTTTAGGTCTTGTCTTTTAAGAGTTGATATATTTGAGTTTGTGGGACAAGAGATTGATGAAAATTGGGTTCTGTTACATGACAGTAGCTTTGGAATCCAAAATGAGGGGACCACAAGCTGAAGCTTACTACAGCCACTAAAGTATTTAGATTCACTCCTAGTGCTCCATAAAACATTGTATTTTAAGAGGCATTAATAAGTGTCATGTGAAAAGAATTCATGCTAGTTTACTTAATGTAAGGAAAAGCAATTTATGCTTATCCCAATTTGAAAGAGTCAACTCTTAGAAACTTTCTTAATGTCCATTAACAGAAAGTCAATTAAATAAATTATGCTATAGCCACATCAAGGAATATTATTTAGACATTACAAAGAATGAAGTGAAACTATATCTGTTCATATAGAAGGATGTTCTGTATATATTAAATAAAAAATACAAACCACAATGTAACATGTAGCATGAGTGTGTTTGTGTTTGTCTCTGTTGTTACCATAGAAAAATGAAGGGAAGAACACAAACCGAAATATTACTAGTGATTATTTTTGGAGAATGGGATTATTGGAGTGGAGAAAAATACTACTCAACAAAATTATGAAGAAGACTGGCCTGTAGCCAAATTACTTGAATCTAAATCTAACTTCCACCTCATATTAGCCGTGTGATCCTGGACGAGTTATTTTATTTCTCTGGGTCTTTGTTACTTGGAACAATAATATTACCTACCTCACAGATAATGATATGACACATTTAGAGTGTTTAGAACAAGGCCTAACACATAGTAAGCACTCAATACATGCTAGCGTGTTTTAAATGGTGGAATTATGGACAACTTTTACATTTTTAGAGTAAATTTTTATGTATATTTTCATGTAAAAATTAATTGGATACAGTTCTAAAAAGGTTTTTTTTAAAAAAAATGCTGAGCACATTTTATATAGTTATTCTTTTAATAGATGTAATTTCCCTTTAATGTTGCGCCCCACCTAAGTGTGCCAGGTGGTCCTGAAGGAAATTGCCTGTGGTTTGAAGGTATGATGTTTCAACTGCACAAGAAGTATTTGTCAAGTCGCTATTGATAATATCGATGTATGTTATCTACTTAATAAGCACTGTTATAGCTTGAGTCTTCTAATTTCAACACTATGTGTGTAAAAATTACCTATTTTTTCTAAATTGTATTTTTTAAATCTTTGTTTATTTTTTTTGGAAAATTTATCGAATTTTGTGGCCACGAATTTGCCTTTAGGACTATTTTTTTTCTTTCTACTCTAATCTAGACACAAATGCTAACTCCGGAGCTCCTACGGACATCTCAAAAATTTAGAGTAATTTTAAAAAGTTTTCACGGTTATGTTAACATTTCAGATGTTAGAAAGGGCTGATCTAGGTGCACACTGGTTTCAGGATTTATTTCCTTGTTGATCTCCCATTGTCCAACGAGCTCTGGGTGCAGGAGAAAGGACTTGTGACCTCACCTAGGCCAGGGTATTGCAGGGGAACAGCGCCACCATGTGGGGTCCACTCAGCGCTGGGGCGGGAATCAGGCCCTTTGGAGAAACTCGTTTTTTTCTCCTTGGAAAGGCTGCAATCTTCTAATAACCCTCTTTTATTTTTAGGGCATTATGCTCCCAGCCATGGAAAGACTCAACTTTGGTTTGTGGATCCCTGTAGTCAAAGCCTGGCCCCCCATTTTCACCCTGATGGGTATCCTGACTTCTCAGTTCACTTTCAGATTAGATGCCCAAATGTACCTTTTAGGCTGAGATGGCCAGATATGTTCAAAACTTTCTCTGATTACTCATTTGTAGGCCCCCTTTACTCCCCAAGCCCAGGATATTGACCTTCTAGAGTCCAGCTGCTATAGATTTACAGTAACATCACTACTACGTTCACAACAAAGAGGCAGCGTCTCTTCTGTTTACCGCACCTTCCCACCACGTGGCATACTGACTGGCACATAGTGAGTGTTTGGAAAATATGTGTGGAATAAAACAAGGTGGACCTGGGAAGAGTGCTTCAGGCTCTCCCATTCCCTTCTCTAAGAATGAAAGTAATGTTGAGAAGGAGGGGTAACTGTAGGCCAAGTTAGTTCCAGGAACAGATGCACACACAATAGAGTTCAATTGCCTATCATTTTAACAGAGCTCTTTACAGAGCTGTGAGCAAGGATAAAGGAACAAGCAAGGGATGATGACGCATCTAAAGATGAGAAGCTGTTAACACCCCCTAGACTTGAAAGGGTGGGAGAGAGAACTGTGTTAATGCAGCCATGGAAGAGGGGCCACTGACAAGAGCTGTGTCTACAGAGGCAAGCGGCCAGTGTCTGAACTCTAGCCAACATTTCCCTTTGGTTAGATGGAGAAGTAAGCCAGTGGGCTGGAAGCCTGGGCGATGAAGTCCAAAGGGGTCATTCTCCCAGGGACAGAGCAGGACTGAGAAGGGAGAGCAAGAGTTGGGGAGGTGGGGGCAGGAGTGAAAGATGAGCAGGACAGTGGTAGAGGATGTCAAAGGCAGTAGAGGGGAGGGCTGGGAGGAGGCTGTTGGTGACTTCTGGGGATCAGACTCAAAGGAGAAGTAGAAGAGCATAAATAGCAAAGCTGTCCCTAAAAGTAGAAAAAAAATAAATACATGATAATGAAAGAGCAGCAGCTGAAGGAGAAGCAGAGACAAGTGAGGAGCTTTTCAAAGCAGGTGAGAATGTGCCCATGTGAATGTGGACTGAAAGGTGCTGAGTGTGAATGGGTAATAGAACTTGAAGACAACGGATGAGAGAGATTGTAGGTGAGAAAGCAAGTTCCTGGGAATTGTCCAGGGGAGAGAGAGTGAGGAGGGAGAGAGAGAGAGAGAGAGAGAGAGAGAGAGAGAGAGAGAGAGAGAGAGAGAGAGAGAAGTCATATCTTAGAAAAGGAAATTAAATTCTGGGATGGAGATAGATAGGAGGAAGAAAGGAAGATTTTTGAGAGAAATATATTTAATAGGGAAAACAATAATACTAGCTACTTTTTTCGAGCACTTAACAATGTGCCATAACTTTACATACCTAGAGAGTGAAGCCAGCCTAGAGAGTTAAGAAACCTGTCCAAGGCCACAAAGCTAGTAAATAGCAGAGCTGGGCTTGAGCACAGATTTTTAAGAAGACAAAGCCTGTGTGCTTAACCCCTATTCTGTAGTTCCAGTTTCTGTCCCACTCAGCCTTCCAGTCCCCATGCTTTGACCCCATGTGCAGGCTTTACATTCTCCCCAAACTTGGCCAGAATCTGGACCAATCCTGATCCAATCAGGTGGCAGATGAGAGTCTCTACACTTGTGTCTCAGCCCTGTAATGCCTATGATGCCTTGTACCAGGTTCAGTGCCTAGGTCCCTGCCTCTCAGCTCCTGCATTCTTGACCAGATCTTCCCTTCAAAGCTGTCATCCCACATCACTTCACGGGGCCCACCAGCTGCTGCCAGAATGGCCTGCTGTCTGCCTGCCTGTGACCTAATCTAATCCCAGGACATGCACATGTGCGTGTGTGTGTGCGTGCGCACACACACACACACACACACACACACACACACATTCCCTCACACAAACTCCCTGGGATAAGTCCTGCTCTGAAGAGAGGAATCATTGGACTTGGACAGGGCCAGAGATCCTCAACTCAGATAGTATGAGATGGTAAGGTGGGGGAGTTACCTCAGCTGGAAGTGACAGAGAGTGACAGTACAAATACAAAAAGAGGAATGTGGGAGAAGGTCAGGTCTGCAAGGGATCAGAGGTGAGAGAGACGTTGGGGCTTAAAGGCAGGGGTTTGGATTGAGGAAGGCAAGATCAAGTAAAAGCAGGACAAGACCAAAGAGAGAACTTGGAAAGGAAGTCTTAAGTGGCTGCTCATCAGAAAATGACATTTGTGGGCTATGGTGTTTGAGGTGGCCAAGGAATGGTGGACATCACCAATTACTCTCTCCAGCCCACTTCTCAGGCAAAGCTGGGCAGGGGCTTTCCCAGGTTGAGGTGATGATGTGCCCTGATAGTTTCAGTTTTTTCAGCTTTGAGAAGCCTGTTTCCAAGCTAGCTGTTCCCCACATCCTCCCCCCGTCCAGTGTAGGCCTGGGTGCTGGCCATGGTCCTTTCCAGACTCATGCTTCTCTAGCCTCTCAGGTTGGCTAGACTGGGAATGAGAGGATAATGGAGGACCTGAAAAAGGGTGAGGATGCTCGCACATGACAAACTTGATTTATTCCTAGGGAAGAGGAGGGAGGTTAGATAGAAGTTTGTGTTTGAGGGTGATGATTTGGACCAGCTGCTATAGGGAGTTTACTAGGCAACCTCTAGGCATCCTGAAAAGGATTGCCTAGCAACTGTGAAGTTTCAGCCCAAGTCAAACAACAAGAGGATTTCATGTGTCTAGTCATGTTCCTGGTTCTCAGCAACGATCACCATCATATCCAGGAACATCGGGCCTCCAAGAGACCTAAGTTCTCTAGCACAGTGACTGGCACATGCATAGCAGCTGAATCCATGCATCAGTGAATGATGGCATTCAGATGTAATGAAAGAGGAAAAAAGATCTCTGTGCCCAAATGTGAGGTGGCAGGTTTCTTGGAACTCAGATTTGGCAAAGAGAAAGAAAGGACCCTGTGCTTGGGTTTTGGGTGGCACAGAAATGTTTCTATGCTCAGATGTGAGGGTTAGGGAATTGAACCACAAGTTAATCCAAGCTAAAATATAAGAATGTTTGATATGTTTGTGCCATGAAGAATTAGAAAAGATTTCTTGGTGCCTGCCCTTTGAAATGAGGCTAAAAGGAAGAAAGGAGACCCTTTCCTCTGATAGAGTAGAAAGAGTCAGAATGGAGCATGAATGGACCAGAAAGTAAAATAAATATTCTTGGGATTTCTGAGTTCTGCTTCTGCCTAAGATATAGAAAGCTGCAAACATTTAAAATAGCACCAAGATCATGAAATACTTAGGTAGAAATTTAATAACATATGTGCAAGATTTGTATGCTGATAATTATAAAACATTGGTGAGAGAAACTGCAAAAAAAAAATAAATAAATGGAGAGCTGACCGGATCTATGGATTGGAAGACTTAATAGTATTAAGATATCTAGTTGCCCTCAAACTGAGCTATAGATCCAATATAATCCCAAGCAAAAGCCCCACAGGTTTTCATTTTGTTGAGGTTAGGAAGGAGAAATTGACAAGCTGATTCTAAAATTTACATGGAAAAGCAAAGTAACTAGAACAACCAAAACCATTGTGAAAAAAACAATGTAGTTGGATTACTCACACTGTCTGATTTAAACACTTGTCATAAAACTACAGTGAGTAGTTAAAATGGTGTGATATTAGTGAAAAGACAGACACAAAGCTCAAGGGAACAGAATGAACAGTCAATAAATAAACCTACACATCAATTGATTTGCAAAAAGACATTAAGAAAATTCAATGGAAAAAGGATAGTCTTCTCAACAAATGATGCTGGTACAATTGGACAGCTATAGGCAAAAACAAACAAACAAACAAAAGACAAACAAGCAAAAAACCCCACACAAATCATATTTTGCATCTCATGCAAAAACTAACTTGAAATGTATCATGAGCTAAAATGTAAAACCTAATACTATAAATATTCTAACAGAAAACATAGGAGAAAATTTTTGTGACTCTGAGATAGGCAAAATTTTCTTAGTAGAACACAAAAACACAAATTATAAATAAAAATCAATAAATTGGACTTTATCTGCATTGAAATCTTCTACCTTTTGGAAGACACTGATAAAGTAATGATAAAACAAGCTACAGACTTGAAAAAATAGTTGCAAATCATGTATCTGATAAAATACTTGTATCTAGAGTATATAAAGAATTCTCACAACTCAGTAGTAATGATAATAATAAACAATAAAAATGGACAAAAGACTTGAACTAATAGTTTGTCGAGGAAGTTAAACAAATGGCAAATGAACAATGAAAGGTATTCAACTTTATTAGTTATTAGGAAAATACTAATTGAAACCATAATGAGATATCACCATAAACTGATTTAAATGGCTTAAAAAGAAACACAACAATATCACACTTGACAAGGATGCAAAAATGGTGCAACCACTTTGCAAAAACAGTGTGGCAGCTTCTACAAAGTTAAACAAACACTTACTACGTAACACTTTCACTGCTAGGATTTTATCTGAGGGAAATGAAAATGTATCCACACAAGATATATGTTCATGAATGCTTATTGTGGTTTTATTCATAATTGCTCCCAAATAACTCAAATATTCATCAGCTGGTGAATGGGTAAATTACCTGTGGTTCATTCACACAGTAAAATACTCAGCAATAAGAAAAAATTAACTACTGAGAAGTGTAACTTCATGCATGTTGAATGCATTATGATAAGTAAAAAAAAAAAAGCCAGACTCAAAGGACTACATTCTATAACATTCCATGTATATGACATTCTGGAAAGTGCAGAATGCTCTAGGAACAGAAGTCAGATCAGTAGTTGCCAGGGTCTGGACTGGAGAGGAAGGGATTGGCTAAAGGGAGCACAAGGGAACTATTTTTGGCTGATAGAAATGTTCT
Organism: Eidolon dupreanum; assembly: GCA_028627145.1. Classification (NCBI taxonomy): domain Eukaryota; kingdom Metazoa; phylum Chordata; class Mammalia; order Chiroptera; family Pteropodidae; genus Eidolon; species Eidolon dupreanum. The sequence continues at coordinate 90,942,434 of CM053502.1, read as the reverse complement.
ATATTTTGATTATATAGATGTATGAGTTTGTCAAAATTCATAGAACTGGATACTCTAATGGGGTATATTAAATTTTATGCTCATGATTCTTATTTTAAAGACAATAAAAGGGTCTTAGACAGTGCTTAGACAGGGAGCCTCAGATCCCTCATTCCTTAGGCCCTTAGGTCAAGGCTGAGCAGTTGGCTCTCTAAGTAAAGGACTGTCTTATATTCACCATTAATTCCCCATTTCCATGCACGACCTTGTCCATATGGTAGATGCATAATAAATTTGGATAAATGAATGAGAAAACAAATCAATGAGTGGTTGCAGGAAATCAAAGTAGACTCTGATAATCTATTAGCCCCAGTGAGCTCCTCCAGCCTCTCCTGCTACTTCCACTAGCACAGCTCAATGTCCTGCCCCTGGGAAGTGCTTTGCCTCTCACACTCCATCCTGATTCACCTGGCCATTTTACGCCTTAGTGCCCTTGCGTATGCAGGGCCCCCCCCCCACCCCCGTGCCTGGATCACCCTTCGTAGGACCTGAACCTGTGGAAAAAGCACACCCCCATCCCCAGAACTTCAGGAAATGTCACTTCCTGTCTTGTCCCGTAGGATGGTGGGGAGTTCAAGGTATGTGTGCACAAAATAATGACTATGTGAGCATGTGCACACAGGAGGTGTCCAGCTGTGCAAAGAGGGCTAACTAACCTTGGGCAGGAGATTCTGGGTGGCAGAGAAAAATCTCCTTCTCACAGACAGCCCATTTTTCCCTTTCCCATGCTAAGCAGGGTAATGGTACTAGTTAATTTTGTTGAGTGCTTATGTATGTCAGGCCCTATTCTAAAACACTTTGCATATAGAAATCCATGTTATCCTCCCAATAACCCTATACAGTATTATTATTCCCATTTTCCAGATAAAGGCACTGAGACACAGAAAAGTTATAAATGTGTGGCTGCACACACAGAAGGAGGGACTTGAAGCCATGAAGCCTGGCTCCAGAGCTGTGTTATTTAATGTTGCCACACCACAGAAATGCTGGCCCAGAGGAAAGGACCAGAAAGTGCTGGGTGATAGTCCTGTCTTCCAAGGGGAGCAGCTGTTCTCTATTCCTTGCACGGCTGGAACCAGAGAATGGCAGGCACTGCAGCTGGAGAAGGGTCTGAACATAGCTATGAGGACAGTGATCCTTGGGCTAGGCTCTACACCCCCAAACCCCAACAAGCCCCAGCCAAATGGGGCCACCCTGGCTGGCATAGACAATGGGCTGGCCTCTCGGAGGTCTGAGATCCTTAGCCTCCTGATGTCAGGGAGCAGTGGCTGGCTCCTCCTCTCCTCTCCTCCCCCACCCCACAACCCCTCTCTGAATCATAAAGCCAGACCCCAGTCCTGATTATTGCTCAACCCCCAGGAGCCAGTTCTTGTGGGCAGCGCCTGACATTCTCCTTTCTGTAGTTCAAGGGAAAGACGAGAGATATTGCACAAGGCACCCTGCGTCTGCCTTCCACAGGGAAGGGTGACATGGAGCTTCCTCGGCTGCTTATCCTGCTCTCTGTCACAGGTAGGATCCCCTCCCTCCACCACTGATGGCTTCTTTCCTGCCCCTTGCCTTTTCTCATTGTGGGGAGGGTGACTCTTGCTCCCCCAGAGCAATAGACAAACTTGGGTGAGAGGAAACCACCCTAATGGAGCCTCACTCTTGCAGTATCTTAGCTGGGATGGAGTTGGGGAGAGGTGGAAAAGTGTGGCCTGCATGGAGGCAGAGGGATGGATAGGGTGACAAGTGGAGGGGATACTGCTCATCAGATCTCTTTGGTTCCAAAAGGCAAGCAACCATTTCCCCAACTCTATCTTTCAAGTTTTCGTCACCGTATAGTTGAAGATGGGATGAAGGGAGGAGGACAAAGAGAGGGGAAGTTGAGGCAGAGGGTCCTGGGTGATTCCCCTACACCCCCTTCCCTGCAGTAGATGGGTGTTCTAAGCCCATCTTCCTCATCTCAAGGAGGGCCTCCAAAATAGCAGCCTCATGTCTCCCCCAAAATAACTCTGGGACAAGTCTCTCCTGAAAGGGGAACAAAGAGACAGAAATAGGGAAGCTGAAAGCTAAAGGCCAGAAAGAGGATAATTCAGAGCTGGTACCAGCGTGGGCAGTGGTAGAGAAAGCAAACATGGCTAGGGCAGGGAAGGGGTGTCCAGCCCCCTGTGGAACTAGCCCCAGGCCTGAGAGAGCCACTGGCCCTTCTCTCTTAAGATAGAGAAGCGAGAGGAGAGGTCTTGGTGCCATGTGATAGGGAGAAGATGTGTGGAATAGAACTGGAGAGAATTTCAAAATCAACTGTTTTTGAAAACAGGCCAGAGAGGGTCAGTTAGTCCTTCAATGATGTCCAGCAAGTCCAAGGATGATAAAGTCAGACCCAGGACCCAGGTTTCCTGGTTCCCACTTTCCTATAAACACATGCCTGGGCTGTGCCGCCTTCTTCCAACTTCTAAAGAACATGAGCTCCTTAAGAGCAGGATTTCTGCCTCTTTTGTTCAAGCAGCGGCTTTCCTGGAGGGTACCCTCTGTGCAAAGCTCAGGGGTAAAGAGGAGCCCCCATTGCCCTGTCTAACCTAGTCAAGCCTGTACAGAGTGTTTGGTGAATATTTGATATATGAATGAAGGTGTGAATGAATGTCTCTTCCCCAGAGCTGTCCCGAGCTCACAACACCACAGTGTTCCAGGGCCTGGCGGGCCAGTCCCTCCGGGTCTCCTGCCCCTATGACTCTTTGAAGCACTGGGGGAGGCGTAAAGCCTGGTGCCGCCAGCTGGGTGAAGAGGGCCTGTGCCAGCGGGTGGTCAGTACCCACAGATCATGGCTGCTGTCCTTCCTGAAGAGGCAGAATGGGAGCACTGCCATCACGGACGATGCCCTGGGTGGCACGCTAACCATTACGCTGCGGAATCTTCAAGTCCACGATGCTGGCCTCTACCAGTGTCAGAGCCTCCGTGGTAGCGAGGCTGACACCCTCAGGAAAGTCCTAGTGGAGGTGCTGGAAGGTGAGTGGGTGGCTGACTGCACCCTGGCCTGCCCTTGGATTGGGGCTCATGTCTTTGGTGTCTGTGCACATCCCACCCTTTGGGCTTTTGGGCACCCTGGGAAAATGCACAGTGTGAATCTCGTCCCCCTACAGAGGGCCACTGTGGATGTGTATGCAGGTTGCTCACTGCCACAACCCAGCCCTGAGTCTTCTGTCCTGGCTGTGCTCCCTGGGGCAGGGCTGTGTCACTTGCAGGAAGGGGACCATTCTCTAATTGTACAAGGCACCTCATAAGCTAGCTGTGGTCCTGTTTCCCTTCCCCTGTCCCTTTTTTGACTCCTCCCTTTCCAGGCTCCTCTCCTCAATGTGACCAGTTATCATGGAAATGAGGGTTCAGTATAGTATTTGTCTAAGGTAGGCAACTTAAGGGGAGATTGCCTGCTATAAACCCAAAACCCCACTTCTACCACTTTTTTAAGTAGAGGGTGAGAAGACAGAAATTTTCATTGCTATCTGGGTCTAAGGCTCAGCTGACTCCTAAGAGGGTGGCAGGATAATAATAATTTAATAAAATAGTAATAATAATAATTAATAATAATTCATAGCTTGTATAAACAGCTTGGCAGTTCACAGAGGACTTTCAAATGCATCTATTATTCTATTTGATCTTCCCAAAGATCCTGTAAGATGGGAGGATGGGAGCTGCAGTTACCAAGCTCCTAAGGAGGTGTTAGGCGCTACACAGGATGCTCCTGTTGAATCCTGAACACTGTTATTAAGGAGGTGTTCCTAACTGCCCCACTTTACAGGTGAGGAAGGCTCGGAGAGGTTAACAACTTGACCCACACAGGGCTGGAGCCCAGAGGGCCTCAGCCCACCTCAGCAGGCTGCCTTAAGAGGGAGGGGGCTAGAAGCTCACAGGCTCTGTCTCTCACAGACCCTCTTGATCGCCAGGACCTTGATGATCTCTGGATCCCCGAGGAGTCCCAGAGCTTCGGGGATGCCCAGATGGAGCACAGCATCTCCAGGTACAGTGACAGGTCTTTTCTAAGATCCCTGGTAGACTTCTACCTTGTGGTGCCTGGGTATGGGGAGGAGGCTGGGGGTCTCAGAACTACAAATTCCAGTCAGAGCATGAAAAGGCCTGGATATGACCTTGTCTAAACATCTTTCCAACTGGTCATTGTGTGTTGGTATGACTGTACCAGTTGCTAATATATTGAAATATTTTCCTAACAGTTTGTAAATAGCTGTGGCTCCAAGACTCCTGATGTTCAGCCTCCTGCATCTTTCATGGGGGCCCTCGGACATCCCTACTACTCAGCAACAATGAAAGCTTTAGTACTTTAGTACATAACTCGGATCCCCAGATCTCTGCCCCTGTAAGGCGGGAACTACTCAGTGAGGGAAGGTGATGTGTTTAAATGCACTCAGCAGGAAGAACCATGCCTAGAACTCAGGTCTCCTGACACAGGCTCCCCAATCCCCACAAAGCTCCATCCCAGGGATGGTGCTGGGTGGTGGGTATTGTGAGTCCCTGGAAGCTCCTGACACTTCCCCATTCCTTCTCTGAGGGAAGATTCCAGTCTGTAGGCTACCTTGAGGCCTCCTACATGCTCTCCTTGTTTTTCCAAGGAGCTTCTCAGAAGAGGAGGTCCCCTTTCCACCCACTTCCATCCTTTTCCTCCTGGCCTGCATCTTTCTCAGCAAGCTTCTAGCAGCCAGCGTCCTTTGGGCTGTAGCCTGGCATGGGCAGCAACAGGAGACAACCTTGGCCAGAGGGGAGGACTGTGACCGTGACCCAGGTTACCAGCTCCAAACTGTGACAGGTGAGCTTGGAGAGCACAGGAGTGGCTGGGAGTGGATGGGAGTGGATGGGGCAGAGAGGGTGGGGTGAGGCTGAGAGGGGCCTTGTGAATACTGTGTCTGTTGTAGGGCTCAGAGACACCTGAGAGGAGAGGACTCTACATGGAGGAGAGAGCCTGGAGGTCTGCAGGGGCCACCCCAGTCTGCACACTTGCCCCTCGGCCACTGAGACTCCTGGTTCTGCTTTGGAAAAAGGCCACTCTGCCTGTACTCTGCTTCTTCTGGCCCCTGGAAGGAAGGGTGTGTGTGTTTGTGTGTGTGTGTGTGTGTGTGTGTGTGTGTGTGTGTGTGTGTGTGTTTGTATATGTGTGTGTGTACCTGCATATGCCTGGAGGTGGGAAGGACATACAACAACTTTTAGACATTGGACTTTAAACAAACTAACAAATAAATGCAAGACTTTAGGTTTAAATGGATCATTTTGGGCGTCACAAAGGTCTTCTCTTTTGCTACATGGCTGGGAGAATGAATTTGGATGAGGAAAAAGATCTGGCTCCATGGGGCCTAGGGTCTTAGTCTACCATGTCCCTCCATTCTCATAGGCTCCAAACTGGTCAATATTTTTATTCTTCTCTCTCCTTTTCCTAGCTTTAATTACCAAGTCCTGCCTCCTCATCTGGAATTTCTCTAGCATCTAGTCTTCCTCTCGTCTCTCCTCTTGTTTCCTGTCTGTAAGTTCCCTAGGATTATTGCTGGCCTCTCTACTTCCTCTTTTCCCCAGCCCCTCATCCCAAGTCCATCTAGGTCCCAGCTGACTCATCCATTCATCTCCCTAGATCTTTGCTTCTGTCATGTTACTTCTCTTTCAGAGAAACAACAAGGACTTGAGTTACAGAGGGCAGCACACCAGAGCTGGGAACTACTGATCTGAGCCCCTCGTTGTACAGAAGGGAAAGTGAGGCTCACAAGAGAAAGGACTTACTCAAAGTCCCCAGTAGAGCCTGGAAATCCAAATTTTACTTGGTGTTCAAGATGCCCTTCTAACTCCCTCTAGCTCAATCCTACTCACTTCTTCATTTATTTATTCAATGGATATTTTCTGTGCCAGTACTATTCTAAGCATTGGAGACACAATAGTGAACAAAAAAAGGCAAAGCTTTTGGCCCATGCTGAACCACGTTCTAGTGGGAGGAGAGAGGAGACAGGCAATTAATAAGTTCGTCAACGGTCAGGAGTATTGGGAGTGCAGAGGGATGGAGATGATGCAATTCTAAAGGGTAGTCAGGAGGTAGCACTTGAGAAACACTTGGAGGGGGCGGAGAAGTGAACCACGAGGATATCATGGGGAAGAATATTCGCTGTGAGGAAACAGCCAGGGCAGCTCAGGGAATTTCGTCTCTCTCTTCAGTACACATACCACCCATTCCAAGAGTGAGGGGAAAGTGGACACAGACTTTCCCTGAGTGGGCTGTTGGGAAGAGGAAGAAACGAGTCGGCTATGTCCTTGGGCAGGAGTCACTCTGGCAGTGGTCACATGTGGCTGCTTTGACTCTAACCTGGGCATGGGCATGGGCACCTGGGGGTTTGAATACCTGATGCAGCCCTGTGTTCCAGCCTCATTTCCTCAGCCTAACCCTGCCCCATCCCTGCCTTGCCCACGCCCCCCAAGGCTGCTCCACTGGTCCCATCTGTGTTTTTCTGGCCTTCTGATTCAGCAGCACTTGAAACTTCCTCCTCTCTCATCCCAAGCAGTGGTCAAGACTGAGCAGCCCAACCTGGGCGCACTCCTGCCGCCCCCTCTGGGGCACCAGTGCTGATGAGATGACAGGGACACTCCCTCCCAGGCTAGACAGGCCTGCAGCACAGCTGGAGCTCTCTTGTCTTGAGAGTGCGACCTTTTCTCTATCCTGCTCTGCCATGGTGGAGACATCTGCCTGGGGATTCGAATTGCCGTTGGACTCTTTAGGCATGCACTGGACTGAAGGGGGTCAGATACTTTGGTTTCAAACATCAGCTTTCCCTCCTACTAAGAAATTTCAAGCAAGTTCCTCCAACTCCTTGGAGCCCCAGCATCTTCTTCTATTAAAAACCAAAACAAAATAACTACCCTTGTCCAGGGAGGGCAGGGAAGGATGTAAGCAAATCCCTCTGGAGATTTGTCTCTAGACTGTGTCTAGCTTCTCAGCCATGTTTACTATTCAGTCACCCTGGGAACAAACTGGTCAGTGTCTTTTGCTCAGAAGGCTCAGATCAAACAAAAATGTGAAAATCTTCCTGAAGAATTATCTCCCAACAGAGAGGATAGTGTATTCCTGAAACAAAAATAATATGCTATAAATAAGAAATGTTTGGAGAATAAGAAATCCTGTAAATTAAAAACACCAAGGAATAAAGATATAAAAGACAATAGAAGGGATGGAATTAAAAAGATGAGAATGTCTTCTAGAAATCAGAACAAAATGGACAAAAAGATGGAAAATAAGAGAAAAAACTTGAAAATGAGATGAATACATGAGATTCAAAATCCAACTAATTAAGGAGTTTCAGTAAAACAGAGGAAGTGACAGAGAAAATGGGGAATTATCAAAGGAATAATGTGATTCCCAGAACTTAAGAACATGGGTCCACATTGAAAGGATCCAGAGAGCATCTGGTGGAATAAATGAAGATAGGCCAGGTCCACCATCAGGGTGGGAATTCCTATTGTGAAGTTGTACCACAGGAGAAGGACTGTCTCCTGAAAACTTAGGTGGGGACACTCATACAGAATTTAGAGTCAGAATGGCCTTGGACTCTGGGTGGCACACTTTACCTCCCTCCTTCACAGCTCTGCATCCTCAGATTCTATATTTGGAGGACTTTGAAGGCCATCTTTCCTTATCAGTAATGCTGTTCTCCATTTGCCGTGATCCCCCTCCCATCCTCATTCCTCAGCTGGGCCCCAGCGCTGCTTTTTCCTGGGTCTTCTCTCCCTGCCTTGCCCACTCCTACCCTCAGGGCCAGTTCCTGAGCACTGAGCTAACCAGAGTTTGAGAGAGCTCCTTATCCCCACCCACGAAGGGGCCCACCAGTGTCTGCCTCCCACCCCATAGTCACTGAGAGCCCCACGTGACTGAGGCAGATGTTTCCTGCCCCCGAGGGAATGCTGTGTCAGTGTCCAGGCAAGCCCCATAGCTGACATCTTCCTGTCCAGCCATGGGACCCAACCTGTTTCTGCTGCTGCTCCTGGGACTAGCAGGTAAGGTTCAGATAGAGCTGAACTCTGGGCCCCATATATTCTGTTCCATGCCTAGAAATAATTACACTATTGTGGCAACAAGAACATGTGTAGGGCCCAGAAGACAGACCGCTAGATGCCTGTGCCCCTGTGCCAGGGGGTGGCTGGAAGGTGCCCCCAACTTCTGTCTACCATTCCCCCATCCTTTCCTTCCCTAGGCCAGGGCTCAGCTGGCAGCATCCCTGAGGTGCTGCAGGCACCAGTGGGGGACTCCATCGTGGTGCAGTGTCTCTACCGACTCCAGGATGTCAAGGCTCGGAAGGTGTGGTGCCGGTTTTTGCCGGAGGGGTGCCAGCCCTTGGTGTCCTCAGCTGTGGATCGTACAGCCCCAGGACACGGCCGCCTGTTTCTCACCGACCTGGGGAGCGGTCTGTTCCAGGTGGAGATGATCGCCCTGCGGGAGGAGGATGCTGGGGAGTACGGCTGTTTGGTGGAGGGAACCAGCGGGCCCCAGATGGTGCACAGAGTTACTCTAGATATCCTCCCCGCAGGTGAGTTATCCTAGGCCAGCCACAGCCCCTCTGACCTGCCCTCCCTACCCCCACATGCTTCTCTTGGGTCCTTAGGCGGGTGGGGGGATCTCTGGGTGAGAGGATTTGGGAGGTGATAGCCTTTTGATGGCTCTACAGAGAACGGAAACCAAGCTGGGTGAGACGTCTGAGATAAAACAGCCAAATGAGGCTCCCTTCCCCCTCCTGCACAAGTGGTTCTCCCCATAGGAAGGCCTAGACTCCTCTCCCACTCATGGCCTTGGTCTCCTCATCCAGCATTTCCAATATACTTGAAGCTATTTTTTTTCCTTAGAAATATTTTAAACAAAATTTTCATTTGGGCATATCAACTTGAATTACTTTTTTATACCTTCTAGTTTTTTTTTACTCCTTCTAGTTTTTTTTATACCTGTAATAACGGGTTTGATGGCCTAAAAGTTACTGAATTCATATCTTATTTCATAAGTCTTCACTGAGCATCTAGTATGTGTCTCACATACAGGCAGGGCACAAGCAATGCCCGAATTACTTCAACTCATTCAGTTTTAAAAATGGGAGAAGTGTCATTAATATTAAGCTAATCTTTACAACCATAATTTCAGTATAGAAAGCATTTTATTTTTACAGATTTCACTCACATAGCCTACAATTTTCTAATGTTTAAACATTAACTAAAAGAAAATTTTAGAGTATTAAAAATTTTTTTTCTAGAAAAATAGGAGGTTGTTAAAAAAAATGTTCTAGAGGGAAAATAAGCTATCCGCTGGAGCAGTTCTCTTATGGATGGTGACTTTTTTTCATTTTTAGGTCTTCCTTTTCCCAAGTAATTTGTGCCCAATCCCCAAATAGTGAAATTAAGAAAGGCATTTTTCCTTCTCTTGATTTTTCCTTCATCTGCTAACTAAGAGGATGAACTAAGTTGTCATGGGATTCCCTCTCATCTTGAGTTCATGATTACTATTTTATATTATAAATATACTCTTGTTAATCCTAGTCATCTTTGCCCTCCTTCTTCCCTGACACTCTAAGGTCTAAGAACTCAAGGTTATAATTCCTTCAATAGCATATGGTGACAAGACCAGCTATACTGGAAGAGCGGCAGGGAGACAGGTACTTGCAATGGTGCAGGTGTTGAGGACTCCAATAGCTGTAGAGCATGGATGTTCAGGCAGGCAGGTAAAGCATGGTGTCCGGTGAGGATGTGGGTGGTAGCTCAGGCAAGATTTTAGCTTCAGAGGTTTGTCCATGGTGGCTTAAAAGACACCAGGAAGGCAGAACATACACAGCAAGATTGGGGCCACAGCATCTTTATTTCTGGTTTGGCATGGGGTGGGAAGTAAGAATGGTGAATCTCTCAGGAACAGGTTAAGGCCCCCATCCCAGAGGGTCTAGAATGATTGGCTAGTTTTCCAAGAGTGATCCTTAGGCCTAAGGAAGCCAAGCTTGAGTCTCACAGCCATAAATCGAACACGTTGTAGGGATGACAGGAGACTTGTCAAAAAACAGCGTTTCAGGGTCTGAACAAAGCTCTCGGGAAGGCTCAGTGGGCATGTATCACATTAGGGCTGACCCTGGAGTCCCTTAGATCCTTAGGGCAGAGCTCAGGTTGGGGCTCAGCCAGCCTGCAGTGGGTCAAATGGTGGCAGGTATGTGGAGAGGCCTAGCAGGCTGTGCTGAGGCCCCTTTAAAGACAAACTGATGAGAGCCAGGAGCAAGGTCACCAAGTGAGGATGAGAGTGAAGAACTTATTCCATGATAGAGTAGGGACATGGGCACAGGTGACCCAGGAGGTGTTTCTTCAAAGTCTGAGCCACCTAATAAAACCACAGAGGAGCAGGGGAGTGACGGGTGGAGGAGAAATGCAGGGCGAAGTGGGTGGGAGCTTGTGGTAGAGGGGAAAGTGGGTATATTCATAATCAGGCAATATGCAGAGTTCCATTCCCTGGCCCCCAGAATGGTAGGCCCCTAAGGAATACCCCAAGCCCTCCCTCTCTGTTTTTTACTAGATACCTCTTCTTCTTCATCTCTACTCCATCATCTATCAAACCTCAACAGGCCCTTGAAGCCTGCTCACAATGGGTACATGCTCATTAAACATTTCCTTCTGACTCAGCTCCTGACCAGAAAGAGGAAGAAGAGGAAGAGAGCTATGGGATTGGTAGTCTGGCTGAAGACCCTTCGTCAGACCCTGTAGGCAGTGTCAGCCCTCTAGAGCCCACCCAGGATAAGAAAAGGTACTGAGAAAAACTGTGTCTGGGTGGCTGGGGAGAGGGTGGTGGTGAAGATATGGCTTGTTTAGAGCCCCGGAAAAAAATCAAAGGGAAGAATTATGATTCCTTTCCTGCTTGGGGAATTTCTGTTCAGGCAGGTAGACAGACAGACATACACACACACACATACAGACAGACAGACAGACTTCTCTATCCCAGTTCAGCAATAGTCCTTTCATCCTGGTGGGCCTTCATCCAGGATACCCTGATAATGATTTTCTTTTTTTCCCTTCCTGAGCCTGCTTTTCTCATTCCATTCTAAAAATCTCCTCCCAGCTGTGGCTCACCAAGAACTGCATCCTTGTGCCACTGCTCCAAGATTCCTGGCAAGCAGCTCTCAGCTGGGTTAGGACTAAGCTCAACTGTTCCTTTGTATCCCTCAGCATCCCCTTAATCTGGGGCGCTGTGCTCCTGCTGGGCCTGCTGGTGGCAGCAGTGGTGCTGTTTGCTGTGCTGGCCAAAAGGAAAGGTAGGTGGCTCTTCATCCCCCTATCCCAGCATGGCTCCATGGATCCTATGTCAGCCAGTCTTGCAGTCAAGTCTAGGAATCTAGGTCTGCATCCCTACAGAGGGGCTTGTCTGGAATTTAGCCAGGACCCTGAGACCCTAGTATTCCCATGACTGAGGGGAGGAGGGGAGGAGGGAGATTCAGTGGGAGCAGGTCTGAGGAAACACAGGAGCTGGAAAGGGTTGGGTCGTGGGGTTGGAGATAGGGGGCTGGAGGAAGTGGGGAAAGTGCTTTGGGAGCTAGGGTGTCAAGGCAGATTTGGAAGGGAGCCGTGGAAGTAGTAAGTGCGTGGGGAGAGTCAGAGCAGGTTGGGCTGGGAAGAGAGATGTGGGAAAGGTTTGGTGGTGGGAATGGGGAAGGTGAGCCTGGACTCAGAAAGAGGTTTCTGAAGGGAGTGAGGAGGTGGACTTTGAGCCAGCACAGGAAGCAGACTGTGCTGCTGTCCTCTGTCTTTCCAGGGAACAGGCTTGCTATCTGTGGTCGATCCCAGAGCAGTGGAATTTCAGGCACGGTAAGAGGCCTCTGCAGGCTCTCAGCCAAATTCCCTCCATTTACCATTCTCACCGAGTGGTCCCAGGTTGATGAGATAGAGAATGAACTGGGACCCAGTTGGGGTTCAAACCATCTTCTTAAGTCCTATAAACTTGGCACCAATGGTCTCCCACCTTCCCACCTTGGTATCCCACTTTCCCAGATGTGGGAAAAAACTTAGGGCTTGAAAATCTTCAAGAAGTCCTCTTGCCCACTGACATACTCAGGATATGAGAGGCAGAGCCAGTGTGGTCCTGAGCTTCCCAGCTGGGGCCAAGGAAGCTGTTCTCTCTGCCTGATTTGTTGGCTTTTGTTACAGGTGCCCTCCTCAGTGGTCCACCACATCAGTGACTCTGGAATGGCTGTAGATGGGCCATCAGATGTACCATATGTTAGGCTTGACTCACCACCTTCCTTTGACAATACCACCTACACCAGCCTACCTCTTGAGCCCCCATCATGGAAAATTCCACCCCCAGTCCCATCCTCATCAACCCCTCTGCCTCCTAAGGTCCTTATCTCTTCCAAGCCTGTGACACATGCCACAGTGATCTTCCCTAGAGGTGAAAAGGGTGGAGGGTCCTCCTAATAGCAAGACTCCACCTAGTTAAGCTGCTCACCACACTGTGTGCTCATAGAGGCCACCTCCGGAGGTCTTACTATACATCCATCCAGCAAGCTAATGCCCTAGATCCTTAGCATATCAGAGCAACTAGGAATTTTAGGATCTAATCTAATGTCTTGACTTTTCTGAACTGGAAAGTGATGATTGTGTGTGACTGAGGTGTCTTGGGGAAGTACCCTCCTCCATGCTGTTTCCTCTGCCATTATACCACTGGGCAAAATAAATTCTAAATGATGATATATGCGTTCTTGATGGTTGAAAGGCTTGAGTTTGACTATACATAAGACTCGTGAACTGAAAAGACTCTCATCTAGAGTTTATGCTATACTATCTCCCCTTCCTGTCCTGCCAATGGAGAAGTAGTTTCATTCCTTGGTCTGAATACTGCAATGAAGTTTGATTCGAGGGGAACCACGAAAGCTTCTTCAAAAGCATTTCCTACATTTCTCGTGCTACCTGAAAGTATAGATTCATTTCCTCAAGTCTAGAAATCTCTTCTGCTTTCTGTCCTACAGCTTATAAACAAGTGACATCTTCTGATGTAACAACATATGATGAGAGGAAGGAGATAATGAAACTCAGAATAGATGGGGGTTTGAGAAATGGGGCTGAAAAGAAACAAGAGTAAGGACAGAAACTGAATTATGCACCAAGACTATTCCTTGGCAGGAGAAAGGGTTTTCAAGTGCCAGGTTATAAAAAAATTTTGCAAATATCAGTATTACCAGAGTTGGCTCTCTCTCAACTCATTGGCCATCTGGCCACACTATTCCCTTTGGCTGGAAGTCTAGAGCTTGGGAAGAGCCCAGTGGAGAAAAGGCATGGGAATAGGGGACAGGGGAATGGATGGCAAGGCTGTGGTCATGACTAAATGTAAATGAAAGCTAGTCCAGGCAGGGCATGGGAGGGCCTTTAAGATCTTTGCTGAGATTTCTTCTGAAAACTGTTCAATTTGAAAATATTTGGCCATATCGAGGTAAGAAACTTAAATGGGAAGGATGAGGTGCTCAGGAATGCAGTTGTCTTATAATCATGGAGAGATAGGCATAAAGAGGTTTTCACTATCTGGAGGGCTCTAAAGCTTGGTCTAGACACCTCAGGAGAAGGGACAGGGCAGGGGCTGTGCCCAGAACTTCAGCTGTGTAAGCCTAGTGATGTTATTTTTAGAGAGCTCTGGCAGGATGTTCTGAGCTACCCTGATAGCCTCGGCCTGTGACAGAACCTAAATTTACTTCTGTCCCTTGTGGAAGCAGCAAGCTGCTCATCAATCAACTAAGCCCTGGTTTTCTCTGGCTAAGATGACTGAGAACTTAACTAGTGGGGAGGTGAGGAGGTGTAGAGTCAGACAGAATGATGGGGAAGGGCAGAATAAAGTCGAAAAAGAACCCTCCTGGGAAAAACTTACCCTGGTCTAAATGTATTTTGAACTTTTAGAGCCTGACAGAAGCAAAAGTATATCTAGTAGTACAAAAGTAAATACTAAGGAAGATAATCAATTGGTTGGTGGAGAAGAAGGAAGGAGGGAAGGGAAATACATTAATTCCATCGTTGCTCATGAAAGTCTATGGATACCATCCAAAGTCATAGTTATATGAGTGACATTTAAGATGAAAATACTGACATAAATTTTATAAGAAACACATGAAAATAAAGCAAAGAAAATTCAGGTGACATAGTGAAGCAATTACTTCATATCAGAACCTTTGGAATTCAGCTAAAGTAGTTCTCAGAAGAAAATTCATACCCTTAACAAGAATTAAGCAGCTTATTCAAATACCTAGTTAATTTTAAAGAAGAAAAATCATGTAACTAATACATAAATAAAATAAAATGAAATAAAAAAGAGACAAAGTGTTAACTGGCTTACTCAAAAGAAGGATGAAATAAAAAATGACAAGGGGGACTTAATCATAGATATAATGACAGTGAAAACTAATGAGAATGTTTTGTGCTGGTGGAGGTGGTGGAGTAAGAATGACTGTGAAGGGGCTGGAAAAAATTTTTTGGGGTGATTGTAATATTTTCTATCCTGATTGTGGTGGTTATATGTATGTATAGATTTGTCAAACCCATTATTAAAATAGGTACATTTCCTTGAATGTAAATTATATTTTGATACAGTTGATTTAAAAGTACTTAAAAGACCATTGGGAAACCATCAAAATAATCTTAGACAGGAAAAAACTCTTTAAAGCAGTGGTCCTCAATCTTTTTGGGAGCAGGGACTAGTGCTTTTATGAGAATCTAATGCCTGATGATGTGAGGTGGAGCTGAGGTGGTGATGCTAGCTTTGGGGAACAGGTGCAAATACAGATGAAGCTTCGCTTGCTGGCCTGCCTTTCACTTGCTGTGTGGCCCAGTTCCTAATAGGCCGTGGATCAGTACTGACTGGTCTGTGGCCCGGCGGGGAGTGGGGAGGGGTGGTGGTGGTGGTGATCGAGACCCCTGCTTTAAAGCATTATACAAAACTAGAAGCCATAAAAGAATTCATATATATATATATAGTGATACATTAAGATAAATTAAGAAAAGACTGTTATGAAAATAGATTAAACATTCCAATTAAAAGGCAGAGACTAGCAGAATGGATTAAAAAGCACATAAGCCAATTATATGCTGCCTACAGGAGACAAACTTTAGATTAAAAAATACAAGAAGTGGAAAGTAAAAGGATGGAAAAACATATATCATGCAAACTAACTAAAGAGAGTTGGAGTGGCTATACTAATATCAGACAAAATAGACTTAAAGACAAAAAATTGTTACCAGTGACCAAAAAAGGACAGTTTATAATGATAAAAGTCAGTTCATCGAGAAGATATAACAATTATGAACATATGTATACTTAACAGCAAAGTTTTAAAATACTAAAAAAAAAAATTGACAGAACTGAATGGAAAAATAGATAAACAGTAACAATTGTAGACTTCAATATCCCATTTTCAATAATGGATGGAACAAGTAAGTAGAATATCAAGAAGGAAATAGTAGACAAGAACAACATTATAATTAAACTAGACCTAACAGACATCTGTAGAACACTTCACCCAACAGCAGCAGAATACACATTTCTTCTCAAGTGTATACACACATTCTCCAGGACAGACCACATGTTTGACCATAAACAAGTTTTAATAAATTTAAGGGACTGAAATCATACAAAGTATGTTTTATGATCATAATGGAATGAAATTAGAAATAACAGAAGTAAATTTTGAAAACTCACAAATATATAGAAATATAACAACACATTCCTAAATAATAATGGGTCAAAGGAGACATCACAAGAGAAATTAGGAATACTTTAAAATGAATGAATATAAAAACATGATATACCAAAACTTAGGGGATGAAGCAAAGTCAGTGCTTAAAAGGAAATTTATAGCTGTAAACACTTATACTAAGAAGAAAGATCTCAAATCAATAACCTAACCTTCCACCTGAAGAAAATAGAAACAGAAGAACAATCTAAACCCAAAGCAAGCAGAAGAAATGAAATAATAATAATAAAGAACAGAAAAACAATAGAAAAAAAATAAAACCAAGAGTTGGTTCTTTGAAAAGATCAACAAAATTGAAAAACCTTAGCTAGACTGCCCAAGAAAAAAAAAGAGAAGACTCAAATTACTAAATCTGCAATAAAAGTGGAGGGAGAATTTTTGACCTTATGAGATGAAAAGGATTATAAGAAATACTATGAAAAATTATATAACAAATTAGATAACCTAGAAGAAATGGACAAATTCCTAGAAAGACACAAACTACTGAAACTGATTCAAGGAACTAGAAAATCTGAATAGACCTACATAAAACACTTCACTGGAGAATTCTACCAAACACTGAAAGAATTTTTAAACCAATCCTTTACAAACTTTTCCAAAAAGTAGGAAGGAATATCTCCCAATTCATTCTATGAGGCCAGTTTTACCTTGATACACAAATCAGACAGAGATCATGAGAAAATCACAGACCAACATTCCTTATGAATATAGACCCCAAAATACTCAACAAAATACTAGCAATTAAAACCCAGCAACAAATAGAAAGGGTTATCACCATGAAAAAGTGGGATTTATCCCAGGAATGCAAGATTGGTTCTACATATGAAAATGAACATGATCCTTTCAATAGATGACAGAAAAAGCATTTGACAGAATACAATGCCCTGTCATGATAAAAACATTCAATAAACTAGGAATTGCAGGACATTTCCTCTGTCCGATAAAGGACATTCACAAAAAACCTCACAGCTAACATCATACTTAAAAAACTGAAAGCTTTCCCCCTAAGACTGAACACAAGACAAGAATGTTCACTCTAGCCACTTTTATCTATCATTGAATGAGAGGTTCCAGAAAGTACAATCAGGCAAAGAAAAGAAATAAAAGGCATTCAGATTGGAAAGGAAGAAGTAAAATTATTTGTTTGCAGATGACATAATCTTGTATATAAAAAATCTTAAGAAAGCCACAAAAAACTTTGGGCTAATAAATAAGTTCAGAAAAGTTTCAGGGTACAAAATCAATATACAAAAATCTATTTTATTTCTATACACTAGCAATGAATAATTCAAAAATGAAATTAAGAAAACAATTCCATTTATAGTAGTACCAATAAGAATAAAATATTTAGGTATAAATTTAACAAAAGAAGTATAAGACTTGTATATTGAAAACTATAAACCATCATTGAAAAAAATTAAAGACCTAAATATATGGAAAAGGTATGTGCTACTTTTATGGATCAGAAAACTTAATATCATTAAGATAACAATTCTCCCCACATTGATTTACAGATTCAACACAATCTCTATTAAAATTATAGCTGTCTTTTTTTGTGGAAATTGATCCTAAAATTTATTTAGAAATGTAAGGGATCCAGAATAGCAAAAACAATCTTGAAAAAGAATAATAAAGTTGGAGGACTCACACTTCCTGATTTCAAAACTTATTACGAAGCTACAATAATCAAGACTGTGTATACTGGAATAAGGATAGACATATAGACCAATGGAATAAAATTGAGAGTTCAGAAATAAACCCATACATTTAATAAAACCATATATCAACAAGAGTGTCAAGTTATTTAAATGGAAATAGTCTAACAAATTGTACTGAGACAAATGGATATCCACATGCAAAAGAATGAATTTGGAAACTTACCTCACACTACATGCAAAAATTAACTCAAAATGAGTCAAAGACCTAAATGTAAGAGCTAGAACTATAAAACTCTTAGAAGAAAACAGGGGTAAATCTTTATGACCTCAAATTAGGTAATGGTTTCTAAGTTATGATACTTAAAGCACAAGTAACCAACTCAAGAAAAAAAAAGAAATAAATTGGACTTCATGAAAACTAAATACTTTGTGTTGCAAAAAAATATTGTCATGAAAGTGAAAAGACAATTCACAGAATGAGAGAAAATATTGCTAAGTCAAATCTGGAACCCTCACACATTGCAGGTGGGAATGTAAAAAATGTAAAATGGTACAGTAACTTTGGAGAATAGTTTGACAGTCCCTTAAAAGTTAAACAGTTTCTGTCTGACCCAACAATTTCTAGGTATATAACCAAGAGAATTGAAAACATATGTTCATATAAAACTTGTACATGAATGTTTATGGTAGCATTGTTCATAATAGCCAAAAATGGAAATAACCCAAATGTCCATTAAGTGAATGGATAAACAAAATGTGGCATATCCATACAATGGAATGTTATTCAGCCATAAAAAGGAGTGCTACAACAAGGATGAACCCTGAAAAGACTGTGTATGCTAAGTGAAAGAAATCAGACATAAAAGGCCACATATTATGCCATTTATATGAAATGTCCAGAATAGGCAAATCTACAGAGACAGAAAGTACACTAGTGGTTACTAGGGGTTCGGGGAAGGGGGACTTAGGAATGACTGCTATTGGGCACAGAGTTCCTTTTGGGGTAATAAAAATGTTCTGGAGTTAGTAGTGGTGGTTACACAACTTTGTGATACACTAAAAGCCACTGAACTGCATACCTTAAAAGGGTGAATTTTATTTTAATAAAATTCTTTAAAAATTGCCAAAGGGAAATAAATGCAAAGAGAGAGAGAGAGAGAGAGAGAGAGAGAGAGAGAGAGAGAGAGAGAGAGAGAGAGAGAGAGAGAAGGAAAGTGAAATACAGTATATTTTTTTAGTACTATTGTGGGAAAGGATACAGTGAAAGGTATAGTGAATACATACTATTGCTTGCATGTGCATAGAATAATTTTTCAAGGATACGCAAGGAAGTAGTAACACAGATCTGGGGAGGGGAACTGGTGGCTAGAGGACAGGAATGAGAAAGACTTTCGCTGTTATATGCTTTTGTTCCTTTGGAATTTTGTGCCACACAAATGTATTATCTGTTTTTAAATATAAAAATTAAATTGATAATAATAGCCAACATTTACTGAGTGCTTACTATGTCCAAGGTACTGTTCTAGCACTTTATATTTAATTATGAAATGTTCTTTTGCTCTATTTTTAATCCTCATTTACAGAAAAGGAAAGTGAAACATAAAAAAAGATAAATTATCTGCTGAAAGTAACATAGTTAATAAGTAGCAGAGTTAGAATTTGAACCCAGACTATCTGGCTTCTAAGTTCCTTCTCCTGACTACTGCTCTATATTGCCTCTCAGAAATTTAAAGGAGTGGAGTACAAGGACCAGAAGTGTGTGTGAGAAGGAGAAAGGAAGGTGGGATAAGAGATGGAGGAATGGAAATGGGAGGAGAAGGGATTTGAGGGGGAGGAAGGATAACAAGAGGAGGGAGAAAAAGGGGAGGAAGAGAAAGGAAGGAGGGTATGTACAGATTAGACAGGATGATTTAAAGGGCAAGTACAGACCTCTCTTTCTCAAACATCTCCCTGTGGTTCCTTCAAGTTCTGATCTTGGTCATTTGAACAGAATACTGAAGACTGGGTACAGGATAGCCTAATATAGGCTAGATCTCATGAAAGCCTCTATAGCCTTGTGGCTAAGAACATAGACTGGAATCAAATTGGAGTTAGAATCCTGCTCCACCATTTTGTGCCTGTGTTTCTTAGAGTAAAACCTTTCTAAGCTTCAGTTTCTTCATCTGTAATATGGGGATAAAAAAAGTGCTTGCTTCACAGAGTTGTTATAAGAATTTAAAAAATGTATTTCAAGCACTTAGCAACAGTGCCTGGCACAGAGTAATTGAATGATAAATGGTAGCTATCATAACGTTAGTTAACTGCCTCTGTGAACAATAGACGATTGAATTATAAAGTGTAAAAATCAGTGAGAAGAGCATGCTCTGTGGAAGAATGTCACCAAACAGTTAAAGGCCAAAAAGAGCATCTCCAAAAGGGAAGAATAAAGAAGAAGAGAGCTTGAGTCATGTACCCTCTGGCAATTTCACAATGCCACACAGGAATGCCCAAAACACACAGTGTAAAGGAGAAATAGATTCCTACTATGTACCTCTCAAAAGATTCTTTGACTTCTTAGCAGCCCATTTCCACACCTGTGCCAAAAGAGGGCAACACCAAAGCATTCTCACTGCCAGCCTTCCTTAGGTAATGACAACCTCTTTATTAGGGCTGTGTTTTCTATATGCTAATGGATCCTACCTTATATGAGATAGAATCAGTTCATCTCAAATCCTCTCAGGCCTCCAGTCTACCCCTGGTTTTAATTTCTCCACAGTTGTGCTAATGACAGTTCAGAGTTAAGAAAGATCTAAGTTTCACACTTCAAAAACATAGGTTTTTATTGTGACAAAGATATAGATAGTGGTGACTGTAAAAAGCTAGTATATTTAATATGTGCACTATACTGTATCTTAAAAAGGAGAATTGGGGGCATTTCTTTGTGTTATATACAATAAGAGAGTCATGATCCCTTCAGATGATTTTTTTTTCATTTCAACATATATATTCTTGAGTTTCTTCTTCATTCCTATTCTCCTTGACATTAGCCACTCTGTCAGATTCTGAAACATAGAGAATAGCACGAACACAAAGAATGTTCTCAGCAATTACAACTTTAACTAGTGATCCTGGAGAAAGGAAAATACCACTGGGTCACAAGGCAAGGAACTGTCTTATTTCCTCTCTTTTTCTTGCCCATATCTTACCATTTACCTTCATAGACGTTAGATTGTGATTTCTAAGGCCTTCTTTCTCCCTTAGTGACTATCCAAATACTCCAAGGGAACAATCTAGTTGTTTAAGCTGGGACCAAGGAGTAACTTTCTATGCTTAAGGATTCCGGATGTTGAAACAAAGGTCTGGGAGAAGCTTTTACATTATCTAACAATATAAGGGATTCCCGACTATTCAGACTGGGTCCAGCACTAGTAAGAGGACAATAAATACCTAACTCCTTATATCTGTGTGTCCCTTCTTATTCTGGAGGTGATTGCTTGTGTGTAAGAATCTGAGACTATCTTTATGTCTCTCAGACAAGAGTTTCAGGAAGAATGCTTACTCTGTATTCCTAAATTTCCTTCAATGGAGTTGTCTTCCTCCAGGAATTCTCCCTCTTCCCAAATCCTAATCAGGCAGGTGTCAAAAGGTCTGATGATGTTAGGCAAGGACATGGATTCTCTCTTTCCATATCTCATTACAGAGGCTTTAAGGTCAGAGACCCACTGATGATAGACAGGGCAGGTCACACATCGACAGAAGAACTCCTTAAAGTACTGAAAGGAGAGGAAGGTCCATGAGCTCAGGGATCTGGACCTTCTCCCCCCAATCTATGCTATACCAGAACTTACAGCAGTCCCCACTCAGCATAACTACTCAGGGTTGGGGAAACAGGAGGGGCTACTGATGGCAAAGTAGGCCCAAACACTTGGTTTGAGGTACAGAGGGACTGGAATGTGTTAGACACGGAAGGCTGTAGTGAGATATATCAAATTATAATGTTTTAATGGTATTGAGTAGTAGCTGTGCAAAAGCTGCCACCTTTGGAATTCAGTCCTGACACACATGCAAGAATATCTGAGAGGGTAAATGTGGTAGGTGATAAGACTTTCTAGGTAGAGAAATAAAAAGGGTTCCAGAGTGAAAAGAGACAGAGGTGGCAAAGAGAAGAGTAAGGGAAAGATGAAGCTATCAGGAGTACTACAGGGTCAAAGTATAACTTAGGTGTTAGCTGAAGGACAGAGGAGAAACAGGTACCTTGAGGATTTGATTGTGAGTCTCTGGAGGGATATTCATGAAGACATCCTCTGGCATTTTCTGTAAAATTAGCACATGGCACTCTAGGAATCGAACAAAGCCATGTGAACCAAACAGTGAAGCATTGGTTCTTTTCACCAACCGGCGAGCCTTGCAGAAGTGATGCTGAAACAGGCTCCACTGTGAGTCCTGGGCAAACCTAGAGGGAAAGAATCACAGCTCTTAGCTCTGTCCTCTGCTTAACAACCATGGCTCTTTCACAGAACCATCATTTCTTTAAGGCTCCAAGACCTCCTGGATAGTTAAGAATTGTAATGCTGGAAAGTAGCCAAGGCTACTAACTCACATGCAAGAAGACCAATGATATTGAGCATTGCCATAGGTTATCTAGCACTTAAATGTAACCCTAAACTTAACCCTCAACCTATAGATCTAAACTCGTTAAGGGACAAGAATGATAGAATTCTTCTTCTAATAAAGTAGCAGGGATAGGAGGTGAAAGGTCTTTAGAAGTGGGTTAGAGATGTGAAATAGTTCTGCCTGGAGGGGTAAAAGGTGATAGCTTAAACAATTTCATGGTGTCCTTAAATTTCTACCCTTTCCCATAGACCCAGAGTAAGACTCTGGTACCCCATATTACCACATGGCCAGAGAAGAGTGGACCCCCAGCATGACATTGCTCTGAGAGGTTAGAATGCAGTTGTGCTCATAGTGCTGAATGAAACTCAGACACTCCTCAAAGGGCCGACACAACAATCCTGTGGATAGAGAAGGCAACCAGATTAGTTAGGAAATCTGTCCACATAGGAACCTGTATAGAAGGTGTGTGGTACAGGGGAGGAGACAATATTTGAAAGGTGGACACCCTGAATCACAATGTGGTTCCTAGACTTTATGGAGCCAGGGACTAGGAGCAGAGGCCATGCCAGAGGGTCACACTCCTGACTGTGTTCTAAACCTACGTCCCCAATTGAAGCCTGAATACCTCAGGAGTACAACAGAGCCTTGCACAAAATGTACCTTTTCCATAGAGCAGCAGATCCAAGCAAGCAGAATAGAAGCAAGCCAGGCTAAGGACTTCATGACCCTGGGAAATGAGCTCCCACTGACTCTCCAGCACGTGGACACACAGGTCAAATCTGCCAAGAGACAGAGCCACTGGGTCCAGCTAGGGAGTTGGGAGGATGGTTGAGGAGAGGAGCATGTGTACCTGGGATCAGAGCTGTCTCTAAACAAAGGAAGTGGAGAAATGCCTCTGATACAGTTTTGTGGGTCTTGAACTACTACAATTCTCTATCTCTCTAAAGAAAAAGAAAAAAAAAAAGAGTATGTAGCAACTCAGACTCTGCTCTTTCTACTCCAGACCCTCACACTTAAGACAATGTTTCCTGCAGTGACTAGAGAAGAGACAGCCCTGGTTGTGGAAATGAACAGCTTCTCCCTCTCCACTCCAAACTCCTCTTAGGCAACAAATACAAGTGACAGAAAATGATCTTAATACTTTTTCTTCAGAAATGCAGATCTGAAGAGAACTGAGAGAACCAGATTCTCCAGAGCTGGTTTCTTGAGGTGTCTGCATATCTCACAAGCTTGAAAACCTAAGGAGGTAAAAAAGCATTGTGTGAGGTATAGCTGTGAGCCTGGCCTCCATAAAAGCCCAAGGCCCACCAGCCCCAAGCCCCATTACCCAGCTTGATGGAGAAGTCAAGATGGCCGAGGCAGAGTTTGGTGTAGGCCAAGGCCTGCATAAGCTGAGCTGTGGCAAATAATCCCTCCCTGGAGAACCAACATAGGCTGCTTTTCTGAATGGCTATCTGCTCACAGTGCAGCCACTTCTCCCTGTCACCCATGTTCTGAGAGAACTGGGAGAGAGCCACATAGGTAGAGACAACCTGTGGGGCAACAAACATGGGGCAAGACATTCTGATTGTACATTCATGCTACATCTCCATCTTGTCCTTTTCTTGTGTAAGCGTACACTCTGGTGCCTTGCTGCTCACTCAGTCAGGACTCCTGGTGTCGCTTCCACTCACCTCCACTCCAGCTATGACAACATGCACCTTCTTACCCCTACATATCTAATTTGATCATTCTCACCGCCTGTTCTTTAAACAAACCACTTTCTCTACCTGCCTCTTTTCTTTTTCTCCAATCCAAGCCTTTCCCTTTCAAAACACTGGCCAAAACTCTTCCATATTTTATCTAATTAAGGACTCTGATCTTTGCTCTTGGAGTTCTTCAAAACTGCTGCTGTATCTCTATAATAACTATATGCATATTTGATGTAGTTGATGACTCCCTTCTTGAAACACTAGGTTTCTAGGCCATTATGCTCTTTTGGTTTTCTCCTGTCTCTCTGGCAACTTCTCAGGTTCTTTTGCTGGTTTCTCAACCTCTTTACGTTGGAGCTATTAACTCAGTCCTTGGACCTTTTATCATACCCTTGGTGCTATCACCGAGTTTCATGGCTTTAAATATATATACACACTCATGATTCCATATTCCTATTTCTAGCCCAGACCTCTCCCGTGAACCTCACAATTGCATTTTCAACTGCCTACTCAGCATCTCCACCTGGATGTCTAATGGACATCTAAAATTAAACAAAGACTGGCTCCCAATCTTCCCTCAAATCTGTTTGTTCTGCAAACTTCCCCATCCCAATTAAGAGCATCTCTACCTCTTTAGAAGTCCAGATTGCAAATTTTGGGATTATCCTTGACTCTTCTCTCTCTCACACATCCATGAACTGACCTATGACTGAATCCTGATGGCTCTCTCTTGACAGAAGATCCCTTGTCCCCATTTCCTCTGACATCACAATAATCCAAGCCAACTATCTCTTGCCTGTATTAATGCAATAGCTTCTTAACTGGTCTCCCTGCATCCCCTTTTGCCCCCTTCAGTTTATTCTCAATATAGTAGTCAGAATTAACTTATTAAAATATAAGTAGATTTTGTCACTCTTCTCAGAACCCAGCAATGCTTTCCTATCTTCTCGAAAGAGAGTGAGAGAGTGAGCAAGTGAGAGATACTAAAATTAGGAAGACACATTTCTCTTCCTTCTTTTTTCTTAAGTCAGCAATTCTAATCCTTTGTTAGATCATGAACTTCTTTGAGAATCTAATGATTCTACCCCCACCCCACTCCCCAAATGCTCTTTTGAACAAACAGAAAGTTCTAAATTCAGTTCAGGAAGTTCACAGATAGCCTCATGCTTTGAAAACCCATCTATAAACTGCAAGTTGAGAAACCCTAGTCAAACACATGATCAGTGGTATCCTGTTAAGTCCAGGCTATTGTGAAACCATGCAAAAGCCAAGAACCTGGCAGGGTCTCTCTGCCTGGCATTACAGGTTTCTGAGTGAGGGCTACAGGTAAAGCAGGTACTTGTTTACCTGGGCTTCATTTGCGAACTCCTCGGCTGAATTCTTCTGCATAAGAGCAGCCAAGCAGGCAAACCTGCGGCTGCTGGCTGTGGCTTCCAGGTTATAGAGCTGCCAGAGCAGGGAGAGGCAGTGCACCTGCTGCTGCAGAGCTGCCAACTTCTTCTTACTATCGTGAAGCACAAGGTGGTTAGCATATCCTTATTCTTTACCAGCACCCAACCAACCCTCCCTTCCCTCCTCCGGAGACATCCAAATCTACTCACCATGGGGCCATCTACACACTTCCAAACTGAGAAATGTTTCTGGGATCTCACTACTTCTAACCCCTAGGCCTTTTAACTCATCCCTCTTGACCAGGAAGAGTTCAGAGAGGTTTTTAAAGAAGCTTTATTCTTCGAGTTGCTTTTTGGTTGAACATATTTTCTATAAATTATTATAGCTCAATAACTAGGCAGCAATTTTATGTTTTTATATATCAGAGAATATTAAATTGCTACCTAGTTATATCTATCTATCTATTTATCTATCTATCTATCTAATCATTATCTATCTTTGAAAGAGGCAGGGTAACACGACACTGAAAACAAAAGTCCTCATTCTGTTACATTTAATTGGCCAGGCAGTAAGGTAGAACTAGAACTGCCTGTGATATGGTTGAAAAGAGGAGTCTTAGGTCAATATGGCAGAACTCTAGTCTGGGTCCTAGTTTAGTTCTCTGTGGCCCTAAAAGGGACCAGGGCAACTTGACCAGGCTTCTCACTTCTCACTAGGGTTGTTAGGAGGTTGGTTCAGGGAACAGGAGTGCCAATATTTTTCCAGGAATGTTTGGAAAAGAACACCCAACCAGGTCCAAGGGAAATTCCTTTTCAGCAGTCGAAGGCCTTGTCTAGCCAGTTTTTTGGCCAAGTTGATCTGTCCCATGTTGAAACAGACCTGAGGTGGGAAAATAAGAAATAGTAATATAAATGTGGGAAGAGTACTGTGGACAAGATTCTGGATATAACGCACTGGCTCCTTCATTTTGGGATGTGTACTTGGGGTCACTGAGGTGCTAGGGTGAGCTGAGTTGGAGCAGAGCCTAGCCACACTAACAAGCACCAGTAGGACCATGAACAAGTCAAGGACTGAGAGAATAGGATTAAGGAGAAAGCACCCTCCTTTTTCATTTCCCATACATTTGTCAGTGAGCAGTAGAGAAAGACCGTGATTTAGAAAGTGATGCTTCTAGACTGAGATGGAATTATCATTTGGGCAGATATCCAGATGTTTCAGATGACACAGAAATCATCTGAAATATCACCACATCCTTTCTTCCTAAACAGGCTGCACCACCGTAGCGAATGTGGGGTAGGAGGTTGGGAACTATCTTGAGGTAATCGTATACCTTCTCAACCAAGGTTAAATCCTCCAAGAAAGTGATCAAGTCTATGGTGATTCCAGAACAATCATGGGAAGACTGTACAGTAACTTCTTACAGAGGAAAAGAAAAATTTAACTTTACTCCAAAGACCTCTTGGTGCAAGCACAAATAATGCAATACTGTGGACAACTCTAACATTCCTTTTGGTGTTCAAAGGCATATATACACATTAATTTTACTCTCCGAACCAGATTATCTTAAGGTTTACATTAAAATTAGTTTTTATATTCTTAATTTTTAAAAAATTTAAAGTTCAGCTCTCTAATAAAACATCCCCACAGTTTTATAGAGTCATTATTTATAAACTGCTAAATAATTATCCCAACACAATATGTTCTATTGGATTTAATAGTAATGAGGCTAAGAGAAGTTACTGAGCTATCCCAAGTTATTCCTACACAATAATAAATAAGTTTACTCCCACATGTCCTTTGAAAACAAAGTATCTCATGGCATGCTTTCCCCAGAGTTTCTGTTTGTTACACAAATCTCATTTCCTGAGGAAATGTGTTATAAATGATATATATAATTGTCTCTTTTTAAAAAAGCAAGATGTGAAAGGAAGGAGAAGACTATACACATTTATGTATGCTGAGCCCTCTGGTAAAACACACTGAGACACATAACACTGGGGAGGAGACACAGTAGCTGAGTGACAGGATTGGGGACACTTTCAACTGTGTTTTTTTGATTTCTAGCTTTATTAAGATATATTTGACACATAACATTGTGTAAGTTTAGATGGGCAAGGTAATTTTTTTAATTGAGATGTAACTGGCATTTAACATTGTATTAGTTTTAATTGTACAACATAATGATTCTGACATATGTGTGTACTGCAGAATAATCACCATAATAAGTTTAGTTAATGTCCATCGCCATACATAATTATACTTTTCTTGTGGCTAGAACTTTAAGAATTACTCTCTTGGCAACTTTCAAATATACAATATAGTATATTATTAACTATAGTCACCATTCTGTACATTCCATCCCCAGGACTTATTTTTCTTATAACTGGAAGTTTGTACCTTTTGTCTACCTTCACTTATTTTGCCCACCTCACTCCAATATAAATTAGCTTATATATACTCCAATGGACAAAGGACAAGACTAGATAATTCATAGAAAAATCAATGACAAATAAACATATAACAATAATGTATCTTATTAAGAAATACACACCAAAATACAATATAACTTTCATTTATGCATTAGCAAGTTTTTAAGAAAACTAATAATATTTGATGTTGGTAAGGCTGTGAAGAAAAGAAAAAAACTTGGAATTATATATTTTTGGTGGACAATTTGGCAATATATTTACTAAATGTAAAATTATTCATATCTTCTGCGTTAGTATTTCTACCTGTGGAAATTTCTCTTACAGAAACACTCTTAGAAAGGAAGAAAGAGATATTTACAAGTATATTCACTGTAGCAATGCTTTTTATAACCTGAGATGAGAGTAACCTAAATGTACATGAAGAAGGGAATAGTTAAGTAAACTCTGATATATGCATACAATAGAGTAGTTGGCAGCTGTAACTGTGATTAGATGTAGACCAATGTGCAAATATATTCAATCTGTACTATTAAAAGTCAGCTACAGAAGAAAATGAGCAATATAATTCTATTTTAAAAACAACAAAAACAATAACGATATGACTATGGGTATATAGCTGGTGGAATTTGAACCAAATCACTAACTATGCTGGGGATGGCATGGGATTAGTAAGGGCTCTTTCACTTCTATGTATTATACATTTTTATGTTTTGAATTTGTGTATCTTTTATCACATTATCACATTTATAACTGCACACACGCAAACTTCAAGATCACCCCTGCCCTCACCTCTGACTGAAGACGGCAGAAAGTGGCCTCCTCAAACTGACAGATCTTCACCTTGTGCTTTTTCAAAAATGAGAATGCTGAGGGTTGACCCAGGAGACTACTTGCCTTCCTCAAATAAAAGAAGGCCTCCAAACAAGACAAGAAATAGAGAAACTGGATTAGGATTCAGATGATGCTAGGGGTGTGATAAGGGTAAAGGTTGGAGTAAGGTTGTGATGAGGGTAAAGGTTTGCATTTCAATTAGGTTGGAATCCAAGTTAGAAGCGGGGAGTTGGACTGCACACGCAGGGGTCGGCGCAGGGGTCGGCGGGGCTAGCAGAGTCTGCGCTCTTTCACTACCACATTCCGTTTACGTTTTCTCCTGAAGCCCTTCCAGCTCCTTTCTCTCTCCTACTTTCTTCCACTTTTTACTCCAGGTTACTTTATAGTAAGAAATCCCAAATGAATTTCCCAAGTACAAGAGCTCAGCCCAGGGCAGAGAGCAGAGCTTGCTCACCATATAATTATCTGACAGGTCCAAGGAGGCAGCAGCAGCCTCCAGCAGGTAATAAAATGCACAAGTGGTTTCTCCAATGACCAGGCAGTGCTGGGTGAGAGGTGAGAGCACTAACTTCAGGATTTCCTCACAGTGACAGGGCTTCATGGTCAACATGTCTTTCTCAGGGCTGGTCTGAGCCAGCTTTTCAGTCACTTGATCCAGGAACTCTTCTTCTGTTCTTTGTGGAGAGAAGATGAAGAACTGAGAGTGGCCAGGAAGCAGCTGCTTTTGTAGGGCATTACCAGTTCTCCAAGCCACTTTTTCCAGGAAGCCTTCCTTTATAATTCATTAATTCTATGTCTATCCTTCTTTTCCATCTCTCTACAAATTTTTGAAAGTCAGGGGCCAGATCTATAATGGCAAAGCTCTATGACGGACTTTTAAATTTTTGAATTTTGGGCTGAGTGAAAGAGTCACTACTTTTGGGTGGTATTGCAGGTGAAGTAAGTGCCCTCAGTTTAATGGTCGTCTGTGTCTCACTTTCTGGCCCCCTCCATGCCCACTCTTGGCATCACTATCTACCTGCAGTGTTCATTTGTGAAGGCCTCCTGACTTCTGGATGGTTTTGTCTGGAACTGAAAACTATCTGTAGGGAGAAAAAGATGATTATCTTTAATTACCCATGCTTGTATTAACTGGGGATATTTAAATTCCTGACTACCTTTCTCCTCTGCAGCTTAGTTTAGGACCTAATTGCCTCCCTCATTATAAAAATGATAAATTTAGGTTTAATATTTGCTACACATAAAATTAGTATGGTAGATCACAAGTTCTTTAATGGAAACTATTTGTGATTCAAATAATAACTCTTTTCATTTTCAAACCTCCCAAACCTGTTCCTAATTTTCAGGAGGCAATCAATGTTCACTAAATAAATGAATAAAGAATGTGTCCATTTGGTTTGATGACTATTTCTAACAGTTGAAATCCATGAATATGTCTGGATCAGGTCTGTGAACAGATCAGAGTGAACTACAGAACCTAAGACCTAGTGAAGAATCATGAGGGCACAAGATGCCATAGTCTACTAGGGTCTCAGTGGCCAGCAGAGGTTTTAAACTTTACCTAGTTGGCCTTAGATAGCCTTTATCTTCCAGATTTGATTCTTTCTCTGCAGCTGCTTTCCCAAAGACCAAAAAGCAAAGACTGGGAAGGATGCTGAGAAGCTATGTATTAAGGCTCAAAAGCATAGGTTGAGGAATTGAAAGAACTGTTAAAGGGAGGACTTGTGTTAAGTAAAAGGGCTGGCTCTCTGATTATTTAACGATGTCAAATAAGGTAAGATAAGGTTAACTAAAGAAATTAGAGTTTGGCAACACTACTGCAATGCACAGTTCCCAGGGGCACTATCGCATCATAGCCTGTGTGACTAACACCCTCTAGATTTGTGCAGTACCTGTTCTGCGTGGCCATGCACAGAGGTCCAGGGTCTGGCTATGGGTTTGGCTGTGCTGGGAAGGTCTTGAGCCTCTCTCATATAGATTGACCAGGCTGCCTAATCTAAAGCTGACATTAACCTCTCAAAAAACAAAGGCCATATAGAAGACATAAATGATAGTGTAATTTCATCACAATATCAGATTAGGATATTCACTGTTATTTTCCTCTTTCCCCTCAGAAAGTATAAAGGTGCAAATGCCCATAGAATTCATTAGCCAATGATCAATTTCTCCAAGTCACTGGTTTACCTTCACAGAGTCATCAAAATGTTATAGGTCAAAGAGGTATTAGGAGTATAGATCATATCCTTCATTTTAGTTCTTTACCACCAATAATTCACCGTCTCTCGCATATCCCTCTCCCTTTCTAATACCAACACTAACTTCTCTTCTATCAAAGTAGAAAAAGAAAATGGTTGAGCTTGGACAGCTGTCTTCAACTATGGAAGAAGACACAGCTCTGAAAAATGAGTGAAGCTGCAAGAAGGTAGATTTCACCTTGATGAAAGAAGAAACTTTCTAATATTTGTTGACAGTGAAACACACTGTCCTGTAAGGTAAGCTAACCGAAATGTAAAAACAAAGATGAAAATGTTAAAACAACTCTTATTTGGGGTATGGTAGAAGTGTTAACAGGCTTTCGAGACCATCTATACACTAATACAACCTTCTTTAAGTAGCTAACTCCTACTTATCCCTCAAGTTTCACTTCTGGCAGTATCTCCTTCAAGGAAGAATCTTCTCCTACTCATTCCCTGGGCTGGGTTAATGGCCCCTTCTCTAGGTACCTAATCCTTGTGTATGTCATTTTCATCACCTTTACCATGTCATATTGGAATTCTCTGTATGTCTGTGTCACCCCCTCCACCCCAAAGCTGATAATTTTAAGGACTAAGGCTTATTCATTTTGTATTCTTAATACCTAGTTGCAACATCTGATACACACGGATTCTATATATGTGTATTGAGCTAATAATAATAATATTAATAATAATAATAATAATAACCAAAATGTATTGTATACTATGTGCCTGGTACCATTCAAAGCAGCCCTAAAAATGTGGTATTGTTATTTTCCTCAATTAACTGAGGTTAAGTAACTTACCGAAGATTGCCAACCAAAACAAGTATGATTAAGGTTCCTTTTAATTCTGAGATTGCATTTTTTCTTATCTCTGGTACTTCAGGGATAAATGGCTCTTTTCACCTATATTCTCCCTTAACGTGATTTCATGTTTCGGATGAAGAGCTCCAAGTTTATGAATAAAGAGAGGTGCTGTCAACATGTCCTCTTTCTGCCCCCTGGGTTTACCTTGGGGAGAAGGTGGTTGCAATTTGTCTGTGATTACTTGTGTCAGCACTGAGCCAGTATCTTTGTAACTGCAGAACCGGGAGGTCCCACTAGAACTCTTAGGAGAACATACGGCAAAACGGTGGAAGGGGACAAAATCCCCCCTAGGGCAGCTCCCACAGCGGCAAGCCAAATCTTGAAGAAAGCATGCACATTCAAGGTGCAGGGTTATCTGTTGTGTCTTGGGCCACAGCTCCCAAGCAGCTTCCCGTAACAGAGGCAGTCCAAATTCTAGCACCTCAGTCTGAGGCAAGGATAGTTCCTTTTGTAGCCTGAGAGGATAGCCAGCATCTGAAATACAAAAAAAAAAAAAAAAAATCTAAGTTAGAGTATTCTTTAAAGTCCTTTTATGCCACCATGTAGCAAATTCCCAAGCAAAGCTGCTAGTTTATAAGAAACTTCATTTACAGTTCTTATTTGGTATTACTGCCCACTTTGTATAAAGGGTTTTATACCAAGCTGAGAGTGATGTTGACCATATCTAGTAAAAAGTACCACAGAGGAGGAAGGATTAGTGGTACAGAAGTACACTGGATAGATTTCTTAGTTGTTCTTCCTAAAATGAGCTATTATTTTTTTTACTATAATTATTAAAAATGTCAAATCATCAGAAATGCTTTGCTCAAATATAAGGTCCAAATATGTTACAAAACCAAAAGGAAATTATTGTGGATTATGTGTGCTTTGGGTATTCTATGCCATAAGTTTATTCTTTTATGTGGAGAGTTCGAGATTGCAAGCTACTTAATGTATATCTTAATTGGTTCATATCTGTTTTATCACCACATGTATTTAGCTTCTTTGTGAATTTCTAAAATTAGCAGTTTATTCTTTTTTTCATATTATTTATACCTAGAAGCTAATAAAAGGTCAAGGCAATATCTTCTGAACCCCAAATCAGAATACGAATACTTAACACATGTAGTAAACAAGGAGCTAGAACTCTTGAAATTAAGACAATATTGAAAAATACAGGCTATTCATTCACTCTAACCATGTTCCTTCATGATTAAAATAATTTTTTCCCCATTTCTTAGCCATACGCTTTGAGACTGAGGCCCCTGATACATAATATTGATGTTCTTTCTCAACATAGATACCCCTACCCAAAGTTCTCTGTTCAGGCCTGAGAACAAGGGAGCAGCTATTCCTCACCTGATTTTTTCTTTTTCTCTTTGGTTTCTTCAATAATCTCAATAGAGGAAGGCACTAATATTGGCTCAGCAGGAGGCTCTTGGCTCCTGCTGCACCAGCGGAGCACGTGTATTGCTACAAGAGCCCTCAGCACCTTAAGTAGCTTATGTTTATCCCAGCTAGGCAGGAGGTGCTGCAGCAGATCTATGTGGAAGGAGTGACCAATGACTGCAGCACACTTAATCAGCAACTGTTCTTCTAGACTCAGTTGATCCAACTGGCTGACTGCTATTTCTGGAGAGAAAAAAAAAATCAACAATGAACAAGCTTTCCGCAAATATTGAATACATTATGTTGATAATCTGTTCATTTAAAAATATAAAAGGCTTGCTTTTTGTTTGCCCCTTCTCCACTCAGCCAAACCTCTTGCAAAAGCCTTATCTCCCTGTCCTCATTTGCCCTCAATACGTTGTTCAGCCAACAACAATCAGATTTTCACTACACACGGAGACTGTTCTCCCATGGTCACCAAAGCCTTTTGTTGGTAGATCCAAAGCTTTGCTCTGAATCATTCAGCTATACTAACAATTCCTCCCATTTTCATGACTCATACTCATTCCTTTTTACTTTCAACTAAACACGGAGGCCAGGCTTCCTGGTCCCAGAACTCTAATAATTATAAAGATCTTAATTAACTCCAAGCATTATAGTAAATCTCTCCATATTCTGAATCATACATTAAAGCAGTCTGTATCAAAGCCCATAAATCACCAAGCTGCAAATCTTGGAATAATTCTAAATATATTAATTCCTTTTCCTCACGACCAATGGGTCACCCACTCATCCTCCTTCTAAATGTTCTTGCATGCTTCTAAATAATTTTACTATAGTCACTCTCACCTGGATCACTATAATACCATTGTGAACATCTCCAATTTCCTCTCATCCTTATACTAAAAACATATTAGCTAGTGGTAGAGTTATATACTTAAATTACAAATGTAATCATGTCATTCTCCTTAAAAACTTCTATAATTTCTGTGGCCTTTCACTATCTAGCTTTGGCCTTTCATTTTAGACCAAGGCTTTGCAGATTGAGCTACTAATTTTAGCTTATGAGTTAACAAATCCTTTTTCCTTCTCTGTGGACAATGCTGACCTTGGGTTAACTTTCTAGTTTCCAAGGATCATGATAAAATTAGAATGTCAGCTGAGTTACCATGAAACATGCTTACACTAAGAATGATCCCTGATTGAAACCTGAATTTGGATTAGGAAAACTGTGAATAAACTATAAATACCTGGTGGCAAGCCACAACTCTGGGCTTCCTTAGGTGTAGTAAATCTTGTAACAGGTCATATCCCTTGCAGGGCCTGGAAGATATGCTTATGCGGCTGTTAAAAGAGATACCAGTTCCTAGTTGGGGCACAGAGCTTCTAAGCACCATTTACCATGGTCTCATGCCATCACACCTAAGATATTCCTTGAGAATCCAGAGAATAGCAGTGGAAACTGCTGTGAGGACTCTCACTGAAGAAAACCACCTGCTGCTGTTCTGCTAGCATGTTGTTTCCTGGTTTGTATCCTCCTAAGTTAGTAAAGCCATTGCCAAGTGTGGCCTATCATAGATGCAAGAGTATGAACTGTCTAGATGGACCTATAACCTCCAAGGTGGATAGCTTATAATAGGTAACATTCATTGAATATTTATTATGTACCATGATTTATTTCATTTAATCCTCAACTAACCCCATGATGTAAGAGCTATCATTACCCTCATTTGAATAATGAGACCAAGACTGATATAAGTTAGTTAATTTATCTAAGATTCCGCAGGTAGTAATGGAGCCAACAGTACCCAGGTTTTTCTCCCTCCAGAGCCCTGGCTCTTAACTACCATGGAGTTCTGTACTGCTATCCCATATGCGTGTCTCATAGTCTCAGCAACAGTATACTTGACTTGAAGGTATGCTTATCATTATCATATCCCTACACAGGACTTAATAGTACACTGCCCACCAAGTACTTGAATAGAATATTAAGACAAACATCTCTAAAAAGAACATCCTTGCCCAGTTATGTCTACCTAATTCTCCTTCATCTCATCAATCATTATAAACTTACTCTGAATTTTTTATTAAACTCCTGCTATGTGCATAACACTTTCTCTTCACTAGCACCATGGATTTTCTTAAATTTTAGCAACATAATCTCCCTTACTTACTGTCTCCTCCAGCATAGGAATATGCACAAAGGGAAACCCAGAACATAATTTTTATTAAACAATTGAAAAACTTTTCCAGGTCATCAGCTAGCCCCAAAGAGAACAATGGGCTCACTTAAGTAAACCACTACTCAAGTAGCATTAAAAGTCTTTAAACTGCTCTTCAGGTAGCTTCAGAACTTATTTCTGGAAGGCAGGTTTCGTTTTTAGAAGAAAATGAAGCTAGAGTTAAAATAAGAGACCTATACTCAATCATCCACCAAATTATTAATTAAAAATGACATGTTATTGGTTCAATTGAGTTCTTTAAGGGACGTGCCTTTTAACAGTGGTGGGAGCAGCACTGTATCCAAATTCACATCATCCTTGACTGTGCAGACATAAAGCTCCTTCAGGTCTTCTTCAGAGCTTGCAGGAGAAATACTATATATTGTGGACTTCATGGCATTGACTGTAGAGAAAGAAGACTGTGACTGAGGAGAACACTATACTCAGTGACCATAGTTTTAAAGACACAATAATTTAGTCAAGAAACTAAAAAGATGAAGATGAATGGAATATATTACATTTAAAGTGGTTTATCCCACTCATCCTGCCTGTTTTCTAATTTTCTCTAGAAACTAACATTTTCTGCACTACATGGTATCTAGCATTCTCACTCTTCTAATAGCCCTCATTTCTATTATATCACAGCTCTAGAATGCCTTTCTGGATTTACACATACTTCTACTCCTTTCCTCCTCTCCCACCTTCCTCCCTTCTCCCATTTCCCCCAATCCAAATTCTCAAGTCATCAAATTCTCTACTGGACTTTCATGTTTATAAATCTCCTCTAGTGGACTGTCATGTTTTTATAGATCCTATCTTCCTGTCCTATTTTCCACCTCCTATGCTGCTTTAAGAGGAACAATAGTAGATTGATTGACTCAATTAAGTTATCTAAGGCAGGTATTTAGTGTTTTCACCATAGTTGCATATTATCTGTATAGTGCGTTTAGCCAGGAAGGCCTAATGTTGCCTATAACGTCAGCAGACAATAGGCATGTGCCTTATAAGGGCTGGGTGATGCCATGTGAAGATGAATTCCAACAGCTAGACTAGGGAAGAACCCTGGGAAGCTAAGCTTACCTGAGAGGGTCTCCCACTTGTTATTCTCCTCTTCCACCTTTTGTAGGTCATGAAAGAGCAGTATGTCCTTAGAGAGAAGGTCCTGGCATAGGACCTCACAGTAGAGGGGGTTTCCAAAGCACCTGTGGGTAAGGTAGCTGTAGAGAGGTAAGTAGGGGATTGTTGACTAAAGATGCCCGCTTGAAGACAGCCAAGCACAGGGTATTTCATAATAGAAATAGTTCTTTTGTTATAGTGAGCTTTTGACACACACTAACAGAGGGAAGGCAGCAGCACAGAAATGTAAACAAAAAATTCTGATTAGCTTTAAAATATATTTTGGCAGTAACTTTTCCATCTATTTTGCTTCTATTATGTCAAAGGAACTCATGTCCCTTGCTAAAGTACCTGGCAGAAACTGGCCTGACCATATATAACTGACATGTTAAGCAAGCCATCCAAGTCCTAACTGTCCTATGAAAACCTGGGTGGAGATCCCAGGGAGGTAGCCCCTTACTAGCATACCAAGAGACTGCCTACCCTTAAATCTAGTCTTGGGCCTCATCGTGGTTACTAATACCATTCTCTCCCCCCAACTCGGATCAAGTGAGAGAGACGTCAGCCTTCTCACTTATATTATGGCACAGGATCCTCCCTTAATGAAGTGCCCAGCTAGTTCTAGCCACTCACATCTGCAGCTCTTGGGGGATGCTCACCACCCTCAGTTCCCAACATGCCATTCTCAACAGTGAGTTCGCTGCTAACTTGGAAATGGGCACCAGGATAGTCTGAGGGCTTTGCAGGAAGTGCTGGGCCCAGCTGCACAGGGTAAAAGTAGACGTCAATGTCATCACCATGATGATGGGCGCACTGGAGAGCAATGTTCCCAAAAACTCCCAGGAAGCTGCATCCATATGCTGGGCCTCGTCAATGAGGAAAATCAGTGGTGTTTCCCTCGCTGCCTGGAAATAACAGCAAACAATGAAGACCTCTGATTAGAAATAAAGTCACCTGATTTGCAAATCTACTGTGGATTTCCCATTAACAATTTAAATGAAATGTCAACACAGGCGGGGGTTTTCAGAGCAAAATGTATCCTAAGTCCAATATCCTAAGTAATATTTTACTTTATAAATATAAAATATAGCCTGCATATCTAGTTTCTAAAGAAATGTACTGAGTTTCTTTGGACAAGAAAATATTCTAACTGAAAAATGAAATAAGCATCAAAATATTTTCCAAATCAAACTTAAAGCTTTCAAATTTTTCATTTTGGCAAAAGCTTCAAACAGTGTGGTAATTCATAATACTTTAAACTAGTAATTTCCAAACCAGGATGCACACCAGAATCACCTGGGAGTGCTTGCTAAAACTATCAATTACCATGTCTCTGCTCGTGGAGACTTAAAAAAAAATGTATTCACTTTTATCCACATTCCCACACCTGTTCCACTCCCTAATGCCCTAGGTAACCATTTTAATATTTATCATTTTGTTTGTATTTTATTCTTATAAAATGTGCATAGTTGTTTTGCCAAGAAAATAGCTTTTATATATGGTACTGTGTTACAGATCTCTCTCTGTCTTTATCCAGGACTGTTTCTAAGAGCACTCTGTGTTGCTATGTTTTCGTCTATTTCTTTCCTTCTATTTTCTGAATTATACTCCGCAGTGTTCATCCATGAGTTCGTGTCAATGCTTCCCTAGACTCCACAAACAAACTGCAATACACAGACTCCCTGGGATATATATCCAGGAGAGAATTGCTGAGTCTAGAAGATGCATGTTGTTAAAATTTGACTAATTACTTCTAGATTGCTTTCCAGAATGGCTACATCAGTTTCTGCTCATATAGGTTTTTGATTCTGGGTTAGGGCTTGAGTACCTGTATTTTTAATAGCTATCCACCTGCATTTAGAAACCACTGTTTTTAATTAAGTTACTAAAATTTCATTAAGAAACAAGATAAGGAAAGAGCAAAGACCTTGGAGCAAAGATAGATTTTAGTTTTTTTTATTATATGCTGTGCTATATGATGGATTAAAGGTTAAAGATAGATAAAAATAATGAAAATATCAACAAATAGGCAGGTCAAGAAATGCCTAAGTCAAGGTGTGATGTGGATAGATTAAAATGAGAATAAACCATCTCCACATATTAAGAATTAATGGTATGTAGCAAAAGTACCCACCTCCTGTAGCACTTGAAAAAAAAATGCTTTAATCTTCCTTTGTCTGGCCAGGTCATCCATGTGTGAAACTTTGAAGGACAAGGGAAACTGACCAGGAAAATTATTCATAATTAGTATTAAAAATGACAATCTTATAAAAATATATTGTTCTCCAAAGGGAACAGAAAATACTTCTATTTTGAGTGAGAATGGGTTTCTGTAGTATTGGGCATAGTGTTACAAAAATCAATATACAGTTCAGAGGGTGAGATTAAAGCCCACTTGTGGTTAGAGAGAGAGAGTTTCTTTCCATACCAGACTTTGGCAAATGCTTAAAGGGTCATGACTAAGGAATAAAATGACAAGTCAGACTTACCAGTGCCACTTCGGACAGCCTCAATAGTACCCCAGTTATTCCAAGTATACCAGGATGAATGTGTGCATGAGACTCATGAGAAACAATTGCAGTGGACATCTCCTAATACTGTTTCCTGTGTTAGGCCAAGGCACATTAGCTACCATGGACTTGAGAGCCAAAGTGGGGTTGCTCCTCAATCACTTTGGCCAGGGCCAGGACCAGGGCCAGAGCCCCAAGCAAGGCCTGTCCTAGGGCTATGCTGAGGGATTGGGCAGATTTTAGTTTTCTCTATTTTTCATTAAGTATAATGTCTTGCAGGATGGGTAGATTAGGAGAAGTGACAGAAGATTAAAAACCAAAAAAACAACAAAAAAAATGAATTGTAGACCAGGGAATTCTTAGCCTACTCTCTATTGGGTACCACATACACCCTAGGCCACTGGAAACTTTTGGGATTCAGATGCTTATTCAAGTGGCATACTCCAAGGCTAAGAAAAGGGAAGGTACGTTTAAAGAACAAAGCATTGCAAACTGAGTCAAGAACATATGGAAAAATTGCTGGGGGTGCTCGGCTGGTCAGGATCATCTTGATGGATTTATTATTGTCACATTTACAATGCAATCTCTTACATACCATCTCCTTTAAAATCCATGCAAAAACCATACAAATGTTATATTCCTCATTTCAAAGGTGAAAAAATTAAGGTGCAAAGAGGCTAAATGATTTGTGCCAGGATATACAACTAGCAAGTATCAGAGTCAGTCCTAGAATTCACTAACCTCGTAAAAGAGAAAGCCTGAGTTTTGGTGTCAAAGGGATTTCAAATTTCAATCCTGCCCTTGCTACCTATGTGTTCTTAGGAGAAACACACACACACACACACACACACACGCACGCACGCACGCACGCACACATGGCATAAGGGTTTTAAAGACAATCCTGGGTCCAACTACCCATAAAGCATAACATCAGTCGTACAATTCAGAAGGCCACTGCCTTCATTACCTTTACAAAGAAGAGGTCATTAAAAAGGCAGTAAAGTGGTTCCTCCACCGTTCCATGGAGCTGTTTGTGTAGGTATTCCTGTCGATAACAGGCTGGGCATGAATCAATCTCAAAGAAGATAGCCATGAGGGTCTGGATGGCATAGAAGTACTGCTTGGAATCTGCTTCCTTCAACGTCAATGGCAACACCCTGGTGAATGTTACTATGGTCACCGGGATTCTGGTGACCCACAGACTTACTCTTCCAGCCCGGGGATGCTGAATCTAATATAAGAGTCTCACACTAGCAAGAGAAAGGAGCCTCAAGAGAAAGAGATGCTAAGTCAGAAAGCAGGAGTCTTTACCTATGCCCTTCCTTCTGGGCTAGAAAGTTTATTTCGGCCAATAGCTGACTTTTTCCATAGCCTCTTCCACCTTCATACAGAACTGCTTGTCCCTTCTTCTGGTGCAAACATTCCTGCTGTGCCATTCGGAAGGCTTCCAGTTCTTTCTCTCGGTCTATAGAGAGACAGGGAGCACCTAAGACTCCTGTGCTTTTCAGTAGGCACTCTATTTCTTTGAATTAATTTACAAAGTTAAGTCTCTGAATGGCTCTTCCTACCCCCGATCCTTGGCAAAATCCCATTCTTTGATGAGGCTTCATTTCTCTTTCCAGAAAATTAATTGGACTATATGAACATGTGTGCTGGGCTTGGTGGTTTGCTTCAGAGCCTAAGTAATGACATTCAGGACAATGAGGCACCACATAGACATGAGGCTACTCTATCTCCTTAGCTTTTTGTAAAACTTTCTATAATAACAATTTAGTCTTTGAAGTCTGTCACTGCTATGTAAAGATAATGTACTAGTAGATAGAGATAAAATAAATATAAAAATAGAGAATTTATAACATGTGTGGCAACAGTCTTGGTGTCATCTTCACTTTCTAAGGATGCAGGATTTCCCTCTAAAGATGATCCACAACAAGCTGGTCAGATCTCAATAGCTGAACTCTGACTTACAAAGATTCTCACTAAATGTTGGTACTTTTTGGGCAAAGTGATAAAACTCCACCTGAAATTTAAACATTTGACATGGAAAAGAAATGGAAAGTCCTCTTTAAAATTAATATAAATTCACTAAGAAGGCTGCTTTCTATTTTTTAACACAAGCTTTGAAGCATTTAGTTTTGAATTTTTTTTAAAAACACATTTAACCATTGATAGTGGAAAAAATATTATATAATGTAGGAAAGAAAACTCACCCAACAAAAGGTGATTTATATTTTTCTCTCTGGCCAAATGTCTCTTTCCAAACATTCTAAGAAAAAGGACAAATGGAAATGTCTCTATTAGAAATTGATTGGGATAGAAAGATAATACATCACTAAATAGAGGAAAAATTGTTCTCAAAAGCAAGTATATTCAGATAACTCAAGAGATACAGAATTCTGTATAAAAAAGTTTTTAAAAAATTAAAAAATTTTGAGAGAAGGGAGGGGAGAGGTATTATTATTTGTTCCAAGTTCAGGGAAGTAAATACATTCTGAAGCACACACAGATTAATGACCTATTGCTATTCTCTCCTGTTGGATAGCAAGAAGTTCACTGAGGAACTAGGTAAGAGCTAAACAAAAGCAGACAATCTCAGGCACTAAACCCTCCTCTTATGCCTCTTATTCTAGCAGGCCAATACTAGAAGCACCTTTCTTACTTCATACAATCGAACACGGATTACTCCTATGTCTTGATTCTGGAAAAGAGATTGGAATGAAGTACCACACAATGACACTCACATACATCTTCTATGGCCAAGAAATTCATACATCTTCCCTGGGTTGGAGATGTTTTTCATCATTTTCTCTGGGAGTTTCTTGAAGTTGTAAGTAGGCAGCATAGATCTTAGATAGGTTACCTCATCACAGGACACCAAACCTGGATAAGCAGTTATCATTCTGGCTACAAGGCTCACTTTCGGGCCAATAACTGTGTTGAGGAGACAGTAAAAAATGATAGAGAATTTTTAGATCACCTCCTCTACCTTCACCCACTAAGTTATAGAACCAACAGTCCAGTGTCCTATTCTACCTGTATATTCATGTCTTGCTACTGCCCCAACCATGCCACAGAACACTGGTCCATTGGTGATACTGATGGAAACAAGCCTGGGGATCAGAAAAGCAACAGTAAATGAATACACAGTCAGAAGCCTCTAGGTCAGGTACTAGACCTGCCACTACTTAGATCCAGAAGTCTAGTTTTAGACCTCAGAATGGAAAAGACCAGAGATTGTTGTCAATCTATATCACGTGATAGAAACAAAATGGTCCCCCTACTCTAGGAGTTTTAGTTAGGGAGTAATTATTAGTAAAAAGACTAAAAATACCTTATACCTGTCAGATACTTTATATATACTTTTTGAAGTACTTTCAAACTGATTACCTCCACCGATCCTTTAAGGGATAATTAACAACAAACATGTGAGGTATGTAGGGTAAATATTTGAACCCCATTTGACAGAGGAGAAAAACTGAAGGAATTAACTAACTTACCCAGAGTTATACAGCAAAAGTCAATAGTAGAGTCAGAATGAGAATACAGACCTCCTAACTTTTAGACCAATGTTATTTCCATTATACTGTGCTGCCTCAGATAAAACCCCTAATTAAATATATCAACAGCTATTGGGTTGATGATCAACAGAATAGGGTTAATGGATCAAATAATGCTAGAATGTCAGAATAAAGAAATAATAAGAATGCCAGGCTGCTAATGGAAGGCTTCATGAAGCAAACTAGTCTTTAGAATAAGTTTTTTTTCAAATGAGTAATAGTTTTTTTCATTCTTGCATACATGCATACATTCATTCATTTAAGAAGCATTGAAAAAAA
Source organism: Eidolon dupreanum (assembly GCA_028627145.1). NCBI lineage: Eukaryota > Metazoa > Chordata > Mammalia > Chiroptera > Pteropodidae > Eidolon > Eidolon dupreanum. The sequence goes on along the minus strand of CM053502.1, from coordinate 90,899,891 downwards.
TGTATGTTACTAAGCATTGAGCTGCATGTTTATACAATATGACCTGTATAAAAATACCCTGCCCTGGATAAGTTTAGTCTGGGGTGGAGGGTGATAGGGACTGAGGGAGGTGAAAAGATGTATTTATAAGTTAGCAAGACAAATACTACATATTAGAGATTAGTACAGCAAATTAACAGAATAAACAGAAGGGATGCATTAACCGGAGAGTAGTAAAGGAGAGAATATAAGATGGGGTCTTGAAATGACATACTGGCAAAGCGAGGCAACAGCATTCTGTCTAGAAGGAAAAGGCATAGGCTTTGAAAAGCCTGGTGCGTTTCTGCAAAATAAATAGTTCAAGAAGGCTAGAGTACAGAAGGTGCTTGGAGTAGGGAGAGGTGAAGGGAGAAGTGGTTCTATCTAGGCTACGAATGGAAAAGTGCTGAAAATATGAATTATTTAAAAAGAGGGCATATCCCGTGCCAGGTGAAGCAAAAGCTCAAAGGAAGCAATGAACAATTAATACATAACAGAGAATAAGTGGATTTACTTGACCAATGTGAAAATTTCCTGTGACAGATAACAAGATATGTGGATGGAGAAAGAGGATGCAATGAGCATAGTTTTAAGTTAAATCTACAAATGTTCATTGAGCATGAAGAGTGACAACAATCCTAACAGTACTGTCTCTGAAACATTAAAATTCTCTTGGCTTCCTGTAAGGACAGGATTGAAGACTCACTATTCATTCACTGGGTGCATTGCTCAGGGCGAATAAAAGAGACACCCAAGACAAGAATCAGGCAGTTGGTTCTGCTGCCATACTGAGAACAAGACTAAAAATCTTATCATGTTTCATGATGCTTCCTTTGTCTAAAATGCTCTTTCCCACCTCCTCCACCTACTGAACTCCTTTCCTTTTCAACTTCACTCAAAAGTTAACTCTATAGTTAAGGCTTCCCTGGTACCTCCGATGAAAATTAACTTCCCATAGCACTTTGTTGTAGTTCCTACAGCATTTTATTCCTGCACTTAAATTTCACTGCATTAAAGATAATTATTTACTTAGCTAAGGAAGTACTATCTTATTTGTCATTATGCCCATCACACCTAGCTCACTGTGTGTTTAACAAATGCTTGTTGAATGAATGCATTTATGCATGTGAGGAACTCAGCTATTAACAAGATGATGATAATGAAACAATGCTTTTCTCATTTGGTTATTTCTTGTTTCTTTCTATTGTACTTTATATAATCTTCTTTGCTCTTCCTAGCAGTCCATGTTCCTTCTTTCTTTTAAAAATGTTCTTCATTGATGAAGAATATATACTTTTTTCAACATATATAAATATACATAAAGTATACTCTCTCTCTCTCTCTCTCTCTCTCTCTGTGTGTGTGTGTGTGTGTGTATATATATATATATATATACACACACACACACACACACACTCCCTGGGTCTCAGAAATATCCTAGAGAAAAACCCTGATCAGTCACTGGACACAAAGAAATCATCTTTGTTCTATAAATGAGTTGAAAATTGAAGGTATTTCTTAGGTTAGAAAGAATTTTGAAGATGATTCAAGGTGAAGAAGGTCATTGAAAAAGGAGACACCAGATGTGGTTTGGGGTCTGGAAGAGGCTAATAGGATGCAGCGACATGAGCAATGGTATTTGCTACCAATGCGACACAGGCACTTCTGAGACCATGTCTCTGTACTTGAGTTATGATGAAGAAGGCAAGCTTCAGCATCTGGTTAGCACAGCATTTCTCAAAATATGCTCCTCAGAATATTCATTCTTCTTGATGTTGATAGGTCTTTCTGGAGAAAAGTGTTTGGTGATCAAGTAAATTTGGGGCATATTGAGTAAAACAAAATCTAACATTTCTTTATTGTAAGACTACTTAGAACTTTTGATATTAATGTCTATTGTGAACCCCCAAGAAGGAAAAATAAGTTTGCATCACTTCCCAAACATATTTGGCCATGAAACTCTTTTTTTTTTATGAGTTATTAAGGGATGATGTTCTACAAAACATACTTTGGAAAATTATTGAACTAGTAATTATCTTCAAGGAAAAAAACACTGACCTTGAAACTGGCTTTCAGGCTCTGGCATTGTCAAGGTATTTGGTTTACCAACATAACCTCTGAGATCTTATTTTCCTTAAATTAAAGAGGTCAGATTTGATGAACTCTAAGATTCTATCTAGCTCTACATATCTACTATATTCTAAACTAAATAAGACTAAAAGAACCAAGAGGCATAAGAGTCATAAAAGGCATCCTTAAGAGCATTGTAATATCTCTTTTAAAAGCCAAAGACATGATTATCTCATCAAGGAGTAAGAGTCAAGGGCAAGATTCTTGAAGGCCACAGGTCAATGCAGAATTTACGAGCAGAATAGACTAGTACTGGGATGGCCCAGCATACCTATATTGAAGATAACATCAGAAAGTAGGCTGTAGGAGTATCTGCAGATCCCACCAAGACTGAAAGAAGTGCCAACATATGTCTGTCTTGGGCTAAGTAAGAGTCTGCGTATCTAAATGAAGCAACTGTAGCATCTCTTTATCTGTAGAATGAGGAGTTGGATCAGATAATCTAAATTCCTTTCAGTACTAACATTCTATGAGTATACCTCTATTATTATATCACATTAGTAATATATGTTATCCTTTTGGGGTGTACTTGTATTTTATAAGAGGCAGCTGTGGAATAATGAAAATGACACAGAATTTGAGGACAGAAGATCTAGGTTTCATTACCAGCTCTGCTATATGCTACAAGTGGCCTTACAAGTAGCAGAGTTTAAGTTTAGTTTCCTCATGTGTAAAAGAGGGATAAAAATTTTCACACTGGTAGCATATATTAAAGTATTCCATAAATATTAAAGTGCTGTATAAAAATGTGTGATATAATTTTATTCATCTTGAATAAGTATAGCAAGAAAACAAATCTTTGACTCAATATTAGAAATAACTATTTTTCAAATCCATTTTTTCTAATAGGAAAAAAGGTCATTTGAAAAATTCCAACAAACCTTGTTATAGTGAAACTAGTGGGGAAATGGAATTTTCTATACTTTCATTAGGACTAGGCTTTTATAGAACGTGAGAAGGTGAGGGTGATCTTATCAATGTGAATTCCAGAAAAACCAATGGGACTGGGAAAGACCAAGAGCAAAAGCCAAAAGGAGAGAATTAACCAGCTGTGGTCCCTTCCTATCTAGGTAACTGCCCCACGCCTCTGCTCCCTGTAGACAGGCAGCCTTTGTTCTGCATTTTCTCCACATACAGATGTGATTTATATTATATTAATTTACACATTTGCTTGTTCTTTTGCAGTGCTCTTGAATCTTGCTATATGTTCCTCCCCTTCTCTTACCCCATTGTGTGGAAACTCGTCTTCATCTACTCTTGGTATCTAGTACACTGTTCTGTAACTAGTGATTGCTTAACAGATCTTGTTTTTTGACTACCCTTAGTATGGTCCCTTTCCTTTAGGCAGATTCTGGATGCCCTTAAATTCTGCTACTTAAAATTACCTCCTACCCTGCCTAAAGAGCCCCCTGGGGCCTGAGAAGCTCCTCTCTGCCCCATCTTCCTCCTCACTTGATTTCAGCAAGATTCTCCCAGCAGAAGCTGAAAATGCTGAAGGAGCTCTCCAGGGCATATGCACACTCATCTGGCTTCTTTTCTCCAGGAAGGCCGAAAACACAGAGGAACATGCAGCTCTGGAACAGATGACAAAGAAAGAAAAGAAAGTTTGTCTTGGGAAAGAATATGGCTTGCCTTAACTGAACCTGCTTCCCTGAATGAAGCCAGACCCTTTCCTTACTGGTCTTCTGTTAGGAATGTAGGATTCTACAAGATTCATGAAATGAACACTCTGGGCCACATCAATATGGAGATTTAATAAAGAAATAAAATCTTAACTTAACTATTCAAAGAACTAAAATTTAAAATGTAAGAAAAATTAATGCCAAGAACTCTTCAAAAATTCAACCTCTAGTGTGTACCTCGAGCTAAGTCTAGGCAATCACATTTTCTTCATCTATAATGCCAAGTATTATGATACTGCTCTCTTTCAAGCTCTTCAATTATCTGAATAAGATATGATTACATTTACTTTACTAATAGAGCCAGAAAAATATTTTTATGCTTTCACAAGGATTTTTCAACAAGAATTGAATCAAAAAGGATATAGAGAGTAACCCTTAATTACCCTGACAATTAAATTAATTAGAACATCCCATTTCTTAACTATTATTAGTTGAAATTTTAATATAAAACAGCTTGTTACAAAATAAGTAGCAGGGAATCTGTGCTTATGTTATATGAGAGGTAAATTGTCACACAAGATTATTATTCCTCACTCATCTTAAAGGCTGATGAGTCAAGGTGCCTTTGTACTTACTTTTTCAAACATAAAGATCTGGATCAGCTGGCCACCCCCTTTCTCTATGACTGTGGAGATGTATAATGCAGCCTCCTGGATAAGATGACAGAAATGCAACATCCATGCTGTCTTGTGGAACTCTAGGTTGACCAAAACCATAGTCACAGTACGGGATTCAGATATATACTCCATAGGCTGGCCTTCGTCAATCTACAAAGACGCAGTGAGTTACCTTGCCCGTATCTTCGACTCTCAGTACCATGTTTAGGAATTTTAATTCCATATTCCATAATGAGTATGAGAAAATAAGGGTGTCAGACAAAAACCCAGTGCACTTGGAATAAAAACTATTTTGACTTTAAACTTAATTTGCTGATGACACTTGCCAGGCTATCATATTTTCTAAGAGTTAGTTTGATATTCCCATTTCCAGTAGTCATTATAGCACTTTTTAAGGTATTCACATATATTTATGTATATACAATCAATCAACACATATTTACCAAGGACATACTTACTCTATACCCTGCTATACAGTGCATTAGTTTCTTGGGGGACAAACTGAAAAACAAATATGGCTTTTCCTTTCCAGAATTGAGAAATCTAACTAGTGATAAGACATGCCATCACAGTAATTGGTGCAGATGGGGAAATCTGCTGGTATTACAATGAGGGGCAAGAGACTAACTGGATCGATATGGAAAGACTGTCACATATAAATGTACACGTGTTTACATAAACACATGCACAGTCTACATAATGACTCAAGAACTAGGAAATAACCTTCTTCAAAAGGTTTTTCATTATGTGCTTCCGCAGGGTTTGCTCAAGTGCAGAGTCTGGATCCAACTCCAGGGCAGTTCTTAAAGTTTCTGAGAAAAGGAAAACAAACAAAATATCTCCAGCCATGTGGAAAATTAATCTTTAAAATTTAGAGCTTAGGTAGAAAGGACAAAGCCTTACCAGCACTTGTTCTGTAATGTGGCAGATAATTGAGGCACTTGTCAAAATGCTCATCAAAATCAAATGGGTCAATGATCCGCATATCTCTTAACTATAAAAAAAAAAAAAAAATGACTCAATTCTGTGCCTATCTACCGACTAGATTACCTTTGGTTTCTTAACAAAGGGGCTAAGGATGCCATCTCCCTTATTTATCATTATATTTCCAGCCTTATTGTTCGGCCTCATCTATCTTTCTGGGATAATATCCTCCACCTCCCTCCAAAATAGAGTTCCAATGGTTGTTGGTTTGGTTAGGCAGTATATGACCACCAACAGAGCATTCCCTGGTGTAGTAGGCCTCTTCAAAATGTGCAATAGATAGGGCCAGTCTCCTACCTTCACAGCTTCATCCTCCTTCATAATTTCCACTTCAAACATATACTGCTCACAGAGCTTCCAGCAGTTCCAGGACAAGACAATCTCATTTGCTTGCGCTAAACGCTGGGCTAACTGGACATCATCTACATCTCGTCCAAACACTACGAGGTACTGTCGCTGCTCATCTCCAACAACAACCTGGGAAATCCGACCTGCAGACAGACCTATCCAGAAAAAGGAGACAAGTGGTGAACAGCTAAACTCAATTGGAAACCTATGCAAAAGGAAGGGTCTGGAATCTTTACATTGCTCTATGCATCATGCAAATCTTGTTATTGCCCACAGTTGTAGAAGTATTAGGTGAGCATACCTTGAAAAATAATACCTTGCCTCAGATTTCCTTCTGTCTCAAACATACCTTGAGATAGACATTCAAACAAGCTTGGGTTGTATGGATGAAGAAACAAGAGATCCTAAGCTTCTAAGAGTCTTGTCTCTAAATTGTTCTTCTAATGGACATCTAGAATCTGATGACAGAGACCTAATGGTTATGCTCAGAAACTGCTGTCACAGTGACCACACCATTCCTCTTCACATGCAATATTAAACCAGACATGGGCTTTGCCATACACTTTTATTCCAACTCCAGTTTTTCTTGCCCTACAGGATTTCCTACTGCAAATATAGCTGAAAAAATAGTTTGCTTGTAGGGGAAAAGTGACTATAACCAAGAGAGGCCTACCCATAGCTAAGTCACCCAATCTAAGCTAAAAACAAGGAGAAAATAGTTTGAAGGAAATGGCAGAGACATATGCTTCTGGCCAAGATGGAAATCAGGCAGTGAATTTACCACAAAGCTTGGAATAACTAATAAACTGTGAAAAATACATGAAACAATTTTCAAGATATTGGGATGTCAGGTAATGGAGGACAATGATGCCTTAGAAATGGGAAACAAACAAAGAGAATGCCTGATACTCCAGCTTACTGTCTGGAGAGCTTCCCAGACACATCTCAGGGAGTGGAAACCTAAGTATAACCCAGAGGACTCCTGAGAAGACAGAGATAGGTGTCTGAGAAGGCCAAGGTGGTATAGTTTATAGACTGTGAGTACTGGAGAAAAGTGTACAGAGAGAACCCTAGCAATCCATACAGCGTCCCCACCTCAAGTTTTTAATTGGGCACAGATAAGTGCATTAATGTGAGGAACTCACCAAATGCCAGAGAAAGAACCACTTGAAAAGATTAGAAAGACCAATCCCCAATATCACACAGGGCTGGGAATAGGTTCTGTTCCCACTAGCCAGAGTGTCAAACTTAATAATTCACAGGACATTATGACAGTACTCAGAAGGGGTTTGCCTCAGGAATGGGGTAAAACTAGCCCTAGACTAAACACAGCTCTGGTCCCATCCAACAAAGTTTAAAAGCAAAAACTGAGAGAATCAAGCTAACCATATCCCAGAATGAAGCTCTAGATCATTATATTTAAAAAATCAGCACACAACAAGGTAAAATTCACAATGTCTGGCACCTATCAGAAGTTACCAGGTATGCAAAGAAAAAGGAAAATGTGACCTATGATGAGGATTAAAATCAATCAATCAAACCCAACTCAGGATAATGCAAACGATAAAATTAGTAGACAAGAGTTATAACTACATTCTACATATTCAAGACTCTAGAGAACCTAAACAAGTAGAGACATGGAAGATTTAAAAAAAGACCCAAGTCAAAGTTCTAAGGAAAAAAAGCCCACAAGGCTTGAGATGAAAAATACACTAAACAGGATCAATGACAAATTAGACATTGCAAAAGAAAAGGTCTGTAAACTTGAAAATATATCAAAGACACTATCCAAAACGAAAGGCAGGGAGAAAAAAGAAAACAGTGAGGATAGCACCAGTGATTTGTGGGGCAATTTCAAGCAGCCTAATGTATGTGATTGGTCAGAAGAGGAGGGAAACAGAAAAAAATTATTTGAAGACTAGGGGCTGGGAGACAGGGTTGAAAGTTTCAAGAAGTACAATTTAGAAGTTGATAGATAGTCACGAGGATGAGAAGCATGGTATAGGGAATGTAGTCAGCAGTAATGTAATAGCTATATGTAAGCCAGAGGGGTGATATAGTAATCGGGGGGATCATTTCATAAACTATATAAATGTCTAATCAATGTTCTGTATGCTTGAAACTAACAATAAAATAAATGCCAAAAAAAGAGATAAAAGCAAACTTCAACAACAAAACAACAACAAAAATTATTTGAAGAAATAATGGCAGAACACTTTTTAAATTTGATAAAAACTAAAAATCTATATAAAAAAGCTCAATGAGCCCTAAGCACGCACACGCGCGCGTGCGCGCGTGCACACACACACACACACACACACACTCACACACACTCTCTGAAGAAAACTATACCAAGGCACATCATAATCAGATTGTCTAAAACCACTAATAAAGGAAAAATCTTAAAGGCAGCCAGAAGAAAAAAAAGACACATTATATACAAAGAAACAAGCTTAAATCAGATTTCCTGTTGGAAACATTGCAAGGTAGAAAACAGAACAGCAGCTTTAACATAAGAAAAAAAAAATCCCTGTCAACCTAGAATTCTATACCCAATGAAAATACCGTTCAAAAACAGAGGTAAAATAAAGCTTTGTTTTCAGACATAAAAAAACTGAACAAATACATCTCCAGCAAACCCATACTAAGAGAAATGTTAAAGTTCTTCAGACAATAGTAAGTATTGAGAAGGACATAAAGAAACTGGAACCCTCATACATTGCTAGTGTGAATATAAAATAGCACCACCACTTTGGAAAAAAGATTAGCAATTTCTTAAAAAGGTAAACATATATCTACCATATGATCCAGACTTTCCACTCTTAAGGTATTTACCAAAGAAAAATGAATGCATATGTCCATACAAAGACCTGTACACAGATGTTCATAATGGATTTATTTCTAATAGCCAAAAAGTGACAACACAGCTGTCTATCAAAAGTGAATGGATAAACAAATTGTGGTATATCCATACAATAAACTACTACTTAGCAACAAAAAGGAATAAACTATTGATATATGCTACAACATGGATGAATCTCAAAATAATTATGCTGAATTAAAGTAGCCAAAAAGTATATACTATATTATTCCACTTATATCACTTTCTTTAGAAATGTAAAATAATCTCTAATACTAGAAATGAGATCAGTGGTTCCTTGGGGATGAAGTGGGAGTGGTGTGAGGGAGGGTTTATATATAGGCACAAGGAACATTTTGTGAGTGATAGACATGTTCATTATCTTGACTGCAGTGATCTCAAAAGTATAAATATGCCTACATGCAGTATTAATTATGGATTATCCCCCAATAAGACACTAAACAAAAGAATTAAAAAGAATTATAGGACAGGAGAGATGCTATATAAGACAGAAATGATTCTTCACTACTGCTCCTCAAAATATAAATAGGAAGAGTGGCAGACAACTTTTGCTCTTAACTCAGAGACCTTTTGAAGTTTCTAAAGTCCTGTGAAGGAACTTTGTGTATAGAACTTTCCCTTCAATACTGACTTTGTACAACTTTATAATTTTTCTTGTATTTTAGATTATATAAGACAATAACATAGTTCAAAACCAAACTATATAAAAAAATACATTAAAAAGTCTTGATCCACCTATATACTCATCTATACTATTTTCCTTCAGTAGGTAAGTTTTATTAGTTTCTTATATATCTTTACATGAATATAAACAAATAAGAAAAAGTCTTATGTTCCCTCCTTATATGAAAGGTAGCACACTAAACACAGTACTTTGCGCCTTACTTTTTCCCAACTATATTCTGGAAATATTACTATATCAAGACATCTTTTTTAAAAGTTGCAGAGAATCTGAGTAGACATATTAATATTTATTTAACCAGTCTCCTATAGATGGTTTGTTATCAGCCTTTTATTACAAACCATATTTCAATCAATAATCCTATACATGTGACATTTCATATATGCTTAGGTATACTTATAAGATAAATGTTCACAAGTAGTATGGTTGGGCTGAAGAATAATGCATTTGTAATCCTAATAGAGATTACTGAATTACCTTCTGTAAAATTGTATCACTGTTGATTCCCACCAGCAATATATGAGAAAGGCTTACTCTTCATAGCCTCAACAACAATATGTTCAGCATCTAAATTTTTGTGTATCTATAAATGAGAAATATCTCAATGTACTTTCAACTGGTATTTTTCATATTGTGAAGTTAACTATCTTTTCACATGTTAAAAGATGTATTTCTTTGTCTATGTACTATTTATTCACATCTTTTACTCATTTTTCTCTTAGAATGTTAGCCTTTCTTGATTTCTATGTGTTCTTTTAAAAAAAATTCTGTGTTCTTTCTATATTAGAAAAATTCACCCTTTGTTTACATGAGTTGCAAATGTTTTTTTTTCCCAATTTATCATTTATCATTTGACTATTTTATAGTGGCTGTGTTCTTTTGTCTGTTTTTCTAATTAGATCTCTTTAAGTAGATACTACCTATCTTTAGCTGCAGGTCCTGGCCTTCTCTGGTATGGTAGACTCCAAATTTCTCCTGTATCTCCAGACTGCATTTTGCCACCAGAGTAATGATGTCACTCAGCTGATTCTGTTCCACTGTCCAGAGTGCCAGGAGCACATTCCCTGCAGAGACAAAAGATAGGCTGACAGAGGTTAAATATCTGGACTTACCTGGCCAGAACGAAGTCTCCCAAAATGCAGAAGATATCATGCAAGCTGTCAGGCAAGGTTTCTTGGCCCTATACATTATACTAGGTGAAAATATTGTTTTAGATCCTCAAAACCATTGAGCATATAAAAACATGACTAGGTAGAAGCTGAAATTCTCCTAAGGTTTAAGGACAGTTTTGGTAATTTTCCTTCCACCAGTATACTAAAAGAAGGGGAGATTACTAGCAAAGAGGTTCACGAAATGTTAAGTTGATGTTTAAATCTAATTTTATGGTTGGTTTAATTTAAATAAAAAGATAGGCAAACTCTGTGGCAAAAAAGCTTGCTAACGATCCTAAGATTTCTCCAGATAGACTTTTGACTCCTCCATATCTTACATTTAGCTTCTGCTACTAATGACTACGTTTCTCATTGGTTTTCTCACGAATGCTTTATAGGCACATGGTTTTCTGTCATTCAATCTAAATGAAATATAAAGACTATCTGAGCTTAATATGGACAAAGTTTTTCCATTAGACTGGGAGATTAGTTGAGGTATAGATTGTATCTTCTACATCGTTGTTTCCCCAGGCCCAGCACATATATAAACAGATATGCCAAATTCCACCTAAATACAGTCTTCTTCACTTAGTCCTTTAGATATTCAGAAAAACTGATAAATACCTGTGATATTTAGGATATCCCCTCCAAAGCAGAGCACATCTGAAATTGAGTAAGGGAGAGGAAGATAAGTCAAAATCAGAGGTATATCAGATCATGGCAGAATCATGTATGATCTAAAGAATGTCCTACTGAGTTTTTCCTATCTTTTCTGGTCTATTTGTGCACTTCAAGGTTCAGGCCCCTTCTTATTTATTCCTAGCTTCTCCTCAAATCTGTCTGTACTTATACTTGTCTTCTCTAAAATGGAAGAAGCACTCCTGTTCTCTTCAAAGCCACTCCCCTATTTGTGCTCTGGATCCTAGCCCTGTTTACTCTCTCAAGAACTTCACTCCTTCCCTTATCTTCTTTCTACTGGATCATTTCTATCAATATTTTAAAAAACAAAAACAAAACACACCAAAATTAACCCTCATGTTCTTGACTTTACCTCCTTCTGTAGTTATCAAGGCTTTTTCTGCTATATTTCTGGAAAAAAAATTCTCAAGGACTATATACAATTTTCTCCTGGTATCCTATTCAGTCAAATTTTTTTCTGCCATTCTCTTCTCAGCTTACTTCAATCTGACTCGATCTCTGCACTTCATTAAAATTATCAAGGTCATCATCTTGCTAAATTTAGTATTTTCTGACCTCCCTGTATTTGGTATCTTTCATTTTCAACCCAGTTTGCTACCACCTTCTTCTTCCAGAGATACAACTTTCTCTTTGGTTTCAAGAATACCACAATATCCTACCTCACTGGCTGTCTCACAGTCTCTTTTGTAGGTCTTTTCTCCCTAATCATAATCCTCTCCTGCAGCTCCTCAAGTCTCATTATTAGGCTCTTTCCTTTTATTTATACTCTCCCCATCAATTCACATTTTGATTTCTTTATTCGAATAACTTACTGGAATCTCAAACTCATTGTATTCAAAACAGAACTCCTGATTTTCTTTTCAAAGCCCAGACTTTCCCATTTCAGTAAGTGATGCCACCATCAATTCAGTTATGAAAGCTGAAAACTTGAGAATCCCTTTCCTCTCCACTCCCCACTGAAATCCTGTCTGTTGAACCTGAAAAATATATTTCAAATCAATCCATCTCCATACAGCTCCAATGTGATATCTTTAGACCAACATTTTTAACTTTGACTGAACAATGGAATTGCCTTTGAGAACTTTAAAAATCCCTATTCCTGGGCCTACCTCAAGATATTCTGATTTAACTGGTCTAGGGTAAATGCTAGACATCAGGATTTTTTAAAATCTCCACAATTGTTTATGTAATGTGTTGCCAAGATTAAGAACCACTAACCTAGACCAAATCTCTATCATCTCTTGACAGCTGCTCCAATTACTTCTTTTAGCTTCCATTCTTACTACCTACCCTCCACTAGTTCCCTATAATCCAAGCTCCATGTGAATCAGATCACATCATTCCCTTGCTTAGAATTTTCCAGTTTCCCTTTGTACAAACATATATATTCCAAACTCCTTACTAAGGCCTACAGAGTATGATATCTCTCATCTAACCTCAAGCCACATTTCCCCCGCTAGCTCTGCTTTTGCCACTCTGGCCTTCTCAGTTGACAGAACCTGCCAAGCTTTCTTCCATCTCAGAATATTTGTACTGGGCAGTCTTCCATCTGAAATGCCCTTGGCCCTTCCCTCTCATCATTTATGTCTGAATTTAACCGTCACCTTCTCCGAGGAGCCTCCTATGATTTCCCTAAAACAGAAACTCTCTCACTCTACAATTATTTTTTTACAACTATACCCTATTTATTTCCTTTGTAGAATGTATAATCTATAATTATCTTGTTTACTTATTATCTGTCTCTCCCACTAAAATAGCTCCACAAGGGCAGGTATTATATCTTATTTTCCAATTATTTCCATTACCCAGCAGTTCCTGATGTTATACATAATTTCTATCTCCCCCTTTCATTTAAACTTGATGAGAAAAATTGAAAGACATTTTATACTTGTTCCTCAAGGGTAAGGGATGAGTCAAAAAATCACATTTCTAAAGGAGATACCAAAAAGTAAGTATTCTGGTAAATCTCAGAATGATGGACATAACCATATGGGGTACTGTCAGTAAAGAAAGAGAATATTATATAAGTACTAAAGTATCAGAGTAATTTCTGTTGCTTAGGCCTAACTGGACTGAAAGACGCTTGGGTCGGTTTTCCCACCCTCTGCACCTATCACAGTATATGTCACAGAACAGGTACTCAAAATGTGTCCACTGCACAAATAAGCTTTTATTTTTTCTTTCATTCTTTTTAGGCAAATATCTACAAGCTTAATTCATGGCAGACAATAAAGAAACAACTCATTCCTACCTTACGGGATGCAATACTAGAATGGGAGGGTGTTTTGTAAATTATTTCTGATATACACACAAAGCACATTATGTTAGAAGAGACAACCTGAGGAATACTTTATTTTGAAATAAAATACAAGTGTGAAGTTAAAATTAGCTTTTCCCACTTTCTGAACATTTAGTCAGTAAGATGTGAAACTGGGTACAATGGCAGATACAAAGATCTAGCTTGTCAGTGGCAACCTGAAGAAGTTGAGTAATACTAAGACTGACCCTTTAGTATCCCTTTTAAAGTACCCCAGGCCCCCTTTCTGTTAAAACTCCCAGGAACCCAGCACCACACCTCCTTGTTCCCCTACAATGGTCACTCACGCTCCACGATGTCACTAATGTAATAACTGAAGATGTGGGCCAGTTTGTCCACGTCATGTTCCGACTTGCCAGTCAGGCTGAACCTGTCCATTAATGCTGTAAATCCTGACCAACAAGGTAGAAATTACTGTTAGCTGCAAATTCTAAATTTTTAGGCCCTATTCCCTCCATGCATCAGACCAGTGTAAAAGAAGCAGATCTCTTGGAGTACTCCCTTATCCCTTAACATGGTGTTACTAAGAAAGTACTCAGGGCCAGGCTGGTTGCTGCTGCCTCAGGGAATCCAGAGGGCCACCCTCTCCATGTTTCCATGAGCCGCAGATGATGAAGATTCACCCACAAGCCCTTTTTCGTCTGAAGCCAGTGACCCCTTTCCCACCATCCTCTAAGGCTCCTTGGCCGGGGGAGCGGCGGGGGTGGGGGGGAACTATAGAACTTCTCCCCCGTGAGGAATACAGAAACTACTGACAAGCAGAACGGATTAATGCTTTATGGAGAACTACTTTGAGCCCCTTGAGGGAAGGCACCTTGTTATCACTCATCTTCATATATATTAACACATACACTCCATAAATATTTGTTAAATGAACGACTCTCAAACTACCTGCTAGTTCTCTAACTCCTAGACCGCACTTGTGGACCCAAAGAATGAATTAATAGAGCGAATACAATAACCGCATGAGGAAATAGGCTTATTGAAAAATGTTCGGGACTGGGAGAACTTTGGACTCAAAGCCTGCTGTGTGGCCTCGGAAAAGTTTTTTTCCCCATTTTGAGTCTCAATTTCACTGTTTTTGAAGAGAACTCAAGGGCTAAGCCAGATCATTCTTAAAGGCGTCCTCCTGTTCTGAAAATGACCCTCAAAGTTTTTCTGAGGAAGCAGCGGCCTGGAGTTAAACAGCGCCTTAGCCCTTCCGGGGGCGGCCAGACCATAAGCGCCGCAGCCTCTAGGAGCCGAGAACCAACGGCCGCCCCTATGGCAAGCCGGGCGAGCGACACACCGCCCCTCGCCCTCACCCGTCACGTGCACGCCGAGGAGGACGCCCTGGGCCGTGGTAAGCTCGGGTTCCAATCCCCGGGGCTTTCTGAAAACCAGCAGGTCGGGAAGCAGCGCCGCCAACCGAGCCTCCACAGACCACAAAAGCGGCACCAGCTTCCGCTCGCCGGTCGCCATTGCGGCGACGGTTGCCTGCTAAACTACCGGAAAGAGTCCCTCCATTTAACAGCCAATCTGCACCGACGGCCCTGGCAAGGCCCTCCCACAAACCAATCAGGATGGGCTTCCTTATGGCAGTGCTAATCGAAGGCTGCGTGGCCCCGCCTACCCGCTTCTGACCTTGGCTCTTGCTCTGGCTTCCTGGCAGGGAGGCGGGGAAGGCAAGTGCCACACGGGCAAAGTAGGAAAGTCGACGTTTTTTAAATCCTGAAATGTGATAGTGAGGCTACTTCTAATTTAAAACAGACCTAGGATTAATTATCAATAGGACGGTCTTTATACCACCGGAGTAGAAACTTGGGTAATGGGACAAGTTCCATTGGCATCTAAGGCAAACCTGGCATGGTTTTTAAATTTAACACCATTGAACTAAGGCTATTTCACTGTCATTCCGTTTCAGTTGATTAGGGCGAGTTTCTTCTATTTCTGTGGTCTGCCAGGGCAGGTCTATCGGGTCTCTCATTGGAGGGCTCCCCAGGCTGTTTTTCTCTCAGCTCCTGGTTCCAAGGTTTGTATGATAATGGTACACCTTAGGTTGCTAGTTTGTTGCTCAGATTCATGGAGACCACAAAGCAGTAACAAAATGAGAACATTGTGGATTCTTAATCAGAAAAGTACTTTTTCTGCAAAAATAAAATCTAAAAATATCTTCACTATAGTTCTACATACAACACTTAATCAATGCCCTCTTGGTGGGCTAATTTTACTTGTGGAATACTTTGCATTTTGGTTAGCACTTCCAGTAGTAAGACCAAATATTTTCAGATGACAGAAAATATCTCCTCAGTAGGTTGGAAGGGCCAAAAGGGAAGGAAAAAAGATTGATGATTCAGAGGCCTGGACACTACAAGTTTGACATTGTCCACAGAAGTCACCATTTCAACATTGTAAACACAGTTTAGAACCCAGGAAATGTAGACTCCTCCAAATACAAATCACTTTTTAGTATTTTTAAAAATTTATTTTAAAAAATAACAATTGCAATGACATCAATGATCAATCACCTGTACTCCCCCTACTGTTGATGGGGGGAAAACCTTCTATGTAGTTGAGTCCCAAAGGAAAATCAAGACATTATTATCAGGCACCCAAAAGCCAGAAAATGCTGCTGGTCCAGTGGCATAGACACTGACATATTCAATGTACCAGTGTAATTAAAAAATATATTTACAATTATCCTTCAAAAAAAAAAAGCTCTCAAGAATTGAAATAACTGCATTAAACCAATTATTCACTCACTCTTTCTGCATCTATGAAGTCATCACTAGTCACAAGGACAAATGAATAAAAGAACTTTTAGTAACAACAAAAAAATCCAAACCTCAACCCACTTTGTGGGTTATTATGGTGTGCTAAAATAACAATCAAGGGTCATGAGTTAGTTGAAATGCAATGACAAAATGACAACTGACGTATGTCATCTCAAACAAAACTCAAATTCAGGAAAAAATATATTCTACAACAATATGAGGTTGGTATTACTATGTACAAACTTACAGACACAAATAAATAGTATTTTAGAACTGCTGTTGGCTTAAGTACTAAAAATTAGGTCTGGGGAATTTCTTTCTGAACTCTGCATCTTAAAGACTCCTAAATAAACCAAGGGATATAAACTCCTCATTGTTTTTAGTAACCTATCATCTGAAAAACTTGGGGCTTACTGAATAAAATATCTGAAACTCATGTAAAGAGCCAGAAGTTTCTAGTGAACCTACGAAAGCATCATTAGCCTCTCTCAATAACTGGAAGCCAGGACAGATGATTAGATTCCAGAACGAGGAAGATACTTCACTTCCTGCTTCCTTTGCATAGCTCTGTACCTCTATTTCTACCATTACAATGATTTCCCTTTGTGGTGTTTTCTGCAGAGGGTTTAATATCTTTTCCCTCTTAATACAATTATTTAAAAAGAGCCAATCTTTACTCTTGGTATTTAAGTCAAACCCAAATGTTCTTCAAAAGAATTAAGTTTTCCTTGTTTCCAGAGAAGGCAGCAACTCTTCCGAAATATCATCTTACTTCTCCCAGGGTTTAACATGTAGAAAGGAAATAGATTTCTGAGGCACAATCCATTCTAGGAACTGTGGCCTAGTTCCTGACACTGCAGGAATCTCATACCGCAGGCATCTTTATTTCCAGTCTGCAGTTTATCTCGTGAAAACCTTTGTGCACAAGGCCTATGGGTAAAAGTGGGAAACAAATGGAAACTGGCACCAAAAAGTCAACTGCCATGGGAAGAATGAAAATGTTCACACAAAGCGCTGCAGAAGTGAAGCCAGCATCCACCTCAAGCTCTAGTGGGTAACCTGGAGTATGTCCAGGACAGCTCGACTGAACAGTGCTTTCCAGAAATTCTCAAGGACCAAATCTCAGACTTCTCCCTTTCCATGCTTGTTAAAAGGTTATTGTAAATGTAAATTAGTCTCTTCATCTTAATGATCCATCCTAGGCATCCATCCACTGGAAAATCATGCTAGATGACAACACATGGGTATATAAACTACTCACTCTCTTCTTGTAGGCTTAAGTACACACAAACCCTTCTATTTCCCAAATGCTGTCACACCAAGCCTATGATTGAAAATCTCTAGTTTGGCTCTCTGTTTGTCCTCAGAACTTCAGCAGAAAAATCGTTGTACTGTTTTCTTCTCTACTTCGGAAAGGCAGTTTCAAGGTCCAATACCTTCTAAATTCTCTTAAAAGTAGCCATAGTAAGAACTATGGTCCAGACGACCTGTCAACAGATGGACAAGCAGACCACAACTTGTCAAAGCTAAAAAAGATTCAGCAATTTATATTTTTAGTGCTTTAGTCTTTTATCATTCTATCTCCGGAATTAGATTTTTCTTGGAGTCCAAAAATACCAACCTAGCATCTGGGCAGACAGATTCTTATTACCACAGATTAGATGAATGCATCTCAAAGAATTTATTGTTTCCATATCATGAGATAGAACCTCCTTGCCCGGAAGTCATCTCTGAATACAAACTGTCCATTCACTTAGTCAGCCTGAGATCCCTCAGAGGGATGGATGATGTTTAGATTCCATGGGAAGGAGTGGGCTGCAGCTTCCCTGATTGCAGTTTAGGTTGAGAAGGTTGTTCTTCCCTGCTGAGA
The DNA here is from genome assembly GCA_028627145.1 of Eidolon dupreanum. Classification (NCBI taxonomy): domain Eukaryota; kingdom Metazoa; phylum Chordata; class Mammalia; order Chiroptera; family Pteropodidae; genus Eidolon; species Eidolon dupreanum. The sequence goes on along the minus strand of CM053502.1, from coordinate 90,881,759 downwards.
TGGCTGGCTGGCTTCACCAGTCAACTTAAGTGCTATGTGTGGTACTGCAGGGCTGGCATGGGTCCCTTGCATCATCCTAATTCATGAAATGTCAATGTCATCAACAGTCTAAAATAGGTCCTGACTGAAAGGGTGAGACAAAGGTTTGCAACTTCAATTTGCCAGATACCACTGCAATTATACTGAGCCACTTGTTAAAACTAAGTAGGTTTCTGTCCTGTAGAAAAGGGCAGAATGTTTTCATCAGTGTCCCTTTGGAAGATCTGATCAATTTCCTAGAACAGTGGGAAACAGTGGCGAGGAACATGATCTTGCTCAGCTCCATCACATGGCCTGGGGTTAGGACACTCGGATGATTTGTGTCATTGCTTCTTCATCTGCTTGGTTTGGATCCTAGAGACAAAGAAAGTATAATAATGATTACAGTTCTTTGCAAAAGCAACAGGAAACTTGTGGCTCTCACTTTATCAACAAGGGAATAGACACAACTCTGCCAAGTAAACCAACGGCCTGTAATGCACTGGAGTCTGCATACATGATTAAAATGCAGCTCCATTAGGAAATAAGAGACAATAAACCTAAAAGGATTTAAAAAGGTTAAGAATCTGGCCTGGCACTCCATTACCGAACACTCCAGAGTTGACGGTATATCTCTTTCCCAAGTACCCGTGTTAAGCTTTACCCTTAAAGTTTAAGGGTCCTTAGAGGTGGCTAAGAAAAAGACCCAGAGAAACCATGTCATGCTGTATTTTTGTGTCATTATGTTTTCATACTTAAACACTAAGCACTTAGCAGAATTAAGTGACATTGGAATAGAAAGGACACTGAAATTTATTTACTTAAATGCAGTCACTTTGAAGATAAACCTGATGCCTGGGTGGGTAAATTGATTTGAACTAGTCAAAAAGTTATTCAGTAGCCTAGCTAGCAAAGGCTAACTCCCAAATCTCTTGGATCCCATTTAATCTTCTTTCCACTAAACTCTGTCTGCTAACTCTCACTTAAAACCTTAAGATAAGGATCAGTCTGTGGAAGCTTTTTACAATACTCCACAATAACTGCCTTTAGTTCTCCCACACCAAGGCTTTGAAGCCTCATGAGCCGAGGAAAAGTTGAAAGATTTCTGAAAGTGGTAGGACCGGAGCTCGGTCTTGATTAATGAATGAGAAGAATAACCAGAATTTACTGAGTTCTCACCATGCATTAGGTATACTACGCATTAAGCTAAGTAGGTGCCTAATGTGGCTTACTGCATGAAATCCCCACAACATTCTTGTGAAGTATCAAACAGTACCTACTTTACAGGTGAAGACAATGAGGCTAAAAGGCTAAGTAATTTGACCAAGGTCATACTGTTAACACACATAATTAGGAGTACCTGGCACAATGATCACAGCTGGCATTCTATATTTATACCCTGCATGAATGAGAAATGAAAAAAGAGGGACTCTCAGACTACAGGTAGAAACTAATAGCATAGAAGGAGTCAGTGCTCATATGTGGGGAGGACATTGGGGAATTCTAGTCTGACTGTTGAGAAGGGTGATGAGACAAAGTTGCTCAGGTGTAGTACAGAAATAGTTTGAGGTCTGACACAGTAAAAAATGAGGAACCAGCATGTATCCTTCAGCAGGAGCCTGATATGATTAAAAAGCACTATCTTTTACTTTCTACAGAAAGCACTCTGGATTTTAGTTTAAGTGCCAAAAAAGGAAAGGGCAGGAGTGGAAGGGGTTTAAACAACACAATGACGTGATATGATATACATTTTAAAAAGATCACACTAAGATGTGGATAATGGAAAGGAGCACAGAGTGAGAAGGGGGACCACTAGGCAGCTGTTATATTAATCAAAACAAAAGAAGAGAGGATTAGACCAGGCTGAGAGCAAGTGGAAAGGAAAAAAGTTAACTGATTCAGATATATTTTAGAGGTAAACCGAGAGGACTTCTTTAAAAATTGTATAATTCTAGCTTTAGTAACTGTGTGGATAAATATGTCACTTGTTGAAATGACTGACTGGTTTAGGCATAAAAAAAAAAAAAAAAAAGAATTCTATTTTGACTATTGACTCAGAAATGTCAGTAAGATAAAATCACAGAATCACATGTAAGAACCAGTATAATATAGTAGTTACAGAGTAAGTCCTGGAATTATACTGCCTGGCTTTGAATTTCAGTTGTACCATTTTATTAGGTAGTTTACCTTAGGCAAACTGCTTAACCTCTCTGAATCTGATTCAACTATCAAACAGAAACATTCTTACCTCATAGGGCTTGTAAAGACTCAGCGAAAAAAAAAATGCTTATGAAAGTGCTTAACATATTGCCTGGCACATGGCAGTTAAGTGTTTGCTGCTGTCCTTTGAAAATCAAGAAAAGTGAGAATTTCAAGGATTTAATAACTGACAATGATCAAGGGGAAAAATGTCACTGGATTAAAGCCTTTAGTGTTTTTTAAGATGAAAGGGAATATAAGAGACACAATGTTGCATTCAATTTAAAAAATGTCATCAGTCCCTAATGAGAAAATAATAAGAGGACACTGCAAAGGCTTCTTTCTACCCAAGAAAAACAAGGTAATAAAAAGAATGAAAAATATTAAGTCTTACCTGCATATGAGGACTATCCTTTTCCTTTGGGGAGAAAAATCGTCCACCTTCACCACGCTTCCGTGCCATGGCATGACGGTGCCGAGATTCATGCAGGTATTTCTAAAACAAAAGAAATAAAACCATTCCTAGCCTTATTTGTAGGTAAGTGTGGCCATGTAATTAAATTTTGGCCGAGATGTATGGAATTCTCTAAAAACTTCCTTAAAAGAGCGGTGCCTTTTTGTTCCCTGTGCTCCTAGGCTGGAGCCCAAGCAGCCTACTTGGACTATAAAAAGCATACTTAAGAATATTAGAAGAATAAGATAGGAGGAGAATGTGTTTGACTACTACGGAAATGTGCTACCTGCCCTGGACTTCTTTTATGTAAGAAAAAAGATCTTATTTAAGCCACTGTTATATTTTTGTTTTTGTACTAACTTTCACAAAAGACAACAGCTTTCACCTGCCCTTAATTGTTTGGAAGGTGCCCAAGGAACAAACCATATAAAAGGTAATTCCAAAAGCAGTAGGTATTCTCTTCCTGTATACTTCCCAACGATAGACATACCCTTCTTTCCTTTGGAATCTTCCCTTCTGCCTCTAGTTTGGCCCGGGCTTGCCTCCTCTTAAGTATGCGATGGTACTGTTTGGCATTCACATAGAGAGGCTCTTCTTCAAGCATCTCTGCCCCAGGTAGAGGGATTCTTTGGATAGCAGGTACAGATCCGGCACCAGGCACCATCTGTGTGAAGAGAAAACTAGAGTTTATTAAATAGTAACGTGACAGACAGACATAGAAAACAGTTTCCTTTAGATGTACAACAGTGATTAGACATTTATATAATTTCCAAAGTGATCACCCCAATAAATCTAGTACCTGACACCAGTTATTACACTACTATTTTCCTCATGCTATACTCTACATCCCCATGACTATTTGTTAATTACCAATTTGTATCTTTTAACACCTTCATCTTCACCCATCCCCCACCCCCAATCCAGCAACCATCAAAATGCTCTCTGCATCTGAGTTTGTTTCTGTTGTTTATCCTGTTATCTAGATTGCACATATAAGCGAAATCATGACATTTGCTTTTCTCTGACTTACTCCAATCAGCACAATACCCTCTAGGTCCATCCATGTTGTTACAGATGACAAGATTTCATTCCATTCTATGGATTAGTAATATTCCACTGTATGTATATGTACCACCTACCTCTTCTTTATCCATTCATGCACCCGTTGGATACCCAGGTGCCTCAAAGTCTTAGCTACTGTAAGTATTGCTGGAATCAACATATGGATGCATATACCCCTTCAGAGAAGTGTTTTGGGGCTTGTTTCTTTGGATAAATACCCAGAAATGGGATTACTGTGTCTCTTGTTAGACCTTTTGTTTTAAAGTCTATTTGGACCAGTATTAGTATTGCTACGCAGTTTTCTTTTTTACATTTCCATTTTTATTAAATATCTATCCCTTTCCTTTCATCTGTTTTCTGATCTGAAGTAAGTCTTTTGTAGGCGGCATACAAAAGGTTTGTTTCCTTATATATTCAGCCATCCGATGTCTTTTGATTGGAGCATTTAATCCATTTACTTTTAAAGTAATTATTGACAGATATGCTGTTGCTGCCATTTTATTATTATTCTTTTTTTTCTTCTTCTTCTTAAAGAAGTCTCTGTAATAGTTCTTGTAATACTGGTTTGGTGGTGATCAACAACTTCAGCTTTTTCTGGTAAGCTCTTTATCTGTCCTCTAATTCTCAATTATAGCTTTGTTAGGTAATTTTGGTTGCAGGTCCTTGCTTTCCATCACTTTGAATATTTTGTGCCAGTCCCTTCTGGCCTGCAAAGTTTCTGCTGAGAAAATCAGCTGACAGTTTTATGGGAGCTCCCTTGTAGGTAACTGCTTTTAAGATTCTGTCTTTATTTAACCTCTGGCATTTTAATTATGATGTATCTTGGTGTAGGCCTTTTTGGTTCATCTTGTTTGGGGCTCCCTGTGCTTCTTGGGCTTATATGTCTACTTCCTTTACCAGATTAGGGGTATTTTCCGTCATTATTTCTTCAAAGAGGTTTTCAATTCCTTGCTTTCTCTCTTCTCCTTCTGGTGCCCTATGATGCAAATGTTGGTAAACTTGATGTCCCAGAGGCCCCTTAAATTATCTTTTTTTCTCTTGTTGCTGTTCTGATTTGATGTTTTCTGCTACCTTATCTTCTAAATCACTGATCTGATCCTCTGCTTCATCTAATCTGCTGATTCCCTCTAACGTATTATTTCAGTTATTGATTTCCTCGTTTCTAACTGGTTATGTTTCTTCTCTCTCTGTTAAAGTTCTGAGATCACTGAGCATCCTTATAACAAGTGTTTTGAACTCTGTATCTAGTAGACTGCTTGTCTACCTTTTGTGTCTTTTTCTGTTCTTTCTCCCCATTTTGGCTGCCTCCCTGTGTTTGTTTCTATGTATTAGTGAGAGCTGCTATATCTCTGGTCTTAGTAGAGTGGCCTTATGTAGTAAGTGTCCTATAGAGCCCAGGAGTGCAGTATCCCTGGTTACCTGAGGTGGGTGTGCCATGAGTGTCCTTTGTATGAGTTGTGTGTGCCCTCATACTGCAGTTGAGCCTTGGCTGCTGTTTGCATGGCAATGGCAGGGAATGACCCTTACTCAGGCTGACTGTGAAAACTGGCAGTGACTACAGTAGGGAAACTGTTGTGCAGGGACTGATCCTACAAAGCAGGATTTGCTTTAGCAGATCTCTGGTACTTGCTGGGTCTGTCATTTGTGGAGGTGGCTGGGCTGGGTGGCACTCCAGCTCAGTCCAAAGTAACCACTGAGCCTCTTGGGAAGGGCCCTGCTGCAGGCCAAAGTTCAGCTGCTGCCTGTGCCCTGCCCAGCGCCACCTAGCAAGAGCCACAAAACAATACACAGACGTCTTCTACCAGTGCTTGACTTGGAATCACACTAAGAACTGACATAACCAGGTCCAAATTCTCGTCCACCCATGGCTCCATTTTCTAGAGGTGTCTGATGCCATCTAATGGTCAGGAATAGTAATCATAAAGCAGTAAAACAGTACAAAAGGAAAACAGGTACAAATTTACTGTGCTACTACAAATGCCTGTAGTTATTCAACTAATTTAATTAGCTTACTATATAATTCAATCCTAATTTTTCTAAACCAACAAAAATACAACACAGTACTACATTTATGAGGCAAGAAGTTACAGTCTCCTGTGCCTCACTCTCTCCCCAACTGTAACAAAATTGAATGTCTGCACTGTTTCTTCTGGTAATTACCTCTGTGCAGGCTTCTACTACTTAATTCTTAAACTAACCATTTTTAAGATGTACTGACATCCTATTTGTACGTATAAGGATATAGACTTCACACACACAAGCCAACAACTCTCCTTCTCTATCTTCCCAACGTATTTATATCACACATAATTTGGTTTCTTTGATTACAATCTTTCTAATTTTTAGCTTACTTCTTATTTCATCCACTATGGACAATATATTTTCCAATTCCCACAGATTAGTTATCTAATACTCCCTTCATTATTTGAATTCTTCCAGGTAACATAAAAACAGACATTTACATCTGTTTAACCAGTGTTATATCTCCATCACTGAGAATACCAATGGTATATGCTAGATACTCAGAATGAATTTATAGTTTGTTGTAATGTTTATTTTAAAAGTAGATCTCTGGTAAATGCCTTAAGGATCAATCTCAACCCCAGAAGGTCAACATTATAAATAAGCTTTATGAGAGACATCAAATTGCAAGTTCAAGAATTTTTCAAAGACAGAGATAAACAGAAAATTAAACTACAGATAAAAATAGCTGAAGAATCCATTTTCTTACCATGACCATCCCTCCTGAATTGACCACATTGCCTGCCACTGGTAGTGTCACAGTGACAGTCCCTTGTCCACTGCTGGTTGTATTGGTGTTGGCTCCTGTCTGAACAATCTGGGCTCCTGCCAAACTGGCTGCTGGGATGGTGATCATGCCTGAAACAGGGACTGTAACTTTAAGAAAATAAAACATAAAACAAAGAAAAAACAGGTACACAGAAAGGGAACACAGTTAGTCCCTCTTCTATCTGGCACATGCTCATTCACCCTGGGAAAACAAACTAAACAGCACAAGGGGAGAAAAAGCACTCACCCATTCTCTGCCTGGTTTACTATCTAAAACCCAAGTAATCAATCTTTGAAATTCTATTAACTATCTGGTTCTGAATAAATCTATCCTTGAAATGGATACTTTCCTGGGCATTACAATAATAGTTTTCAATGGATGGTAAGACAGTATGGAGGCTTCCCCTTCTATGGGTCTGTCTGACTATAGCTATACCCACTGTTTCTGTGCATGCGAACAACCTGCTTCAGAATGAAGATTTCAATAACTTATAATTTGTTTTATCCTAAACTGACAATGAGTCAGTCAGTTGCAAGACTAAAACAAAATTAAATCAAGCATATCCCCAAACTATCAACAGCAGCACTTGAGGCTGTGCTCAATCCAGTGCAGGCCCCCTTCTGAGTCATATGAGAGTGTATTGTTACTGTATTCACTGAATCTTGTATATTGCTAAGTTTTAATCACAAATCAAATCTTTACTCATAGAATCTAAGTGAGATATCCTTTTAGATTTAACTATTTCACGAATCCTTCCCAAATTTCTCAAGTTCAGTTTGAGCCATCTCCCTCTCTCTGAAGTACATTCTCTTCTCAAGCCATATTTTATCTCTCTCTTCTTTATGCATCATCTATTTCTGGAACATCTCTCTATAAAGGCTCTGCACTATATTTATTTGTTCACATGCATGCCTCACTTACTAGAAGCCCTTTGAGAAGAAAGCTCTTTTTTTCTTAGCAAAGTGCTATATAGTAGACATATAATAAGTCTTTCTGAAATAAACAATGAAGTGGCCCTGAGAAAAACAAAACAAAAAAACCCCTAAACAGCAATAATATCCCAGATGCCAATTTGACTTCTGATCTATTTCTCCCAACAAAGTAACTCACTTCCAATCTCTTAGGGATTAAAGTTTATACAATCCCTAGGACTGATTTTTAACCACTGTGGGAACTATTATGGTTAATAAAATCAACACTGGTCATGTATTGGTGACAAGGAACCAACAATCAATGGAGACTTAGAGGAAATCTTATTTTGTGCTCAAAATTATGTCATGTTGAGGTCACCACAAAATTCATGAAGCAGTCATTTGCTCAATGGATGAAAAGGGTGTCCCCCAAAGTCCCAAAGAAATGTATGAGCACACTTACCTTGTTGGAGAATGGTGCCATCTGCATTAACTGGCTGATAGACAATGGTCTGCCCTTCAGCAGTCTGTGCCACTTGCTGCCCTTGCACAGCAATCTGCTGCTGTGTCTGCAGGAAATAAATCATGACACACTTAACATATTCCAGATACCACAAAGAGGACCATGTAGTCCTTATAAAAAAAAAAGAAAAGAAAAAAATTTCTTATGGTTTTTTCTATTTCTACTATGTGTGAAATATTTGGCACAGCTATCTGACCCTTCCAAATCAGCTGTACTCCTGTGTTCACAGAGCTCGTGGAATTACCTGGGTCTGGCCAGCAGTGACGGCTGTCTGGGGCTGCTGGATGATGATCTGCTGGGTCTGGCCCTGCTGGCCCTGCACCTGCACAGCCTGCCCACCCTGGATCTGGATCTGTCCAGGTGGGACCAACTGAATCTGTGAAAGAGAACATGAAGAAAGGTTAGTACCCCACTGATACTGGTCTCTTTCGGTCCTCGAGTGTTAGTCACCCAAATTCCTCTTGAAAGAAGAAGATGCTGTGAAGAGGAAAAAAGACTAAAGTCTTGTTCTGCTCTCTATTATATGAGAGAGAACTTGTTTTCCACTTATGAAACAATAGGGGGAATTCTGATTACTGTCTGGATACTGGATGATATTAAGTAATCAATGTCAGTTATTTTTAAAGCATGTTCATTTAAAAGTACATTCTGAAGTAATTTTTATAGATAAAATATTTTATATATTAGGAATAATTCTTGAGAGTAGAATACAGATGAAACTAGAAAGAAAACTGATTTGTGGTGATAACTGTTGATGGGTGTGGTGATTCATCATGCCATTCTTTTTCGTCTATGTTTAAAGTTATCTATAATAAAATGTTGAAAAAAAATTAAGTTATTTCTAATTTCCAACTCTAAACTGGGATTATATAAATATGTATACAAGAAAGCCTTAAACACACAGAAAAGTAGAGACTATCAGATACTCCTGTAGTCACCATTCATATTTAACAAGTTAACATTTGCTGTATTTGCCATTTAACATTCCCTTCCCAACTAAAAGGTAATCACTATAGTAAACTGGTGACACTCCTTACAGAACATATTTTATACATGTATATCCATAGAAATGCATGATACTGCTCTATATTCAAAAATTTCATATAAACAGCACCATATTTTATCTTTTTACAGTCAGCATTGTTTCAAAGATATAGCCAGCTAAAATAAAATTAGTTCATTAATTTATTTGGTGTGAAGTACCACATTAATTATAATTTATTCATTCATTCCCATTAATATTTGGGTTTGGTACTATCCATGGTTTTTGGCATCTAGTAGAGGTCTTGGAATATATTACCCACAAATAAGGTAATATGTTTCTTGAATCTATTTCTTGGGTCTCTACTCCAGGTCCATGGGATCTTAACCTAAAACTGTAAGTAAAATTTTGCATATATTTGGACAACTGCATCTTTTCTAAGAAGGGAGCAAAGGTTTCACTGGAATGCTAAAATAGAGGATGCAATCCACAAAATGTTAAGCACTCTTCTAAAAGAAATGGCTGTTCAAAAAACACTAATGAGAAGTGATCTCTGATAAAAAAGAATTCAAATCTTAAGCATTCTGAGGAAGGCTATGGAATCTGACCTAGAGTACGTTAACAGAAAATAATTTTTCCAGGATGGTTTGATTAGTTATGGTCCTGCTTGGAGGAGGGAGAATAAACAACCCTGCCTAAACTCTTAAAGGCCCCCTATATACATACATACATAACCATAAAATCACAGAATTTACAGTTGTAATGAACCCTAGAAATCATCTGATATAAACTACATTTTCAAATGAGAAAACTGACAATCAAATGACTTGGCCAAAATTAGAAAGCTTTTAATGGCAGACCTGAGAATGAAAGTCAGGTCACTATACTTCTAGTATGATATTTTTAGCACTATAACACACTGTTCATTTAAGAGTAGAGAGGAAGGTGTGGCAAGGGGGGCTGGAGAGAAGGAAATGAAGGAGGACAGAAATAAAATAGCAGTGTGAAATAGAGTAAGGTACACATACTGGAAATATATTTATAGCTTCATACATTTATGCATGGAGAAATGTGTAAACTATTTTTAATTCTAACTACAACTCTATCATGGCAAAAATGTGCCAAAAGCTTTTAAATATATACAATGCTCCCTCCCCTTAACAAAACAATCCCTCCACTCCAAACAAATTACTCTAAAAATGAATTCAACTGAGAAATAAAACTACCATGCTCAAATACATTTATAGTAACCTTACTATAAAAGCAAAAAAAGACAAACAAAAACTAGTTTGTAAACTGTAAATTCTGATACATCAAACTGATTGACCATTACAAAGGAATTAAAAAATAAGAAAATCATGTGGAAGTAATTTTACAAAACAAAACAAAACCCAAAATAAAAACAAAACTATATGCATGGTACAGTGGTGCCCAAAAAGTATGTATAGCAACCACAGGGGATACGCAAAAATTAAGTTTGATTTATCAAGTAATGTGATCATGGCTGGTTTTTTTCCAACTAATATGTAATTCCTCCAGAAAAACTAAAACATTAATGTAATCATTGTGTTAAAACAAAACATATACATATAGTAAAAAGTAAATAGTTCTTCCTCATCCTCATTTCCATGCTAATAAACACATATACCCATAGGGGTTTGGCTATTAATTACAAATATGAGATCAGTTTATATTTCTCTGCAAATTATTTTTTCCCATTATCACCCCTTTTAACATAACATTCCAGGTATGAATATGATATAACTTACGCAATCATTTCCTTACTCTTATTAATGGACATTCAGGATACAAAAAAAGTTTTTTTTTTGTTTTTTTGTTTTTTTTGCTGGTACAATGCTGCAATAAATGTTTTTGTATATTTCTTCCTGCATATCTATGCTTTTTTCCAATAGGATAGATTTTCAGAGATGGGATAGGTAAATCAAAGCTTTATATATTTAATAGTGAGATGCCTTTCCATAATGACTTTAGAATTTAAAATTACCAAAAGTAATGACTGTTTCCTTTTCTCCACACCCACTATAGAACTAGGTGTAATTATTCTTTCTTTCTTCTATATCTTTGTCTTATTTACCTTTATTTTCTGCTTCTGAATCAGTCTTTCCAGTGGATTTATCTATTATCTTATTGCTCTGTTTAAAGAATCAGCTATTATTTACCTTTCCTACATTTTTGCTAGTTTTCTACTTCATTAATTTTAACCTACTTTTTGATCATTTTGTTCTTTTCCTCACTTAAGAGATATGCTTCATTTATTTTCAAATTTTTAAAAAATAAAGTATTTAAGGTTATAAATTTTGCTCTAAATCTAGTGTTAGGTATATGCAGTGGGTATAGACTAAAGGTTTTCTTTTTCATCACTTGCTAGATAACTCAAATTATAAATTAAATGGAAATGTTGGAGAGGATGTAGAGGCTGCTGGTGGGACTGCAAATTGGTATAGCCACTTTGGAAAACGGTATGGAGGTTTTTCCACAAAAAACTAAGAACTGATCTACCATATGATCCAGCTATTCCTCTACTGGGTATTTACCCTAAAGACTTGAAAACTCATATCTGAAAAGATATTTGTACACCGATGTTCATAGCAGCATTATTCACAGTGGCCATGACATGAAAGCAACTGAAATGTCCTACAATAGATGACTGGCTAAAGCAGCACATATATACAATGGAATATTACTCAGCCATAAGAGATGAAACACTGCCCTTTGCAACAACATAGATGGACCTTGAAATAATCACACTAAGTGAAATAAGTCAGACAAAAAAGGTTGAAAATCACATATCACTTGTATGTATATAAACCTAAAAGCAACAAGTGAACAGGACAAATAGAGACTCATGGATATGGACAATGGACTAGTGGTTACAAGGAGTGGGGTGGGGACGGGAAAAAAATAAAATAGGCCAAAAAAAAAAAAAAAAATTCCTATGGCAAAGAAAAAGGAAAAACTAGTTTGTGATATTGTCTAAGTTTATTGTCAAATAGTAACCATTTTAATAAATAATCATTATATATTTTTAAAAAAGTTCCCTTCTACTCCTATTTTTTCTTTTCTTTTTTTTTAGCATTTTCGTCATGCAAGACTTTTGGACTCTGTCAAATGCTTTTTCTGCATTAATTACGATGATCACGTGTGGTTTTACCCCCTTCACTCTATCAATGTGACTGTGAGATAATAGAAACTATATATATTTATTGGTCTGCCCCTATTTCCTGGCACAGAACTCCTAAAACCCTTGCAATTCCCTAAACAACACACACACACACACACACACACACACACGAAAAAGGATAGTATTTCTGACCAAAACCAACGATATCCAAAGCAGAATTCCCTCCTTCAGTGAACAGAAGTACCAACAAAGGTCATACCAAGAATTACTTTTATTAAACCAGATTCTCATCTCTTTGTATTCTTTACATCGATTAAAAATCATGCCTAATTAGTTCTTACCAGAGAAGTACACTTTCTGTACAGTTATGCTTTATCACTGGCACTACAAAGGTGGAATAGCAACTAAATGCGAAGAGAATAGGAAGCAATTAAATGTAATATCAACTGTTAAACAGTTTGTAATAACTATTCTTTAAAAACTTCTATACTGATATTGTCTAAACACCTTCTTCATACCACTCACCTGCTGCAAACCCTGTGTCCCAGATACAGGTACTTGCATGATAGTTTGACCTTGTCCACCAGGGACAGCCTGGACCATGATGGGTTGGCCAGTTGATGTGATTAACTGGCCTCCACTGACCTGTACCATTAATGGCTGCCCCTGGACCTAGAATGAAGGAAAATAAGAACAATGAAATAACATTAAGATACAAAATGGTTTTACTAAAAGACAATCACTGGAACTATTTCTCTGCCTTGCTAGAGGGAGAAAAGTTAGGAAAGACTCTAAGAAAATAAGTCTCAAGTACTTATCCTCAAGTTCTATCTTCTTCAAACATCTATGGTATCTTTGACTAAAGGCCAACCTGACTCCTTTAAAGTCAGACATATGGAGTATATCCAGTCTTTTGGAAGTCTCAACAGAAGAAAGGTATTTGTCACCAAATACAAGCTAAATCCATGAGAAGCATTTGATCAAAATGTCAAGACTATTTGCCTTTTGAGACTAATATTCAAGAATAGTGTCTAGTAAGAGCTGAAGATAAGGCAATGAGAAGGGTAGCTGATAGTGTTGATGATGATGAGTTCAAGTTCTAAATAACCTGGAGGGAGTAAATCGAACTATACCCAGCAATGACTCCATGAGGCTGAGTAGCAAAGAGCTCTGGAATCTTATGTGCAAGACTCTTTCTCCCCATAGTTGCTCAAGCATAAATGAAATGTACATCTTTTACCCTCTTCACCTTACTCTGGGAATTCTAGTTTGGTTGTTTAAAAAGCCCACTAGTAAAAACTGCCTAGAAATATTTCCTGGTCAGTTTACAGCATCTGTGGTGAAATTCCTCACATTGGAAGCAGTTATTTTAAATTTAAAAGAAGTGTTGACAAATATGAAAATTATAAAGAGCACTCGCATATACTAAAAAACTCCCAACTTTCAAGCTCCCATGAATAAACGGAATACTCTAGGAGCCAGGACATTGGACATTGTTAAGTGCTCTTAACATATCAAGTCCCAATATACCTAGCTAATAGAATGCCTTCTAGAAGCTAAAAAACAAGCCATTTTAAAAGTGAAATGGAATATTCAACAGAAGAGCTAGAAGTCCAAAATGTTCATTTTCAGATTCTATCTTTGTTTCGAGGAATTATTTGTAACAGAACAAAATATTTGTATGACGAAAAATGCACTCTTAACGCCAGTGAAAGTAGATTCAAATAACAGAAATTAGTTAAAGGACCAATCAGTCCTAAAGGAGATTAGATAGATATTAAGCAGCGCTCCCACCAAAATATATCAGAATCTTTAGGAATATTCAAAATCCTAGCTTTTGTTGGCCTGTCCACTGAGAAATTCCACTTTACTTTTAAGGACTTTACAATCTGATTCTCATGAGTTCTCCTTCCCTTAGTTCCCAATCCTAAACAGAATTCTCTTTGCTATACCTAAGTCTGCATATGCTCTATAAAGAAAGATTTTTCAGAATATTTATTGCACGAATACCTGAAAGAACTATTTACAATTCTCCAAAATAATGAGATCCCTAAGGAGCAGTTTCCATTATTTCCATAAAGTGTTTCTACTTCTTTTAAATAAAATCTACACAGGTAAAAAATACAAATTTTAAGGCATAACTATTAATAATTTTCTGGCTAGCCATCATCTTAACATCTCCACTATTAACATGCTAAAAATGCAATGATAAACCATTTGAGACTCTAAAGAGCCCTCTATATTTACAACATGATTACAAGGACACATGCATCAGACAAGAAGCCATACAGTTAAAAGCATGTTACATTCTCATTCCATGAGTGGTTAATGACAATACTGTTTTACATATCAATAAGATGAAGCATGAAAAAACATAAATTACAAGCTATTGAATTCTGAGATTGTAATATAGTTTGGAATAACCTACAAGCTTAGCTTCTTTCAGCCTAACTTAGTTCAGAATTAGCTGTATATCACCATTAAACACTATAGGTGGCAGATGTGGGGGTGGGGTCGAAAGGGTAAAATAAAATGATTACAATAAGGGGTAGTTAATTGTAGGATGTTTAGCAGCACTAGCAATAAAGTGAGATGTGAGTTCTACATTCTAAGTCTTACTTTGAATCATTTCCATTCAATGGTGAAAAAAAGGTAGGGTACCCAAATTTTGCCAGTTTCTCAAAAAAATGGTCATTTTAGTCAAAGAAACCTACAGATACAACAAAGACTATAATTAGGAGCTTATACTCCTAATTATATACTTAGGATATTTAACTTGGCTATACGTAATGTTAGGGAATTGCATTGCTTAAGTAAGAATTCTTATAGTGGTTACAACACCCAAGACCTACAGAAAGCATATCCTACCTATGTTCAACCAAGAGGTATAGTATAATCTTTGCAGATCTAATAAGACAGATCACTACTTCCCCAGGAAAGGTAAAAAGGCAACAGTTAAGAGATTAATAAAATTTAATCATTAGATAAACCTTGCCAAGTACAATAATTATTTTGCAGCTGATCTGCCCTTTTAATAAAAAATAAAGCACAATTTAGCACAGCTA
The DNA here is from genome assembly GCA_028627145.1 of Eidolon dupreanum. Classification (NCBI taxonomy): domain Eukaryota; kingdom Metazoa; phylum Chordata; class Mammalia; order Chiroptera; family Pteropodidae; genus Eidolon; species Eidolon dupreanum. Next base: position 90,866,612 of record CM053502.1, on the reverse strand, counting down.
ATATGCATTTATATTTCCTCTACTATTATCATACAAATTCATGAAATTTTACTATCGAATCTGATTAGAGTTTGAGCTCTAAATAGGTTCTAACATCACTCATAAGAAATTCTCCTTGTCACTTATATGTCTTCTTTCAAAGGAATTCCCAAAGAAACACACACTAGCCAAATGCAATTTTCAGAAAATTGACACCGGGGTCACTACATGACTTGACATGAAACATTAGAAAACCAGCATGTTATAAGCCTTAAAGACAAGTTAGCATCGAAGACATGCAACTAATTTTGCCATTCCTCCTTGAGATCCTACCACAAACAGCACCAGACATGAGGAAAGGAGAAGTTCATGCAGTGCTTACAGAGAATCAGAGAGGGCACCACTACCTGGAGGGTCTGGACTTGCTGGCCTGAGGCGGATGCCACCTGGGCCTCAGTCTGCAACTGGACAGCAGTGACACCACCCTGCTGCTGAGAATAGGAACAGGAAGAGCTTGAAATGTGTCAGGAAGAAAATGTATGGTTCAAGACATGAGATCACCTTACCTCTTACAGGAGAGGGAGTGAGTTGTCTTTCAACAGCCCTACCCCATACAGGGCTGTGAAATTGCACAGACTCCCTATACTGAAGCTGTTTTATTGAAAGTAGTAGAATTAAAGATGTTAATTAGCCCTTTGTCCCCAGGGTGGAACTCAAAATACACTTCTGTGACTCAGAAACATCAGAACAGTTGTCATCATTAACAAAAAATTTTTTAACACAGTCTTTCTCTCCAGAAACAGGAATTTGGTCCTTGTACCTACAAAGTTACTTTAATGCTCTTTTTATTTCCTCAAATGAGTTCACAAGAACAAAGGTTTTAACAGCCTTGAACCTACAATGAAGACTTTCTGGGGCTTAAATGCAATAACCAGAAAAAAGAACAAAGCCATCATTGTGAACCAAAATCATTTTCATGAGGTCAACAGCCCTGATGTCCCAAAACTAAGATTACTTCTACTCAAATGGACTACCTTAGAAGCAACATTTTCAGTGATTGAAGCTAATTTTTATGTCCTCTAATGGCAAGGTCTGACAGAAAAAGAATTCACCCACTAGGGTAATGGTATGGATGGAAGGCCCTTTGTGGAAGGAAGCTGCCAGAGCCACAGCAGCTGTATAGAAGGAAAAGCCTGCAAGGAAGTTTAAATAATTATTCTCTTAATTAAGAGTAGCTTCTTCCTTTGATCATTAGATAGGACAACTCACCATCAAAACTTTCCTTGCTCTCTTTACTAACCATTTTTCTATATCATCTAAGTTCCATTTTGGAAACAAAAAAGTCCCAATTTTGGCCTAAGGTGAAATTGTTGCATAATAGATGTCTTCTAGGGAGAAAAATAAATGAAGTTTCACTAAAATAAAGCCAGGTATAAAGCACCAGAAAATATAAATTGTGTATAAATTCAAGAAAGTACCAATTTAATTAGGAATAAATCATAAGCCAAGAATTCCTTTCTAATATGTGCTTATCCAGAAGAGTGGCTGTCTATTATCCTCACGGTAAACTAGAACTTTTCAGAATAAGCACAGTGGTGGATCAAATCAAAGAACAATGGATTCCTTGGAAGCTGACTATCTTGGTTTATGTATTGTGGCCAAAGCCTTACTAGATCACAAACTAGCTTAATCAAGAAGAAAAACAACCAAATTGAATCCATAATAAAACAAAAACTCCAAACTTCCATCTGAAAATAGACTAGGTGTTTTGACTTTTAATAAGATAAAAGAAGCAATTTACTATTAAACCAGGCTCAATAAAGAGCAATCACAGACTGGACACACAGAACAGGAGAAAAAGCGCAACAAATTCAATCTTCAAAAAGTACTTCAGCACAAGTCTTCGGACTCATTATTTATGAGATCTAGCACCTCAAATAATTCCCCAGTTGAGTAGTGCTGTTATTAGCTCCATTGCTTTGATGTTCAGAGCAGTTTTATTTCCATACCTGCTGCTGAATCTGTCCAGCTTGTACAACAATCTGCTCTGTTGAACTATTGCTGTTTGCTGTATACTGCTCCATGGTCCCTCTAAGTTAGAATACTGTATACGGTGAATTTCACACTGGAGATCCTGGAAGACTGCAAGATGCACTCCTATTAGAAATGTTGGGAAATAAACAAGTTAAGATTGTCAATAAAGGCCTTGCCAGATAATTAACCTTGATAACTCATTGCTGTAATTTATTTTATTTGCATGAAATCAAGATAAGATAATAAGAAATGTTTATATCAGTATCATTTTTAACTAAAATTACATGGCACAATCATAACAATATAAAGCTACTTCACATTTTAGAAAACAGTTTTAGCCATTTCTTATTGGTAACTTTACTTTTCAATACTACAACCTGTAGAGCAACACTTACATCTTTGAAATAATAAGCTACAATATCACTTTACTCAAGGCTTATTTAACACTGATTTTCAGGTCTGCATACATACTTTAGAGAATAAACAGTTTCTTTAACTTGTAACAAACATTTGTTGCCCACCAAACTCTCCTTTATCCATCACATACAGTAAGCAATTTAAAACTTCTTATTTAGTAAGTTATTTACTAAAGCCTGAAGTCAAACATTTTACTTATCAAAATCTCCATTAAGTAGTCCCAAGTAAGAAAGTCCTAGAAGATGATTTAGGAATTTGTATTTTAACCCAGAGCAAGAAATAAAAAGGAATTATAGTAATGGCAAAATGATTATATATTAAAGAAAAAACTTTAAATGACATGTTTTCTCTAAAAAGAACTTGTTTCCCCCAGTCTTGAGTTTGAATGCCTAATATGCTACACGCCCTTAATTTTAACTTCTTAATATGGCAATTTTCAAATATATAGAACAGTAGGTTCATTAAAATGAACCCTCCTCGCTGTCATCCAACTTCATCAATTCTCAACCCACAGTCAATCTTATTTCACATATATCTCATACACTTTCCACCCACCCCTGGATTATTTTGAGGCAAATCAGCATCTAGCTCTAAAGAGTAAAGATTCTTTTGTCTTTATCATTTAACATGACATTGTCTCCACATCATTTTAAACATTAAAAAATGAGTAAATCCTTAACATCAAATATTTAGCCAATGTCCAAATTTACCATTCTCCTACACTTTAACAGTTAAAGACTCCTTCCTTTTTGAAATAAAGACACAATTAGGTAAATAGAAATGATATCTGAGAACCCTGAATAAAGACTCGATAAAAAATTTAAGGGTATTCACCTTGGAAATATGGGGGGGTACAGGCATATACAGACAAAAGAGTTAAATCTTTTCCCTCAATTTTTCTCTAGATCTTCATAAATTCTAAAATTTGAATAATAAAATTATGTGAGCTAAGCTGCACATTACAACAGCAAAGCAAGGCACCACTTTCCATAAATCTACACGTGGTGGATGAGATCAATCACTTGTGAGTTATCTCAATATTGTGTGAAAGAAATCAAAATATATTCAAGTATATGCTCAAATAATGAGGAAGTGTACTGATGTGTAAACTTTACTTTGAAATGCATCAAAAAGATTATTGGATTAATGGGTGGAAAGATGGAGATACCTGATAAGGCAGGTATGGTAAATGTTAATGGTAGACTCTAGATGGTGGGCATACAAATGTTTATTGTAAAATTCTTTCAACTTTGTTTGAAAATTTTTGTACTAAAATGTTGGAAGAAAAAATATCTAACAAAAAATAATCAAGCTTATCACTCATAACCAAAATAATATGTAGTTTAAGAGTATAAGAGCCATAAGTGACAGGTTGACTATGCCATCATAGTCATCTGGTCATACGGCCCTCCAACTCACTAATGAAATGCTCATCAAGCTAATATCTAACATCATTTGGATCAGCAACACAAGTAAACTTGATAGTTATTTTTCATTGCACACTGACAAACTGCCTTTCTGATTTTAACACCAGTTTCTTCTGAATTGGTTGACTGAGTGAGCTCCAAAGAGATACTGGGAACAGTATAGAAAATTTTAGTTAGGTTTTCAGCTGGACCAAGTGGCTCTGCCAGGGAAGTAACTAGTCTTCTCTAAACTCTTTATCTTGTCTCTAAATGCAGTGCAACAATACACTCATGTTTCTAAACTAATAAAATTAAGGGTTATGATACAAAAAACTATATGTGATTTTATTTATATGAAACCCTGAAAAGACAAGAGTAATCTAGAGACAGAAAACAGGACAGTAGTTCCCTGGGACTGGAGAAGTGGTGGGAGGTATGGGAGGTAAAACTCGGAGGTTGATTAGGATAGAGCACCTGGAAGTTGACTGGCATAGAGCACCTGCAACTTTCTGGGGTGATAAAAATGTTTTATATATTCATTGTGGTGCACAGGTGTATAAATTTGTAAAAACTCACCAAAATATAAAATTAAAATGATTACCCTTTCTGTCTATATTTCAATAAAGTTGATTTAAAAAATAAGGTTTATGAAGGAATGTCCTCTTTATTGTAACACTTCCCCAACCCCAAACCTTCTTACTATATGAGATTCTTTCTTGGATTAATTTCTAGAAATTTACAACTTACTCAAAGAGCATGGAAATTACTAATAAATATGTCATGCATATTTTCTTACCTAGTTTAAATTTAAAAGCATTTAAATACACTTTGAAGGGTAAAAAAGGAAGCAGCTTCAAATCTAACAGAAATTCTCTCACATTAATGTAGAAGGTGATTCAGCTGGGAGCATACTGAGATTGTTGAGTACTGTAGTGCAACTAGCTTCAGCAAAGCCATATGTTCCTACTACTGTGAGCTTCAGTTAGCAGAACTGCAGTAGAATCTGACAGTCTTTCCTCAAGTGCTTCTCTGCCCAAGATTCTGACATTAAGTCAGCCATATTTAGTCTGTCTAGCTCTTGCTTCTAACTCAGTTTCCAATGCTTTTCCCTCAGAGACTGTGTGTTTATTCTGGCTAGCATGAAAATTTTATTCCTCTCACTTCAAGATGCAGAACCTGAAATGTAGCTAACTACAAGGAACTCATTCTATGTGGAACCATACACACTTCAAAGATAAAACTTCCATAAAGTCAACGATAAGCATGTGAAAAGCCCCTCAAAATGACCATATTTGACCACTGCTACCAGGAAAAGCTGAGAATAGCAGCTTTCAAACTTCTTTGACCGCATGCACAGTAAAAAACACATTTCACATAAGTCACTGCACATGTAACATATTAAAGAGTCTTTAAGTTTTGCAAAGGAGTAAAAATCTGTACTGGAACCCTAAGAGAAACACAGTAGTAGGAGAGTCTGGAGAATAGAGATTTCTTCCAGCTGGAGATAGATAAAACAAGGCATCTGATCTGGTCTTAAGTACGAGAAAGAATAATGTATGTGTGATGATGCGGGAGCGGGGGGGTGTTGGAGTACTCCAAATGAAGAGCCAGCATAAAAAAAGACAAATTTCTGCATATGAAGAGCAGATTTAGTCAAGTGACTAGACAGAGGTCACACTACTCTCTCAAAATTCCAGGTAAAGAAGTTCTTTTGCAGACAGGTGGAGGCTCTAAGTGTTTAACAACAACAACAAAATAACCTTTACAATGTGAAGCAAAAGTGTTTGGTGGTTTTAAAGTGGTCAGATATATAAAAGATATATAAATGCTTTTTAAAAAAATTTAAGACACATTGCCCCATCTATTAATGTGGATAAGAATTAAATGAATTTTTTAAAATGACAATAAAAAAACTCACTCTAAAAAGTGAAAATGAAACTGTCTCCCAAATTTTAGTAGTAGAAAGAACACTGGTCTAGGAACTTTCTGAAATGTACCAGGTGTATGACCTTAGTAAACGTGATTATAAAAACGGGCACCATATACCGAAGACCTACTCTCTGTGTGCTAGGGGCTGCACTAGGTGCTTCACATAAGTAAAAAATTTTAAAGTACTAGGGAAGAAATTTTCCATTCTTCCCTCAAAGAAGCCAGCCACTGTTATGGGACAGAATCTCACAAGTCAGAAACTTGTTTTCCGAACCTGAGAAAATATTCTGTATTAAGACGTACACATGCTTTTACCAATTGGGCTGTCCAGCCTAAATAAAACTCTCACCACTACTGCCCAATGGCCTATCCTATCTTCCCCTCAGGCACACAGAACAATTTGGTGCCTGTGCTCATCTCTTCTGTGAGCAATGCTCTTCTTTCTTGTCGGAAAAAATCCCATACCCTTTGAGGCCAATCAGTGCGGCTGTTAAGCCTTCCACCGAGGCTGCTGATAGTTCACACACCAGTACTGTACTTAACAGAACTGAACTTGGTCCCATTATAGGACTAACAGGTAGGTAGGTATTAATTAGTTGTTAACATGTCAATCACCACCAGGCAGGGAAGGTTCTTATTTACCTCTACCCACTCTCTTCCGAGCACACAGACTGATGCCTGGTACATACTAACTGCTCCATACTTGGTTGCCAACGGAGATTTCTTCTCACCCTAACGAAAACCCCACATCTGATGAAGAAATGTTAACATGGAAAGTATATGAGAAAAATAAATAAATCAAGAGATACACGTTCAAAGTGACACACCAAGGTGGAAGAAAAACGAATCGTACATTCTCAAGGGAGGGAGAGCTCACAAGATGAGCAATGGATAAGACCAATAATATGAAAAGCAAGTTGTGCAGCATCCAGGGAAGGAATGCTCAGGGCTAGCAATCTTCCAAGAGTGAGGTTCCCGGAACCGAATGGACTGGCCTTAGCGTCCAAAGAAGAAAGGGAGACCGCCTGGTTGAGCTCCAAGACTGAGGTGTGCGGTTCTGCCCTAGCGGGCGGAGAGGAGGAAATGACGAGCCAAAAGGGGGTGGTAACGGAGCCGGGCCGGAGACCCGGGCCAGGCGTGTTGGGAGGGGCGCAGCGGGGCAGCCGGAGTGGGCGCACTGACTCCCCCCTACCCCAGCCAGAGACACGGCGTGGGCGGCCCCGCAAAGCGCCGAGGTAGAGGAAAGCTGGGCGGCCTCCTCTCCACGCCGCACTCAGGGCCCTGTGGCCGCCGCACGCTTCTTCCCTAGGCCTTCCTCCCTACCCAGGAGAGCTGCAGACAGACCGACCCATCTCCGGGAGGACTGGGGCCGCGAAGGGGTGGCGAGAGGGGGGTTTCCCGTCCCGAGGGCCGGAGCGTGGAGAATGCATAGGCAGACTTAAGTGTGAGGCCGGAACGACCAAGAGGAAACTGCCAAGGCGGGCGCGTGTGTGTGTACCTGAGTGTAGGGGCATTCATGGTAGACAAGCCCGCCACTCCCGAGCCTAGGGCCTAAGAGTCTTGGGGAACCGGGACGCATCCCCAAATGGCACTGTCACCGTGCAAGGGTCTGGACCCCAAGGTGCCTGCCCTTGGGGGCGCCATGTCCGCGCGGGGCGGCCCCCTGCAGGCCTCTGCCGGGAGTGCCCCGCGGCGCTCGTAGACTCCGGGCCGGGGCCGCCAGCCGCCCCGCTCGGCTAGGCTCAGCGCGACTCCCGGGGCTCGACGGGCGCCTGGGCCTCTCCTGAGTGGTCAGCGAGACCCGCCAATCGGGGCGCTGGGGCCGGCTCTGGGCCGCTGGATATTGGCTCCTCACACTCACCGTGCCTCGCTCCCCCGGTTCGCTGCCCGCGCTGATTGGCTCCAGTACCGGACTCCGAAACCCAATCAGAGGCTCCAGCCGCCGCTGCCGCCGCCACTGCCGCTGCCTCGCAAAATGGCGAACCCGAACAAAGGGGAATCGGGCCTCCCTCCAACCGCCTCCGCGCAGGCGCCTCTGAGACCACGCCCCCTAATCTCCTTTGGGCTCACCCCATTCCCAGTTGAAAGAGCACTGCGCAGGCGTCCCCTGAAGCCACGCCCACTTCCCTGATTAGCTACCGCCCGCGACCGAAGGAATACGCAGGCGCCCTCTGGACGTACCAGACGCTTCGCGTCAAACACCGCCCTGGACATAGTACCACGCAGGCGCTAACTAGTTCCTTTGCTAACTTCCCACCCTCTTCTCTGCGGCCACTGGAGACACAGCCCTGGGGCTAATGCGCAAGCGCAGTTCCTCGCTCGCGGTCGGCTGTCGCCTTACGCATGCCCGGGTGGCGGCGGGAAACCACGGAATTTACCGCCGGAAGTTCGGCGTACATCACCAAAGAGTGCAGGTTCGGCTAGCTAGCTAGAGGGCCTCGTTTCCGCGTCGCTCCTAGGTGGTAGGCGGCCATCTTAGATGCATGCAATTAAGGGCTGTGGCGGGATTGGCTCCGCGTCTGGGCTCTTCTGCTGCTCCCCACCTACCAGGGCTGGATTTGGAGCCCTTCCCCGCGGGGCGGGACCTTCTAACCGCTGACTCAGGTGAAGGGTAACCTGGTTATGTTCGGATTTTGAGCGATCCTCCACGCTCCTTCCAATGGGACTCCAGGACAGGCTCTCCATCCTCCGTGACTCGTCCTAGGGTAGGAGACAGAACGGGAAGCTCGCTAGACTCCTTCCTCCTACCCCCCAAAAAAGGGGAATGAGCCTTTCTTGATGGGCCGCCTTCCCTCTTCTCCCCACATCGTGCAGTACACTCCCCCTGGCCCTTACGCTCCCTAATCCTCAAGTCCCTCCTTTTTTCTTCTAGGCCAAACCCACTGAGTTTTAAGGAGACTTGTCTTAAAAGCGCCTGGCGCGGGCACGGGTAAAGGAGGAGCCCGTGTCTTAAGGCCGCCTTTTCTTCTCTAGTTGCACGCGGCTCTCCAGGAGAGCGCGAAATGGCGAGCGCGGCACGGCTGCCTAAGAACCCATGCATTCTCCCTTTTTCTTGTCCCAAATGAGTTTTGTATTATCCCCTAAAGGCCGAACAAACTTACATTCAGCAATAAACGCTAGAGGAAGATTAATCAGTTGGTGGTCAGGGCGATCCGAATATAATATATTCAGGCTACCTAAGCATTTTTACTTCCTTTTCCCTTCTCGTAGCTGAAGAAACGTTTAAATTCTGGGGATAGTGACTCAGTATCATGGCCTGCAGCCCTAATGAAGACCCAGAAGGAAGCAGAGTGCGTAAAACTATTAACTTATTGGTGAACTGAAATTCTGAATAATTGAGGTCAAAAGCATAAACACTTTTTAATTAAACCAATATTTGAATTATCTATTTTTTCCTTCTCTAGCCTATTTACTTCAGAAAAGCTAATACAACTTAGAGACCGTCTATCACTTTTTCACATTTTGTAATTCGTTTTAGTTAACTCCTTAAATTCTGAGGTTTTGACTTTAAACCAAAGAGGGAAAGTGGAAGGGAGGGGGACACAGTAAGGGAAAATGAAAGAAATAGGTTAGTATTTTTCTGAACTAATAAAAGTTTCTTTCCCTTTGAACATTTTAGATAACTTACGTGAAAGGAGATCTTTTTGCATGCCCCAAAACAGACTCTCTAGCCCACTGTATCAGTGAGGATTGTCGAATGGGCGCTGGGATAGCTGTACTATTCAAGAAGAAATTTGGAGGGGTGCAGGAACTGTTAAATCAACGTGAGTTTTGAAACAGCTTAACTCTTCTGCCCTGGCTAGAGCACCTTTTGACCACCTGTTATACAAGATAATATATGCAAAGAAGAGTTTCCTAACCACTGAATACTTTTAACTTGTTTTAAGTTTTTCCTCTACAGAAATGGCCTCTAGTTTGGGTCCTTATCACACCAAACCTGAGTTCTTGTATAAGTTTCTAATTTCTTCCTCCTCTATCATAAAACTTTGATAATACTCCACTTCTCTGAAATCCTTAACTCTGAATTGCTTAGCCAAGTCTGCAGGTATTGGCATTTGACAAACTGTTCACTCATATTACCTTTAGGAGTTTAGAATCCTCTTTTTTACAGACCCCTCCTATCACTTCCTACCAATGATTTCAAACCAAGGATATGTATTAGAATCATATAGAGCTTCTAAAACAGTTGCTCAGACCACAGTCTAGGCTTAATCAGGGTCTCCACTGGTGATTATGATCCCAGGCTTTAAAAAAAAGCAATTTATTTCTGCTTTGTATTGTAGTTATTTGTAAACATGGCATCTTCTTTTGATTGAAAACTCATAATTGGGCACCATTTTATACACCTATGTTCCCCATAATGCTTAAATATTAGCTCTTTGTATGTAAAAAGATCAATATTAAGTGAACACACATTTGGCAAATAATGCTATACTAAAACATTTTAAAGCAGACATTAAAGGTTTTTAAGTGGACAAGTAAGGGCATTATTTGAAAATAAGGATAGGACAAAAGATAAGGTGTGAAGAAAACATGAATGAGAAAAACATTATTAAGAAAGCTGAAAGTTAAGGAATATAGTATTTAGGAAGGCTGATGGACAAAGTGTTCATAAGAGACAATAGGTTTCTTCAGAGTTCAAAATTATTTCTAGTTCTGAAGTAAACTCAGATCTAAAGATTTTTTTTATATCTAAGAATGGAGGTCAGTGTTTTGATTTTCTTTTTCCTTTCTACTATTAAATAACTTTTCTTAGAAAAGAAATCTGGAGAAGTGGCTGTTCTGAAGAGAGATGGGCGATATATATATTACTTGGTAAGATGGGGCCAATTCTCTGCATTCTAAGGATTGGTGAATAGATGGGCTGTGCTGAATTTGTGTTGATCATGGTGTTCTAGACAAGGATGTCAAAAAGCTGCTGATCTCATGCCAACTCAGATCTAGTGGCGGTGGCTGGAGCTCTGGGTTAGAAAGGAACATGAAGCTTCATCCTAGCTCCATGGGAAAGAATACTGTGACATTGGCCAAAGGCCTGTGTTCTAACACTTGCAAAAATGAGGGATGCCACCCATACTTTTAATTCCTCCCTAGTCATAGTGAGATAGAAACAATAATAATGTCTCAAGAGACAGATTGCTCAAATGAGGTTTTCTCTCATTCTTTTCTATCAAATACACTCAGCAGCTTTCTCACCTCCTGCCTCAATGTGGAGTTCTTCCACTGTCTAAATGGTTTTTCTCCCCATACTAAAATGTGGCATTGTAGTGATGGTGCTGGGTAACTTACAGCCAATTCACTATAAGCTTGATCGAGACAACACACTGAGTGGGATCATGTCCTAGCCCCTTTGAAATCTGTCTTTAAGACTGGTATGACTTCCAATATTTGGGACTCTACAAGTTTCACTCTTCTTTTATAGAGAAACAAAGAGCAAGCAAGCACAGTTTCTAAATAAGTGGGCTTAACAGGGAATTTTCAGGTAGTATGTATGAGTTCTTCCTAGTTAAAGATACGTAGCTTATCTTTTGGAAGTGGCACAAAGATTTTCACCTAGTTGCTTAACAACAATACACAGCAGGCACACCTTGTTAACCTCCTGGACTTCTTGAGTAAAGCAAAGATTGTTACATGGCAATGTCTGGGTTTCTTAGCCCCTTTTTAGTTGATTTTCCTCTTGGCTTCACATAACTGGAAGGGACACTGACATATGTCATCCCTGCTCTAGACTATTCTATAAAGATACATTTATTTTAATAGGTTGTTGGGAAAATGTGATGGCTTTTCTTTGGCTGTTATTTTGGACTAAAAAAAATTTGAATTCTTTCTTTGTATTCAGATTACAAAGAAAAGGGCTTCACACAAGCCAACTTATGAAAATTTACAGAAGAGTTTAGAGGCCATGAAGTCTCATTGTTTGAAGAATGGAGTCACCAACCTCTCCATGCCCAGGCAAGGAAATCCAGAGCCCTAAATGAAGGTTTACTTGATTGATGGGGTTTACTGTCTTACCAAAGACAAATGACTTAAAAACTTAATCCAAAATACAAACTTCAAGGTGGACAAATTTCAAAACTTGAAAAAGTCACCAGTGAACCAGTTGTCAGACTCTAGGCCAAGGCATTCCCATTTCTTAGCCTGGGTTGAATGAATCAGGATAATTAACTTAAAACACACACTTGCCTCAACCTATGTAGTAGAGAGGAGTCATTAGTCAGTCACATTTGTTAAATTCCTAGCATCCTCTACCTGAAGCTTAACCTCTATTCCTGAAGCAATATAAACTTAAGAACCAAGACCAAGCTATTGTGATTTCCCTCTGGGTCACTTCGGGCTTTTCAAACCTATTAATCCTGTGCAAACAAAGTTGTAAATCATTACTACCTTTTAAACTGCATGCTCGTTTGTGGTCACCATGGGCAGTAGCCAGAGGATATGTCCCTAATGCAATGTCTTAGACCCTACCTGTTGGGAACTTGAGGAATGATATTGGTGTTCAGTATCTCCTTTGCTTCCTTTTAAGGACATAGGCTTGGAATCACTTCCTGTCAGTCTGCTTTTGAGTCAGTGCTGGTCATCCATGCAGGTTAATTCTAAGCTTCAAGTTAACTTATGTGGCTACAGAGTCCTTCGTCTTACACTGATCTTTAATATATTTATGAATTATGCACCAGAAACTTTTTTAATCACAATTTTTTTCAGGGACTTAATCATTACATTGTATGAAATTAGCAATTTTAAGCCTCTTCCTCCCCCGCCCCCTCCCCCCCGTCCCCCTCCCAGTGATGTTTAGGATCAATAAAGTAACATCTTAGAAGAAGGTTGCTAAGTAGTAGAGTTTTTTGGGCTGATTGGGCTGATTGGGGTTTCTCACCAGGGCGTTGCAAATACCTGAATTGGCAGTCAGCTTGGTATTTCTTAACATTCCATCTTGACTTCTTTTTTGCACAGATCCTGTCCTTTGTTTCTCCTTTTTATCTTCCTTAACTTTCCATTATCATACATGTATTTTAAAAATGCCAAACTTTTCCCAATAAATTTTCATCAGTAGAGACGAAAGGATGGTGAGTCTCCCATGTCATAGCAGAGTTATATGTTTCTAAATATAGCTTGAAATAATTGGCAAGTGGTAACCTTATTAGACAAAAGAGAAGTGATAGCCGTGGGATGTTAGGGCTGTCTAGGAACAGCCTTGGGTGCCTCAATAGGAGTTAACTTTCAAACTCCCACCCTGGCTCCCCTTGGGTGTGAAATGAGATATTTGCCCTTAGGCTCTGGATGAATGTGGCCTAAGGAAGAGGGAAGGAATGATTTCTTAGATATCTTCATCACAACCAATGGAGATGTTTTGTCTTTTTCAGGATTGGGTGTGGCCTTGATCGTCTGCAATGGGAAAATGTATCTGCAATGATTGAGGAGGTATTTGAGGCAACAGACATAAGAATTACTGTGTACACACTCTGAACAGATGAATATTTTGGATGTGTCCATGTTTTCCTATGTCACCCCTACTGGGCCATAGGACTGGGCAAACTGACCTTAAAATTGTCAAAAAAAAGTTTCATGTGAAGTAGTCAGTGTCATAGGCCACGCTTCGGTTTCTATCGTCCCATGATTGGGCTGGGACTCTGAAGGAGGAATTGCTTGGGAAATGTTGCTGTGATTCCTCCTCTCCCGCCCCCCCCGCCCGGAAGGTAGGTAATAGATAGTCTGATACTAGATAGGGTACCAGATGATCCCTGTTTTGCTCCAGGATGCTACCTGATTTGTTTGGCTTGCCACTATGTGGCAGCATTGATTCTACTTCTCTGCTATTTAAGAGAAATTTCAGGAAGGATGAACGTTTTAATTTTGCATCTTTCATCATTTGTGCATTTACTTGGTATTATCCCTATGTCATAAAATTCATCATAGGAGAGAATTTTGAGGGTTTTTGTTTGTTCATTTGTTTGTTTAAACTACAAAAATGATTTTTTACATTGTTAACAAGGAATTTGTGACAAAAATGGGAAAATAAATATCTTTTTCTTGGGCTCCAGTGGGATTCTCTGTACATGCCTGCATTGTTCTGGACTTGGATAACAGGATTCACCTGCAACTTAATTTGGAAAACTCAGAGGGGGGGTGTCCAGTGGGAAAAGCAACAAGGTGAGAAATAAGAAATGAGAATGGACGGGAACTGTGGTGACCATCCAGGAAAGGCAGGTTTTTAAAAATCTGCTCGTGATGAACTCTTCTGTACTCTACATAGTTTCTGTGATTGAACATGTCTAAATTCAATCATGAAAAAAATGAAATATGTTAAATGCCTAGCAAAGTGTTTAGTGTGGAGTAATGACTCAGTTCTCAACAAAATTCATATGCATCCTAAAGACCCACTTCTAAAAGAATTCTATTTTGGTAGTCATGGGGGTTAGGGAGGATGGCCAGGTTTCTTTGCATTGTTAAGCTCCAGAGGATTCTGAGGTGTAACCAACTGGGATCAAGAACAGTAAATATTCATCCCTTTTTCTTCTTGAGTTAAGAGAGCAGTATTTCGTTTGCTCTTATTTTTTGTGGTGGGAGAAGAAAGTTAATTTAGCCATAGGGTTAGTATTGGTGGTATTGGGAAAACTAGTAGTGTTTTCCTTTTTTCCCTCCTTAACTGTTGTGTTAGGAGTTAAAATAGATCTATTACTGATTTTATCCCTTCAGTGAGTTCTGGGTCTTCACAGGACTTGCTGCTTTCCCAAGTATAAAAGAACTAGATTTTAGAATGGGCTTGTTGAAATACCAGGAAAAAACTGGTTAAATGTAATCTTTGTACTTTAGACTTGTGTTCTTATTACACTGCAGCCTGATATGAGGCAGTAGTTTGAAAAGTATTTCACTTCTTTTGTATCTCTGTGTGGAACATACAGGTTCTCTATGTTGTTGGGATGGAGTAGTGTAGGAACAAGTTCATTATCGAACTTTTAGATTGAAGCTTTTCTTGAAGCTTTGCTTCTGTCCACATGCAGATAGTAAAAAATTGAAGGGGGGAAAATGATGAGAAAGAATGTCTAAATACACAAAACTGAAAATGAGAGTGGGGTGATAGGAGGAAAGTTAAAATATTTTGCTAACTGCAAATCTTTAAGACTTGAGTTAAAACATTGGTTTTGTAGGCTTCTACTTTGAAAGGGATTAAGGTGAATTTTTTTCATGGACTATGAACCTTGCTTGATTCTTTTAACAGCTTGATCTCGCGGAGGACTGGCTATAAGTGGAATTCTGGGACTCCGCAGGGATGTGATAAAGTGCTTTGTCATTTACAGAAGTGTTCGGGTCAAATTCCGATGACTTATCACACTCAAAGCCTGGGGAAAGGAGGTATTGCATGATAATCAGAATGAACATGTTATTCCTGGAAATCTAGTTAGAATTTGACAAACACCCAGAAATTCACATGTGAAATTTTACTTCTACGTAGGCCTCAAACCTTTTAAGAAATAAGACTGACATTATCCTGCCTTCACCATCAAGTACCACATGTTGACTACTCTTACATTATGTGTATCTGAACATTGAAATCCTACCTCACCTTCTCTTTAAGAGGCTAATTGTTTATTAATTGGCCTTTGGGACATAGATATCAACAACTTTCTCATGCTTTTTATTTCACACTCTGCCATATTCTTTGTCTTCAGAGAAGGGAAAAGGCACTCATAAATAATCTCAGAAGAAAATATTTTATGAAAGTCAAGACCAAGGTGAGAAGTCTATATGGGAGAGTTAGTGTCCTGTGTTTCCTACATAAGTCCTGGTTTACGCCTCCCTCCCACTTTATAATCTCATGGCTTAGTTCATAGTTTGGGACATCCCTATTCCTGGGACTTGATTGCTCTCCATAGCAACTTCTATGAAACCTCCAAGTTCCTTAAATCTGGTCAGAGAAAAACAACACCACTTCTTTTATTAATGTTGCTGGGTTTGTTTTTTTTAAAACCGATTTAACATAAAATGCATTTCTGGACACATTTCAAAGATGTAGGCAGATCTTGGGTCTGAGGCTCTTTGCCTTAAGTGGCCCATTTCGGGAAATAGGACCCTTGGCCCCAGAGCTGCCTTACATCCATAATGATTACTGTTTCTTCTTGCAACTCACTTCCCTCTTTCCCAAGGACAGCTTTAGAGAGAGAGGCACAGCTAAAATGATTTATAGCATAAGAAGTGTATTTTGAGTCCTCAGAGGGCCTTGTTGCAGTGGGATTAGTTGGTGTCGAATGTTGTCCAGCTCCAAGTGGTATTAGGAAGTCAGGCATGTCCCAGATAGCCATACATGTCACTGCTGTCTCGGTAGCAGCAGGCAGACCTTGGTGAGAAAATGGAAAGCATGTTACTGAGAGCTCTGCTGGCCCAAACAATGAAGAGTTTACTTTTCAAACTAGGGTTTCTGTGTGCCCTTCCTAACAAGTCCCTGAATTTCTCTTCCATAATCTCCTGTGATTCCTGGTTTAGCCAGGATTGGATTTGTTTCATTCATGTTTTTGTGTGGTTCACAGAGAAAGCCCCGGAAGAGATCTGCTTTAACTCTGTTTTGAGTTGAATATACTATTAAATCCTATTCTGTCATTTTTTTTTTTTAAGATGGAATAAGAAATAGGCAAATTTTCTTTAACAGATGCCCATTTGGGGGGAATATTTTAATTAAGCAGATCTGTTGGGCTTTTAGATTCCAACTCTTTCATGCCATCTTTTTTTTAACTTGGCACATTTTAACCTTTTCCTTCAGGAACATGAGCAACTCGAATACAGGGAAGCATGTTAATGGGTCCGGATAGTACAGTTATGTACATTACTAGAGGCTTATAATGAGGAACATATCTAATAATATTTTGTTAAGAATAATTCAACTTAGAAATGGACTTTTCCCTCAAACTGATTTATCTGTTTTGTTTATGTTAGATTACCATAAGATACAACACTCAATTATCCAAAATTAAAAGCTTTTTTTAATCCTCCTTGAAATGCTTAATTTTTATAGCAGATTTAGTTGTCTAATTATTTGACTTAATGGGGAAAAAAACCACACACACACACCCCTGAGGACTTGCTAGTTAGGCAGCTGGACAGCTGGAAGAAGTGGCCAGTGACTCCGAAAGATGCTTAAGAAGAAGGAAGGTATACTAGGGTTAAAATTAAGTTACCAGTCATCATTCTGTAGAATCCGTATAGGGTTTATAATTATAGTGATAGTACCTACCCAAATAAAATCAAGGAATTTAAAAGTTAATTTTGTATCTTCAGAGGTCACCCTTAGGTCTGTTTATTACCACTCACCACCACTCAGTGTTTTATTTGAGCAGAGTACCACATGACATTACCTGACCATAATGATCTCACTGAATTCAGTGAATGGGTCCTGGTTCTTGTAAGAAATGGCTGAAAATTGTGTCTTTGTGGACTGAGGATTACTCAGCTGGAGAATTATCAGGCACCCTGAGTGCATGTCTGATATCAAATACCTGCCAACATCAAGCTCCAGAACTGATAATTTCAAAACACGTCTATGAAGTGACATCTTAAGAGTATTAAGAGTGAGAGACACCACAAATGAATATCTTCATAGAAGCATACTGCTTTTGTGTTTTAGTAATATGAGTTGTTTAAGAATTAAAGTTGTGTAAAAGGTGAAGTCCCTTTCTCTATTACTGGAAGATGGATCAGTAACTCAGTCTTTTATTTAAAAGGGCTTAGTTATAGCATTGCTGTGGCAGCAAACTAGACCAGACCAAATTCAAAAAAAGATAGTAAAGGATCCTTACCCTCTATCCTGGGAGTAATCGGCCTGTTTCTGTAAGAGTCTTAATTTACCCTCAGCAAGAAGCCAAATTGGCCTTAATTTTGTCCTAATTATTTGCTTAAACAGCTAATTTTTACTTCCAGCTCTCATCACATCTTGATATCTGTAGGAAGTTATTTTTGAGCTGCTGCCTAATTTACAAACAGCTTTTTTAACCCTTTAAACATTCCTGCATGGGAGAACTTGTTCTATTATTCCCATTCCTGCATTCAGCATTTTTCTATGACTTATGCTGAGGTCTTCTCAGCATAAGAAAAATCTTGCATTATAGATTCATATAGTAATTACTGGTCTCCCTCAAAGCAGAACCATTTTGAAAACATGAAAGCTTCTCTGGCCAAAAAAAGTTGTACACAGAAGTACCAAAAATGAAAAAAAATTGCCCCTGATGGAATGAAACACCTGCTTTAGAGAAAGATGGAATGGTAGGATTGCAAATGGGAGTGAGAGCGAGGCATCTACAAGGTGTCCAGAATTACTAATTAGTAATTCTGGACATGGGTACATGGGGGCATGATTAGAGGATTGAAATATTTTCTAGGCTGTTGTTCAGTAGCAAACCCTTGTACCTTCTAAATCTTAATACAGAGTCATTCTGTCTCATTAAATCTCAAATTCCTGTCAACCTTAAGTATTCCATGTTATGGGGGAAGTTAGTTTCATATAAAAGGGTAGGTGGGAAAAGGATTTAGGGAGAGGAATTTAGAGGAATAAAAAAGACGGAATCTTCTAAAATGTTTTTACAACCAACCAAAAGCAGGGAAATGAAATTCTTCTAAAGAAAAATCAAACTGCTTGATCCACCTGATCTCAAGCCTTCTACCCAAGTTGACAGTTAATAGAGTGATAGTGCCGTAACTCACGTGAGGCTGAGCCTAGTGGCCTACTTCAGGATGTCTGCCAACTTCTCCTCATAGTACAGGAAGTTCTCCTGAATGTCCTCCCAGGGCTCAAAGGCCTTGGATTCGCCCTCTTCTTGCTCCACAAAATTTTTCCAGATGTACTCGAAGTCCTGGGACTTCATGATGCGCAGTCTGCAGCCAGCTTCTTTCAGCTTCCTCAGAGCAGACTGGATCTCGGGCTCCTCCCACATGAAGAGGCGCCCCACCAGAATGAGCAGACGCAGGTTCTTGGTCTTGCCAAGGGTTTTGATGATGCGGTCAGCGCAAGCCACACAGGGGCTAGAGGACACGTACCAGGTGACGTTGTACCGCAGTGCTGGGTCAAAGGTTGGCACAATGGTGTTGAAGAAGGCTTCTTCTGCGTGGGCAGTAGCATGCTCATCCTCCAGGTATCCCCGGGATGCCTGCACTTGGCCTCCCTTGTCCTGCACTTCTATCACATAGCAGAGGAAGGTCTTGTTTCGCCCAGAACTGTACTCCACATTCCGGAACTGAAACTTAAAGTAGTTGACAGGCAGCCGCTCCCTGTGGGTCAAGGAGACAAGGGGACAGGGAAGAAGAGAGAATAAGTTCATGTTTTTAGGACCAGCATGGAGTAGGTAGCTCTCCAAGAGCTCCTCAGACACACATTCACTCTTCATTTTAGAGCAGTCCTTGCCTAGATGAGAAAAAAGCAAAAAAGAATCCAGAAGGGTTTTATCTGGGGGAGAGGAATTTGGAATGAGGTGCATTCTGGTCACCCCATTAGGAAGGCTCTCTAAACACTCCATCACTCCCAACACATAACACATCTACATTTCTAAATCAGTGACTCTTTAACCTGGCTCTACATTAGAATCACCTAGAGGACTCTACAAACGTTAATGCCTGGTACCCCACACCAAACCAATTTAAATCACAATATCTAAATGGAGTGCCCAGCCACCAGCATTTTAAAAGGCTCTGCAGATAATCCTAATAATTGGCCAGGTTTGAAAAGCAGTGTTCAAACAGTAATTTTGACGAGTAGCAAGCATGTAAAATCTCTCATGATGGAGTGAGACAGATTTTGCAGAACATTTCATACTTTCATTCCTCCTCCTCGTCACTCATGTACATTGTATCCTAAGATGGAATGTACTGACAACTTGTAGTGCCATACTCTCCAAGCGACTTTCTTAAGCCTATCTTTTTCCCTCAGGTGAAAGAAGGGTTGTCATATAAGCAACATTTTTTATCTTTGAGGCCACACTATCTAAGGGCATCTTGATATGATTCAGCTTGTATATAGTATTGACTCATTTCAAAAACATGAAAGATTTGGCCTCTGCCCTCCAGATGCTTATAATCTAGCAGTTAGATTCTAGCTGGATAGAGAAGTAAATAAGATAGTCGAGAACAATAGAGAACTGCTAAAAAGGAGTAGATAGAGTAAAAGACATAGGATAAAGGCTCTTGAAATTTTAGCCATGACTCAGGAGGCAGTAGAGAATTGTTACAGGTTCTTGAGTAAAGAAAGGCATAATAAAAGTTGTGTCCACGGAGAGGACTGTGGTGGCTTCAGGCAGACAGAATGAAGCTGGGTAAAGCCTGAAATAAATACAGCTCATTTGGTGTCTTAGGAAATCAGATGTGGTGATGAATATGGCCAGTGGCTTCCAAGGAGAGATGGATGATTAGGAAATGAAAGCAGCAGGAAAATGCCAGTGTTTCTTTAGAAAAGTTTACTGGTAAGAAGGAGATTAAAAAAAAAATGAAAAGAGCTAGAGAGAGCATAAGAGTTGAAGATTGTTTTGATCTTTATGTGTATGTGTGTGTTTTTCTAAAACAGGGAAGATGTGTGCAGGTTTGAAGGCCGAGGAGAATGAGGAGGCTTTAAAAGGAGAGATTGAAAATGCCAGAAGGAGAGCAGGGGATAAGTATTCGCTGGACAGGTTGAATGTTTTCTTTTTTCAAAATATAATCACTGGCTGCCCCAGAAGATACCCTGTGGCAATCATTAACTCTGCTGTTGCTTTTCTCCCCAACTTCTGTTTTCTCAGGGAGGTCACCCAACTTCCCTGGGCTGCAGGGGAATCCCTGATGTCCCAGGGCCTTGGCTTCTTAGGGATAAGCAGCAGGTGCCAAAGAGCTGAGTAAACTTGAGCTATTTTCCTGTGGTGCTTCCCTCCCCCCATCACCCATTTTTTTCTATCCAAGTTTCCATGTCACTTGCTGTCAAATTAAATATCCACTGTGGAGATAGATGTGTTTGAGGACCCAGCCCCAGAGATTCCTTTGCATACTATACTTAGCTCTCTAAGCCCCCTCTGTCCCTGGTTAGATGTGTTTAGTATTTACTTAACATTTTGAGAGAATGGATGGCCTAATCTCTCCTTTCAGTCCCTGCCAGGATTAGCTCTCCCTAATTAGACTCACCCCACCAGACTACTCCTGAACT
The DNA here is from genome assembly GCA_028627145.1 of Eidolon dupreanum. NCBI lineage: Eukaryota > Metazoa > Chordata > Mammalia > Chiroptera > Pteropodidae > Eidolon > Eidolon dupreanum. The sequence continues at coordinate 90,845,705 of CM053502.1, read as the reverse complement.
CTATAGGTTGCTACATGAATCCTTCTCTTCCTAGAATGGCTTTTGCCTCCCGAGAAGCAGTCTTCCTTTGTCGCCCAAACCCTTTTTGTGCTCCTCAAGGCCTTTTGCCAGACCACTCCCACTTCCACCCCAAGTCTAATCCAGAGCCACCTGTATGATGGATTCTCAGGTGAAATCTTTGGAATTATAGTATGTCCTTACTTAACTTCGTCAATAAGTTCTGCAACTCTAAGGGAAAAAACATATAAGGAAAACAATTTTACCATAGTCTAATGGGTATAAATAAGACTTAAGTTCCTATAAGATCTCACCAATGTTATAATGAAATGACATTGAAAGAAATGATGTTAGTGGAGGACCTGCTGTATTCATGAGTGTATGGTTGGCTTGGGGGCTTCAACGATAGCGGCCTCCTATGTGGTCCTTCAGGTTTCCTTCTGAACCCCGAAATATATTGCTCCAACTTTGCCAAGTACATCTCAGCCAAGAGTGTAAATTTGGCTCATCATGCAAATGCAAGTTGGCTGGATGGTCTGAGATTGTTGATTTTCTCAGCCCCTCTTAAGCTCTGATGTTTTTTCCCTCCTCCTCTTTTCTGGGCAAGGGTAGAGGACCCAGAGAAACATGAAACCAAAGGGAGAGGAAGAAAGTTCACCTCTCTATAAATATCTTTACCAACCCCTCTGGCTAGCAGCCTTATGGTCTACTCTGTCCCTCAGCAAAGACAATAGAATGAGTCAGAATAGGAGCCTCAGGAAGAGAAGTGATTTCAAAGGACAAAGGAAAGTCAGGGAAGTCTTGGCTCTCAGTCTTTCCTTTAGGCTTCCTTAGAGACTGAACTTGCTTGGCTTCTTTTTGGTCTTCTGGGAGTAGCATAAAGGTAGAATGAGGTTTTATTTAAGGCCTCCCACCAGAGAAATCAGGAGAACAGAGTTAGTAGGGGTCTGAAACTTCTTTACTGAGCTAAGACAACATGGTCATCTCCGGTGATATTATCAAATCACAAAATAAATCAACACTATTATGCCTACTAGTAGAAGAAAAGAAATAGTGACATTAACTTCTTAGATAATAAACATCTTTTTTTTTTTTCCTGGTAGCAAGTAAATATGGTATGCCTGAGGACCGTATTTACTTAAACTCTCAACCCCTGCAGGTGTTTTACTGGGAAAGTGGGATGTGTGCTTGTATGCTGATTGGTGGTCAGGAGAGATACTGATGGTAGAGTTTTTCACCTGGACTCAGTCACTTCTTCAGAAATGGACACATTGTTCCTACTCCCTACCTTCAGGCTCAAATAGCACCTCTTTAAGCATGACTTCCTCATACTTTCAGCAGACAAGGCTATTTACACTTCATCTACTAGACCCAGTCTGTTGGGCATAGCAATTCTCTAGGCAGGAAACTGAGATTCCTAATACCTAGAAAAATTTGGAAATATGATCCGCAAACATGAACCAGTGAAATTCTCTTCTAAGCTTTGTGCTGCTGGATCTTCATATGTCCTGAACTTTTCTCCTTAAGTTCTCCTTAAGTTCTCCCCATAATAATTCCCTATCTCAATGCCTGGCAGAGAGCCCAACACACAATAGTTCACTTATTAAAAAACAAATATTTATTGAGTACCTATTAGGGGCTGGGCACTATTCTTAGTGCTAGGGGTAAAGCAGTTAAAAGAAAGTCCCTGTCCACATGGAAGTTAAATACTAGTAGAAATGGGGAGTAAAAAAATGATTCCTATTTTGTAAATATTTGTTGACCATGAAAAGACTCTTCCTTATGGTATTGTTTAGACACAGTGTGAATATTTGGTGTCTGAAAGTCCTGGGGTTCACGCCCTATTCCATCCACCAGCTTTGGGCAAGTTACACATCCTTCTAAGACTTGGTTTCCTCATTGAAAAGATAGGTCGAGTAATCCAACCCTTCAGATTTTGAACAGCTGTCAACACTCAAGAAATTAAACCTAGTATTAATGAGTGGTGCCTTCTCTGGGCCTCAGATCTTTTCCTTAGAGTTCTATCTTAGAGTTCTATCTTAAGCACAATCAAACCTTGTCTTTACTCTTCCTTTCATTTTCAGAGGGTCCTCTCTTACAGCGGTGTGCTAGCTTAGCACCCAGCAAACTGAAAGAAAGGGAAAAAAGCCCTAACTTCTAACATTTGCTGATTTCTGTAAACACTCTCATTATGGAGATTTCAAGAAACCAATGTGAAGTAACTGAGCATAGAGTTGGGAAGAGATGCACACAATCAACTTTCAGCCAATGTGAGCTGGCTTGGCTTCAGAGGCATACCACTGCAGCTTTAGACCTTTTTCTAGCACTTTCTACCATATTATTTTGTTAACGTTATTATGTCAGTTTTCTATCCTCAGTGCCCTATTTCAAACTAGAATCATGACAAGCAGAGCATCTCTCTCTTTGTTTCTATCCGTACTCCCTTCTCACTTTAGATTGTTTCCTGAAAAGCCTCCTGCTCTTCTGCTAGTTTGTGGCCCAAATATAAAGAGCACAGACCCATCTCCTGTGGGAGTCCAGGCTAAGAGAGGACCTGCTTGGGACCCCTTTGACTCCAGGGCATCTGGAGAGGGAAAGAGGGGCAAGCTGTTCCCTCATCCTGTCCCTGCACAGACACAGCCGCATCTCTGGGCTATTTTAAACCATGTGTTTACCCAGAGAGGCCCAGGAGACAGATCTCCACAGCTGTTACTTGTGGCTGGGAAACACTCATGGCTCCACCTCCCTCCTTAGCTACTCTCAGAGGACCCAGAAAGCTGCCCCGCTGTGCCTCTTTTTCTCAGCCTTGGGTCAGGGAAGTCTCTGAACCTCACTACCTTGCAGATAGAAATAAGTGGAGCTGTCTAGGAAACCTGGGACCCAGAATGAATAAGAGAACAGTGGAAAGGACACTTGGCTATAGTCAGAAGTCCTGCCACTTACTGATTCTGAGGTCTTGGACAAGTCACTCAATCTCCCTGACACTTAGTTTCCCCATCTGAGAGTGGCAACAATATATCTCCCTCTCCTGGCACAATGCTGAGGGTTGAATGAGCTCATGAATGTGAAAGTGTGCTGTGATTATAAAGCCTCAAACGTTATCTAGGTCACATCAGCGGATTTAACCCTTTAGGATCCACTGCCCTGGGACCCCAAAGCTTGTTCAACTCAGCAAACCTAGTCTAATTCTGTTCTGGACCTACCCTGCTCCTGTGCTGGGGAGATAACAACACTGCAGTGTGGGCATGCACATGCATGTCTGTGTGACCAGGATAGCATGGACCAGCGTGCTGAAGTGTTAGAAAAAGGATCTCCTTTCATAGACAGCAATTGGAATCAAGGACTCTCCCTCCTGGTGGCCTAGGCTCTCCTTATATCTATATTAACCTGTGTCTGTTGTTTTTTTCAACCCTGTGCTGAGGGTGGCAGTTGGTTGGGCATGGGCAAATGAAAGTTTAGGGGCTCTACCGCAAACTCTTGCCTCAGGTTTTAGGATGCATTTTTTCCCTTGGGCTCTCTTAGAAATCAGAAAATATCTGAAATGGAAGGGAGCTTAGGAATCAACTGGCGTAACTTCTTCGTGTTACAAATGAAAAGCTGAGTCCGGGGCTGGAAAATCACTTGCCAAGCTAAAGGAGCAGGTCCAAATTGCCACTCAGGGCTTCTTCTCCCCTTGAAGGCATCACACTTCCATTCTTCCTGAAAATGCTTTTAGTGTGGCCCCTACTCTGCCTGTGGGCTTTGCTGGAGACTCCCTGGAAGGAAACCTTGGGGTTCAGGAGGAAATGTGGCCCCATGTATCCTGTTCTTATTCTTTGCTTAGGAATTTAGCAGGGTCTTCTACTAAAGGGACACAGAGGAAAGAGGAGGAACACTACTTGGTGTTATTCCTGGAGATGGCATGATCTGGACAACAGAAGGACCCTGTAGGCAGGGGGCCTTGAGACCCTTTGCTCTGGGTCCTGGTTGCTCCAGGCTGTGGCTGAGGAGATTGGAACTCCTCTGTCCAGAAGCTCTGGTTCCTGGCCTGTGTTACCTGGGCTGTAACTTCTTTCTCTCCCCAGGGGTGGATGTGGACAGCCCTGGGTAAACTCAGAACAGATTGAACAAGGAAAAAAATTGCTTCTTAGGCTTAGGAAAGGATGGGTCTATCTTCCTTGCCTTAGGGTCTTCTACTCTAAAGAGTAGCACTAAAGAAAGAGCAAGAGACATATAGATAGAGGAAAGGCCTATTCAGAAGCACAGAGAGAAGTGAAGGGAGGGGGTCCTTTGGGGCCATATTCCAATGTGCTAGTGACATTCTGTGTCTTTACCAAATCCCCAGGACTAAAGAGAGGCAAGTGATGTCCCAAGACCAGGAGGCCTTGGGGATGGTTTCATTCTCCGGGCCCTTCCAAGAAGTTCCTCCTACCTCCCCTGATTAGAGGGTCCATGGTGTCACCCTGAGAAGCCAAGACAGGTTCACTGCTGTGTCCCCGGAAACCCCTACAATGCATACCTGGGCGCTCTCCCAAGTTTGGTCCTGACCCCTACTATTACCATCCTAAATTCCCCCAGCCTGTCCCCAGCCTGTGCTCTTCTAGGGAGGAGGACCCTAGGCCATGCCAGCTCTCACCCTGTGACGATCTCAAAGGGTGGCAGCTCAATCAGCTCCTTCAGTTTCTCGGGGTCATCCAGGTCCTCCAGATCCTCGCCATTCTGTGAGGCAGGCGCAGAAGCCTCAGCAGCCTCTTCTTTCTGGGCCATGGATGGGCTGTGGCTGGGGTGTCACTGAGAGAGAGGAGAGACAGCAGTCTGGGCCAGGGGCTGGCAGCAGAGTCCCAAGCAGCTGTCAGCAGCTAAATCTGCTGGGAGATGACAGACAGAGGACTGGGCAGGCCAGCCTGAGTGTGCTTTCCCCCTCTCCACAGGCTTTATAACCAGAGGCCTTCTGCCCCTCCCCCAGGTCCTCTCCTTCTGTCTTTTTTTAATTGAGTGACAGCGGGTGCCCGGATGGGGGGGAATGGAAAATTTGGCCATTAGTATCCTCTATTTATCAGTAGGCAAAAACAGGAAGCTGGCAGGTGGGGATGGCTTGACCTACTCTCCCTTCCCCGATCAGTCCACATGTAAATTCATATTCTCTCCCTCCTCCTCCTTCAATTTATATCCTTCCCTTTGTTTCCTATCCAACTTTCCTAGCTTTACTAGGGAGATTGTGGAAGCAGCCCAGGGCAGGCATCCTAAAATTTGGTAAGGAAGCTCTCTCAGAGGTTTAAGCAGGGTGAGGCTTGTGTTGAGGTGATTGCAAAGGCCAGTTGATTGGGGTAACAGATTCAGGGTAAGATAAGAACTGCCAATTGGAAAGGAACTGTGAATTGTTAAAAGGAGAAGATGCTGATTTGCCTGTTATGGATGCAAAATGCAACATCAAATCTACTGGGAAACTTCAGTAGTAATAATATTGCCATTTACTAAGCTTAAGAGTTTTTGAAATTGGCCAGACAGTGAGTTTAGTGGTTTGCATGTGAAATTGGACTTAATTCTCTTAACAGTTTGGGAGGCAATGTGTATTATCCCATGTTACACATGGGAAAACCAAGACTCACAGAAGGGTTAAGGGCCTTGCTTAAGCTCATAAACCCATAAGTGGCAGAGACAAGGTTAAAACTCAGCTTTTTTTTTTTTTTTTTAAACTCCAGAGGCCATTCAACCACCATGCTATGTTTCCTCTTAGTTGGTCCTTTGTTCATTTAACAAATATTTATAGAGCATCCATTGTGTACTAGGTGCTATTGCAGGTACTGGGGATATGACAAAGAACAAAACAAATGAAAACCCCTGTCCTTGTGGAGATTGAGGGGATTGGGCAATAACAGGATAGGTAACATATATGATCTATTTGGTGGGGCTAACTGCTAAAGAGAAAAGCAGGGAAGAGGGATAGAGTAATGGGAGGAGTGTTGCACTTTTCTGGGGTGACCAGGGAAGGATTTGAAAAGGAGACAATTGAAAAAAGCTGAAGGAGGTGAGGGAAATAATCATATGGATATCTAAGGGGAAAGTGTGCCAAGGAGGGAAAGAGCAGGTGCAAAGGCCCTGAAGTAGAATAAAAAAGAACACCTGTGTATCTGAAGAGTCCTAGGAGATGAGACCAGAGAGATAAATGGCTAAATAGGCTGGGAGGCCTTATGGGCTTCTTATAGGGACCTCTGAGTGAGATGGGAAGCTACTGTCTTTGAATAGATGAGACACATGGTCTGATCTATGTTTTTACAGGATTGCCCTCACTGCTTATTTGAGAATAGACCAAAGGTGGGAAAGAGCAGCAGCAGAAGGAACAGTTAGAAGCTAATTGAAACTGAGAGATGACTGGAGCCCCTAGAAAAATCCCTGAGTTGGAACAGCATTGAAAAGTGTGTGGGATAGTTTTTGCAAGTCACATGACAAATGCTTAGCAGGGGGCCACAGGTTTTCATGTTTGGGGCAGTGCAAATACTCTAGGACATTGCTAGGGGAATGAAGGGATAGGGTCATGATCACCTAGAGTTTGAAAATGAGGAACATAAGAACACTGGGGAATTGGTCTGAATATAGCTCCCAGTGGGTTTGGGTGGTAGAGAGGAGAAGGTAGGGACCCTTTACATGGTCTGACTAGAGAACAGGAGTCAGGATGGTTTGGAAGGTCTGGGACTCTCTCCTCCAGAGAGTTCTGAGCAGCACAGTGCCCTAAGATTTCCAAGCATTTTTGTTTGGCCAAGACAGTCATAATTTTTACCTGTTGTCCAGGAATGATTACTACTAGTGCCCCTTTCACCCCCAAAGTGCTCCAGCATAGACAATAAACTATATGGTCACCCTTCCAATATATTGGGTTTATTACTAAAAGCATTCTTATCCAGAGTTTTCTCCAGGATTTTTCCAGGGGCATAAAGCACATATTATTGTTATTATCACCACACAAACACATATTTAAATGCAAAGAATTGACTTCATTCTTTTATTTGATCCACATTTATCAAGGGCTCCTATGTACCAGGCACTATAGTAAATACCAAGATTACAAAGATTAAGAAGGCACTGCCTCACCAGGAGCTCCCAGTCTTTATAATATTTGGAACACCATCAAGCATTCTAGTGTGCATTATGCTTTTAGTGCTCACACCAATCTCACATGGGCATGTATCATTGGCCTCATTTTGCAAGTTAGTGACCTGCAGCTCAGGAAGGTGAAGGGATTTGTAAAAGATTATGTGCGGGGTTAAATCCAGGTCTTCTGAGCCTAAGTTCTTATTTCTAGGGCTGCACCTAGCTTTTTCTGACGAATATATCACTAAAGTATTATCAATGTGTATCCTTCTCCCATTTCTGAGTCAAAGCTACTATGATGTACTTGGATCAAAAGAGGAAAGCAAGGAGGAGGGGTTCTTTCAGTCCACTGCTTGCTTGGGGAAAAACTTCCTCCCTGTGGACAGGTTCTTATGCTTGGTTGTCATGTATAACCCTGGATTGGAAGGAAAGAAAAAAGTCCATGTTTATATTCCTATTTCAACCCTTGATTCACTGTGTGATTTTGGCCAAATCACTTAGCATCTCTGGGCCTTAGTGTTTCCACCTGTGACACAGGCTGAGCTATTGCTCTCTGTTTCAGGATGGTCAAAGGGATGGAAATGAAGAAGCAGATCTGGCTCTCAAGGACCTGTATGGTGGAGATGAACAGTGAGATGAAAACTTTCTGTCTCTGAGTGATGTTGGGAGATGGTGCAGAGGAGGTCCCAGGCTGGTTCTCTCTGAAAAGATGACCCCTCACTCCTACCACACCCATATGCAGTTTTTCCTTTGACACTCAAGTCAATGCCCTAGACCCTCCCTTGGACTGATGACTGACAGCTTCTTTTTTCCACTGTTCCTTTCCAGTGTTCCCCCCACCCCAACCCTCTGACAGCTCTGGCTATTTATGGCACCTCCTGGGGGCCTGAATTCCTTACTGGGCCCTGGCTTTTCTTTCCAAGTCAGACTAGTTTCCCCTGCCAGCCTCAGAGTACAACCTAATCTGGGGGATCAAGTGCCAGGAGCCTGACTTCTCCTCCAGCTGCCACTATATTCTTTTTAGGGCAGGCATTCCCCATCCACCATGTTAGCATTACTGAGTAAGTTTCTATCAATATACCCCCTCCTGCAAAGGAGGAAACTGGGAAATAAGGTACTTAGTTTAACATATAAGGAGTCAGTGGGATGCTGGGATTTGAACCCAGGTCTTTCAACCTCCAAGTGCCATGCTTTTCCCACTGTGTTTTGCTGTCTGGAATTCATTAACAGTGAGAGCTGACACTAGTACAGCCCTTACTGGGGGCCTGACACTGGCCTAAGGAGGTCACATAAATGAACTTATTTGGTTTTCACAAGAGTGTTAGGGTAGGTAGTAGTATTAACCTTATTGTTTTGGTGAGGACATTGAGACCAGAAAGGTTAAGTGACTTGCCCAAGATCACATAGCTAGTGAGAGCTATGTGCCTCCAGAGTCATGCTCTTAATCCCTTCACCATCCAGTCCCTACTGCTACCAGGACTAGTGAGGCTGGGCTTTGAGGGAGGAGGAGCAAGAAGGGGACTGGGGAAGAAAAAGTTCTTTCAGGGAGATTGGGCTCTGGAAGCAATGGGTATAAGAGGGAGGGTGTTTGTGTGTGTAGGGGGTATCGGCATAAAGACACCAGACAGCTGGTGAGTGGGTTTGGAAACCAAAAAGGGAATTCTCCCAATCTGTCCTTGTAGGCCCCAGCCCCCTCTGTCCAGGTGGCAGTGGCTGGAAGGAGTTGGGTTAGGCCCAGGAGAAGCTGCAGCCTGCCTCTCCCTGTCCCATTTCCCATGATCATTTCAGGAAACATTTGGAGGTGCTAGGAGGTTGCAGAGGAGGAGGGGATAGGGCCAAGCACAGCTATTCCTTGGGGCTGAATGCAGCGCTGACCTCACTGGTAAGGGAGTAGAGAGGCCAGGAGGGGGCTGGTGGAAAATAGTAGCTGCCCAGGGGAAGGTTTAAATTCTCACCCTGTGAAAGAAGACACCTCAGGAGCACATTGATGGAGTGGGTGCTTTATGTGCAGGGACAGCTGGAATCCCAACAGCACGTTGCCTCAGAGACCCATGCCTGCCCCTTGGTCACTACTGAGATGTGGTACACAAACAACAGGCTGGATACCCCTTGGCAGGCAGGAGCCTGACTCTCCAGCAACCGCTCTGTTGACATAAACACAGGGGTGTCCAGAGCTTTGGCAGGGTATGGGGAGGGTGCCAAGGGTCTCCCAGAGTTTAAGGCTGAGATTGGATGAGGCACTAGAATCACAGGGTTTATAATCTCCTGTGCAGGACACAATGCTTGGCTTGCCGTGCAGGACACACTGCCAAATGGTGACACCCAGGACTTTAGTCTTGGTCACAGAGGTCCTCCATTCCAGCGGCCACTCCCAGCACAGCCTGGCTCCCTGGCATGGAGTCTTTGAGAAATGTGATTTGATAAGAATCATGTATATTATGGTGACGAATAGTGTTCCTCTTTGGAGGGGTATTTGCAGGGCCAAAGAACCTATTTGGAGAAAGTGAGACACTTAATCAACTTTTCAGAGGAAAATTTCAGCCATTAGAACATTTAGTCCTTAGAAATGTGTTGGAATAAGTGCAGGTGCAGGACAGAGGGGCTTTTCTGGTGCTCCCTTGAGCAAATAATTTCTCGGGTTGCTAGGGATCTCAGAATATAGACGTAGAGGGAAAAATGAGGCTGAATAAGACACGACTGAGGCTCCTGGAGTGACAGAGAGGGCCTCTCATAGCTTGCACACTAGAAGAGGGGCCTAAGTGTGTGAAGGGTCCTTGAAAGCCAGGGAGGTTGGGAAGGGGTCTCTCTGGACTCTGCTTGAGGATATAAAAGGGAGTCTAGATCCAAGGGGGTCTCGTCCATAGCCAGGCTTTGTTTGGATGGGTAACTCGTTAGCCACTAATGAGGATCAGCAATAAATCCTTAAAACAATAAGATCCTGTGCTTGTTTCCTAGAACTATGAGAAAGGAGAATTCTGGGAGGACTCTGAAAATGGGCTTAGGAGATAGAATGGTGGTGGACACCACAAAGGAAGACAGCCTGCCTCAGACTTTTCATAGCATCCTTCATGTGTCATTCCAAGGTTTCTTCACAAGTCATTCCAAGTTTTCTAGTCCATACCACAGTGCCTTGCAAAAGCACCACATGAATAAAGCAATAAAATTTGATTGTTAAAAAAAAAAAAAATATCCCTGCTCCAGGCCTGACAGCACTCAGGGAGGCCTTACATTTTACTACAGCATCACCTCTGCCTGTGCATAGGCAAGAGGAGCCAGAGATGCACAGAGAAAACACTTCTTGCATTTTGCACTACTCTCAGCTCAGCCGAACAAACTTTGTCCTCTGGACGTATGCCTACCAGTCTGCCCTCCTCACCTTGCCCTTGGGCATCTCCATTTTGCATACATTGGCAATAGGAGGAAGAATGAAGGACTTGGGAGGAAAAGAGGAACTAGGATACAGTAGAATGAGACTTACTGCCCCTGGGGCTGCTATTTTACCTCGTGCTGCTCCCAATCTCTCCAGACATTGGGTGGGAGAGCAGCACGGCCAAAGAAGAGCTGTCTTTCCCCCTACCCACCAAGTGAATCATCTTCAGACACTATGTACCCACTCAGAGGCAAGTGGAAAAACACTGCCTAAGGACAGAGAAGCACACACACATGATTTGGATGGTCGAATCTTAGAACACATCTGGCAAAGACAGAAGGCAGCTTCTACTCTATTTAGGCACAACTCTAGGTAGCAAGAGAAGAGGAGCTGAGGGCAGCATGTGCTCCAGGCCAGGTCCGGAACTGGAAGGTAGGCTAGAGGAAAAGGCCCAGGTAGGCTAGGAAACTGGGGGATTAGAGGCTCCTACCCAGAAAGCAAGGAGCTGATATAGAGGGGAATTTTAAGGACAATTTTGGGGTCAGAGGATGAGAGTTTGAGGTTGGGATCCTGCCCTTTCTAGGGGTTTCTGCACAAAGCCAGGAAGCCCTTTAGTTTGGCTCATGCCATATCAGGCGTCCATGCTATTCCAGGGCTTGGGACACTGCCAAAATCATACTTCTTTCTAGGAGCATGTAGAAGCATCTGAACCCTTGGGTTTGTGGCATGCGCTTACCCTGGAGAAGTCAAAGTCACGCCATTGGCATGGTGCATCTTCTTGGGGGGTCAGTTTAACTTTTAAAATTAGTAACATGATTAAAATTTGTAGCAAATATTTATAATGCCAATATGAGATGATGATGATAATGATAATGACAAATACTTGTAGGGTATTCACTTGTCTAAGGTCTTACAGCAATAGTGGAGCCAAGATAAAAACTCATGCAGCGTGGCTCCCAAGCCCATCCTCAATCAATATTTATAGGATATATTTATAATTTTAAAGTTACATGTATAAATGGAGTTATAACTTCAACTAAAACAGCTCTTAAAAATTGAGTTGAAGACAAAATCCACATGAACGTGTAAGGTAAAGAGCCAGTCATTTTGTGTGTTTGGCACTGGTCAGGCCAAACAGAACTAAGTCCACAGAACTAAGGGGCAGGTTTCTCATTCTTCTGGCTCTTAGGAAGTTTAGGAAGTACTGCTGAGGTCTTGAAGTAGGGCAGATCTCCAGCTGTAGCATGAATCAGAATCACTTGTGCTTTTTAAACAGGTGGTCTCCTAGGTTCCCCTCCTAGAACAGCTAACATTTATTAAGAACTTCCTCTGTGCCAGATACCTTTTTACTCATTATCTCATTTATTCTCCCCCAACAATTCTATGAAGTCCCCATTTTACAGATAAAAAAACAAAGCACAGACAGTAAATTATACCAGGTTGCCAGTTAATAAATAACAGAGCCAGTATCCAAGCCCAGGTCTGTCTGTCTCCAGTGCCAGAACTGCAAACCACTGCATCCTATGGCCCTCATTCCCCCAGATGATCTGATTCACTAGGTCTGGAGTCCAGGCCTTCAACAAGTGCCCCAGGAGGTCACTGGGCCACACTGAGAAGCAACGCCCTGTGGCAGCTGTTCTCAATCTGGCGGCACATTAGAACCACCTGAGAAATTTCAAAAACTATTAATGTGCTTCTCTTCTCCAAAGAGAGGCTTTTTTAATTATTCGAGTGAAGTGTTGGTGGGTGCGGGTCAGCGTTATCTTTTAATGGGACAATGTGTTCATTTATTCTGTCTGTCTGTCTGTCTATCTATCTAATCACCTATCTATTATCCATCTATCTGAAAAAATGTATGAACATGCTAGAGACATAAAGGTGAGTGGGACACTGTGTGTGTTCTCCAGGAGTGCAGGTGACCAACCTGCTGGTTGAGCATGCCTTCAGTGTGGAGTTGAGGAAGGTGCCGATTCCTTCTCACACGTTCTCCCTTGGTGAGCTCCAGAAAGAGCCAGTTTCCTTCTCAAGTGATGATGTCCTTCTGGCTTCTCCCCCTGTATGGTCCTTGGCCCCCACCTGAGAGGACATAGTTGGTTCCAGCCCCAGAACTCAGCTCACAGAACCACAGGTTTTCAAAGTGAAAAGGGGCCCAAAAGACCCTCCAAGCCTGGAGCTCTCAAAATGTAGGCAGCAGCTGACAAAAGTGTTGGGAGCTTGTTAAATCTAAAGATGCCTGGAGTCCACCCCAAAGTTCTGATTCGTAGTTCTTGGTGGGGTCTGAGGAATATGCATTTTTAATAAGCTCCCAATGGCTCTGGTACACACTCAGCAGTGGTTCTCAGGGCTGCACATGAGGAAGCCCTGGGGAGTTGTAAACACTGATGTCCTGGCCCATCCCTAGAGAGTCTGGTCAATATTTTTAAAAGCTCCAACGCTAGAGTCTGGGCTGGCTTTCAGCTGACTTTCTTGAGGATTTGGGGAGGCAGCCCCAGGGGCATTCACTCCTTGCTACCTTCAGGGCTTTGAAGCAAGAGAAGAAAACAAGAGGCCAGAATAGAAAAAAATGCCAATGAGAAGGTTTAGAAAGAGAGAAGCAAGAGAGAAGGCTGGACAAGAAGCTCCTACTCAATTCACTTGTCAGCAACGAAGCTTACATCTTTTTTCAATGCTTTTTCTTATTATAATAGTTATTAGTGTAAAAAACTAATAATATAAGTATATGAAAACAAAAATGATCTATAATATTACTTATATTTATGGTATAAGGCCTTAGTATGGCATATATAATGTATAATGCAATATATTGTATAACCATACATTAAATATGGTTAATATAATTAGTATATTAATTAAAATAAATTAATTAAATAAAATTAATATTATAGTATATAATATATAAGAAAAATATATAAACTTGACATGTAAAATGATCCTTTTTTTCTTATTCTACTTTTCTGTTTTGCTTTTCTGTGACTTTTCAAAAAGATTTTGTTTTTCAGATAATTAAAAACCTAAGTCCTAAATATTTTGGCCAGATTTTGGAGGGCACATGAGTGGAATGGATAGAGATGGTGTGTCACCCTCCTCATACATGCATTTGCACATTCATTCACGTGTGCACACTTATACACATGTACAGACACTTCTACTACCACTTTGCCACACTAGACATCATACCCTCAAAGTTAGTAACAGAATTTTATTAACCAATATTACTAAATTAATATTTATTAATACAGGATTTGTTAATTTATATTAAGTGTAAAATAAATTTCCTTCTTCTTTCTCATTTCTCTGAATTCTAATGAAAACTGGCACTAGGGGACCCAAGACAGTGGCCACATTGGAGTGAATCACCTTCAGGGGCTCGTCAATCCCTGGCTACCTCCCACTCCCCTGTCTCCCCACCCGAGCCCCACAGTCTGCCTCTTCCACCTCTGTCCAGGCCTCCTCCTCCTATCCTGTGCCCTGGTGCCTCAGTCGCTCTTCTGTCCCATGGGCTGAGGCTGGTGCTCTGAACAAAGGCTGTCCCTCCACAGGCGGTAGGCAATGGAAGCAGTCACAGTGAGCCAGGCCAGGTAGGGCAGCAGGAGCAGGGCAGCCAGCTTGTTGATAGGGTGCCAGATCAGCGCCATGCTCACGACCAGCCCATAGAGCAGCAGCAGGTGAAGCAGGGCCTGAGCAGGGGCAGGACAGTCAGGAAGGCTGCCCTGAGTACGGGGCCCTTGAACTTTCTACAGCACCCTGGACCCCATGAGCCAAGTTCTTGGGGCTCTGTGCACTCCAGATTGATCTGCTATTATCTGCTTCTGGTAATCTCATCTGCCCTTATACTACTTCTACTGCTGAGCACTGTGCACCTTACCAGGCCAGGGGTGTGGGCTGCGAAAAGGAGAATCAGGATGGTCCAGCTGATGGCGAGCTGCACAGCATAGAGGCCAAGAGGCAGGGCCAGGGGCCGCCCAAAGCCCCCTCCCAGGTCTTTCCACACCAGATAGGAAGCATAGCTGTGGAGGGATGATGGCAGAAATGCTCAGAGGGAGGATGCTCCATGGCAGATGATGGAAGCCCTCTGACATCAGAACTCCTGGTTACAAAGAGGGAACCCTTACCCTTGTGGGCTGAAATGGGGGCAAGTGGGTCTAAGCACCATTTGAGGGCTGGGGGTGAGGGTGATGGTGGGAGCAGTTGGGCATGATGAGGTGGGGGAGGGGGTAGGAGACTTAGAGAGGGTGGAAGAAGAGGGCTGGCTGGAAACATAGGCAGGCACAGAAGGGACCAACCATAAGAAGCAAGGTGGGGTGACATCCCTTTGCTGGTCAGTATGCAGCACTAGTTCCCACCCCAGTGGGTATCGGGGCCATAACCAAGAAAAATGGGTGCTCACCCCATGACAGAGTAGATGGTTGTCCACACAAGCAACAAGACTTTGTGGGACGGGCACCAGGGCAGCTTCCTCAGGCCATCACAACAACCAGATATCCGATGAGGGGCAAGCAGCCAGACCAGGACGGGCCCCAGCTGGGGCAGGGCCACAAAGATGGCCCCTTGAGGCCACATTCTCCTAGAGGAGGCAAAATCTGGGGAGCAGAGAACATGCTAACAGTGAGCCTTCCTCTTAGTCCCTGCCCCTTAGTCCCTCCTTTCTGAAACTATTCCTTGGCCTGACCCCTTACCCCACATTGTAGGAGGTATAGGCCTGCTAATGCCATCTCCTGTCCTGCTCCTATGAACCCATACTGCCTTGCCCCTTTTCTGACTTCCCTGGACTTATTTTTCTCACACCTCTCATTTGGCACTCAGAGGATGTGAGGTATTGGTAACTGAATCGGAGTGAA
This sequence comes from Eidolon dupreanum, assembly GCA_028627145.1. Classification (NCBI taxonomy): domain Eukaryota; kingdom Metazoa; phylum Chordata; class Mammalia; order Chiroptera; family Pteropodidae; genus Eidolon; species Eidolon dupreanum. The sequence goes on along the minus strand of CM053502.1, from coordinate 90,830,432 downwards.
AGTCTCCTTACCCCAACAAGTATCTGAATCCTGGTGCTGAGGTCCACGTATTACCATCTTTTCTACCTCCCACAGCAGGCTGCACTTGGCCAGGTACATAGCAGGCCCTGAATGGGGATGGTACCTTAGACTGAACTCAGCCAAACTGACAAAACCCACCTGGCAGGAGACAGAGATCCCTGGGGGTATTTTCCAGTCAACAGTGGGCCAGGCCTTCTGCCCCAGGCTTATCTCACTATACCAGACTGGCAAACTCTAGGGGCCCACCCAGCCTGAGCTCCTGTTCAAATTCAAACTCAGCCAACTGGCACTGCGGATTCTGGTTCCGTTCTCTGAAGCCTCAGGTCTTATGTACCCCTCAGGGGCTGTGGGAGGCTCCCCTACATCTCTCTACTTCCAGAGGGTCGGGGCTGCAAACACACACAACCAGATTTCTTGTGGCCTCACTCTTCAAGGAAACAGCTGCCTGGTCTTTTATTAAGAAGCTGCCATACTCATTTGCATGCTGTTTTTGATGTCATTCCTATGTGGAAAGATGCATAGACCCTCCTCCAACCAAGGCCCCCACCCAATATCATTCTTGTCATTTGCACATGCTAATTTGGCCTCTTCTCCACAATTGACAGATAGGATTGGAGAGAATAAAAAAGTGGTTATTCTCAGTGTCCTGGAGTGACTGCCTTCACCATCCTTTTCTGTCAAGGGCCCCTGACATGTGCAGGAGGTTTTGGGGTCAGGGCTGACCAAACTGCCTGCCTGCGCATCTTTTGTTTATCTTTCTCTGCTCTTCACTGTTCATCTTCTGTTTTTCTGTCTCTCTATCTCTGTGTTTTCTATTTTCCAGCCAGTGTTGGAGACCCTCCTCCTGCCCTACTCCTTCTCATCCTCTTTTCTCCTGTTTTCCACCACTCCCAGTGCCTCCTTCTTCCCAGGTTTGCGTTCCCCTTACCTCAGGCAGCACACCTCCCAGACTGGGTGCCCAGTGATATATGATGTGTGGAAGGCAGAGGAGGGTGGGGGGTGAGGATGAAGGGTGGAGCAGGACTCCCAGCCGGCCTGCCTGTCTCCAATAACAAGGGTGGTGACATTGGCTGGGGAGTCCAGTTTGCTGCCTGCATGGCCCTGAAGGATTCTCTCAGCAGGGATCCCTGGTCTGCTAGCCTTGGCTCCTGGAGGGGCCCCTTGATGGATGGCTGAAGCTTTGGTGCTGTGATACTCACACCTTTTGAGACTGCTCAGCCTCAGGCTGCAAGACTACTAATGCCTGTGATCTCTGCATTCTGTGAATCAGCTTTGTGTCCTTGGGGTTAGTGGGGACCCTCAGATTTCCCCAGAACCTTTTGCCACTGGGACTGTCCTCAGGTGAGGCAAGCACAAGCTTTGGACACAGCCCCTCATTATAGCCTGCTAGTGTAGATGGCTTGGAACTTGAACTTGACAGGTCTTTTACAACCCACCTAGAACTTTATGAGTCAGAGGAGAAGGCAGCCTCCTGTGTGACTCAGACAGAGCTTTGTACAGCAAAGATTAAAATCTCCCCTTTTCATCCCCATACAAGTTCTGAGCATTTGTCCTTGCTCAACCTTTAAGGTCCCCTTCCTGGGTTGGCTGCTCTTTGCCATTCCTTTGCCCATCTCTCTACTTTGGGGACCCTGAAAGGTATTTATTCCATCCATCACGTCTACCCCAGGGAAGGCAGCAGAGGGGAGGGGTTGCAGTCAGGGAGGGACAAGAGGCTAGAGAATCATTAACTGAGATGGAAGCAGCAGCAGTTACTTATTTTTATGGGAGATAATGACTGGGGGGGGGGGCACGGCTGGGGAAGCTCACCGTTGTTCCTCAACTGCAGGAGGCCAGATTATGGAGGTAACAGCTACCACTTATTGAGCACCCATTTCATAGTGGGCGCATTATATTTATTAGCTCAGTAATGACAATAATTACCCCTCACAAGGTCGATACTATTAACTACACTTGACAGACAAGAAAAGTGAGGCTCAGAGAGGTTGCGTAACTTGCCTAAGATTACGGAGCTGACAGGTGGGTCACCAGGGTTTGGTGTTGGCAGTCTGGAACCAAAATGTGTCCTCTTTTCTCTCAGTTGGACCACCCATTCATTCAACAAGTCTTTATTGTAAATACCTGTTTGGATCAGGCTGTACCAGAAACTGAGGCTACAGCAGCAAACAACTTAAAAAAAAATCTCTTTTCACAGGGAGTTTTCATTCTAGTGGCAACGTCTTCCCTAGGCAGAGTTTCTAAGGAAGGACTCAGGCTAGAAATGGCCTGAAGTTCAGCTCTCCAAGTGGCAGTGTCCCTACCAGCTCTGAGTGTGGGCAGTGGGGAGAGCATTGGGCAGGGAGTAGATAGGGGCACACCCCAACGCCACCAGCAAGTTGTGATTTATTACTCCTCTCAGTGCCTCCTCTGTCGTGTCTGTGCAGGAATGGGGTGGAACTACATACTAAGCTCCCTGGAACAGCCCCATTGGCAGCACCTGGGAGATTCTTAGAGATGCAGAATCTCAGACTCCACCCCAGATCTACAGAATCGGAACCCATATTTTAACAAGATCCCTAGGTGGCTTGTTTGAGAGGCTCTGGTTAGGGTTCCCTCCTCTTACCTTTTGCCATTTCAATAGCTTCTGACTGGGGACAGCCACTCACCAGTACACCAGTAGAGGGCATGGTAGGAAGGGCTTTCACCTGTACCCAGGGGCTGCATCTGTATGGAGTTTGTCTCCTCTCTGTTGCCTCCCTCCTAGACCTACATTGGCAAGTCCATTGACTTCTGGGATCATCGGCTACTCCCTCACCTTGGCTGGACTTTGCCAACAGACAGGGACAGGCTGCCCCATTCTTCTGTAGGGTGGCTGGGAGGCAGGGCTCTGCCGGGAAGCACCAGGCCACTCCTGCCCGAGTCCCCACCCACCTGAAGTTGTCTGCTGACCTGGTGACAGGGTCTGGCTGACCTCTCTGTTTCTCAGAGAAGAAACTACTGTTTCCGGAGAAGCCGGCAGCCTTTGGGAGCACCTGCATGGTAAGGTGAGCTCAGCCCTGGGGCAGCTGGGGTTGGGGTGGGCATTGCTTTGGGGCCCCCCGGGGATCAGAGAAGCCAGGCCAGCTCAGCCAGGCCTACCAGAGAGTGGAGACCCTCTGCGGGAGGAGGAGAGGAAGAAGGGGCTTGGGAGAGGCCTACTGCTCTGTAGGTGTGAGGATCCAAGTGGCAGTGGGATGATTCTCTGCACTGAGGATGTGTATGCTCTGCTGAGTGCTGCCTGGGACTGAAGTTTGGACTCAACCATCCTGGTACTTTTTATGTCCTTCAATAGCTAGAGATCTGTTAGGGTTGAACAGGCATGGTAAGAACTAGTGATGTGGGAGATGATTTGAGCATTTCTTCAAAGGGGATGAACAGAGTTTTTAGCAGGAGCATGGATATTTGTGCTAGAGGAGGTGATTCCCTAAGGACAGCTAATGGCAGAATTCCAAAGGACCCCTCATCGTGGGGTACTGCTACCCAAGATGATCTGGGGTCTGGGACAAGGCACACTGGAGGCATGGGTAATAACGAGTCAGGTATGGGGTTGGGAAGCTCCACTCTACATTGAGCTGGTTGCCATGCTGTCAATATGGGACCCTTACCACTGCTGGGGCAAGGGAAAGGATAGAGTGAGGGCCAAGGCAGCCTGAAGAGAGCTGTCAGCCAGGGGAACAGGGGCTGAGCGAGGGGAGGAGTTAACCTGCTCCAGGCCATGTAGTGAATGGGCTCCACATGGGAGGCTCAGTAGGGCTTTAGGGCTTGTAGATACCAACTGCTTCAGCTTGGGAGGCTGGGCAAGGGGACTTGGCTGAACCACCTAATGGGTTGGAGAGGATTTGCACTCTGGTCTTTTGGGGCCCCAGGAAGGTGGTTTCTACAGAAATAGAACAGAGCCTCTCCTTTCACATTAGCTGGCCCATCCTCTGCTGCTGGTGCCTTGGTGGGCAGGTGGTGAGGGTAGGGGGGTTGTCACTCACTGTGGAGAGAAGGATGTGCCTTTATTTTCTTATATTTATTTTTACTTTATTTTTGTTTCTTTCTCTTTCAACTTCATTTCTTCTGGAAGTGGAAAGGAAGAGACTTAGGGATAAAAGAAGGGCCAGGGGAAAAAAGCGAGTACTTCTAGAAGTCCATGTCATCCCTGCTCGTTCTCCCTTCTGCTTTAGTTGTAGCTTAATAATCCCCCATCCATTTTCATTGTGGTGAGAAAACTTGGCTTCCTTATCTGTGAAATGGAAATAAATATAACACCTAGCCCAAAGGCTACTGTGAGGATCCGATAAGCGAGGACACCTAGAGTGTTTTAACTGAGGTACAGAGTAAAGCTCCATAAATATTAGCTCTTATTATTACAGTGATAATTTCAAGTATCTTTAATGTGGAACAACCCAAAGGCATGGAGGGGATGTAAAAGGAAGCTTGTTGCTCCACCCCCATTCCCATCAGAGTTTGGGCTTTGCCAGCTCACCTACTTCACATGTGTGTGTGCTCTTTAAGAGGCCTGCTGTACTGTCTGCATGGTTGAGTTCTAAGGTAAAAGGAACAATGCCAACCTTCCCTTCCTGTCTACACTTTCAATGAGGACACAGGGAGACAGATCCTGTCCTAGTCCTCAGGATACAGAGGGGTTTCTGCCCCTGTCTGGGAGGAGCTAGGAAGGGGGCTTAGACTTTAGGGGTCCCAAGGAAGGAAGGAAGCAGGTGGGTAGGGAAGGAGCAGGAGGCTGCGGGGGAGGGGTGCAAGGTCTCACCTCCCTGTGTGTGGTATGGGTGAAGGGAGGGGGAGGCATGGATGCCAGAAGTTTTCTAGTGCAGAAAATCACCCACAGAGCGAATGAGTCTCATTCCCTCAGAAGCTTCTTGAGATCCGAATAAGATGCCATCTTCAGCAGGACTGAACTTCCCACTGTGCCTGGTACACAGCTGGTGCTCAGAAAACATTCATCTGAGTGGGTAAAACACACATGAGAGTGTAATTAAAAGCCACTCAGTATGGTGGGATGGCAGTGAAGAGAGATTTTGGAGGCACGAGACTGCCAAGGGCTGGTGAGCTGGAAGTGTGGTGGGATGAGGGTGCCTCTTGAGCAAGAGGGATTTGGGTGGGGGAGATGAGACAGGTGGGGAGCACAGGTGAGGAGTGAAAGAGAACAGCATGAGCAAAAGCCAAAAGCGAGAATTAACAAGGTGTGAGGACTCCAGTCTGGTGGGGGTGTAGGCGTTGGCAATTAAGGGAGGAAGAAGGAAAGTAGGAAGGGGAGAGGGCAGGTTCTGGAGGGCCTCGGGAAGAGCTGACATCTGTGCAGGAGGCTGTTGGAAGGCCAAGGTCCCAGTCTGAGGCCCCCGCTGGGTAGCCAGGTAGCCAGGTGCACTGGCAGTCAGTGTATGATTTTTGCCCTGCCTCATTCCAGCCTCACTGGAGGCCCCCACTTTTGTTTTTCTCTCTTTGCTTTCACTTTTAACTTTTGTTACTCTTGTATTTCATGTATCCCTATAAGTTCTCTTTCAACTTTTCTGGCTGAAGGAGGGGCATAAAAAAAAGCATATTTGGACAGTGCTTTATTATCTACAAATGCTTTTCACATGATCTCACGCCATCCTCACTATCACTCTGAGAGGAAATTTTTTTTCACTTGTAATAGCTTTTAAAAAGAATTGCAAAGTTAATATAAAACACATGCCTGGTGTGAAAATTTCAAAGGCTGTAAAAAAAAGAGAGTTTAAGGAACTTGAAAACTCTGGTTCACACCTTCTACCCTCTCAATTTATCATCTCTTTCAGTAATGACCAATGGGAATAGCTTGGGGTATATTCTCCCAGATCTGCAAGACAGGAATTACTAGCACATGTGGAGACCAGGGACTTGAAATAGAGCAAGTCCCAGTTGCGATGTGCTATAAGTGTAAAATAACGGAGTTCAAAGACTTAGTGTGAAAAAAGAATGTAAATCATTAATGCCTTTATATTGATTAACTGTTGAAATGATACTATTTTAAATATATTGGATAAAATAAAATATATTATTAAAGTAAATTTCTCCTGTTTTTTTTTTTTTTTTTTTTTTTTTTTTTTAATGTGGCCCCTGGAAAATTTAAAATTACATATGTGCTTGTATTATATTTTTATTACACAGCACTGCTCCAGACCTTTCTCTATAATTTACATTTATATACCCATAAATATGTATCTATACTTGTATATAGTTTTGTTATTTATATTAATGAGGTCAGAGGATGTCTACCTCTCTGTGATTTGCTTTTTTTCTGTATAAGCACATGGAGATCAAGGTAGATATTCTGACAGATGAGGAAACTTATTCGCATTAAGCAATGTAACCAGCTCAGCCAATGACCAACGTGGCATTTGAACTCACATTCCCTAACTCCAAACCCAAGCTCTTTTTGCTTCGGGGGAGTTTAATTTGATGTTTAGATCGTGAGGGTCTACTATAGGATATTCCATAAGAAGGCTAGGTGAAGTCTGTTAAAGGAATTGATCTGACTGGAGTGGGAGGGGGGCACTGGAATAAGGACAGTTTGCTCCCTCATTGCAGCTGCTTGGAAGCCAAGGCTTGGCCTCCATGACACTGAAAAGGCTTAGCCTGGCACTGACTCCTCCCCCTCCCCGCCCTTGGCCTTGGCTGGCACAGGGGTGCAGGTGAGCTGGCAGCATCGAGTGACCAGGCTGATGTGCTCCCATGAGAGTTCCTTCCAACCGGCCCAGTTCCTGCTGTTGGTGGGAGTTCCAGTGGCAAGTGTCCTCCTTCTGGTCCAGTGCCTTCGATGGCACTGTCCTCGCTGGCTGCCGCGGGCCCGTTGGAAGCTGGATAGCCAAGAGGAGCCAGTGTCTGATCCTACTCCCTTACCAGAAAATGAGTCCCCAAGGCAGTGTACGCTGGCTACCCTACCGGAGATGGCTGCCTTCTACCAGGAACTGCACACGCCCACCCAGGGCCAGACTATTGTCCGTCAGCTGATGCACAAGCTGTTGGTGTTTTCGGCTCGAGAGGTGGATCACCGTGGAGGCTGCCTGATACTCCAGGATATGGGCATCTCTCTGCTCATCCCGCCAGGTAACAGCGCCCAGCTCCCTTCTCAGCACGTAGTTGTTCAGGTTGTGCATTGTACAAGGGCACCACATTGAAGGGAGCATCATCCACAGACATCTTCATAACTTTGAAAATTGTTCATATTTTTAGTATGACTTTATTAACTCCAAAGATAGACATATTACGTATTTTTATGACAACTTCCTGGTAGGTGGAAGTAAAGTGCTTTGAATAGTATGTTGTGACAGTCTCCAATAAAGGAAAATAAAGTAGAGAAAGAGCACGATTTGCAAATTCACGGCAGTCCTGGAAGGAAGGCGAGTAACTTGCACAAGATGACACCACAAATCAGCTCACAATCATCTTGCTCTCCTTCTGTGCTGCTTCCCTATGTGTGCATCCTCTCTCCTGGGCTCCTGCTCCACCTCCCCTCCCATCTGGCCTGGCCTCCCTTGGGACAGGGGTATGCCTGCCTGCCAGGCCCATCTCAGCTCTCTGTCTCCCCAGGTGCTGTGGCGGTGGGCCGCCAGGAGCGGGTGTCACTGATTCTGGTGTGGGACTTGTCGGACGCCCCATCATTGTCCAAAGCCCAAGCGCTAGTGAGCCCTGTGGTGGCATGTGGCCCCCATGGGGCCTCCTTCCTGAAGCCCTGCACCCTCACGTTCAAGCACTGTGCCCAGCAATCCAGCCATGCCTGCACCTACAGCAGCAACACGAACCTGCTCGATGCCAAGGCCTGGAAGCCCCTGGGGAAGTCAGGGGGTCACACCTCCCTGGACGAGTGTCGTATCCACCTCTCTCACTTCAGGTAGGCAGGAGCCCAGCAGCCTGTCCTTCCCGCCCCTTTTCTCTGTCTGCCTCATCCTCATCTGTCTGTATGGAACCGTCCCTTTATCTGGCCCAGATGGCCTCAAATCCCTTATTTCCATGTGTCGCTTCTCGGTCCTTCAATGCTGGTGTCTATGGCAGCTTGTGCCACTCCAACCCTGACCGAGACTGCACATCCCCCCTTGGTTTCTCTGCCTGTCTAGAGGGTCTGACTCAACCCCAGCCCTCTGTCCAGAGGGGACCTGTCCCATCCCCGCCTTTGCCTTTCTAAAATTGTCTATGTCCTGTGCTCCGGTTCAGGACTATCCCCCAACTCTCTAGGGCTGTCTGTTCCCTCCAGTTCTCTAACACATCATCCCAACTCTTGCCTGTCCTTAGCTCTGTCTTTCTAGGATCTTAGGCCCTTCTTCCTCTCATTCTCCTTGCCACCCACTAGCCAGAACAGTGCCAGCCATCTGTGGGACCCCTCCAAAGCATAGTGGCCCTGAGCCCACCTTTCCTCTCTCCCACTCTAGAGGATTTTTGCTGATTCTTTGCCCACTCTTTGAGGGTCACCGCATGTGACTCACTTTTTGTCCCTCTACCAACTCCCCACCCCACCCCACCCCACCCCACCCCAGTTCCTCCCTATACATGCCCTGGACTGCTCTCCTCAGCTCCTTGGAGGGCCTCCATAGATTCCCTTGGCACAGCAGGAGCTGGGCGGCCGGCACACGGCGTCCTATTTTCTCCTATACCCTGTCCCTGCCACCATCTCCCTTCTACTCTGCAGCCTCTACACCTGTGTGCTGGAGGCACCGGTGGGCCACGAAGCTCGCAAATGGCTGCAGCTGGCGGTTTTCTGCTCACCGCTGGCGCCGGGGCAGTCCCACCTGCAGCTGCGAGTCTACTTCCTCAACAACACGCCCTGCGCCCTGCAGTGGGCCCTGACCAACGAGCAACCCCATGGTGGGCGCCTACGAGGACCCTGCCAGCTCTTCGACTTCACTGGGGCCCGAGGGGACCAGTGCCTGAAGCTCAAGTACATCTCTGAGGGTGAGGGAGGTGGGGGGCTTAGGGACAGGGCAATAGGGAGCACCACTAGAGGGAGGGGTCTGGGCTTCCTTCTGGGGTGAAAATCTGGGAGCCCCAAGTTCCTTTTGGAGACTCCTGGGCAGGCAGCAGTGTCAAGGCAATTCTCTGGCTTCTGCTACTGCCTCCAGGAGTCTCCAGGCTCTGCCTACTTTCTTCCTCTGTGGCTCACTCAGCCCTGGTCCCTCCATGGGAGGACAGTGATGCAGGATGGGAGGAAGGAGAGGTTTGGTACCCCCAGGAGGAAAGGGGAGGCTTTTATTGTCTCATCTGGATGGAGCTGGTATTGGAGGAGGAGTCTCACACTTCTGTGCTTGGGCCCTCTTTCCTTCATGGCATGGGCTGTGGGAATTTTCCATGGGGCCCGGGGTAATTGTGTGGGTGTGGACTGGGCACACACTCATGGCTGCTCCTGGGGGTAGTGGATAGGAGGGTGAAGATTGGAGGGGAGGTGCAAGGGTGGGATGGCATATGTGTGTGTAGGAGTGTATGGTGGTAGAAGGAAAACCACTTTGGGAACTTTCATTCACTTGAGACACCATCCAGACTTTGCTCCCTCATTGTCCCTCACCACAGCACCCTGTATGGTGCCTGCCACAGAGCAGCCTTCCTTAAACACTTGTGGAAGCCCTGCTCTCTGAGGCCCTCCACTATCTGTCTTCTTTCCAGGTTGGGAGAATGTGGATGACAGCAGTTGCCAGCTGGTTCCCCATCTCCACATCTGGCATGGAAAGTGCCCCTTCCGCTCCTTCTGCTTCCGGAGAAAAGCAGGTAGTCCAAGAGACCAAGACTACCTCCTTCCCTTTCCTCTCCTCTCCTCTCCCTACCTCGTCACCTTGGAGCTCTGCAGCTTCTCATTCAGCCATGCACACAGACTTTTCAAAGGCAAGGAACCACAACAGATCTTTGCAGAGAGAAAGATGGTGCATGCTGTCCAGCGTCTTCAGATTTCTAAAGCCTCACTGTAGAGTCCTTTTCACTTCTCCTGCTCTCTTATGCCAGGCCTTGTCTTCTCTCACCTGCCCTGTCCTCTCCTTTTTGTAGCCAATGAGAACGAGGACTGCTCAGCACTAACCAATGAGATCATTGTCACCATGCACACCTTCCAGGATGTGAGTTGGAGCTGAGGGGCAGATGAAGGGCAGGGCCTGGGGGAACTCCTGGGCAAAGTGGGAGAGGGGTCTGGAGCCCAGTAAGTATGGCCCTAATTAGATAATCAATCAGGTGAAGATGGCACTTGGCCTCCAAGTTACTTTTAATCCCTGACTTTCTCTTGTCTATCCATGGATGAATTCAGTAGGAGGGTAAAAGAACCAAACCTTACATTAACTCCTTCTCTCCACCCAGAGGAACTTGGGCATCAAAGAGAAGTGGTTTCTTTCTAGGCTGATTATCTACATCTGAATGATGATGATGTGTATTTTCGATGTGGAGATTGACCATGAAGGAGGTCTTTAGAAGGTGGGGTGGGAATTACATCTCTCCCAAGGGAAGATATGAAGGAATCAGGGTTGAGAGTCTTTTGGAAACCATGTGGCATCTTAGTGGAGAGTAGGCAGATACCCCTCATGGGTGTCACTTGGGAAGGAGGAACCAAAGAAAGGAGGAATGGAGGGAAGGGAACACGTATGCCTGAGTTCAGTGTCTCTGTTTTTGGATGACCTTCTCCCAGCCCCAGAACCTCCTTCCTCCACCTGCCCTCGCCTCCCCCACCCCGAACTTCTGGCGTCTTAGTATACACACTGTTTGATTTTCATGTCCCAGGTCCTAAAGAGCTCAGTAGGCTGAAGGCTGAAGGTTTTGGGGGGCAGCAAAGCAGAGGGTGGAGGGTCCAGGGTAGAGTAAGGCTAAGTCACCTGGTAAAGTGGCTTTGGGTAACAGGCTTAAGGAAAGACATGAGGAATGAAGATAGGTTCCCCAGCTTCTTGCTCAGGGGATGGCTTATGATACTAAGTGTGTTCCTGGCCCCTCTAACTCCTCAGGGCTTGGAGACCAAGTATATGGAAATCCTCAGATTCCAGGCATCAGAAGAAGAATCTTGGGCAGCGCCGCCCCCTGTCTCCCAGCCACCCCCATGCAATAGGTGAGGTGAAGGTTGCTTGGGCTGCTTGCTGGGGGGTGTTTGGGATTCCTGCCCAGTGCCTACTGGGCAAGTATAGCATTTGGGGTGTGTGTGGATCCAGACGGGGTGTCTTTGATCCTCCCCTCTGAGAATACCCTTCCCCCTTGCCTCAGGCTGCCCCCTGAGCTCTTTGAGCAGCTGCAAATGTTGCTGGAGCCAAACAGCATCACTGGCAATGACTGGCGTCGACTGGCCTCCCACCTGGGGCTCTGTGGCATGAAGATCCGGTAAGTGGGCGACGTCTGCAAATGGGAGAGGAGGGGGGATCTCAGGACCCTAGATAAGGGAGCAGCTTAAAAGGCAGAGAATGGCTTCTCCCACCTTATCCCTCATAAAAGGGCAGCTCTTTCTATTTATCACTGTATTCTCAGTACCTAGAATGATGCCTGGTTCTTAGTAGCTGTTCAATAAATACTTAACAATGTATCAGTTAACATGTAAGTCATTTGGTATATATTGAATGCTTGACAAGCTGTGCCCTGAGGGGTAGAATGACAGACTATAAGGTAATGCGTATAAAGCATGTAGCTGAGCAACTGGCACATATTAATTCAATAAATGTTAGCAATAATGGGGACGATGTAACCGTGGTCTCTGTCGAGAGTAATCAGTAGAAAAATAAGTCTGAGCTAAGCCGCAGAACCCTGACTATAAGTACAGTGGTCAAGGAAGACTTCACTCAGAAGATGGGACTAGAGCTGCACCCAGCTGGAAGCAGGGTAGATTTTAAAATCACCCATTTATTACACATTTATCAATACCTACTATGTCTTGGAAAACTATGCTAAGCTTAGGGACACAGGATGAATGGTCCTAGCTCCTAGGAGCTCACACTCTAGTAAGGGATACAGAGTGCTTAACAGAATAAAGGCGGATGTTCCTTGAGCCATTCTGTATGTATCCACTATTGCAGAGTAAGTTGAAAAGCAAGAATAACGAAGACATGTGGAAGTTATGATCAGAAGTCTGAACCGAGGGGTGCAGTATGGTCTCCTTCCCCTGGGAGATGGAAATTAGAAAGGGCTACAGGAAGGTGGGGAAGGCGGACCAGCCATTCTGTATGGGAGGAGTAACGGAGGTGGTTGTGGGTGGAGCATGTACAAAGTGGGAAAGGGATAGGCCTTGAAGAGTAAGGTTCAGGATGAGAGCAGGTAGAAAAGATTTGAAAAACCAGAGCGAGGCCAAGTGGTAGATGAGCCGGAAAGTCAGGGGTGTGGGCTTGGTTAGTAGGCAAAAGAGACTGGAAAGTTTTCCATCAGGGGAGGATCTTGCTATAAGCCACGGTTTAGAACAACTGTTTGCCCAATAGTGGGCAAGATATTGTGTTCTGGGAGACGGGGAGGAGGTGGAAAGAGTGTTTGGGTAGGGAAGGTAAAGAGGGTAATTACAGAACATCAGGGCTGACAGCCACCTTAGAGATCCCCTCATCCAAGCCCTGAGTGTAAGAGGAAACTGAGGCTTGGGGAGGAATTGTCTTTGAGCCAGTGCAAGCTCGAATTTCAAAGTCCTGGGCCCTCATACCCATGAGTCCCCTGGAAGGCAGGCAACAGCAGGATACAGACCAGAGCTTGGAGCCCAGGGTGGTGAGGCAGATCTCACTGCAGTGTCCTTCCCTCCTCTGCCCTTCTCCCACCCGCTCCTCTCCAGATTCATGTCATGCCAGCGCAGCCCCGCTGCGGCCATTCTGGAGCTGTTTGAGGAGCAGAACGGCAGCCTGCAGGAGCTGCACTACCTCATGACCCTCATGGAGCGGTTGGACTGCGCCTCCGTCATCCAGAACTACCTGAGCGTGACGCAAGGTGGCAGCCCAGGCTCTGCAGTACGTGGGGGCTCCTGGGAGAACCGGGGCCTGGAGCTGGAGCTGGAGCTGGACGAGAAGCTCTGAGAGCCCCGTTCGGGTGGGGCAGGGTGGGGTGCAGTCTGCAGCACTCTGGGCACTGGGAGGCCGTGGGGTGTACCCAGACATCTAGGAAGAACATAGAAGCTGTTTCTTGCTATGCCTACCAACTTTGTCAGAACCCTTGGAAGGTGCCTGGGGCCACCGCGAGGCTGGAGTGCCACTGTCAGCCACCCCAGGTCAGGACCACCTTTGCGACCTGCTTTGTCCTCCTGCAGATCCCCTCCTGAACAGCAGGGGGCGCAGGAGCCCAGGAGATGGCCCAGCGTGGCCAGACTCCAGAAAGCTATTTACCAAAGAATGGACTGTGAGGGTGCCCTGTTGGCACCTCTTAGGGACTGGTCAGTACACAAGTATTCACTGAGCACTTAGTGATAACCAGTATTGGACTGGGTATCATGGGGAATCCTGGAATATATGAGAGAATTTGGAGCCCTGACAAGCCCACAGTTCTTCTGTGGGAGTCAAGATATGCTCATATGAGCTGAGGACAAACTCTAAAACAACACATATCCTGTGGTTAGGGGATGTGGGTGTGGTATGAACTGTACTGCTTTAGGAGTTGAGAAGGGAGGGAGCTGAGTATGGGCTGGAGCAGTGAGAAAGCTTCATGGAGGATGTTGGAGGGAAGATTTGGATATGTGAAGACTGGTTCAGAGATCTTTAAATGAGGGTAGAAGGAGATGGTTTGTTGGACCCATGGTAGGAGCCAAGAGTGAGTATGGAGTGCTGAGGCAACAAGGAGCCCGGTTTGGTGGGTGTGAGGTGAGGATAGCACAAGGGTTCAAGGCCAGATCTAAAGATGGGCAGTCGTACCTGGCTGTCCACCTGTCTCCTTTGCCTGCCTTTGTCTCTTTATCCTTCTTGCCTTGTCTTCCTTTCTCTGCCATAATGCCTGCTATAAAACATCGAAGCTGAAAAGAAACCATTTTTGCCCAAACTTTTTTTTATCTCTTTATCTTAAACTGTGAGTTTTAAGTCTCTCTGACTTCATTTTGCTGTCACTATCTCCTGCAATCTTCCATCCCTGAATCTGTCTCTCTGTTACTCTACATTTTAGCATTGTTTCGTCTCTACCTCATACTGTGCCTGCATTTGTGTGTTTCTTTCTCTGAAACCCTCGGTCACTCCCCTCAGGCAGGTGTCTGTAAACCAATGTTATGTATCAAAGGCTATTGAAAGACACTGAGCTACCCTAGGAATGGGTGGGTGGGGATTTTACCCTATAAATCAAGATCCAGTTTAGAGTCAGGAAATATAGGATAGGGATTAAAGAACACCCCAAGCAGTCAACAAATATTTGTTTAGCTCCTACTATGTGTTAGACACTGTGTAGAAAAGAGATCAATGGCTGGGTCCTGAAAAGAGAGCAAATGGTTTGATTCAACTCTAGCGATTCTTTTGTTTGCAAACAGGTGTTTGTTTTTTCAAGGGCAGGTGAACAATCTCTCTGGCAACACTAAATAATTTGCTTCTATATTTAATTAAAAATATTAAGCCTTTTCCTATGATGAACATTGTTGTATAATAAAATGTGAAAATTGCTTTACTTTGTTACTAACTGTATTATGCTGATTGATAAATTTGGTTGTCGGTATGAATGGTTTTATCTGGTAACATTGTACTGATGGGGGCAGGTTGGAAGAGGCATTTTGGAAGCAACTTTCATGCTTCCAGTCTGGGTCCAGCATGGTAAATCAGGGAGGTTCGCTTCTCTTTCTACTAGAAGCAAGTTGGGCCCTTCAATCCTCTCCCTCTTCCCCCAGCTCCATCCATCCTCTCCCACCCTTCTAGTTACTGCTCCCACCCCACCAGGGGCTGGCAGACACTCCAGATTGGTGCCTTGGCCTCCTCTCCCTGCACTTGGCTCAGGATTGGTCTGCCAAGAGAATCTTTCTCTCCTGAAGTCCCAGCATGGTGTTCCTTCTTTCTCCCATCATCTCTTCCTTGCTTTCCATGCCAGCCAAAGGCATCTTTATTTTGTGTTCCTCCCTACCCTGGAACCATTTAAGTTTCATATCTTCTGGAATTGTGAATAGAAACCACAAGGGTTTCTGTGATGGGATGAATGCCTTTTGGATCCCCGCCATAATTCCTCAGAATGGGCTTGCAGTGCTGGGAAGGGGAGGCTTGGAAATCTTGGGGTAGGTGGCAGGCTGCCTGATCCCTGTAGAGTGCATCCTGCGTTTCTTAAATCAAGCCCATTTGGCATGTATTTGTGGGCACCTAAAGCTGAGAGAGGGTGTGTTCTGCGGGCGTTAGGAGAGTTAGTGCTCAGCCTGACTCTAGTGCTGATTAACAGCTCTCATCTCTGGCTTCAGTGTCTTTACCCTTGGAATGAAACGACCACATTCCAGGCACTCCAAGGGCCTTTTGATTCTATGGGCCTAGGCAGAGACGGCACACTGGTGACCCAGGGGACAGTCACTTGGGAATTTATTCTTTGCATATGGCCTTTAAATAGAAGATTTGGTCACTGCTCTGGCCTTACCTCTAGCCTTTATCGATGGTAGGTTATCTGTCTGGTCCCTAAAAACTCCAAATTTGTGACTTCTGCTCTTAACACATGTTGTAGAGGCCCATGACTAAACTTCCTGTTAAGTTTAGGGCTTAGAGGGGAATAAACAGGAGATATCCAGCCTTGGTCTGTATGTTTAGAGGCTCCAGTGCTCAGAAGTAACATGTGTCCTCGGTACCCTGTTGGCTGGCTGAGTGACATTCATGCCAGTGTCTAGATCCATGCTGGTCAACAGATATACAATGAAAGCTGAATATTTAATTTTATATTTTCTAGTAGTAACATCGAAAAGTATAAAAAAAAGAGAGAAGTCAGTTTTAACACATTGTTGAACCTAATATCCAGCATATTATGATTCCACATGTGACCAATACAAAAATTATTAATGACATATTTTATATTCTTTTTCTCATAAAGTATTGAAATTTGGTGTGTAGTTTACAATTACAGCACATCTCAATTTGTGTCAAAAATGTGCTAAATTTTCATTGGAAATATTTGATCTGTATTTAGCTTTCATAAAATTTACAGAAGAAAAGTACATTTACATAACAGGCTAAAAGTTTTTCAAAAATGAAATTAGGTATAAATTAGAAAAAAAATATTTTTTAATTGCCTACAGCACCTGGTCTTTCTAGGTGGTCTCCCATCCAAGTACTAACCAGGCCCGACCCTGCTTAGCTTCAGAGATTAGACTAAATTTTAAAATTTTAATCAATTGAAATAAAATTAAATAAAAATGCAGTTCCTCAATTATACTAGCCACATTTCAAGTGCTCAGTAGCTATATGTGGCTAATAGGTACTGTAATGAACAGTGTAGTAGGTATGGATTATGGATCCACCTGGGCATAACTTTATAATGTACTCAGTCATTCATTCATCAAATATTTGCTGAATACCCATCTTGCACAAAGTGTTGGTAATAAAAATTTAGTGAAGAAAAGTATTCTTGTTTTGTAGGAGCTCCTGGAATGGTGGCAACCAGAGGGAAGGGCATTTCCTTTCTATCCTTTTCTGTGCCTCTCTCAGAAAGGAAATGGATGAGGTCCAGTCAGACCCACTCTGCTTCAGGAATGGTTCATACCGCAGGGTAGTGGAGAGGCCATGGATTCAGAGTCAGGTGTTCTTGGCTCACCCAGCACATCAGGTGGGTTTTGATTCCCAACAATAGAATTCACTCTGGCTGGCTGAGGCAGACAGAGGATTTTAAACTGAAGGATAAACTTTTGGAGACTTGAGAAATAGAACTGAGGTAAAGTTTCCAGTAATGATGACCTAATTAAACTGTGCTGTAGAACCAGCCCAAAGTTGTGGGCAGGGGGGTACTGGTATATTAATGGCTGCTGTTGCTGAGAACTAGATCTTAGGAACTCAGCTTTACTGTAGCTGCTCCTGCTGCATTGCTGCCATTTACAAGTTGGGAACCAGACCTTACCACCTATCTGAAAGCTGAGAGCTCTGCTGCCATCCACGTCAGCAAAAATGGAAGCTCTGTATACAGCACTGCCTACTTCTTCATGCTATCTTTTTCTGGAACTACCTCAAGTGTGAGCATCAGCTTGTCAGAGCCCAGATCACATGCTGAATCCTAGCTGCAAATGGGTCTGGAAATTTGAATTCTGACTTTAATATTGGGGAAGTGGGACTCATTACATGAAAATATTCCCAACTATGGGAAAATCTACTCAAAAGTTGATGGACAGCCACGAATAGAACAGATTTCCACTAAGGCCAGGATGTAGTTAATGATGTGGCCTCAGACAGCAAACTCTTCATAAGAAGAATCAAGCCTATAGCAGGTATTAATGTTATTCCCCTGATCTTCAGAATCTTCTCAATAAAGCATGACTGTACACACCCCTCAAAACATCCCTCTGATTCCACAGTGCAGGATCAGACCTCAACACATTTCATAAGAATGCATAAAAAGTTCACCAACAGTAGTTAACTGATTTACTCAATGCCTTCTCTAGCTTCATGTGACTTCTTGTACTGCAGAGACTAAAAAGTCGACCTACATTTTCCAGACTCCTGGGCAGATGGGGATCTAAATTGGTTCTGCCAATAAGCTGAACTCATGTAGGACCTTGCTTTGGTATTAAATAGTGTGGGGAGCTAAACAGGGCATGAGCCTGGTGATTATTTTGAGGCGTTTGACTGGTCCAGTAGCCAATGGCTGTGGCAGCATCTTCCTTACTTGGCAGCTTCTTTGGTGGCCTTTTTCTGTGCAGTGGTTTGGAGAAGTTCTCCTCCGAGTCTGTTCCTTCAGTCCTTCCACTGATTCTATGACTATCTAGAGTCGGTAACATGTTCTGAGCTTAAACTAGCTAGAGAGGCATTCTGTAATATACAACTAAGACCACTATCCAACGTGCCCATGATTCTTTCTTTGGAAAGACTGTCTCTTATTCTGTGATCATACTTTCCTTTCTTTGTTGGTGTCAAGGGGTCTATTATCTTATCAAAGGATAGTAATAGAGATGATAGTTTTATTAAAATGTCTTGTCTTGGCAAAATAAAAAGGTAGTTAATCCTGTATTGATTTCCCCTTCCCAAATTAAAAAACAAAACAAAAAAAAATTATTGGTCTTTGAAATAAAAAAGCCTGAGAAATCTCTTTTATGAGAACTGCCATCCTTACTCATCCTTTTTAAAGCCTTACGCAGATATGTTTATTCATCTGCTCAGCATATATTTGACTACTTATTATGTGCTTAGAATCATAATGTTCTCTCATTTATTTTCTCACCTTCAGGTAATCTTTCTCATGCTGTCTTAATTCTAGCCTTTGCTAGTTTCTTGTTGGGGGACATGTTATAGCTCCTGGACAACAGAAAACTCACGTCAATACTAACTGGTTAGTATCATAATGTCATAAAGACATTAGCCCGAGGACAGAAATATGCTTTATATTAGCTAGCAAACTTCAGGTGAGAGTAGATTTGTTTTCCAAATAAACTAGGAAAAATGCAATAAGAAAATTACTAATATTTAGGAAATGCTGAAGTGGGTGAAAATGGGATTTTAGAAACATTTTTTAGTGGAGTAGAGAGTAGAGATGGGGATGGAGAAGAGTCTCCCACCTGATCTGGGGAGGAATCAGCTATCCTGTCCCTAGAAAGACCAGAAAAACATGAGAATGTGTGTCAGAGAAGGAGACCCAGTGACATCAGTCATCTCAGAGATCTACCAGTAAAACCTTCACATATTGCTTGTGCCCATTGAATATCTACCCGCAGGCTTTCCCAGAGTTGGGCTCTTGAACTGGAGCTGAAGAGGCCTTCTGTGGCTAGGTGGCAGAAGTGGACAACTTTCAGCATATGTGCTCTGAGTCCCTGGGAAGCTCCCATTTCTGGAGACTCTTTTTTTGTGTGTACTGTTCTTTCTGCCTGTGACTACCCCCTTCTTTCTGGGCCAAGCTGGTCAGATATCACTCTGGTAACTTCCCCGCTGGGAGCAGAACAGCCACCCTCTTACTTTAGCCTTTGTCTCTTTCCTTTAATGAACTCCTTTTAAATTTATTTGATTTCATCAAAGCAGAATGTGGTTCCATTTCCTTGAAGCCCAATCTTGGAAGCCTGGTAATATGGGTCAAAGTAAGGACTCTGGAACCCCACAGACTTGAACTTAAAAACCAGCTCCATCATTTTCCGTGAAGACTTGGGCAAATTACTTAATGCGTTTGAGGTTCCATCTCTGTGTCTGGATGATGGGGATAATAATGCCCTCCTTGAAAGACTGTTGTGAGAATTAATAAGGCCATGAATGTAAAACAGTCAGCCCACTGTCTGCACATCATTTGGCTCAATAACATTTGAGGTCTTCTTGTAGCACTACGCAGCGACCCTGGGCTGGACATTTATTGATTTCTACTGCAGAACATCCTGTCCCCCTCTTCAATAGCACCCCAGTTTCCTTCAGGAATCATTTTCCCCCAACTGGGAGTAGTCTTTAGAGGGAGATAATGCCAAAGAGGCAGATCCTTTCTCTTCTGCCCTTGGTGTAGCCACAGGGCTGGGACATGACCCATGCCATTGACATTCCAGACATTGAATCCTGAGACAGTAGATAGTAGATAGTGCTATGGACTGAATGTTCGTGGCCTCCTAAAATTCATATTTTAAAATCTGAACCCTCAATATGATGGCATTAGAAAATGGGGCCTTTGGGTAATTAAGTCATGAATGAGGTCATGAATGGGAGTAGTATCCTTATAAGAAGAGGCATGAGAGCTTTTGCTTCCCCCCTCTCTGCTCTGCTCTCAGCCACATGAAGATACAACAAGAAGCCTGTGTGAAACCAGGGAGAGAGCTCTCACTTGACACCAGATTGTTGGCACCTTTATTTTGGACTCCCTAGGCTCTAGAATGGTGAGAATTCAATGTTTCTTGTTAAGCTACCAAGTCTATGGTATTCTATTATAGCAGTCTGAACTAAGTAAGACAGGATGTGTTAGTGGCTCTTCAGAGCCATGGAGATGCCAGGGGCCTCTCCCAGAAAATTCCTTTTTGGCTTATGTTAGCCAGAATTGGTTTATTTTGCTTGGAACCAAGAGCCCAGTATAATACCTCTTAACCTTATAAACCATGAAATAGTCTAGACTCTGTATTAGCAGTTATCTACTGCTGCATAACAAATTATCCCCAAACTTAGTGGCTTAAGACAATAATAAGCCATTTATTAACTCTCAATTTTTATGGGTCAGTGTAGTTTTTGGTTCAGGGTCTCTCTTGTGATTGCATCACCTGAAGGTCTGACTGAGACTGGAGGATCGACTTCCACAGTGACCCATTCACATGGCTGGCAGGTTGGTGCTGGTTACTGGCTAGGGGTCTCAGTTCTTCTGCCCATGGGGCTCTCATAGAACTTCTGAGAATCTTCATAGCCTGACAGCTGCATTGTTGATTCTAGATGTTGTGATGGAGTGTCAGAGATAAAAGCAGCCATGACCTCTGGGGCTAGGAACTGTTTTCTGCCAGACAAGTCACATTCTTCCTCTGAAGTTTCTAAGCAAAAAAGGCTTATTTTAACCTTGGCTACTCCTAACAGTTTTGTTCTCCAGCTGCCTAAAGTATGATCATCTTAGGAAAACTTGGAGCAATATTGTTTAATCCTTTTTCATAAGGTTTTGTAAGTTCACAGTACTCCTTAGCAACCATTTCTCAGTAGATCCTCACAACAACCTTATAGGGCAAACAGGGACAGATACAGTGACCCCATTTCACAAATGAGACTAAGGCCTATGGCCAATCGGTGTTAGTCAGGTACAGTGGTTAAAGGAAAAGTGTCTGGAAACAGAGAGGGCTGGATTTCAAATCCAAGTCTGCCATTTACTAGCATGACCTTGAGTGAGTTGCTTCACATCTGTTTGCGTTTGTTTTTGCCTCTGTAAAGTGGGGCTAACAATAGTCGGTGCTAGCCTTCAGAGTTGTTAGAGTTAAATCAGATTATGTGTATAAAACATTTAGCATAGTGTTTGGCACTTCATAAGCACTCGGCAAATGTGAGTTGTAATGAACATTAGCTCAGGCTAGGCCACATTATACGTTAGTAATTTGCACAGTGAGCTGGTTTGTTCTCATTGGCAAACACACTCTTTGGCACTTGGAAATAAGGACAATGAACCTCTCTCCTTCTCTTCCCACCCACCTCGCCAATGGCTTCTCCTTCTTTCTCCTTCATCCTCAGTTATTTTTTATATTACCCGAATATTTGAAGAATGCAGGGTTGTAAAAATTTATAGGGTTCCTGTGTAGTATCCAATTTACAGCAGAACTTCAGGAAACTGTTCAATAAGTACTTGTTAACTCAATCAGAAAACAAGTCATCCACGTGGATAAATGATTAGCTGCCCAACTGGCTGAGCAGTGTGTACATGTTCTTGCCAAGCTTCTTCTGGCTTACCTGTTCATCTTAAACCCAGACTTTGGTCAATACCACCTGTGGCCTTCCCAAGAGGCAACTTTGGTGGTAGGATGTGCAGGTCCCCTCAGACCAAAAATTATACCTACCAATTGACAACACTTCTCAGCTTGATAGGCCATGCCACCTTCATTATCTTCTTGGATTCTCTTTTACAGAGAACTCAGGGCTGAGAGGTTCAGTGATTTTCCTAAGCGAAGGCTCTAGACTCAAATTTAAGCTTCCTTTTCCTAAAAGCTGGATGGCGATGCCTCTTAAAAAGTCTGCCCAAGGCCACACCCCTGTTAGAGCTAAGTCTTGCATCTTCATTAGATCCCTGTTAATAAAACATGCAAAACACACATTTTATCTGAAGGGGATCCAGCTCTACTTCAGTAGTTAAAATTAGTTTGTCAGAGAAGATCATTATTATCTAGGGTGAGCATTTATCCATATGATCATCTTTGGGTGTGACTGAGTGGAGGCTGACAGCTGTCCACCAGAACACATTTCCCTCTTCGTTACTGTAACAGAATTGTATTGAGAACACATTTCCCAGTCTTGCTGCAGTTGGGCTAGGACATGTAATGAAGCTCTCACCAACAGAATGTGTGTGGGGGGATATAGGAGACTTCTAGGCCCAGTGCCTTAGGGCAATTGGTATGCTTCCTTCATGCTCCCTTTCTCCTTCCCATTGACTGAAAACAGACATGCCAGTGACCCAGCTTACACCGTGAGAAGGAAGACCACGTTTTAGGGGATGGCAGAGAAACAAGCTGGTGAGAGCCTGGGTCACTGACTCTCTGCCTGAAGCAGAGCTATCTGCTGACCAGGAAGGCTCCCTCAGACGTTATATGAGAAAGAAACCTCTAACTTCTTTAAGCCACTGGGTTATTGTTGGGTCTCTTTGTGACAACAGACTACCTACCTGTCAGAATTAGGTGAGTTTACACACATGGAGACTGGCACATAGTAAATTCTCAGTAAATATTAGCCCCTACTATGCCTTACTTGTGTATCAGAACTTTGTATTCATCGCTAAGTCTGAGTGGAGAATTCAGGAGTGGTTTTCACAGGGGCTCTGTTGGACATGGCTGCCCTGCTCTAGTACAGGGCACTGGGGTGGGCATCTGCCCTCCTAACTGCATGGAACCTTGCAAGGCTCCAGGCCAGAGGAGTCCAGTGGACTTGCTTAGGCTTGCTGACATCAGGAGGTAGCTTCTTGAATTCACTCCTTAGTGACCTTCACCTCTGGTAGAAGGACCCCAGTGAGGCAACATCCTGGAGTACCTGACAACAGAGGGCATCTACAGATGGGATGAGAGTGAGGCACAGAATACAGTGGACAACCAGTGGGCTTGTGAGAGAAACCTCCAGAGGTCCCCAGTAATAACTGAGTGAGATTTGGGGTGAGGTAGGAGCTCTATAATAGTGAATAGGGGCAAAAACTGGTGAAACATGGGTGACACCAGTAACTGTGAGCCTCTCTGTAGACAGGTAAGGCTGCAAAACTTGGGTTACCCTGAAATAAAGTTACCCTAAAATAAAAACATCTACAAAGTGAGGGGGCATCTATGATATTTTATATTTATTGTGTTTGAAAATGAAGTCTCCTCTTGCACTATTCATGTTTTTGTGCTGTTCTTTACTTGTTAGGAACTATTAAGAATCTCCCCACCCCCATGCTGGCCTTATATTTTCAACAGGATGTTTCTATATGCATTTAAAAATTTTTTTGTTTAGTTTTTTACTTTGAAGAAATTGTAGACTCATAAGAAGTTGCATAAGGAGTCAGAGAGCTCTGACAGCCTCATCATCCACATCCCCAGTGGTGGAATTTTACTAACTATAGTGCCTCATTGAAACCGGAGAATTAGCATTGGCACAATACAATCAACTAGACTACAGACCTTACTTGAATTTCATCAGTTTTTGCAAGTACTCATTGTTTCGTATGTCTTTGTGCATAATTCTATGATATTTTATCACATTCATAGATTCCTATAACACTGCCATCACCACATCTCAATATCTTTTGCTTCATAGCAGCAACACATATGTTAAAAACCTACAGTGCAGTGAAGAAGGGCATGTGAGCTTTGTCAACAGGCAGACCTGGTTTCGAATTCTTGCTTCTTCATGTGATAGCTGTATGATGTCAGACAGGAATGAAACTTAATTTTTCTGAACCTGTTACCCCATCTAGAATGGGGATAATACCAATAGTACCTGCTCCCTGGGTTGTCTTGAAGATTGAATGGGATTCTTCCCAGCAGAGTACATTTACTATATTCTGCTGTTATCACTATCTTGGTGTCAGTGCCTTTTGACTTTATGAGTCAGGGTTGTTGACTCCACTTCTGGGATAGTTAAGAAAGAAAAAAATGTAGGAGAACCTGCATGTGATGTACTCAGCACACTGGGGCTATACTTCTCAGCTCCCCTCCTTAACACTTGCCTGTGATAACTGCATGGCAAGGTCCCTGTCATCAGCCTTGCTGATACATGTCCCATTGTGCCCCTTCCTGATGGATGCCATGGAAAAGAAGTTTCTCAAAGGCCCCATTTGACTCTCCTCCATCATTCTTTATCTTTGAAAAACCTCTCCTGTTTTGCATCTGCCTTATCACCTTTCCCCCTTCCTTCCTTCCACCTTCTTATCTTTTAATCATGGCCAATGGGAGCAACTGCCACTGTATATATGAGCCCATTATATACAGAAATACACATGTGCTAATGAGGATTTTATTTAAGGAAAACTTGGTTGAAGAGAGGTTATATACTCACATTAACATCTCTCATTAGACTGTGAGCTCTTTATCTGAGTTGTTAAGGCACTTTTTGGGCACTCATGCATGCCAACCCTCCAAATGATAATCCCCCACAAATAATGATAGCTTCCATTGGCTGAGCCCCTACTATATCCTTGTCAGAGTGCCTGAAGCTCTAATTCATATAACATCTTACAAAGTAGGTATTATGATGATCTCCATTTTGTGGATACAGAAACTGAGTATCAGTACAATTAAATGATTAGCCAGAACTTGTTCTGTTCTCTCCCCAGAACCAATGCACTCTATACTTTGATATGCCACTTCTCCATTCATGTCTGCTTGATTAATAACATGAAGACCCACTGCAGTTCCCTCAAATAGTGCCATATATAAAATGGTGCTACGAGTCTTTGTTTTGTTCATGGCACAGGATCCTTAGTGAGAATCCAATGATCTGTGATGTGGGGACTGCTCACTGAAGGAACCTGCTGTCTTCTGCTATTTGTAGTACTTCTTACTTTTATTTCCCTTTTATTCCACCTACTGTCAGTTACTAACCTCACCCTGCAATGTTCTCCTAGGCACATAGGAAAAAATAAATTCAGATGCATCTTATAGACATCAGAATGAGGGTGACCAGAGGGGAAGGGGTGGTGGAGGATGAAGAGAGTAAAGGGGGTCAAGCACAAGATGATAGAAGGAGACTAGACTTCAAGTGGGGAGCACATAATAGAGTATACAGATTTATTATGAAGTCGTACACCTGAAATTTATATAATGTTATTAACCAATGTTACCTCTATAAATTTGATAAAAATTGTAACTAAACAAAAGAACAAAAAAACCAAATAAATTCAGATTCTTCTTACATATACTGAAAACTTTTTTTGCTGTAGCCACTTCTACATGGAGTATTTTTTTTAACGCAGTCTCAGTGAATGCTCCCAAGAACTCTCAGAAATAGGTATTATTTTCATCTTTTATATATGGAAAACAAAGGCTCAAAGAGATTAAAGTGACCCACCCAACATCACACAACAGGAGGATTTGGGTTTTGAACTCAGGTCTGTGTTCTTAAAAGTCTATATATTTTCAATATTTTAAAATTCAAAATGTGCAAAAGACAAGTCAGTGACTATCTGGTATTTTGGCCTCTTGGTTCTCTTCCTTAGAGACAGTATTATCATTTCTTGAGTTTTCTTCCAGAGTTATTCTAAGCATAGTAACTAGATATGGGAGTATATTACTTTTTCTCACTTTTCCCACATTGTTCTGCACTCTGCTTTTTTCACTTAACAATGGATCTTGAGATCTTTTCATAATCGATTTATAGAAATTTTAAAATATTTTTCTACAATTGCATAATATTCCATTGTATGGATGGACCACAATTTACTGAACAAATTAATGAATATTTAGATTATTTCCAATCTTTTCAGTGTAAATAATCCTGCTGTGCATCTTGCACTTACATCATTCTGCATGTACATGAGCATATTAAAAAAAAAACATGGAAGTAAAATTTGGGGTCAAAGGGGAATGTGCATTTGAAAATCTGAGAATTCTTAGCACTTTACTCTATGTAGTGGTTGTACCAATTTACATTTCCCCAGTGATCCTGCCTCTGTATTATGCCATCTCAGAAAATTTGCCAAGCTCAAGGAAAGTGGGATGTACTATTGGAGCATGTTCCTCTTGCTCTGCTCCCTGGCACAACTAGGCTTTCTATCTTCTTGTATTCTACCCTCTCCTCTACCAGGGACGTCACTAGCTATTTTACTGCTGAAAGAAAGGAAGATGTTTTCACCCTGAAAGAAGACTCAAATGTATGTGTTTACAAATGACTCACACCCAGAGCATCAACGAACTCTAAGATCCTTGAAAGACTCCAAAGGAAGCTCAGAGCTGAAGATGCTGGTGGTGGAGACAGGCCACAGGCTTTAGATAAATATTAATTATATTGAACATATATTGTGATTTTCTTTAGTGCTGGGAAGTGTGCTAAGCACCTTACATGGGTTATCTCGCTGAAGCCTCCAGATAACCCTACAAGATGCATTCTGTCATTATCCCCATTTTAAGAATACAAAAGTAGAGATAATAGGATTGAGTGTTTCTCAAGAGCACATGATTAACAAATGGCACCACTGAGATTTGAGTCCCGGTTGTCTGTCGGATTTCACACTCAATCACTAACTATTCTAGACAACAATTCCTAGAAGAGCAGAGAATGACCTTTCTGACTCCTTCCCTCACCCTTGCTTGGTTTCCATTCTTCCAAGAGACATTTTCCCCTTCCCCCTCCTCAGCTATCCCAGGTTGCCTTTTCTCAGGTGAGACTCAGCTTATCCCATCTCTTTTCCCTCCACCAGCACAACTGTCTTAGTTCTCACCTTTTAAATCCTAGCTTCTCAGAGGTGCAGTGTTTATATTGATAAACAATAACAATTACATAGGTCTCCAGTGGACCTTAGCCTGGTTGGAATTTCAGGTGCCAAGATAAGCCAGTCAGGGAGATCTTTTTGAGATGGTGTGTGTGTGTGCTTATGTGTCTTTTCTGTTTTAAATCATACTATGTGAGCAGCTGTCACAGTGAGAAGGTTGGCTGAGGGGCTGTTGACAAGGTCAGGAGTTAGTTCAGGAAGGCTCTGCTTCTGTAGCAACAATAGCTAAGAAAGAGAGCTCTCTAGTCGCTGGCCCCAATCCTCCACCCATTGGCCTGAACATCCCACCAGCCAGCAAAGGTGATGTTGGGAAGGGCAGAGGGGAATGCCTAGGTCAGGCTGGTGGCAATGGAGCAAAAGACATGGAAGGAGATGGCAATGCTGAGCATGGTTTTGTCTCTATCTTCCAATATTCTTACATCTATCCTCTTCTCTCATCAATAATGAAGAGTAGTTGAAAAAGTGGTTGAAAAAGGCCAACTTTGGAACTTATTGACGATGTGGCCTCTGGCAGAACAGTTACTCATTGTAACTCAAAGTGGGCTTTATAATGCCATTCTCACAGGATGGCCAAGGATGAACTAAGCTGAGCTGAGCTAAGACAATATCAATACATGTACTGCATTTGACCCAATGCCGGGCACAAAACCAGAGCTCAATAAATGGTTGTTATTGTGGTTGCTATTATGTTTACTGAGTTTAATTCTTTCCTCTATTTTAGCCAAGTCCTTCCCCTGCTCCTGAATATTTTTTCTTCTTTCCTTTCCTTTGGTTAACCAGGAATCCTGGAATGCCTGACCCTCTTGTTGTGCAAAACTATCAAAGCCTCACTGGATACGTGTCCTGATGTTTCTGAAAAAGAAGGACTATTGGGGGGATGGTGGGCTCACCACCACTCTGGAACCTAGAGTGAGGGCATGGAAAATCCTCTGGAAAATCCTCTGCCCTGGCCCCAGTGATAAACAGAAGAACATTTCTTCCCCAGTTTTACTGACAAATAATTGACATATGTCACTGTGTAAGTTTAAGGCATACATCATAATGATTTGACTTACATATGTTGTAAAACGATTACAATAGGTTCAGCTAACACCTATCACCTTATATAGATACAACAAAAGAAAAAAAAGAGGAGAAAAGGAAAAAAATTCTTGTGATGAGCACTCTTAGGATTTACTCTCCTAACAACTTTCCTATGTATCATTCAGCAGTGTTAGCTCTGGTCATCAAGCTGTATATCACATCCCTAGTACTTATTTATAAGTACCCTTTTAACTGGAAGTTTGTACCTTTTGAGCACCTTTCTTCATTTCTCTTCCCACACCCTCCACCTCTGATAATCACAAATCTGATCTCTTTTTCTATGAGTTTTGCTTTCCAAGCCCAAGTACCAAATGTAAGTGAGATCATACAGTATTTGTCTTTGTTTGTCTTATTTCACTTAACATAATGCCTTCAAGGTCCATCCATGTTGTCATAAAATGTAGGATTTCTTCATTTTTATGGCTGAGTGATATTCCAGTGTGTGTGTGTGTGTGTGTGTGTGTGTGTGTGTGTGTGTGTGTAGGTGTATAGTCACATTTTCTTTATCTATTCATCCACCAATGGACACTTAGGTCACTTCCATATCTTAGCTATGTAAATAATGTTGCTATGAACATGAGGGTGCAGATAGCTTTTTGAGTTAGTTTTAAAATTTCCTTTGGATATTTTCCCAGAAGTGGAATTGCTGGATCATATGGTAGTTCTATTTTTAATTTTTTTGAGGAATCTCCATACTGTTTTCCATACTGTCTGTTCTAATTTACATCCCCACTGATAGTGTACCAGGGTTCCATTTTCTTCACATCTATGCTAGCATTTGTTACTCTTGTCTTTTTCATGATGGCCATTCTAACAGGTGTGAGGTGATACATCGTTGTGATTTTAATTTGCATTTCCCTAGTGATTAGTGATGTTTAGTACATTTTCATGTACCCATTGGCCTTTCCTATATTCAGAAGGACATTTTAACTGATTTCAATTTAGTAGATTTTGACTGAGAATAAATTATGCGTGTGGGAGACCCAGAGACAAAAGAAACACGGACATGCCACCCTTATTTTACAGATAAGAAAACTGAAGCAGAGAGGCTACACAGCTTGTGTGTGATAGCCAAGATAGCCCTGATCTGTGCTTAGTCTGCCTACCTCTCCTCCACCTCCAGACTGGGCATCTAGGAAGGTTTACAGAAGAAGCATTTGAGTTTGACCTTGTGTATGGATGAGCCTCATCCTTAGCTACTAGGAGTTATGAGGGCCACCCTCTCTGCCCAGCCCACTCTTGGTAGACACTACCTTGGAAAAGAAAGCCAGACACCAGTCACTTGGAGCTTCTTTTTTCAGGCCTGGAAGCCAGCAAAGACCAGCAGCTCCAGTGAGAGGTTCTTCACTAGCTGCTGTGGCTGGGGGAGGTGGATTCTAGTGGAATAGACAGCCTTTCCTCCTGGGCATTTTGAAGGCTAGGTAGTGAGGAGAGCAGCTTAGATACAAGTAGCATGTTCAACTGCTATGGCCTGAAGGCTGTTCCTCACAAAACTCAGACGTTGAAGTTCTAACTCTCAATGTGAGTATCTTCAGGAAGTAATTAGGGTAGGGTGGGTCATGAAAAGATTAATGTCCTTATAAGAAGAGATGCCAGAGTGTCCTCCTCTCCCCACCCGCTGTGTGAATGCACTGAGGAAAAGCCATGTGAGAGCATACACCAAGAAAGCTGCCGTCTTCAAACCAGAAAGAATTCTCATTGGAAATTGAGTTGGCCAGCACCTTGATCTTGAACTTCCTAGACTCCAGACTGTGAGAAATAAATTCCTATTGTTGAAACCACCCAGGCTATGGTATGTTCTTTTGGCAGCCTGAGCTAAAACATCAACTGTCTCCATTTGCTGGGACTGAGGGTTTCTCAGGGTGTGAGACTTTCAGTCCTAAAATAGGGAAAGTCCTGGGACAATAGGGACTAAGTGATCACCCTAGCTATGTGTACCCCTAGCTACAGTGTACTGGATGGGAGTGGAAGGTGTGTGCCAGACTTTTTAGCCTCTCCTTTCTCAACCCCTCCTCACACACCCCCTTACCCTCCAAGAAGGCAAAGTCTTCACACTTTTAATAGCTGAGGTCTGTGTATAAGAGCAGGCCTCTGACACACTCTGGGGGCATGCACAGTTCTCTTTGCACATAGGAAGGCTCTAATACAAGCAGAGATTTCTCGCAACACACAGCACTTGGGGTGGGGAGGCAGCAGGGCTTTTCAGGGGAAGAATGCAATGTAGCAGAAATTGGCTGAGATCCCAGAGACTGGTTTCAAATCCTGAGACCATCGCTTACTGGCAGTATAACCCTGGGCAAGTCACTCTGGGTCCTGCATCGCACAACTCGGGGGGTGTATCTGGTCCTTTAACAGACTCTGTTTGCCATTTACACAAAACACAGTGCAAATGGTGGTGGTACCTTTTAGCCTTGTGTAATGTGACAGAACTGAATCGCTTTATCTCAGAATCCATTTGCTGAGCTTCCTCAAAAGAAGATAAGAGCTACTTCATGAGTTTGCAGAGAGAATTCAACAAGATAATGTCTTAGTAGGTGCTTGATAAATATTAGCTTTTGCTTTCCTTTCCTTTCCTTAAAGTCCTCTACATAGTCAGTAAGGTACAGACACTGATTAAGACTGTGGGCACTGGTTCCAGCTTGCTAGTCTTCAAACTGTGTGATGCTGGGCAAGTTAATCAGTCTTTCTAGGCCTCATTCTGAGTGGTGTAAAATGAAGGTGACAGTAGTACCCCCTGCATGAGGCTGGCTTTCATGAGATCAACAGTAGAGCACTACTGCAGTGCCTACACTCAGAAAGGGCCAACACGGTATGGGTGATTGTGACTCTGTTCTTTGTGGAAGACTCTTCCATCCTACTTTTTTCCCTTTTCTTCTTTGACCTTCTGCCTCTGGACTTTTCTGGAGAAAATAAAATTCTTTATTTAAGATTATGTGCTTTTTCACTGCCCCCTACCAAGGGATGCAGTATGAGTGAGCTTACCAGGCTCATGATTACTGGAATTGTGTCAGGCAAGGCCCTCACCAGAGGCTGTGTGAGATTAGTGGGCAGAAGACACAGCCTCAGCCTAGAGGTTCTCAAACGCAGCTCTGAGGGGCAGCATGAGGGAATGTCTCAGAGAGCAGGGGCCTCCTTGAACGGAGAGGCCTTCCACTGGAAGGAACTAGGAAGACCTAAATGTGATCAGGGTTCCTGTGTGAAGTAGAAGCTTCTACAAACTCTCTTCTCTGCCTGAGCTTCTGAGTCAGAGCTGCAAAGGCCAGCTGGAGACTCAGATGCCACTGTGACCTTTAAGGGACCTATTTCCAGAGTCCTTGGATGCTGGGGACAGATGGGGGGGGGTGAAGGACACCATGATGAATAATGTAGGTCAGGGTTCTCAGTGCTGGCCCACAATAAATGCTTCTGAAGAACTAGAGATTTTGATTTAAATGGCTGAGGTAGGGCACAGGCATTTCGTACTTAAACTTTTCATTTGGAAAATGTTCAAATCTAGAGATAAGTTGAAAGACAAATACAATGAACATCTAGTACCTCTCACATTTATCATTCATGTCAATCTCTTTCTTTCCATATGTGTGTGTATGTATTTTAAACAGAATCATTTGAATTAATTTGTAGACATCACAATATTTCCCCTTAAATATTTCAGCATGCCTTGTCTAAAGATACTCTCCTACAAAACTACAATACAATATTATACCCAAGAAATGTAAATTGAAATAATTATTTAATATACTATCCATTTTCAAATTGTCCCTATTATCTCAGAATATTCTTTGTTCTTGCCAGGAATGCAGGATCCTTGATTGCCCTCCCCCCCAACCTCCCCAGCCAATCAGGGGTCCTGCATTGCATGTCTTATTATTATCTTTGAATCTAGACTAGTTCCCTTAGATTTTTGGTCTTTCTTGACATTGACATTTTCGAAGAATCCATGCCATTTCTATTGCGGAGTGGCGGGGCGGGGTCTCATGGTCTAATTGAATTTAGGTTAAAGTCTTTGATAAGACCACTGCATGGGTGGGGTGCATTCCCATCATAGCACATTGGATACCATTTTTTATCCTTGGTCCTGCTATTAGTCATGCTAAGTTAATCGTTTAGTTAAGTGGTGTCTACCATATTTCTCCATTGTACCTTTTTAACTAAAAAGCAATCTGAGGGGATTATATTTTGATTGTATGACTATTTTATTAACTTCTTACCCAATGTTAAGATAGTAAGTACACTGATAATCTTTAGCTGAGTAGATTACTACATTGTAATATACTAAATGGTAATTTTCCTAATTCTATCATTTCTTCTACTTCATTAATAGACTTTCTTCTCTAAAAAAGTTTATCACTCTTTTGAATATCATCATGAAGTTAAAAAATAAATCCAATGTGTCATAATTTATCACAAATATTAAAGCTTGAGTTGTCCCAAATTTGGCCAGTGGGAACCCTTTTGGGTTGGCTCCTGTGTTCCTTTGACATGTCTTCATTAGAATTTAAACACTTTCTTGATTTTTAGTATAACCTGATGTTGATGCAGAATTGAATCAGTCATTTTTCGAAGGAGACCTGCCTGGTCTCCTTTTAATGGAGAACAGTATTAAAAAACCAAGATCTAGTGACTTGGTGTGCCCATTATTGTTGGATTATAGTTGGTTCTAGGCCTTTTCAGGGGACAGAGCTAGGAAATATTTTTTTTTTTTTAAAAACAAATCTTGAATTCACTTTGGTACTTACAATTCGAATCCAACGCCACTGGGTTTTCCTTTCCTTTTCATACTCCATATTGATGTTTCCTTTCTCTCCCAGTGAGAACTTGTTTCTCAACAATGTCAATATATTTACTAATATATTACCTGAGAAATATATACACAGTAGTTTTAGAATTACTACACGACAAATACTACAAACAACAAACCAACTAAGTCAGATCTGAGGCCTCTTCGTAGTTCTTTTTTTCTTTAGAATGTATCCCATTAAGGGTATATAGTCAGGGTACTGTGTTCAAAATTACTTGAAATATGTTTTTTTCTATATGATTTTATATAGAGTTAGTTGTTGGTTTAAAATTATTTTTGAAACATGTAAAACATTTAAATGATCGAAAATTAAAAAAAATATATAAAAAAGAATATATGGAGAGAAGTCTCATTATTTCCACTACATTTCTACACACCTCCTAAAGATAATTATTTTCACTAGATTGTCATTCCCGACATTGTTGTTGTCTTAAAAAAGCTTTGATCCAAAAGAAGAGGAAAAGGGGACTTTAGTTGAAGAAATTGGGTGAATCTCTCTTATGGTCTAGATAAAAAGAGGCTAATACAAAAATAGAAGGAAAAATAGTAGTAGGAAATGGGAGTACATATAAGGCAGAAGCCGGGGAACCAGGTGTTGCTCAGGCTAGAGTATTTCAAAAATTCAGATGATCCTAAAGACAATTGCCTGGGGGCTAAACTTACAGGATGTAAATGCTTCCTGGGGTCAGGTGGGCCTCCCCTCAAGGTGATAGAATGAAAGCTAAGGGGATTGGAGTATGGGCTGAGGATTATGGCTAATAACTATTTGGTCAGGCTCTTAAAAAGGGAAACAACAAGGGATAAAGGAGGGACAGCTTCAGGCAAGAGAAGCAACAGGCTGGGTTCTGAAACAGTGGCCCTGGAGGTTAGGTTTTTATGAAAGGGCCCTCAGAGTCTCCTAAATGACACAGGGTGAGGGCTAAATCCAGAAGAGTGTCTCTATTAAAGACCCAATGCGGGAATTCTAATACCTTAAATGAGAATTCTATGAAGAATCCTATTTATCTCTGTTGAGCGTGCAAAGATTAAGGGCAGGCATTGCTTGGACAAAATGAGTTAATGTTCAGGGCTGAAAACAAAGTAAGGACAGTGCTGCCTAATTACTATTTTACTGCCTCCTTTGCTAGAGAGGAAAAAATGGTCTTCCACTTAGAAAGGGTAAGGACAATGTTGCAAAGAGGAGATTGAAGTTAAGGACAGGTGTGGAGGCAGAAAAGCCAGCTGAAGCAGCTGTATTAAACTCGGGCTCTGAGACTGATGAATTATGTCTTGTGGTTTTAGAGGAACTTGACATGTGATTTCAAAGCCACTGTCATTAATCTTTGATCAGTTGTAGAGGAGGGGAATTGTGCTCAAAGACAAAAGATGGCCATATGTGCTCTTGACATTCAAAAAGGGGAAAAGAGTGAATCTTGGAGGTTGCAGTGCAGTGGGCTGGGATGTTCTCACTAGCAGAATTCTGGAAGGTGTGTGTGCCTTCAAGAAAGTTAGTTTTGAGTCCCTGCTCTGGTCCTGGACTGGGGCCAGGGCAGGAATTTGGAGGTTAGGTCCTCACTTTCAGGACCAGGGAAGTCTGGAAAGGATCAAACCAGGGAAAAGATGAGCATGTTGAGGGTTTTCTCATTGCCCCTTCTGTTGTGATACCTGATTTACCACTGTGGCCCTCCGGCAGCCATGTTTGTCTGTCTCAGGTTGGGTTCCCCAGAAGCAGACCCTGAGCTGAAGGTTTGTGTACAAGTGTTAGGACGGGTTCCCAGGAAAAATCAGTGGGGATATGAGAAAGTGGCATGGGGCCAAGAAGGGAGTATAAAGCAAAGTCCCATGGAAACTTTAGCTCAGTCCCTCAGGGGGAACTCTACAAATAGTGTAGGTCTCACTTAGGAGTTGTCTTGATTGGAAAGGAGACTGCAGTATGTTTACTCCTCATTTTGTCACTTCTTGATTAATGTCCTAGGGTAATGTGAATTCTCTGAGGTGAGGCAGCCTGACAATAGTCCTCTGACAAAGAGACTCAGGTGCTAGATGATTCAGGAGGACGCACACCAGGAGTTGGTCAAAGGCTCTGAGGAGATGTAGGTAGGGCACTGACAGTCTTCACATACTAGCAGACCTGGTCAAGCTAATGAGCCTGTGAGAGCACCTGATCCAAGTTCAGCCAATCAGATATCCTCTCCTGGCAACTTGGAGCAGGGCCTAAGATCTGTAGGGTGGAGCCTGGGCTCTGTGCGACAGTCATGCTCCACTATTTGGGTCCCAGAGACATGTGTCAGGTTGCCTGATTGCTTGGTGCCTTTTGAATACTGTTTAATGCTTGCTGGAGTTCCTGACGCATGGGACTGCTGTCCAAGTCACAACCCAAAGAAGTGGAATTTTTAGCATCCTTTGTAGCTGGGGTCAGGCATGTGACTCAGGCTGTGTCTGTCAGTCAGGAGACCCTACACAAGACTCCAATTGGAGGCAGATACAAAGCTCTGCATGGGATACCCATTTTACTGGTGCTGCTGATATGTCAAATTCCTAACACAGAGGTGGCAGTAACAAGGTTGCTGTAGAGTTGAATTCCTGGCATCCAGGGCTGATCTAGTTCGTTTTAAGGGAAGTATTAAGAGTGACAGGTCTGAGGAATGCTGTGAGTAGCGGCTCCTTGGAGTCCAGAGAAGCATTTTACCAAGTGTCATGGCCCTCCCGGTGAACAGATGGTAGAAATGTGGTGGGCTAAACACTGGTTCAACCATGTCAAAGGAAAAAAGTGACTAATACGTTGATACTGGCTGGAAAGGAGTCTCTAGTGGCATACTGCAAGGATCTATGTTAGCTGTGTCCTTTCAACATTGCTATCACTGGCCTTGATGAAGACATGAAAGGTGTGCTCCTTGACACTGTGGGTAACGCAAAGCTGAGAGGACTGAAAAATGCATCAGGTCACAGAATCCATTTTCAAGGTGATCTTGATAACCTTGAAAACTAGGATGAAAATGAAATCTAATGGACTAGACATTAGTTCTACATCGAGTTAAGAAAAAGAAAAGCAATGGCATAAGATAGACTTGATAACCAGGTGAAGAAAAATCTTCGGAAGGAGAAGGAAAAAGTATTCTTCTTTATATATTTTACTACACTTATTTCACAAAGAATTTTAGGGGGCTCATAAAAATATGTGAAATGGAAAAAGTTAAAAGATAGCTGAGAAAATTGTGGTAGAGTTAAATGTAGAAAAACACTAAAAGCACAGTGAAAAAGAAGTTCCAGATATGCATATCCCCCAGTTGTCTAGATGTTACAGGAGGTCCCCTGGGCTCCTCTGTGGCTGAAGCAAAGAGGGAAACGTGATCGAATTGGAAATTTTCTAGTACACTTAAAAGATAAACAAACTATTTATCCAGTAGAAGCACTGCATTTCTTTAGAGTGAGACCTAAAAGTTTTTCTCTGAATCTTCATAAAAAGAACACATTATGAGGCAGGGAATGACATCCTTAAAAGGCAGGATATCAAAGCAAATTCAGCGAAAGCAACTCTACTTGGATCCAGAAAAATATTGTCTAAGCACAAGCTCTAGATTGGGTGGAAATGTCTATTTCTCTAACTCAGTACTTCTAAACTTTTCTTCATTGTTACTCCCCTAAGGAAACAATTTCACTTTATTTCATTTTTGTCTATCCTACATAAATTAAATACTAAATATTTTAGTGGACAGAGCTGAATATTTTAGGGTCACAAACTTTTGAAATATCTAATATTTTTTGCTCTCTTTCTCTAGGAACCAATTTTCTCCCCCTTGGGGGCCCTATTGTCCCTGAGTGCATACTCTAAAGGCATGGAGGATCACATGTCACATGTCCTTCAGCAATCCTCCTGAATAGTAGTGACTCAAGGTATACACTCTCTAGAAAGAATTTATTTATTTGGTGAATTCCCCTTTCTGGTATTTTTTTTTTTTTGGTATGTTTGTTTGTTTACCGATTTGACTCAATGTGGTATAATTAGGATGTGGCTTTATTTTCTCCCAGCTCTTATTTTCAAGTCCTCCATTGCATTTCTCTTCCTCACCCCTTGACCTTATCTCAGGCAGGGCCTATAGTTTTTGACCCCCTTCAGTTATAATAACTAGCCTTATTTTGGCTGCTTCAGCTCTATTTCAGTCATTGAAAGGTCCAGTCCAGTTTAAATCAAAACTTCAGTTTCATACCTAACTCAAGGCTTGTCCCTGCCACATCCCTCAGCTCATGCCTGAGCTGGGACCTGCCTTGGGGATGGGGCGTGGTCTGCTTTTTACACAATCTCCCCCACATTGCCTGTAGTTTCTGGGCTTCTTTTTGGGTGAAAGTGTTATCACATGCCTGGAGGAAGGAATACATACTGCAGAGGCCATGTGGCCCAGCTGTCACACCAAATGATGAGAGGGGAAGCTGCCCCCTTGTCCTCTCTGTACCTCTGCCACTGCAGGCCACTCTAACCAGGTTCCCACATTCCTAATGGTTCTCTGGGCAAGAAGCAGGTGCCAGCCTCCCTGTTCTAGACCCCAAAGGGCAAGGACAAGGGCACTCCCCAAGCTCCTGTCCAGTGTGAACACATGGCAGCCTATGAGTTTCTGTGGCTCAGCCAGCATCCAGCTGGGTATTAGACTCACTCTCTCCTCTTGAAGGCTTCTCAACCTCTGAGCTCTTCTTCTGGGCCTCTGGGCCTCACTGCAGGGCTGGCAGAAGCATCTCCTTCTCTTCCTTCATGGGGAGGGGAGGGATGGGAGATGCCTCATTCTTTCTTATTAGGCTGGGAACTCTCCATTCTTAGAAATGCCCCCTACTTCAATGAACTCTGAAATAGTCGTCTCCTCTTGGGGTGCTGGAGGTGGGGGTGGCAGGACTGGATCATACATCTGTGAGTGAATCCTGTAGGTATGTTCTGATCACTTCCTCTTTGAAATGAGGGAGGCACTTTTGCCAACTGTCCTCCATTTTGGGGCATTAGTAAAAATTCTGAGACTGCAGGAAAAGTTTCATTTAATATCTCATTAAGTGTTCAAACTTCCTCTTTGTCCAGTCCCTCTTCCCAGAACTTGCTTGGCAAGCTGTGTCCAACCCATGGCTCAGGGCAGCCCCCTCCAGTGTTACAAGAACCAGGTAAACAGCTGCAGCCACAGCTGCTCCCTGGCTTAGTGATTGCTCCAGACCCTGCCTTTCCACAATTTCCCAGTGCTGTTAAGGTTCCACAACTTCCTCTCTGCTGCTGTTAAGGTTAATTTCCTACCTGAGCTTCTCTATTTTGCTGTGCATACCAAGTTAGAAACAATATACTAGAAGAATTTAGAGCTTTTTCTTCTCCTGCACCCATCTAAGGAGGTCATATGTTTGCTCAGCTCCCTTGACCTCCCCAGCTGATTGGGATGATGCATGAGGAGGAGAACCTGAGGAAGGTGAATCTAGTAACACGTGAATGATAAGAAAGGAGTTGGGAAAATAGATGGTGGGTGAGAAAGCCAGACTTTTTTTTTTTTCCCCCAAATTAGAATCCTTTAAAGTTCTAAATGTAAGAATAAGATTTGGTTTTGTCATTTTGTTTTGGGTTAAATTAGAAATGGTGAGTTAGTTCCAACCTGGCATTTCTGTGCCGGTTCTAGAGTACCGAACCCCACCAAGTAGCAGGGCTGCAGAGCCTCCAGCTGTGATTTCCTAGAGAGGAGAGTCAGCTGGACACCATGTCTGACTCTAAGTAGGCTGTCATAATGACTTTCTCCTAATGGTGAGACTGTGGCCAGGTGGTGAGAAAGTTTGAGTAAGGACATCTCTGGCTACATTTTAGTCCCATGGGAGGTACATTAGCCAGATAGGTTAGTTTTGCTATAATAACAGCACAAACAACCACAAATCTCTGTGGCTTACAACAGAGCTTTATCTCTCACCCATGCTACATGTCCAATGTGACCCAGTTGCAGCTTTGCTCCACGTTTTCTCCTTTTGGGGACAAGGGCTGTCGGATAAAGCCCTATCTAGAACATTAATGGTCTCCATGATAGCGGGAGAAAGAAAAGCCAGAAAAATGTGCTAGCTCTAAGAACTTATACCCAAAAGTCACACGTGTGACTTCTGCTCATTTCACGGCCTAAAGCAAGTCATAAGGCCATGGCTACATACAACAGGGCTGAGGAATATATTTCCTCCACATGGAGGGGCACTGGATATTTGGGACGATAATGCAGTCTGTCACAGGAGGCTACCAATTCTGCTTGATACAGAGCAGTTGCTTGCCATTGCATGTCTGACAAACAAGACTGTCAGAACAGATCTGAAGGAAGCTGCCATGTGGAGAATTGTATTTTTTCCTGCTAAAGATTACTTTATGCTTGTTGGATCCATCATATTCTGAAATCCTTTTGCTTCCCAACCAGTACTGATAGGTAGAAACTATTCAGTCGCATAACTATTAGCCAGCCATATCCCTCTATAACTCCTTGATATATGCCTACTGGTTGGCTTAATTTTATCCCAGTTCCTATCTCCCTGATCCTCCATTCTCCCTCAACACCTCTCCCCTCTTTTTGTCCTACTTCATTTCTTTTCCGATCTCCAAAACCCAAACGACTGTAATTTCTCTGTAGTCATCGAAGCTTTTCAGATTCCCCTTTTAGAAGCTGGTAATTTTCACTTAGGGGTTTTCCTACTATTTGTCCAGCTGAGCAGCGGGGTCTCAGGAATTCTTTCTGTCTGAGGAGCTGAATTTTTACTATAGAGGTGATTCACTGACAGAGAGAAGAGCATGCTTTTTTCCCCCCTCTTTATTTTATTAAATCATCTGGCCAGAGAAAACGAAACGACTAAAAATTATAGCTATAAAAGCACTTTAACAAAATAGATACCTGGGTACTTTTCTCATGGCTTCTTCCTTTTGCAAGCCCCAGTTAATTCTCACTCTTGATTTATGTGAGAATTGGATACCGAAGTGTCTGTCATACTCCTGTGGGGCCAGCGCACTCTGTTGAGGCTCTAGGGCCTCTCACTAGCAGCAATCAGAAACCTTTCCTGGGGGGAGGCTTTTGTTCTATGGGTAGGGATGTTTCTGGGCCACAGCCACAGGCAGCCCATTCTCTTCCTGGTGCATGAAAGAGGCAGTTCTATTATACATTTTTTGCCTCCTTATCAACTGGGACAGTTTGTTTTTCCCTCTGACTCATAGACACAGAATTTCAGGACTAGAAAGGGGCTCTCCTGCTGTTTCCTTCAAGTGACAAAAACACAAAGGTAGAGTGTAGCTACCTAGCGTGCATCATTACATTTCAGTGTGAAGAATGTTTATAATTGTCTTTTCCAAACAGACATTTCCTAGCCATTTTATTTACCTTATTTTGATTTTGAGGAAGCCCATTTCCTATCTTGTTTTTTTTTTTTTACTGGCCTTAGCTGTTTTTTTTTTTTTTTTTTTTTTTTTTTTGGGTGAGCTGGTAATTTGCTCTCTGGTCTCTTAGCAACCAGGAACTTTTCCAGCTCACCACTGAATCAGACTTTGGAGTTACCAAGTTTATAAGAGAACCTGCTGAAAGACAGTATCTCTGCCAGGGCCAACAATTTTAAACCAATGTTAAACAAGAACATTAACCAGGGTTTTAGGACATGTACATTCATAAAGGCAACAACTAAGAAAACATATGCCTGGCTCTCCAGAATGGTCCAATTCTCTTCTGGTCTCAGTCTCAGCTGGCCGAGTTCTCTCCAGCCTTCTTTGTCCCTCACTGCTGCACAAGGCATTTTCCCTTCCTGGCTATTGGGCTGATGTGAAGCAGGTGAAGCCTGCCTGGAGAGGAAACAGCCACGGAAGACAAGGAGGAGGTCCTGAGCCTGCTGCTTGTTAGCAGGGTCCTGGGTAGTGCTAAGCAGCTATCAAGGGGTCTTGGTCAGTTTTATTCCACACACATTGATATTTTTTGAATTGTATGGTAACTTTGTTATGATAAATTGGGTAACCTTTTTTTAAATTAAAAATTATTGGAGTGACATTAATTAACAAAATCAAATAAGTTTCAAGTGTCTCATTCAATAGTAAGTCATATATATATATATATATATAATGCATTGTGTGTTCACCACCCAGAGTTAGATTTTTTCCCATCACCAAATATTTGGCCCCCTTTTCCCCTATCTACCTCTTGCCTCCCCACCTTCCCTCTGGTAACCAATAATCCACTGTCTGTGACCATGCCACACACATTGATCTTGCACCCTCTCTGTGTGAGGCATTGGCCTAGGAAATGCATAGAATACAGCTGTGCCCCCTGTGTAGCTCACAGTCTAGTGAAGACAGACAAAAATAAATCAGTTACTATCCATCATGGTGAGCCTGACATTCATGATACGCATGAAGGACTGCTGGAGGGGAGAGGAGAACTTGGCCTGGGGAGTGGGGTGAAAGTGTGAGAATGACTGCACTGGAGGGTGGGGGGCCTGAGGTGTGAGGAGGCAAGGGCTACCCCTCTTACCTCCCGCATGTGTGCTGTGAATCACAGACTTATGGCACTAGTCACAGGGGCAGGGAGCCCCAAGTTCAGTTATCAGCCAGTGTGAAGGTTTATTAAATTATCTACGGCTATGTTAAAACCACACCCAAAAGCAGAGTATAAACTAGCCACCATTTTACTGTGCTCTCAGATTCTGTGGGTCAGGAGTTAGGGGCATGAAGGATGGCTGTTCTTTTTTCCTTGGTGCCTGGGGTATTGGAGGAGGACCTGAATGGTGGGAGTGCTGGAGGCCACTTCCAATATAGTTTTTTTCACTCATATGTCTGGCAGCTGGGCTGGGCCAGCTCAGGCAAGGGCAATGCTGAGACCATTGTCCCAGTTGTCTACATGTGGCCTCTCCAGCATGGAGGTCTCAGGATGGTTGGATTTCTTTCATGGCGGTTCAGGGCTCTACGAGCAAATTGCTATTCTCTGAGGGCAAGGCAGAAATGGCATGCCCTTTTTTGTCCTTGCCTTGGCAGTAACATAGCATGACTTCCATATTCAGTCAGTCCTCACTTAATGTCACTGATAGGTTCCGTGAGTTTAAGCAAAATGACATATACTAAAACCAATTTTACTATAGGCTAATTGATAGAAACAAGTTAAGTTCCTGTGGCATCTCATCAATATTATAACAAAACGATGTTGAACAAAATGACTGTTATTTGAAGATCTCTTGTATTCTACTGTTAGAAGCAGTCAAAGTTCCACCAGATGAAGAGTAGGGGACATAGACTCACCCCTCAAAGGAAGGAGGTCAAATATTTGCAGTCATGCTTAAGACACCACATAAAGAGCCAGAAGTCGTGAGTTCCAGGCTAACTCTGCCCCTCACTCATTGTGTGACCTTGAGTTAGCTTCTTCTCCTCTTTGGGCTTGACCTCATCAACTGTACAATAGAAGATTCACCAGGTTAATGAGGAGCAGTATAGCAAGTATTCCTTCTTACCCACTGATAGTAGTGAACTGAATTTAGTTATGGAAATGAGTCTCCAGTTGAATCATGTGGATCATTAGGTACATTTGATTTTTAGAATTTTGACACTGAAAAGGATTTCAGGAACCATGGTCTAGTTCCCTAATTTTACAGATGAGGAAACTTATGTCTAGAGGGGCTAAAGGTCCAGTAGTAGGTTAATGATGGACAGTAACTGAATAATAAAACTTGGGTCACTGAATCAATCTCCCTGTGTGTGTTTCCCACTCACCTATCACATCTGGAATTACATGTGAAATTTCATCCAAACATCTGCCTTTGGGAAGACATCTCTTATACAAACTGAAGAA
Source organism: Eidolon dupreanum (assembly GCA_028627145.1). Taxonomy (NCBI): domain Eukaryota; kingdom Metazoa; phylum Chordata; class Mammalia; order Chiroptera; family Pteropodidae; genus Eidolon; species Eidolon dupreanum. Next base: position 90,788,135 of record CM053502.1, on the reverse strand, counting down.
TATCTGTAAGTAGCTGTCTCAGAATTTTCCATTGTGTCCAACCTGAGAAATCAATTGGACTTGAGGTTTTGTTGGCCAGATCTATGCTCACTGGTTGGCCCTCTGGTGTCGCTGGCCCAGGACTGGAGCAAAATGAAGCTGGGAGGTGGGTTGAGAAGAGGTGAGTTTGCTTCTGGTTTGGATTCTAATTTTTTTTTATACTAGCCATATTCAGATATGGTTCTTGTGCATATAAAATAGGATGATTGAGTTAAATAATAAATGACAAGAGAAGCCATGGGAGATGGTAAAACAAAGGTGAGGGAGAAATCTGATTTCAGCTTCAAGTGGAAAGGACACTGAGCTGCTGAGAGAGGGAAATGGGCCTGTGGTAACAGGAACAAAATGAGAACTGGCAAAAAGAGCCATGTAGCTCTTTATAGCTCTTTATAGCCCCAGGAAGGCTGAGAGAGAGGGGGCAAACCCTGTGTAATGTAAACCGATGTTAGGCATTAAAAACATACAGGATCTTGAAGTCACATTGAGTGCTAGGGAATAAAGAAAAAATGGAGTAGGTCATGAAGTTTTGAATCATCGTGATAATGAAATTTCCTGAACTGGATCAATCACAAACATGGCCTTAAATAGAGTCAATAGGGCAGGGCTGATTTTGTCATGTTGCTGGCCATTGATGGAGAATAAGGCTCATCCATGCTCGGCTATCAGTAAGGATGCTGGGAGGATGGAGGACAGGAAACATTGAGGAAGCCAGCTTGAATTTTTGGAAGGCGCCTGATTCCCCCAGCCCCATTCTTAGCTCACACTAATTCCATCCATTCTTCTCCAATCCATCACCTACTGTTGTTGCCACAATTCATGCCAGACCTGCCACCATCCTCATTTTTTCTCATTCATTCCATTCTAGTTCTAATCTATCACAACACTTTATTACGATTTTCAACCAGCCCATTCCCATCTCAACCCCTCATTTTTATCTTCTCTCATTTTAATGACAAGTCCTTTTATTTGATGTTCATCATTGTGACGGTCTAAGCTTTTGTAGGATTAAACTCTCAAGACTCTAGGCCTGGGGGCCTAGGAATTTGATACCCCTAAAGCAGAGCTTTTTGGCCTTTTTCTTTTCAAGAATACATAGAATATTATATCTGTACAGCCCATTGGGGTTGAGGGCTCCAGCTGAATCCAAGACTCATTGAGTTACCCCATGGGCTGAATTATCTATGCAAAGCTGAAATCCATTTTCAGCATACTGTTTTGGAGCCTCTGCAAAGAACTATAGGATATTGCATATTCCCAACTACAACATATGTTCCCTATAAGGTTGTATGTTGCTTAGTTGCCCTTTAGCTGACTCAAAAAATGACAAGAGTTCCAGCGACAGGAAGGCCTCATCCCTCTTCTGGTATTTAAGGTAGCACAAAATGGAACAGCTTGGTGGTGATGTGGTTCACAGCAGGACTGGCTCGTTTGCCTTAGTCAGGAAAAAGCAGCCGTGGTGTTCAAACACATTTTGAGGAGGGGCACCATCTTGCTAGTTACAGAGGTAGTAACAGAGCTCGGATCTGAAAGGGAGACAAAAGGGAGTATCATGTAGTCCTTGCTTTCGTGAGCTTTCATTCTAGTAGTAGGGATGAGACAGGCCTGGGAGTACTGTAACAGAAGCCAGGGCAGAAGAGAACCATAACAGAAGTTCACAGCCCCTGAGAGTTGAAAGGAGGCAGAAGGTCTGTCTGTTCAGCTGGGAGTGAAGCCTACAGAGCTCCACCAAAGTCACCTCATTTCAGATGGGCCTGAGGGAGGGGCAGGATTTGCTCAGGAGTAGAGTGGGATGGAAGAGTACATTCTAGGCCCAATGAGGAACATGAGCAAAAGTACAAAGGGGCAAAAATAACAGGTGGGGTAGAGAAAACCACATAGTGCAGAAAAGATGAAGAACATGTAGACTCTACAAGGATGGCATAGAGAAGTGAGTTAGAGGCATGTTGTGCAGGACCTTGACTCCAGAGCGAGGAGTGGTGCAGGATTAGAAGGCAATAGGGAACCACTGGTCCCACCTTCCCTCCTGGATTCATGGAAGTCCAGGGTACTGGCTGTGAGAGGACAAAGTAGATAAGGACTGACCTGGAGGATGCAGAGCCCAGGGCATGCAGAACCAAAAGAGGAATCGAGACAACTGCCATGCAAGCATAAATTCAAAGAGACGCAGATGAGAGATGGGGTCCAGGTAGAAGACAAAAGTCTGGCAAGTTGTAATGCCAGATAAGAATGAGAAGATTCCACTCAGAGGTGAGAGAGAAAGCATTTGGCAAGCATCTGGGAGGGAATGGTAAGTCTCAGCCATAAGTGGGGAAGGAGTGATTAAGGGCCCTGAGGCAGCTCAGATACTGCTGATACCTGAGGACTTAGGTGACCACAGCCAAAGACACTGGAGAACTCTAGCTGGAAGCTGCATGCAGGTGTTGGGAGAGGCAGTCCACCATGGACTTTGAGTTTTCCTGTATGTTCTTGCTAAATGCTCCAGATTGCAAGGCTTTTCTGTCTCCTGATACTAAGCATATAGGTAGCTGGTCACACAGGTAACTAAGTAGGTCAGGTGACTACAGTGTGGCTACTATATAACTGTTCCTACCCTGGGAGGGGAGGAAGGGAACTGGCTTATTTGCTCCTTGCTAGATTTGGGACCCTTGGCTTTGGTTCTTTTTCTGTAATGTAGTCCACTGTGTATGCAGGTGCCATATGGGCATATAATGTTGTCCTTGTGAGACTTGAAGGCAAGGGGAACCCATGCAAATACGATACTCACTGTATCATGAGTAATATAGTCTTTTGCCTCTGATCCAGAGCCTTGTGCCTTTTGCCATCATTCAAGCTAGGTTGTTAGCTTGTAAGTAGAGTAAAATCTAAGACTTTTCACAGTTTTTGATAGGAGGATGAATTTGAAGGGGGAGAGCCTGGAGCTGTGGAGAATTATTAGGAGGCTATAGGCTAAGGAATAGTTAGGATGCTTTTTGCTGCAAGTAAGATAATATGTAACTAAGAGTGGCTTAAACAAGAATTCCATTCAGTGATTTCACATTAAATATGAGATTAGAAAATTCCAGGATTCGTTAATTTGGCAGCTCACCAATATCAGATTCTAGATTAGCTTCCAGAATGATTCTATTCATTTTGTCCACATGGCCCCAATATTGCTGCTATAGCTCCAAGCATCACAGCCTCATCTGACAATAGATATTCTTGTCCCACAAAAAGTGTTTTCTCTTTGTGTGGCTCCCTTTTTCTATGAGGCAGGAATTTTTCCCCCCAAAAGTCCTCCTGAAAGACTCCTTCATGTTTCATTGGCCAGAAGTGGGTCACAGGCCCTTTGAAAACCAATCACTAGCAAATGGAAATGAAATGACTATGATTAATTTAGACCAGTGTTTCTCAAATTTGAGTGTGCTTATTAAAACTTGGAGGGCTTGTTAAAACACAGATTTCTGGGCCCCACTCCACAAGATACTGATTCAATAGGTCTGGGGTGGGACCCAAGAATTTTCATTTCTAACAAATTCTCATATATGCTGGAATGCAGCTGGTCTGGGGACCATATTTTCAGAACCAGTGGTTTAGAGCGATGCTTCTTAATGCTGGCAGTTTAGTAGAATCACCTTGGGGGAGGGAGAGAGAGAGAGAGAGAGAGAGAGTATCCCAAGGTGACTTACACACACATACACACACACAGATACACACACACACACACACACACACGATGCCTGAGTCCAACACCTAACTTATGGAATCAGAATTTTAAGCAAGGAGGCCTGAGTGTTGGGAGTAAAGATACACAACTCCCCTAACCCCCACAGTGATTCTAATATGCAGTCAGGGTTATGAATGCTGGCCTAAACCAAAAGCAATTCATTCCTGTGGGTGGTCACATCGCTGCTAGTTATCTAAATAATGTCGGGGTCCTCTGAACAAGGAATAGGGGTAAATGGCTTTGGGTAACCAGCCAGTAGCGATTGCTTTAGGGAATATTGTAGTGGTTTGAGCAATAAATGGAAGAGGCTGGGGAGGAGAGGGGCTGGGGAATGATGGGGAGAAGCAACTCAGAAGGCTTTGAAGGGTAGCAGCCACCATCCTTAGTGACCAATTGGATGTTGAAAAAGAGGAAGAGTGAGGATTTGATGATGGACTCAGAAGTTTATGGGGAGAATTATGAGGAAAATTAGAAAACCTGCAGGAGCAGGCTCTGAGAGAATATAATAGTTCCAATCAGAATGTGCCAAGCTGGAGATGGCTGTAAGACACTTAGTGGGAAAGGTCTAGCAGGCAGTTGAATGTGATTGAGGTTGGAGATGCATAATTAAGAGGGGATGGTTGAAGGTGGCCAAAATCATAGCAGTGGTCTCTCTCTGGGGATACCTCAACCAACCCCCAAACCAGTTCTTGTATTCAGCTACATGTCTTCAGGCCTCAGCATCCCTAACTTGGATATTTCAGTAAAGCCCTGCCTGGACTCCCTGACTCCAGTCTCACTCATTTCCTATAGTCTATCTTCTGCCAGTGGTCCCCAACCTTTTGACACCAGAGGCTGGTGTTCCTGTGAGAATATATTACCTGATGATCTGAGGTAGAGCTGAGGCAATGATGCTGGCATTAGGAAGTGGCCGTGAATATAGATGAAATTGCTCACCCACCGCTCAACTCCTGCTGTGCAGCCTGGTTCCTAACAGGCCAGGATTTGAGGACCCCTGTCTATATAACCTTTGGAATGATCTTCCTAGGATAGAACTATGATTATTTGACTCTATTTCTTAAAGCTCTTGCACCAATTCTCAATTCCATGGCATGGTTCTCAGCTACCCTGCCACCCCCTCCCCTGACTTTCTGATTGAATTACTATGGGATGGCGCCTGGGCACTGGTATTTTAAAAATATTCTTTCAGAGAGTCCAACATGTGGCCAGATTTGAGATTGTTAACCCACAGGGTGAAGTCCAAACTCCTGCACATGGCATGCACGTCTCTCCCTGCAAAGGTCCTGCTTATCTTGCCTAACATACCTCTTTCCGCTTGTTCTTTGAGCTCAAGCCATCTCACCTCTTGGCCCTCTCTGAAGGCACCAGGCAGTTTCATGCTTCTGCAACTTCACACCTGCTCTTCCTCTGCCTGGAAAGCCCTTTCTGCTTGCTGACCACTTGGACATCTTTATTCCAGGCTCACTGAGCCTAAGCCTCGTCTCCATCTGGAGGGCTCCCTTAGCCTTCCAAGGTGGAGTGGCTGCTTTCTCTTGGGTGCTCCACCTTGTCCTGTTCCTCCATTACAGCACTTACTAGTGAATGGCATAGATGCATATTCATCTCTCTGATAGACTTTGCTCACTCACTCACTATGTGACCTCAGGCAAGTTCCTTCAGCCCTGTGAGTCATCACCTTAGAAATAAAAGGGTAAGTGATATCCACTGCGTGAGTTTATTATGAGGATTAAACAAAATGACTCATGTACAATATAGAGAGTATATAGAGCATAGAGCTTGGCATAGGGTGAGCCCTTAATAAATGGTAGTTGTTATATCTGACTCTCTACCTCTAAACCAAGCACCACCCGATAGAAATATAACATGAACCACAAAAATGAACCATATATGCAATTTTAAGTTTTCTTATAGCCACATTAAAAAGGTAAAAAGAATTAATTTTAATTGTATACTTTATTTAACTCAGTATATCCCAAATATTACCTTTTAACATTTAATCAGTATAAAAATCATTAATGTGCAATTTATACCTTTTTTATATGTCTTTGAAACCCACTCTTATTTATAGTAATATCACATCTCATTTCAGACTAGCTACATTTCATGTACTCAGTAGCCATTTAGAGATAACCAATCTTATCCAGTGACAAGATGGTTGGACTTATTTTTGGTAGAATCTTGGGATCACTATGGAAAAATCAGTGAACTAAAGATACCTCCCCAACTAGGCTGAATGCCAGAGAATAATTATAGAAACAGATTTGTGTTTGAGTTCTGGTTCTACCATCAATAAGCTGTGTGACCTTGGACAACTTATCTAACCTTTCTGACCTTCTGCACCAGTGAAATGCAGAGAAGAACAATGGCATCCAGCTCTTGGGTTGTCTTGGGTAGATCATGGACTGTGGCCATGTCTTGAGGCAATCATGTGCTTCTGACATGGCTCCCAATAATCCCTACCTCCTGGTGTTCATCCCCTGTGTATCCTCTCCCTTTGAGTGTGTGTGAGTCCTAGTACTTTGATTTTAACAACTAGAATATGGAAAAATGATGGCATGTCACTTCTGTGATTAGATTACAAGAGGCTGTGATTTCCATCTTGCTAGCAGTTTCTCTCTTGCCCTCTCGTTTGCTCTGATGAAGGAAGTTGCCTTGTTATGAGATGCTCTGAGGAGAGATGCATATGGTAAGAAACTGTGGAGATCCCAGGCCAAAAATTCATGAGAGCTCCATGAGGAACTAAGTCCAATAGCCAAAGAGGAAGTAAATCTTGACAACAACCATGTGAGTAAGCTTGGAGGTAAATCCTTCCAGTTGAATTTTGAGACTGCAGACTTGTGAGAGCCAGAGGACCCAGCTAAGTTGTACCTGGAACAACAAAAACTATGAGACAATAAATGTGTGTTGTTTTAAATTGCTAACACTTGGGGAAATCTGTTACACAGCAATGGATAATTAATACATGCATGCAACAGTTTGACACAGCATCTAGAACATAGAAGGTTCTTAGTAAGTTTAAATATTACTCTTAACAGTGGTATTGGAAAATTCTACTATTAGTAAGGGAGTCTTGTTGTATACCAGAGAAAATCTCTAAGCGAGGCAGCCTTTGTGATCAGCCAGGATTGAATCAGTCTTACCTAAGTCGAGTCATAATTTAAAAAAATTACAGTTCATTCCTTTGCACTGGAGTCTGCATTTGTCTGCTCACCAGGGCATGGTTTCTACCACATCCCATCACATCCTATTTGCAACCAGTGCCAAACATACACTGTGAGGACACAAATTGAACCTTTTCCTGGAATGGAGACCCACAGTCAACTTGAGGGCCAAAAGCAGTGACAAGCCTGAGAATAAGGTATCAACATTCCTCAGGCAGATGAATGTCTCCCCCCTCAAGTTCTTTTTTAGAACTTGGCTGTCTTCTGAGAGAAAAACTAGTAAGAAGAATCCATGCATCATGGAGTTAAGCACCTGTGATTGTGAAACCTAATCAATTGTGAATCTAATCGATCACAATGTGCCTTGTTTGAGAAACAGACATGTTAGTTAAAGGGGAGTGGTCTGTGCATTGTCTAGAGGAAGGGGACCCCTAGGAGCAGTGATTTGTTAGTATTTTTCCTGTGCTGTCCAGAGCAAAGGAGCCCATCTGGCTGACAGAAATATCCACTCTACTTGACAGGCAGCACAAAAGGAGCTAGAGCATCAGGCAATCATAACTCTTCGACACGAGCCATTAAGATCATCCTGCAGCTCTGTGGCACTGAGTCCTTGCTTACCACACAAACTTCTGATGAAAACAACTCATTTCCCATGTATGTCAGTCTCCCACCAATGGATACAGGTTCTGGTTTTTTCAGAAGTTATAGTCCTCATTGGAATTAACAAATTGATACTCTGTCTTATTCATGAGTATCTTGAGAGTTTGCACAGCCAGAGTCAGTCCCCGACCTCCTGGGCACTGACCAAATACAGCTGCTGCCTCCCAAATTAAAGAGCATGTGCCTGGGACCTAGTAATCTCCCTTCATTCCTCCCTCCCTTCTAGTCTTCTTTTTCTCATTTCTTTCTACCCTGGCTCACCTTTATCCTGACACACACACACACACACACACACACACACACACACACGCACGCGCGTACACACGCACGCACACTGTCTCTTGCATGGATCATGGGAAAGCTTTTTGGTTACGCTAATGGATTTTGGAGCTGATTGGGTCTGAGTCCTGGTTCTGTCACTTCATAGCTGTGGGCTCCTGGGCAAGTTAATTTAAGCACTCTGTGACTCATTTGTAAATTGGGAATAATAATAGCACGTGCCTCCTAAGGCTGATGTCAAGATTAAATAAATTGGGGCAGTGCCTGTACTCGTAAGTACTCACTCACTCAGTGTTAGCTAAATAATGAGTACTGAGTGCCTGCCATATGCCAGGTCTGAGCTCGGGACTGGTGATGGATGATTGGGAGGCCAAACCTGCCTCCAGGGCACTTACTGGGAAGAGAGGGAGGCTTGGACAGCAACACGTCATTTCAAAGCATACCCTGGCCAAATGCTGGCTCACTGCAAGCACTGGTGTCCTTCTGAGCCTCATTTTTCTATTTCCTTACTATTTTCAAATTTCTATTTCCTTACTGCTACAGGGACCATTGCCCAGGGCCAAAGGGTTATAGCATGAGGGTCAGGGAGCCAAGGTTTCCCTCTGTCCCAGGCTTCCAGGCATGCCTCCTTTTGGGTGATGGGACAGGGTGTCACGCTCTGTACCCATTTTTTGACTACCTGCTTGGTATTGAGGGCTTCTCTTCTGGGTTATGGTCACTGTAGCCTTGGTGTATCTCCCAAGTGTGTTGATAAGGATGTGAATGACACAAGATCCCAATGAATCTGTGTCAGTGCTGTTGACTGGGGACTGACAGTGGTCTGATTGCTGAGGCTGGCAGTGCCCAGGGAGACCTGATGTCATTACCAAGAGTACAAACTGCCAATTATAAAGAGTCACAGGGATGTAAAGTGCAGAATAAGGAATATAGTCAATAATATTGTAGTAACTACATATGGTTCAGATGGGTACTAGACTTACTGGGGTGATGATTTTGTAAGGTATATAAATGTCTAACCACTATGCTGTACACCTGAAATTAATATAATGGTATAATTGAAAAAGAAAAAGAGAATGAATGAAGAGATACAATTGCTTCTTTAGAGTTATGTGAATGGAACTATAAATGTCACACCATTCTTTCCCAGGGGCTTTGTGCCCCAGTTCCTTGAACCTCCCACTAAGGGATTTGCTGTCAGAGTCTGTTCTCCTGAGGCCTCTGTCAATATTCTGTTCTCAGTTTTGTCAAATGCATGAATTCTGTGTCTTTGCTAATAGGTGCTGCATTTTCAAACAATTTAAAAAATTCATTTCTTTTTGGAAGAGGTGATGTGTTGGCATGCATAAAATTCAAAATGTACTAAAGAGTATGCAGAAAGTGTTTCTCCCATCCCTCTCCTTACCACCTGGTTCTTCTCCTCAATTAGTGCTACCCGTTTCTTATGAGATAGCAAGATCTTTAGATAAAAGAGACAGGAATTTATAAGATTTATATCAATTTAATACTTTTTTTTCTGAGCACCAACCTGATGCCAGGAGCTGGAGATCCAAAGACTAAGGGGGAATAGTCTCAATTCTCTTGAGAGCTCACAGTCCAGGATGGGGGCAGCCAGGTCAGCCAACAATTATAATCTGACTCTATTAAAAGAGAAATGGAGATATGTGCGAGGTGCAGAGGTACACCAAAGGATGGAGAAAGGAAAATAATCTAGCAGTGGGGACAGAAAAGGGTCTATTAACAACACACCTTTGAGATTTCCACATCCACAAGGATGGGGATGTTAAAGAATTTGCTCTCTTTCTTGGTTAATTACTTTTTGATTCTTTCTCTTAATTTGGTCTCATAGAATTGAAGTCTGTTTTGATCTTCTGCCAAGTTTTTTATTTTTTAAACAGCTTTACTGAGAGATATAATTTACACAGCAGGCAATTCACCATTTAGAGTGTACAATTCAGTATCTTTTAGTGTATTCATAGAGCTGTGCACTAACACCACAACCAATTTGAGAACATTTTCATTACCCTAAAAGGAAACTTTATACCTCTTGGTTGTGACCCACCAATCTTCCCTTCCTCAGCCCCTGGCAATCACTAATTTACTTCCTTTCTCTTATAGATTTGCCTATTTTGGACATTTTGTATAAATGGAATCATACCATGCGTGGCCTATATGTCTGGCTTCTTTCATTTAACATAATATTTTCAAGGCTCATCCATGTTGTAGCATGTCAGTGGTTCATCTTTTTTTATGGCTGTATAATATTCCACTGTGTGGATGTACCACATTTTGTTTATCTATTCATCAGTTGATGATTTTTGGGTGGTTTCCATGTTTTGGATATTATGAATAGAGCTGCTATGAGCATGTATGTACAAGTTTTTGTTTTGGAAACTTGTTTTTAATTCCTTTATATATATGTCTGAGAATTGCTGAGTCATAAGGTAATTCTATATTTAACGTATTGAGGGACCACCGAATTATTTTCCATAGCAGATATATACCATTTTATATTCCTACTTGGAGTGTATGAGAGTTGAAATTTCTCATTTTCCCACTTTTAAAATTGGACTTTTCTCCATGATGTTCCTTCTGGAATCACCCACTTAGCTCTTTACTATGCTGCCTGTGGACTTGTGGTACTCCTGACGTCGCCCCAGCCCTCTTCCCCTAGTTATCTGGTAGTAGATCTAGACAGAATTACTAAATGATATTTATCTTTAAATCAGCAGGATTTATTTACATATAATTTTTCAATCAAGTGTAGAACAGCTCATTTGTTTACCACTATTTCATCTAAAACCCATGTCCTGTCTGCTTCAGTAGATACTATGAGAGCTAGAAAACACCCTCTTATCCTTTTTCATCTACCAGCAGATGGTTATTAAGATTGGTTATAGGCTAGGCCATGTATTAGATGCTAGAAAAAGCAAAGATGTAGAAGATATAGTCCCTGCCATCCAATAACTCAGAGTCTGGTAAGAAAAATGATTGAGTTAGGAATGCTTTCAGCTGTAAGTAATAAAAAAATTAACTAAAAGTAAGTTAAACAAATAAGATTTTATTTTATTTTTGTTATAATAAGTAGTCTGGATGTAGGTGAATGTTGATGTTGCTCAACAATATCCTTAGGGATTAGACCCTATAGGTCCAATTTTAGTAATTGGCTTCTCATCTTTGTGCTTGTCGCCTCATGGTCACCAAATGGCTACAGCAGCTACAACCATCATGCTTATGTTTGAGGCAGGAACAAAAAGAAAAGGTAGAGTACCAACTGTTTTTATCTCTTTTCTTGGAAAAAGTGCTTTTCAGAAACAACCTTTCCCCACCTCCCAAGCCCACTGTGTATGATTATCATTGGCTACATTTGTGTCACATGACCACCCAAGCAGTAGAAGAGGCTGGGAACATAAGGGGTTGGCTTTCCAGTCTCTTTGGTGGATGTAGGAAAGGTAGGAATGGGTGTTTGGTTAGCCTGCTGACAACATCTGCCTCTGAAGGGAAGCCATAAACATGCAAATGTCACTGACAGCCTAAGGCAGTTTCTCTTCCCCCCACCACCCTAAAAAGAAATATGTTGGCTAATAGGCAGTTTCAATGCCAAGGAATAGCACAGATTCAGATTCAGGAAATCATTTATTCTCCTAATTTTTTTTCTTACATGGAATTTAGAATAAAAAAAAAAAAGAATTCATGAACTGGGCATACACATGAAACTTGAGTTGTGTCAGGAAGTTTGAATGAGAATTAGACATTGTTGGGTCACAGACATTCCAGACTGGGGAAATGATGGACTAGAGATGGGGATGCATAGCCATCTTGAAGGGAAGTGAGCATGGAGTAGTGAGCTCATGAAGAGGAAAAATGTGCCCCCAAAACTAATTTTGGTTAATTTTCCAGAAGCTGTACTCTTGCCTTTGTCAGAAGCTGCAGCTTGCCTTCCATGCATGGAGAAGGGTAAGCACTATAAGGGGAGCAAATGCCCAGCAAATTTGGCATCATATTGACCAACATCAGCCTTATGGGCTCTGAGCAAGCACATTTCTGACCTGCTTGTGCCGAAAGGCCTCTTTGGCCCCTAGTCCTGCTTCTGACCACCTGGTTCTTTTTCTGGATCCCACTGTTCAACTTCTCATCTCTGTAATCCTTTCCATCTTTAGAATGATTTTGTTGCACTGATCCACTTTGGGATGGTGTCCTTTGTGCACAGATGTTGGCAATTACATTCCCTCCCCAGATTTGACCTCTTTTTGACCATTAACAAACCAACTGACATTCAGTTAGCTCTTGACAACTGGTAACCTTAGCCTTCATGCTTGAAATCTAATTTTGGCCACCATCTTGGTCTGATCCCTCAACTGGATTTGGCCAAGCCATTTGTTCAGCCCTTAGCTAGGGCTCAGAAGCTTTGCATTCCAGGTAAAGTGTTTGTTCTTTATCTAATAGTCACAAGGTAGTCATTGAAAGCTTTGGCCGGGAGAATTTGTCAGGAAGGGAGTTGTCTCCCTTTGACAGTGGCATTAGAAGGCGCTGAGGATTGAAGATTCAGTGATGAGCAATCAGGAAGCTGCTAAAAAAGCCTATAAAGATCTGGACTGGGTGGGGGCAGGGGAAGGGCCTGATAGAAGAAAAATGTGAAAGGATATGTCAATAGTATTTGAAATATGATGAGTTTGGTTTGGTAAGAGAGGAAGAAGCACAAGAGGAAACAGAACTGTTATCAGAAATAGTAGATGAAGAGCCATTGAACCAGTTTCGGTTTGTTGGGCTGGTGTTTAAGAAAATGCATTTTGCTTTAGAAAAGCTTAGTGTGAAGTGGCAGCAGGGCTTCTAAGGGGCTGTGTCCAATAGGCAATTGGAGAGGTGGCAAGGCGGTTGAGGAAAGGACCCCATGAAGAGGAAAATTTGTCAGTGCTAGCTGGGAACAGGGAGAAAGTGGGGCTAGGTAAGAGCAGGGAAAAGCAAAGAATCTTTGGAGTGGGTGCTGTGTGGAGAGGGGGAAAGAGGAAGGAAGGTAGGAGAAGGAGCTGTAGGCAAGCAGGACATGTGAGGGCCTGAGAAACTAGAAGAGGAGAGAATGGCCAGCAATGGCAGGCCACAAACAACTTCTTTCAAGGTAAAGAAAGAATTCAAGTCATTTTGCCAGGTGCTTGTCATTTCTGAGTCCAGTCCTGGCCCTGTGTTAATTAAGTACTCTCTCCCACTCATCAGTTTTCTCCCTTGGGGTGCTTATTTTTACTTTTGGAGTCAAGTCAGATCTTTTAAAATGCTTTTCCAATACATTTTGACCCAAGTCAATCTGATTTTTATTTGCTTGTCATAATGAGTGAATTCTCCCATTCTTACAATTTAAATATTTCTCTGTTTTTAGACATTTTTAAAACAAAGACAGACATCTTATGTGGTTTGGAAGTTGGGTGGGTTTTTTTTTTTTTCTTGCTTTTTGCTAAATATTCTCCCTGGGCTTCCTGAGAGATGCTAGCAAATGAACATTCTTTAGGATTCCTGTGGCCTTTCCCTTCTCTCTATTCTGAACTCAGTCTTGTATTTTCCTAGTTCTCATGCCAAAGCCTGGGGTATCTTATTATGGATTTCTTTTCTCTCAGATTGTTCGAGTTAATTTTGTATTATAATGTTAACAACAGCTAACATTTGTACAGTACTTTATAATTTACAAAGCATGTCACATACATTTTCTTATTTTATCTTTACAGCAATTCTGTGAAACAAGTAGGTACAATTGTCCTTACTTTACAAATGAAGCTGTTGAAGACTCAGTTGGTAACAGAAGGAGCCAGGGTGACATAGGATCTTGGACTGCTTTCTTTTCTTCTTTCTCTTTCTTTCTTTTTTTTTTTTTGGTCTTTATTGAAATAGACAATTAGCTGCTTGTATTTACATTGTACAATTCAATGAGTTTTTTTTTTCAATTATAGTTGGCATACAATAATATACCAGTTTCAGTTGCATAGCATAGTGATCAGAGATCCACACAACTCGCAAAGTGATCACCCCACTAAATCTAGTACCCTTCTTGCCCTTACATATTTATTACAACATTATTAACCATCTTCCCTATGCTACACTCTACATGTCCATGTCTATTCTGCAACTATCTATTTGTACCTCTCAATTCCTTTGTCTTTTTTTGTTCCCCCCAACTCCCCTCCCATCTAGTATCCCTCTAAATATTCTCTGTATCTATGAGTTTATTTCCACTTTTGTTGTTGTCGATGATTTTGTTCTTTAGATTCCACAAGTATGTGAAATCACGCAATATTTTTTTTTTCTCTATCCGACCCATTTCATTCAGTGCAATATTCTCTAGGTCCAAAAAAGCAATATCTTTTTCCATTTTCTTCCTTTTAGTCTGTGTGTATCTTTTAATCTGCAGTGAGTCTCTTGTAGGCAGCATATCTGGGATCTTGTTTTCTTATCCATTCAGCCACTCTGTCTTTTGGTTGGAGCACTTAATTCTTTTCCATTTTTAGGTACTTGTTGATAGGAATGTAGTTATTACCATTCTTTATTCTTGTTTTTGATACATGTTTTTTCTTCTTAAAGAAGTCCCTTCAACATTTACTGTAATACTGGCTTGGTGATGATAAATTCTCTTAGCTTATTTTTGTCTGGGAAGATCTTTATCTGTCCTTCAATTCTAAATAATAGCATTGCTGGATAAAATATTCTTACTTACAGATCCCAAGTCTTCATCACACTAAATATTTTGTGCCAAACTCTTCTTTCCTGCATAGTTTCTTTTGAGAAATCAGCTGCCAGTCTTATGGGTGCTCCCTTGTAGGTAATGAACTGGTTTTCTCTTGCTGCTTTTAAGATTCTCTCTTTGTATTTAAACTTTGGCATTTTAATTATGATGTGTCTTGGTGTAGGCCTTTTTTGATTCCTGGTTTTAGGGACTCTCTGAGCTTCCTGGGGTTTTATGTCCATTTCCTTCACCAGATTAGGGAAGTTTTCCATCATGATTTTTTAAAATAGCTCTTCAACATCTTGTTTTCCTTCAAATATCCCTATGATATGGGTATTTTTACCTTTAATAGTGTCCCATAGGCTCCTTAAATTATTATTACAGTCTTGGCTTTTTTCTCCTTGCCATTCTGATTGAGTGTCCTTGGCTTTCCTATCCTCTATATAGGTCATTTGATCCTCTTCTTTATTCACTTTGTTTATTCCATTTAATATACTTCTCATCTCAGATAATGTGTTCCTCATTTCTGACTGGTTCTCTTTTATAATTTTCATTTCCACTTTTGTTTTTATCTCTTTGTTGAAATTCTCACTGAATTCATCTACACTTCCTATAACTTCATTGAGCATCTTTATAACCAGTGTTTTGGACTCTACATCTGTTAGCTTGCTTGACTCCATTATTTCTGGATCTCTGTTCTGTTCTCTCATATGGTTCTGCTTCTTTCTCTTCCCATTTTGGCTGCCTTTCCGTGTCTGTTTCTATGTACTAAGCAAAGCTCCTAAGTCTACTCTTGTGTAGTAGGTGTTCAGTGGAACGGTCTTGAGAGGGCCTCATTTAGCTGTAGGCCAAATTTAGTCCAAGCCTGTGCCCTTCCAGGGCCACCTGTTAAGATTCAGTCAGCAATCCATAGATGCTTTGCTTATAGTTGCCTCAAAAGGCCACACCAGAAATTGAAGCTAGGTGCCACCAGTGTGAGTCTAGGTGCTGCTCAGCAAAGAGCACCTGACTCGCTGTGGATATACCTAGATGTGGCTTGCATGAGCCCATGAGTTGGGAGAGGCAGAGTTTCAGGGAATCTTCTGAAGTAATCTTTTGATTACTTCACGGCTATGGAGGCGCTGAGTCCATGCACTGGGAGGGGAGAGGGTTCAACAGAGGAACAATGGATACTGCTGGCACTTTAGTACAGAGTGAGTCTCCCCTTGGCCCTCACTCTGACCACTCAGTGTTCCCCGGTAAGTCCCTGCACAGATGAAATGGCACTGGTGCTCAGAGTGAGCAGGTTCGTTACTGTGAAATTTTGATTGTGGACACAACCCCTTTAGGAGGCGTCTGCAGCTGCTGGCTGCCACCACAGCAGTCTCCATCCCACTCAGCTGCTCAGGATTGGGCAGTCTCATGTCCCTGCCTCGTCCTACCTTCTGTTATTGCAGGGTAATTTCTTAGATATCTCCTTATTTGTATGGCTAGTCCATCTAGATCCCAGGTGATTTTTCCTTGCTATTTGCTCTTTGTTTCTGTCACAACTTTGATTTGGTCACCAGAGGGATGAACAGAGCCTCTATCATCTACACCATTTTTTTTAAAATTATAGTACTTGTCTATTTTTTCCCCTCTAAAAAATTTAAAAGAGACAATACATAATTATTTTAGGAAATTTGGCAAATCTAGGAAAGACCAAAGAAGAAATAAATATTACTGGCCACTCCACTATCAAAGAACCACTACTATCAGCACTTCATAGTATTTCTTTTCAGTCAGATTTCTATGAATTGGTGAAGACATCTAAAAACTCCATATAATTAGAAGACTTCACCAATTCATGAAAATTAATGTTCAACCCTGAATTTTAAGTGTAATGTTACACAGTGAGCATTTTCTCATGCCATTTACCTATTTCAAAATCGATTCTAGCATATGAGTATATTATAATTTATGGAACCATTCCCCTCTTGCAGGACTTAGAAGTTGTTTCAATTTTTGGTTTGTTCAAAAACACTTTGATGACCCTCTGTATACCATATACACTTGTCTGAATCTGTGTTGTAAGCATCAGGGTGAAATGACTGGATAAAAGAGCACATTGTTCAACTGTACTCTGTATATGTACCAGTTTTTATTTTAACAAAAAGCACACATTTGTGTCTATCTTACTACACCTTTGCCAGCACTGGGTATTGTATTTTAAACTAATTGTTAATATTAAGGGTGAAAAACAAAATTTCATTGCTTCATTTTACATTTCTTTGATTGCTTATGAGACAGAATGTTTTTCCTTTGTATATTGTCCATTTGTATTTCTTTCAATAATCTTATTCCTGTGCTCTTTGAGAGTCTATGATGCTTTCAATTTTGTCATTGATATTTATGAGTTAAAGGCTCCCTAACTCTTGATGTTTCTGTATGCACTCTGTGCATTCATGCCATCTATCTCTACCACAAAAACCATCCTGAGAAGGTGATTTCAGCCCACTAGTGGAGGAAAAACAATTAACTGAATCAATTCATACTGTAATAAAAGTTACATATCTTCCCCTCCCATCTTCCCTCTCAAAGCCTAGTACCTGACGTATGATTAGTAGAGCTATAGATATGTACAGATATGCTATAAATACCTGGATGAATAAATTCACATGGTCCCAAGGGATTAAATTGGATTAGGATGTGGGTGAAGGGGGGAAGCTCTGCTGAGAGAGCTTTCAAATCAATATAATCATTCTAATAGACTCAGTTGCTCAAAGATGAAATGAGCTACAACAAGCAATAGTGAGATACCCTGGTAGGGATATCCTGGTCTTAGAGAAAATTTAGCACCATCTCTGGGACTAGAATAGATTATTCAAATGCCCTAGTGATTTCCTCTCTGCCCATAAATGTGGCTTCAAACATTTTATAAAATTCCTCTCGGTACTATTATCATAGGTCAGGAATGGCAAACATCTTTCATCCCATATACCAGTTCCTATGGGCTTGTAGTGGCTGTCTAAAGAGCTAGTTGAATAGTACTATACTGTATCTCTGGGTTCTACAGAACAGAACACTATGAATATGAAGGTTTATTTCTAGACCTATAATTATGTTCCATTGGTCTATATGTCAGACATGGATGACATTTAAATTTCTTCTCACATTCTTGGATTCTTGAATTTTCTTCATAGACTCCTACTCAACCATGCTAGAGAATTTGTTTTTCAATTTATCTGGAAGATTCGGTCCATGACACCTTGATAAAGTTTGTGGTAGGCAGACTGATGTTTACCTGATAAAGCTTTGGAATGACTTTGTCTGTGAGTAACAACTCTCCTGAATGAAACTGGCTTAAGAAATATAGAAACTTAATTGTTTTTTATAATAGGAAACCTAGAGGCTGGTGATTCTAAAATTGGCTCATTTAGAAGCTCAGTAGATTGACCTCAAAGGCAAGGGAAGTAAAAACAAAAATAAATGAATGAGACTTTCTCAAACTAAAAAGCTTCTGCACAGCAAAAGAAACCATCAACAAAACAAAGAGGCTACCTTCGAATGGGAGAAGATATTTGCAAACAATGCCTCTGATAAAAGGCTAATATCCAAAATATATAAAGAACATGTACAACTCAACAACAGAAAACCGAAACAATCCAATTAAAAAATTGACAGAGAACCTGAACAGACACTTCTTCCAAGAAGACATACAAATGGCCAACAGATATATGAAAAGATGCTTGACTTCACTAGCTTTTAGAAAAATGCAGATCAAAACCACAATAAGATAGCACCTCACACCTGTAAGAATGGCTATTATCAACAAGACAAGTTATAAGTGTTAGAGAGGTTGTGGGGAAAAAGGAACACTCATACAGTGCTGGTGGGAAGGTAAACTGGTACAACTACTATGGAAAACAATATGGAGGCTTCTCAAAAATTAAGAATAGAATTATCATATTACCCAACAATCTCTCTTTTGGGTATCTACCCTCCAAATTTGAAAACATTTATCTGTAAAGATGCATGCACCCCAGTGTTCATTGTGGCATCATGCATGGTGGCCAAGACATAGAAACAACCTAAGTGTTCTTTGATAGATGTTTGGATAAAGAAGATGTGGTAAATATATACAATGGAATATTAGCCAGCCATAAGAAGAGACGAAACACTGCCATTTGTGACAACATGGATGGATCTTAAGCTTATCATGTTAGTGAAATAAATCAGATGGAAAGGGTTTGAGAACCATATGATTTCACTTATATGTGGGGTATAAAACTGAAAGCAACAAATGAACAAGACCAACAAACAAAGACTCATAGACATAGACAACAGTTTAGTGGTTACCAGAGGGAAAGGGAGGAGGGGGAAGGTAGATAAATGTAAAGGAGGTCAAATATATGGTGACAGAAGGAGATTTGCCTTTGAGAGGTGAACATACAATGCAATATATAGATGACATATTATTGAATTGTACCCTTGAAACCTATGTAATTTTATTAATTGATGTCACCCCAATAAATTTAATTAAAAGTAAAAAAGAAGCTCAGTAGAATAGAGTCAAGAGCAACAACCAGTGACACTCAATAAGAGCAATTCTTTAGAACCTGACTTGGCATAAGGGCTGGTTTTCATGAGCTGGCAGGCACAGAATATAAGTAGATAGGCCTGGCTAAAAGATCCAGGATTAGGGCACATCATTTGTACTCAGCACTTTTAGGCAACACAAAGATGTCTAGGGCTGTCTCCTGACTTCAGGAACTTTTAATCTTACCATTATCCAGGGAACATGAATGACAACTGTGAAACAAAGAAAGGCCATTTCTGTCTTAGTCAGGCTGCTTCATGAGTTCATGTCCTGTCTCAAAAGTTCTAAATCAGGGGAAACTAAGTTCCTCTAGTAGCAACTGTTAGCCCCAGGGATGCCATCTTTCATGATTATGCCCATCACCAACATTTGTTGGACATTCACTATTTGTGCAATTCTAATGGTTTCTTGTGTATTATTAAAGTTTTCAACAACTCAGTGGAACAGATACTTTAATGGTCATCCCCATTTCACACATGAGAAAACTGAGTCAACGAAAGGTTAATCAGCTTTCTCAAGGTCTTGCACAGATAGGAAATGATGCATCAGGCATTCAACCTCAAGCAGCATGCCACCAAAGCTAAGGGCAGTGCAGCACTGCTTCCCAAGCGTCGACACATTTTTGCACAAGAGATTCTTGTGTATCTGTCTAAGATGGTGCCATGCACTGATGTTGAAAAGGTCTGCTAATCTTTGCCTCTCTATGCTTCAGTTTCCATGTATGTGAAATAAGATGGTCACCTAATATTCTCTAGGTCCCTTCTGACCCAGAGATCTGTGAACAGTTTTCTAGAAGGTAGGCAGCCATGGCTGATGCATGAGAGAAGTTAAATTCCTTTAGGCTCTTAAATCTTAGCTTCACAGACAGTGACAAAGAGCATTCAATAAAAAAAAAACAAAAACCAAACATCTCAAATGCTGTTTATAAGAGCTAGGGAGATTCCTAGAGGAAGGGCAGGGCAAGAGGGAAGGATGTGATGGAGCTGGAACCAATATGTGTCTCTCCTGAGTTCTCTTCCTTTGGAAGCATCAGGGAGTATGAGTAGACCAGTTTATTTTAAGTATATTTATTGTATTGATTTCCATTGCTTTAATGAGAGAACTTCAAACAGGACATGTAAATTGCTTTGGGACCTACAAATCCTGCTACATAGCCCTGGCATTCTCAGACCAGAGCAACCAGGGTGGTGATTTCTTCTCCTGTGAATAGGTGTCTCTGGGTTTTGGAGTGAAGAGGGAGAAAGGCCCAGGGTCATGGGGTAGAGTGATCTGGTCATGTGGTCTTGTCCTTGGAGATTCTCCACTGGTGAAGATCTCAACTTCCCAATCTATGGCTACAAAAGCTTACCTCTGGCAAAAATTGCTATAGGTCAGACAGCTGACTGTCTTGACTTTGAGCTAGATACTTAACCTCCTAGCCTCAGTTTCCTCATCTGTGAAATGGGGATAATAGCGTATTTATCTCACAGAATTATCATGGAGAGTAAATGATTTACCTCACATAAAGCACCTAGCACAGAAACTGGTCACGGTAAAGTGCTATAAAAGTGTTGTCTCTAAAAATGTTTCCTTGTCAGACTGGGAGCTTCAAAGGGCAGAGATCTTGACTACCTGGTATGACTTCATGCACACAGAGCCAACCAGTGCCTGGCCTCTAAGATAGCCTCCCACATATATTTATTGAATACATGTTGAGTGAATGAGAGTGCTTTGTAAACTGGTAAGTGCAACACAAGAATCTGGCAGAATTATTATTTATTACTAGTTGTCATCATTCAATTTCCCTTGGGATTCTCCTATAGCTTAGAAACTGGATGGTACAGGACACTTCAGGTCTGGTTCATTGGTCTGAGGCTTCCTGTCATTAAGCTCTTTAGGGTATGGGGGACCCAGCTACTAGTAGTCACTAGGCAGGGTGTTGAAGACACAAAGTTCAGTTGAGAGGGAGAAGGCAGTGGTTCAGTATTGTAGACTCAGTGCATATGTTTGGTTGGAAAATGCCTTGTTTAACCAAAGCAGGCATCTGAAATGCAAAATCTCATAAAGGTCAGAGGGTAGAGCTGGGGGCTGGGCATTGCACTTTTGCCAAAGCTTGTTTGGGCGGTTTGTTTTGAAACACACACACTTAACATATTAAGCCTCTATGATTACTCTTCATTTCCATCAAGAATTACACTCACTCATAATATCTCATACTGTGCTATTTTGGTGGTCCAGACTTGGTTTTCCCATTTCTGATACAGATACTCACATAGAAACATGTGTCCTCACTGTTAGAACAGAGGAAGAGGCACCATGATAAGTGTCACCTGGTTTCCAGTCTTAGGTGGGGACTGTGGCAAATTGGAGAACATGGTCCCTCTCGGCTCTAGCCAATAGATGCCAGTGAATGCCAGACAAAACCATGGGGCTAACATTGCAGGAGCTTCCAATTTTTCAAGAAAAGATAAAAATCTGGATCCTTAGATGATACCTCTTAGTATTAACACAACAAATGAACAAAGTTTGAAGTACTCTGTGAGTCAAACAACATACTTCTGCATCCCCATTCAGGCTGCAGCCTCAGTTTTTGATTCTGCCAGAGGTAGGAACATAGTTCAAGTTCAGAGGAAGCAGCCCAGGGGACACTGAGTGTAGTCCTACTCTCCATTGGTGGAACTATTCTTCTTTAAGCAGTCTCCTCGCATGTATGGTCTCACACTTGATTTTGAAGATAGAATGATATAGAAGAGGGAACTGAAGCTTGGAGAAATTGAGAAACTGGCTTGGGGTTAAAAGGTGGGAGTCAAACCAGGTCTTCTGACACCAAGCCAGAGACCTTTTGCTCACAGAGTCCTTAAGTATTAGCACACTTGGTGTTGTTCATGAGATGCAGGGCTGGTTAGAGCTCTGCCTCCCACAGGATGTGTATATGTGATCTCCGACAAGTGACTTTCCTCTGAGTCATGTTTTTTTTTTTTAATCTATAAAATGGGAGTAGCAATAAAACTTACAACCCAAGGTTGTTGCAAAAATTACATGAGGTAATGTGAGAAAAGGGCTTAATTTAGAACCTGACATGAAGAAAGTGTGTAAGCTTTTGTCAGCATGTAACCCCAGTGCTGTACGTTGTGTGCCAACAGTATGTAGGGACAGATCCTGCACCAGGGTGGGGTCGGAGGAACAAATGCCTTCCCTTAACAAATATTTACTGAGGGCCTACTATGAACTAGGCTCAGTGCTAAGCACTCAGGAGACAGCGATGAGCAAGTGGGGCTGATCTATTAGCTCAGCAAGATAGGCAACTCCATTAGTGGAATAGCCACCTAGAAAAGATAATAGGCAACAAGGTTTGTGAAGGAAAATCTAGGGTGCTTATAAAAGAGAGGTCAGGGAGGTCCTGACCCCTCTTTGATATGTATATAAAGGGACCCCTTCTTTTATGCATACAAAATATAATATTTAAAACATATAAAATTCTTAAATTTAAAATTTATAAAATATAAATAAAAACATAAAATATAATATTCACTATATATAAAACATACAAATATTTAAAACATATATAAAATAAGACTTGAAGGATGCAGCAGGACACAGAGGATAGGAGCCTTACTGTGGCTGTGTTAAGCTTGAGAAGTCTGGAAATGTCCACAGGGTGTACCAAACAGGTAGCTAGCTCTGCGATTAGGGAGCTCAGTGAAGAGGCTCCGGCTGGTGACAGAAATGGAGTGTTGTCATCACACAGGTAAGATTTAACTCATGGGGCTGGATGAGCTCACCCACGGAATGAAGAGCTACAAGAAAGAGGATCAGACAGAAGAAATATGAAACCTGGTCCATCCCTCTGTGGGACTTGGAGTGCAGTCAGATGGAGAGTGAGTTCCCACACTTGGACAATGGCTAGAGGCTGACTGTAAGTAAGAGTAAGCTAGAAAGTGAAGAGTCCATTGGATTCCAGTAAATTAAGGAAGAATAGAGAGGGGCGTGTTTTGCAAGTTGGGGTTAATCAGGATAAAGAGGCTGAGGCCAGGCTAACAATGTATAAGGCACCCAGGATCTCTGTGTTGCCTTCAGCAACAGCGTCTACAGGCTTTCTGGTATTGAAGAAGACTGATGGTGGCGAAGGAGTAAACACCAGAGGCAGATGACTGTGTGAAAGCTGAGCGCTCTCGGGGTCTGTGTGTGTGCCTGTGTGTATGCGCGTGTGCATGCGTACATGCGCACGCGTGCGCACATTTCGTTTATTTCAAACAAAATCTCGCTTTGAACCTTTTGATGTCTAAAATGTCTGCTCTATGTGTTAATGCCATGAAAGCTCAAAGTGCCCTTAATTTGAAAGTGTTAGTATCTCCTGCAGGTGCTGTTTTGGTTAAATACATTCCCGCCCCTGCCCCCCTCCCCCGCAGTGCCAAGTGTTTTCATTTTTGGAAGTCTCCTGTGCCTGTTTCAAACGTTTGTTTTTAGATCACTGCCAGAGTTATTTGGCTTAATGAAAAAATGAATTTGCAAAGCAATCCTTGAGGAGTAATGATTTTTACTGGCATTAGACAAGGTTTTTAGGTAGTCTTTCATTCATTCATTCATCACTTATGATCTAAGTACCTACTACATGGGCAAGGAAAAATTCTAGAAGAACAAGAAGGAAAAGGTTCAGGTGGCAGAGTTTGGGATATAACAATAAAGGAGTTGCAGCCTAGGGAAGAAAGAACAGAGTAGCATAAAGATCAATCACATTTAGCTATAAGAGAGTACCATGACGGGTAAGTGCTAGAGGGCAAAGTAAGAGCTGGGATGCTTTCAACTGAAAATAACAGAAACTTGACTAAGAGTGGAGTAAGCCAGAGCTTTAACTTGACAAGAGGGCTAGAGGAAGGCCATCACAGAGCATTATTTCTACTCAGTTTACCCAGGATTGTGGTTTATTCTGTTCTCCAGGTCTGCCATGCTGCTTGTGTCTGTGATGCTTCATGACCTCAATCTGGCTGCTATATCACATCATTGTAAGGTACTATCCCAAGCTGGTAGGAAGGGAGGAGGATTTCTCTTGGAATTGCTTTTCTTCCCTCTTCTACTCAAAAGGTTACTCAGACTTTGGGGGCCAGATCAAATGCCTCCCACTCAGTTATCCCACGAAGAAAGCCCACTTTCCTCTAAATTCTGATAGTCTTTGGTTTGCTCCACTTCGTCTTAGTGTACACATAGTGCTTCACATTTAAATTACTTGTACTTGCAAGCAGATTTTTTTGGTTCCCTTTGAAGACTCAGGAAACAAACTGTTACGAACATAATGGAATCTTTCTCTGGTGAATGAAAATCTTAGAGTAACTTAGAGCCATCATTCTGGAAACCTATTCCTATGGGCTGGGCCTGGAGGCCTGAAGAATCCCAGATGAGAAAATGTTACATATGGAATCTAGAGAGTTCCTGGATAAGAACAACCTCTTCTTTTATTCAATAGGAGATTGAGATTTGGAAGATTTAGAAAGCTTTCTCAAACATATCCAGCTTCATTGGGATCTAAGCCACAGCATACCCTGTATATTTTGCTTTTTAAAAAAGTGCCAAAATTTGTTTTATGGTTAGCCTGATTTTTGCAAATAAAACCTGGAGGGAAAAGTTACTAATGAAAAATTCTGGTTAGTTGGCAAGTGATGATTAGTATGTTATTGTTTCTCAGGTATTTATGTGAATTATCTTTCTTTGATAGCCTAAGTTCCTTAAGGCCCTTCACCAACACTTTCTTCTCTCATAGTACCTAGCAACTTGCCAAGCACATGTTATGTGCTCAATAAAGAACTATTGGATGAAATTATACCCAAACCCACATGTACATCTCTTCTTCCATATTCCTCAATGGACTCTGGTGACATGCTTTAATTAAATGACTGAGATTAAAGATGGAGCCCTGATGAGTAAACACAGTAATGTATAATGGAGGGAATAATTCACTAATTTCCAGCTACCAAAGTTTAGTTAATATCCCTGTAATACCATTTAATGTCATTGTATACTCATTAGGTATGTTTGGTCCAGGTTTATTTATTCTGCAAAGTTTAAATTTGAATGCACAATTGATACCACACTATTCTTCCCATAGAAGTTGCTTTATTTTTTTTCTTAATTCATTGTTGTATCATTATTCTTATTCTTATCCACCAATCTATCCATCCATCCATCCATCCATCCACAAACTCATCTATCCACCCAGTAGCTTGCTTTGAGTAACATTTTTGTGTCAGGCATTGTTTAAAAATAAAAATCCTATGCAATCTGGCCTGTCCTTACCTCATCTCTTACCACTTTCTCCTTTCCTCTGCTGAGTGTCACAACAGGCATCTTGGTATTTCTTAAACAAGCCAAGCTTGTTCCTGCTCCTAGAGCCTTTGTATTGAGATTCTCTGTGACCAAATACTCTTCTACTAGATCTTTGCATGTCTCATTCTTTTATTTCATTCAGGTTTTTGCTTGAATGTCCCCAGTAGTACTTCTACCTACCATTACATTTATTCTTGCTTTGTTTTTCTTTGGAACTCTCACTTATCATTACTTGAAATTATGGTATTAATTTACTTATCATTTGTCTCTACCTCTAAAATGCAAACTCCATGAGGACAATAATTTTCTCTATCTTTGGTGCTGTATCCTTAGCATTTTAAAGAGCACCCTGTACCCAGTAGGTGTTCAATAAATATTTGTTGAGTAATTGAGTGAGTATGGCCTTAATTTTGTCCTTGAAGAATTTAAAGTATAGTAGTCTTCCCTTATCCACTGTTTCACTTTCCTTGATTTCAGTTACTTGTAGTCAACAGTGCTCTGAAACTATTAGGTGAAAAATTCCAGAAAGAAACAATAAGTTCTAAATTGTGTATCATTCTGAATAGGGTGATAAAACGTTGCATCTGTTCAGGATGTGAATCACCCCTTTGTCCAGCATATCCATGCTGTATGCCCCAGCCATTATTCATTTAGTAGCCATCTTGATTATCAGATCAACTGTTGCTGTACTGCAGTTCTTGTGTTCAAGTAACCCTTATTTTACTTATTGTTGTTAATTTCTTATTCTGCCCGATTTATAAATTAAACTTCATCATAGATTTGTATGTATAGGGAAAAACATATACAGGGTTCAATACTATCCATGGTTTCAGGCATCCACTAGGAGTCTTGGAATATATCTCCAGTAGATCAGTGGGGACTATTGTATATCTGGGGAGACAGAAAAGGTATCTAAGTTGATAAATAAAATAAAAGGTGACCTGCAGTAAAAGCCAGATAAATGGTTTCTGACCATCAGAGGACAGGATGATCTTGTTTACTCAGAGGGAGGAGATCTTGGAGGGCTGGGAGCATTTAGCCAGTAGCCTAGCTGACTCTGTGGCTGCCCCACCCACATTCTCTCAGCCCCATGCCTGGTTCACCTGCATCTGTGATAATGGCTGTGAACACTGGCTCTTTCCACTCCTTCATTCTTTGTGTTTTTTGTTGTTATTGTTGTTGTTTTTGTTTTTTGTTTTTCGTTTTGGTCTCATGGGAGCTTGCTTAGTTGGATAGAAGGTGACTCAAAGGGCCTAGAAATGGAAGCCCCTGTAATGAGTAAATAAATACTTCTGCTTCCCTGTTCAGCAATGGGACAACATGGAGGGATGTTCTCTATAGTCCCTCCTGGTGGGAGTGAGCACTGGTGTCCAGAACAGTAACCCTTTTATTAATACACTCCCCATTTTGGCTTTCCTCTCTGCCTGTCTCACTTCTTCTCCACCCCATTTGGATGTCTTGAGATCACCACTCAGATTAATCACTAGCACCCACAATCTTGTCTCAGGATATGCTTTCAGAAAACTGAAACCAAGAGAGGCAGGGAGAGGTAGAGATATACCAGCTACCTTAGAAAAAAGTCAGTAACCTGGATATTTCCCCGTGGCCTCTACTCCCCAACAATCTGAGAGACCCCTGCCCGCTGCTGGTGCCACTGTCCACTTGCTCCAAAGAAAAAGGAACCATCGATCCCTGGTAATTAGGGGGAAGCAGAATGTAGGGAAAAGGTGAGGGTCTGGCTTGGAGACTCTTAGGTTCTGTCTCGGCCCTGCCAATTACATGCTATGTTTCCTTGGGCAAGTCCTTTTCCCCCTCTGGATCTTAGTCTTGTCACTGGCCCAGTGAGGTGGTTGGGCTGTCTACTATCTAAGCTTCCTTCTGCTCTGGGGCTCATAGCAGCCTCATGGTTTGTTTTTCTTTGTTTTTCTTACTCTCACACTTACTCTGTCTGCATTTGTCTCTCTCTCAAGGTCTGCATGCTAGGCCCAGTTTTGAGGAAGCTGGTGAATCAAATACCAACTCTAGTTGTCCCTGGTAAGAACAGGTGAGGCTTAATCCATGCAGCATTTGCTGGGATCCTGGAGAAAACCATTTTCTCAATGTTCAAAGTGTTGTTATTGTTAATAATGATGACATCAATTTACCTCATCAAGGCCTGCGAGTGCTTAACTAAGAAAAATGCTTTTGTCACCATTAGTAAATATAATGTGTGCCCACTCAATCAGAATGGCACCCCCAGATGGACGAGTCTACTCCTTTCCCCACACCCTGACTGCTCGTTTGCAATCCTGCCCTTCTTCAAACGAAGTGTTTATTTTTTATTGATGTTTCAGCACTTTGACAAATACATTTTTCCATGAAGAGAAACATAATTAACTTAAGTCATTTATATTAATCACAAGGGGGAAAATCATGCAAAACAGGGGTAATTTTGTATTGAACAAGGCACGTTATCTAATGAATATAGATGATGCTGATTTATGTGTTTATCCAAAAAGCATCAGTGGGGAAAAAAAGCCAACTCCAAACTCCACCCCACTCCCCTGAAAAAGCTGAAAAAAAAAATCCCTCAAGGTCTATTTAATGATGCTTCCTAGTTTGGTGGCATCTTGCCCACAGATTGAAAAATAAAATGACTTTTCAAGTGTTTATGGAGCTTGAACAGCAAGAGAAATTCTCTTCCAGCGTGGGTGTCTTCTGCATGCATCTCAGGGAAGTTATAATTACTTATTCCTGTGAATACTGAGATGATGTGGCTGGGTCTACACAGGTAGATGGTGTGGACTGCTTCCCGTCATAGCTTTGGGACAGGTCCTGAGGTCCCTCATTGCAGGGTATGGTCAACAAGGACCCAGACATCATAGTTCAGATTTCCCAGCTGGGTCAACCAACAGAGGTGGCTTCATCTGATGGGAAAGTGGAGTTGGAACAAATTGCCACCGTGAAAAGGAGTGGTACTGACTCCCATTTGTATAGTTCTCTCTTCTCCACACACTCATGAGTAAAGCAGTTGTCTGGGACTCACAGATACAAAGAAAGGTGAGTGGGAGGAGACAAGGAAGCATCACAAGAGTGTCACTAAATCCTAGAATGTTCAAGCCGGAAGCCCATACATGGCATGAAACTTGCCCCTTTATTTTCCCATTGAAGAACTGAAAACCAGAGTATAACAACAGTTGGCATTTATGGAGCACTCATTATATATCAGGCATTGTTCTAAGTGTTTTTCATGTTTTAATAGTTTTAATTTTATGGGATACCTGCTATCCTTGTCCCCATTTTACAGCTGAGAAAGAAGGGTGCTTTCTTTCTCAGCTGTAAAATGGGACCTCAGATTGTGGTCTTTCTCAGACCCTCATCCAGAATGAAAGGGAAGCAGGTCATCCTGCTTGTAGGAAAAACCCATGGGGAGCATTTGAGCAAGATTTTGGGAACTTTTTAAGAACTCTGTTCTGTCTCTCTTCTTTCTGTTCTATGTGGTCTGTTCCCTTTGTTGTCACTAGACATAAACATCCCTATAAAATCTCAGAGGACTTTGAGCTTGCCTCGGGGACGCAGAGGTGACAGTTTAATAAGCTATGTGATCATACTCCAGGGGAACCTGGGTTGGAATTACTAGGTGGAGGCAGAGAATGTGTGAAGACAGAGGAGCCAGTAGTGGGGTTCCCAGAAAAACAGAGAGAGGCCAGCATTGGAGCTGGTCTGGGACGCAGTAAGACCGTGCAGCAGCAGCAGCTGCTGCTCATTTCACAGGTGGAGAAACTGAGGTGGGACAGCCTGTTTCTGATCACTTGGCAGGTTAATGGTGAGACTGGCCGGGAAGTTGTACCCTTTATTTTTCTTCCTGTTGTCTCTCCTTGACCCGCAGTGATATCCTTTTCACTCCAAACCGCCAAATAGTAGTCCCCAGGGGTAGTGGGCTCTGGACCTGGACTATCCAGATTCAAATTCTGCCTCTGACACTTTCTGTGTGATGTTGGAGGAGGCCCCTAAGCTCTTGGGCCTCAGTTTCTTGTACTTCCACCAGGGGATGGCTATCCAGGAGTCAGAGTTAGACAATGAAGCACATGTGTCAGCTGTTATAATTATTATGAAAAGAACCAAACTCCACGAGCACCCACCTCCTTGACTGTGACTGCACACAAGCCCTAAACAGACTTCAGATGTAGGTAGTCCTGGCACAGTGGGGAGAAGCGGGGAAAGAGCAGGGAGGGCCAGGAGGGCGTGGGAGGGCTTTCTGGCTGGGAGTGAAGAGGCAGGACAACAGGTATGTGGTTTCCTCTTTACTCTGCACCCTAAACCTCCTTGCTTGCTGACCAGTCTGCATGCAATTTGTCTTTTGCTAGGTCCACGGCTCCCTGGGCAGCCAGGCCAAGTGGGTGCCAGGGCCCCATCCATCCTCAACTGTCTGGATGGTGGTGCCGGAGAATACATCTGTCACTGTCTCCAGTGGCATGGATGACTGGCATGTCATCTTTGACAAATGTGTGTGCCAGCAAGCTCTGCACGCTGTGGGAACTTACAGACACTGAAAACTCGCAAACACAAGACGGGCTGCTCCATGTGACAGCAAACACAAGTGAAGACCTGGGCTGCTACGGATGGAGGAGTGGGAAGGTGGGTGACAGAGGACAGGGCATAGGCTGGAAAACCTAGGCCCTTCTTCTCATTCTTCATGAAACTTTGGGCAAACCACTCCCTCTCCCTGTGCCTGGGTTCCCTGCTCATGAAGTGAGGATAAAGGTCCCTGCCCTATCCTCAGCAGTGTTAAAGAAGCCAGTCATAATTTTCATCACACTGTTAGCAATGATACTCGCTAACCCTTATCAAGCACCTGCTTTGGGTCAGGCATTTTGTACATACATATATTATATTAGCTCACTAAATTCCCCCAAACAAGCCCATTTTACCAATGGGGAAACTGAGATTTACAAAAGCAACTTACCTGGTGTCCCAAAGCAAGTGGCAGAGCTGCCTTAGGACCTATGCAGTGCATGTTCTAGGCTGGGAGCCAGCAGCCTTGATCTATAGAGGGCTAGAAAGTTCTATGTATGTTTTGCAAGCATGTGGTCACTGCTGCATCTGCTCAACCTTGCTATTGTTGTTTGAAAGTCAGACAATAAATAAATAGGTGTGGCTGTGTGCCAGTGAGACTTTATTTACCATAACCATCAGCCAGCTGGATTTGTCTTTGGGGCTCGTGGACCACAGTTGCTCTCCTGCTCTAGGCTTCCAAATTAAAGGGGATGATTATAAAGAAGGGCTGTTTACACTTCAGAGAGTATCTGGTGCGGTTGAGAACTTGGACTTGGGAGCCAGACTGCTATGTTTCAAATCCAGCTGGGCCACTTACTGATTGTAGGACCTTAGGCAAGTGACTTAATAGCTCCATGCCTCAGTTTCTTCATCTCTAAAATGGTTGTTGTGAGACTTAAATGATTAACCACGTAAAACATATAGAGTGGTGCTTAGTACATCATGAACACTGAGTAAATAGCACCTATTATCACAAGCCAGGGACTCTTATCATGAACACCTGATCATCTAATGGCCATTTAAATGGCTGGTTCAACCTCTCTTGGTTTCAGCTTTCTGGGAGTAATGCCTGCTTTGGCTCCTAGCCCCTAGGATGCCAGACAAAGGGACTTTAGTGATCAACTTGCTTTTTACAATCGTAAGGACACTGAGGTCCAGAGAGGGGAAACATCCTGCTCAAGGTCACATAGCCTTCAGGTGTCAGATTCAAGTCTCCCCAGTCAATATTCTTTCTCAAAGTCAGTAACCTTCATTTAGATCACTTGTCCTGGCTTGGTAGAACACAAGGCAGCTTCCCGAGGTGAGGTTATCCTCGAGGAGACAGCAATCTAATGCATGGATCTGGCAAACAGG
Source organism: Eidolon dupreanum (assembly GCA_028627145.1). Taxonomy (NCBI): domain Eukaryota; kingdom Metazoa; phylum Chordata; class Mammalia; order Chiroptera; family Pteropodidae; genus Eidolon; species Eidolon dupreanum. The sequence goes on along the minus strand of CM053502.1, from coordinate 90,756,846 downwards.
TGTGAAGAAGGGCAGATACAAAGAGTAACCTCGTCCTGTTCTGACATAAGCCTTGGAGACACTTAAGCCCAGCTCATCCCTAGCACAGGCCCCTGTTTTCTTGCTAAAATGTCACCATCCTCTGCCTGTTGAATATTCCTTGCGGAATGACTGGAAGTAACATTTCCTGGAAATAGCTGAGGGTAGACACTGTATAGTATATGTGAACAAATTACCCTTGAGTCAGGGGACACTTGAATTCTCTAGTAGTTAGTATCTGTGGTTATATATTGAGAAAGAAATACCCCAGACAGTTGGCTTGGCAACTATTAGCTAAGCCCTAGTGGTTCCTGTTGAATATAAACAACTTCACACAATATCAGCATCAGATGAAGCCTCTTCCTGACCATAATGCAACATGATAAACACAGAGGTATTATGAAAACTCCAGATTGAATGAACATCCTTTTCTCTCAGCTGACACAAGTGGCTCCTCTTTCTTTACCAATGACAACTCTAGATTTGCTTAATTTCTCTTGCCTCCCAGATAACAGTAATTAAGATACCCAGTCAGCAAAATGCTCCTGCTTCCTGACAGTACACAGTCTGGAACAATCCTTGCTTCCCCAACCCTCTCCAAACTTATGCAAAACAAGCCCAAACCCTATAACAGCCTCTTATTGAGGCACTCCATGATTGCCCATGGTACGTGCTTTCCCTGCTGCCACCAGTTAATAAACCTAATTTTGTTTGACTTTGAGTTGCTTCTGGTGATCTTTGGGCATTGGGATTTATCAATATATTGATTGGTGCTGAAACATAAAGTGGAGGAGAAGTGTCCAGTAATGACAAGGGAAGGTAGAGAATCATAGAAAACCAATTCTCGAGTCCTACAGAGAATTAGATGCTTTACATGTAGTTCACAGCTTTTATAAGGTGGATCCTGCCATAAGAATTATTTCATTTTATCCTCTTAATAAAACCAGTGGAGTATTTACATTTCCATTTACAGACAAACTTGAGGCTCAGCAAGCTTAATAAAGTTGCCTGCAGCTCTTCAGCTGCTAAGTGGTGAGACCAGGAGCTAAGAGTCTTCTGATACTGAGCCCACTGTTGATGCTTTGATACCAGGCTGATATGTGGTCTACACAGCAAGAAGACCCTAGCATTATCTGGTTCTTACTGTTGATAGCACTGACGACCTTAAAATGGGTGGTCTCTAGAACATGTCAACCACATGGTCAGAGTCAATGAAAGGGTTTTGGTGCCCATGGTCTCTTTATCTTTAGAGCAGACATTAGCCTCCAAGGCCAGTCTTCCAGCTCATTTGGTCTAAAGGATGCAGCTTTTGCTGCTGGCCCTGCACTGGAAATTGAAGGGTGAGGAGGAGCCCCACTGATACCTTCTCCTTAACTGTGATTTCTGCATCTATCACTCTATATCTACTTTCTTTTTTAAATTAATTTATTAGTATTATTTATGCCTACAGCACCTGGTCTTCCTAGGTGGTCTCCCATCCAAGTGCTAACCAGATCTGACCCTGCTTAGCTTCTGAGATCAGACATCCGGCTTATTCAGGGTGGCATAGCTGTAGACCATGGACCATGGCTCCACTGGGGTACCAACCCAGGACCTTCTGTGTGTAAAGCAGACGTGCTAACCACTACACTATGTAACCACACCCACATTTACTTTCTTAAGCTATCTTTTCTATAGAGAGAATATACAGAAGGGGACAAATTAACCTTATCAAAAGATGTTTACAGCAAAGTGGTGGCAATCATACCTGTCTTCATGAAGCCTCTTTCCCAGCAATTTAAAGAGGCCGATTCCCATTAAATTCTATGGGCCTGTACCCATGTGGAAGAGGGGATGTCTGTAGAGTTGCACTGTAGAAAACAAAAAAGACAGAGGAAGGAAGGGAAGGAGAACTCTACAAGTGCCTATTCCACACCAGGCATTATGCTGGGTGCTTTGCATAGTCAAGGGAGAACTGAATTTTGTTTTAGTATAAGAACTGTCACTTGGAGGCAGCTGATAGTGTGAGGATTTTGGACATTGAAAGGTGTGTTCATCTTTGGAGCCCACTTCCCTCATTTTAGGAAAACCAGCAGGCTAAACCCTTGGGTAGAGAAATATAGACCAAGTACCCAGCCATTGTTCTTGAGGAAAATGATGATGTCACCTAAGTTTGACTGCCCATTCTTTCAATGGGCAGAGAGTGTGTTCAGTCATCCATGTAAATTTGTTGTGTTCTGCCTATCTGTGCCCTTGAAGAATTAGAAAATGTTCCTCTAATTACACAGACCTTTGGAGTCCCTGGCATAGTGTGGTTGCAGGCTGAATAACCTGGACTGTGGTTATGTCAGCTATTGTGATAGCTTTGTTTGGCCTTGGGAGTCAGCCCAGCCCTGTGGATTCAGGTGTGCGGTTCCCCTAGAAGAATGACATCATTTCACCTTTCACTGGGTCTGAAAGTTCTATTGGAAACTCAGAGGAGGAAGGAGTACAGTGATTCTGATGCAAGAGTTCTCAGCTAGCCTGCCCTGTGGTGTCTGCCAAGGGTGGGCAAAAGCCCTGAGCTGGGGACAGGGCCTGTGGGCTCAAGAGTAGCAAACTCCTGTGGCAGCATAGGTTACCTCTTTGTTTCTGCTATGCCACAGGTGTTCAGTGAAGCTTTGTTGAACACCCGTTATCTGGTTGAAGCAACTAGATGATAAATATCTTGTCCTCTATCACCCCATGGAACACTGGCCTTCTTGAGTTGTTTCTCTTGGGGGTGTGTGTGTCTGTTCTAGGGTCTTCACACTGCTGGTCCCTGTGCCTGGAATGTCCTTCCTCCAGCTTTCTCAGGTGTTGCTTCTTAAGTAACACTTTCCCTGACCACTCTGTCTAAATCTAACTTGCTATCCCCTGCTATGATTTTTCTCCTTAGCATATATCCCTAATATAATATATACTTTCCTTATGTATTCTGTGTATTGTCCATCTCTCTTACTAGAATATAAGTTTCCAGAGGGCAGGGAATTTTTCTGATATGGTCACAGCTACAATTTTCAGGGCTTAGAACCTAGTTAGACACATAGAAGGCACTCAAAACATACTTGTCAAAAGAATAAATGAATTTCTTTTATTTCTATTTTACTTAGAATATATATTTCATCAAACACTTTCATTATTGATATGATCGAATTTCCTTTGAATTTGTTGGTGTAATGAATTATGTTAATTGATTTTCTGTTATTCGGATAAATCTATAAAGATATCGATCATAAAGACATTTTATCAGATTTCATTTACTAGTGTTTGACTTTGAATTTTTACACTTACATTTAGAAGAACAATTGGTTGTTACTTTCCTTTTTCTAAGAAATCTGTATCAGGTTTGGTACTAAGGCAACAGTCTTCATAAAGTGAATTGCAGTGCTTTATCTTTTTCTATGTTTTGAAAGAGTTTAATTGACATTAGAATTATTTGTTCTTTAAAGATTACATAGAACTCAGCTGTGAAACCATCTGTTCCTGGTGCCTTTTATAATGGTTGATCTTTAATCACCTTTCCAGTCTCTCCTGTGGTAATTGGCCTTCTCATTTTCTACTTCTCCTTGGGTCAATTTAGGTAATTTATATTTTCCTAGGTAAATATCCAGTTTGCATAGATTTCCTATTTTCTTGTAATCCTCAGTGCGTCTATGCTTATGTCTCCTTTCTCATTCCTAATTCTGCTTGAATTTGTTCTCTTTCTTCTCCCTTTAATTAGGCTTCTGACAAATTTGCCTGAGCTCAGGACTTTGGAAAAATAGAGAGAACTATCTCCACACTTTGAACCCATAGGTTTTGGAGAGAGAGGTGCCTGTAAGAGTTTGACATGAAGCAGTTCAAGATGGTGGTGGTGGCAGGATCATAGAGGGTTAGGGAAAGTGGGTGGTGCTGATGGCTGGGTTTTGACTCCTGGCTCTCCCACATCCTGGTTGTGACCTTGGTAAGATATCTCGATTCTCTGAACTTTAGTTTCCCTATCTGTGAAGAGGGATGAAGGTAGCTGTACCTAGCTCACATGGATGGAGAAGAAGACTACATGAGTGTATATGTGAAAAGTACTGGGCACAATACCTGGCAGAAACTAAACATGCAATTAACATCAGCCTTCATTATGGAGGAAACACAATGGACAGAACAAGAGGCCACAAGGATTCCCAGAAATCACTGGGAGTTCTGTAGAACAATAGACTTTGAGCTCCCATTTTGCAGATTTTTGGGAGGAGTTGTGATTAAGGTACTAAGAGAATTGTGACCTTTCTCTGTGGTCCCCAGCTAGTTAGATATGTGGCCACAGCAGTGATACATACATATACTCTTACTAAATCTTCTCTACAACCCAACAAGGTAGATATTAGGTGGAACCTATGAAAATGCCAATATCCAACCATTTTTAACCTAAGAATTATTTGTTCTTTAAAGGTTACATAGAACTCAGCTGTGAAACCATCCGCTCCTTTGCCTTTTATGATGGTAGATCTTTAATTACCTTTCCAGTTTCCTTTGCGGTAACTGGCCTTTCATGTGATTCAGTCTAATGTTATCATTATCATCTCCGTTTTTCAGATGATAGGTTCAGAGGGGTTAAGAAGCTATTCTAAGGTCACACAGCCTGTGATGGAGGTTACTTCAGTCAAACCAGGGCCATTGCAAAGATAAGCTGCAAATCCAATTTGAAAAAAGTGGCCAATACTGGTGGCTGAGAAATGGTAACTGAGCATTGAGAAGGCTGATCTGAACAGAAGAGGAAGAGTAGGGCTCCAACGGAGAGAGCTCCTGGGGTCTAAAAACCCAATCCCTAATGCTTGGGTCCATGAGTGGCAGCCACTGCCATTCTAAGATCTATTTAGGGAACTATATCAGCAAGTGTATTAAAGAGCAGGTATTTATTTGCAGGAAACTCCTGGGTCCTGCAAATAAATTAAAAGCGGGGATTCTCTCTCTCATTTATCTTGTAACCACTGTACAAGTAACAGTTTCCTGATAGATGGTCAATTGTACAAGTTTTAGTTTGTTGGTTAAAGGACTGCTCATCCAGACAGAATTTTTGGGACAGAAGGTGCTATTTACGTGGTTTTGCCCAATATGGGCAAAAGAAAACAGATTCTAACAGTTGTGGTCTATCCATCCAGGGATCCACAAATGACAATACCAAGGGTGGGCCCTTAAACCTGGGACTTTATGAAGATAACAAAGTGATTCATTTATACGAATGTCTGGAATTTTATGAGGATGCATACTGATGTACAGTACATGTGTGCATACCATAAACTGATAAGGATACAGAGGGGGTGATGTCAGTCTTTAGGTCCCCCACACTAAGGAACTAGGCTGATCCTTAAGTAGAAGAGCCAGGATGCTAACTCCATGATGGTCCATCCTGTAGCTCTGTGCTGGGATAGCCACCTCCTGATCTAGGCGTCTCCTTCCGGAGCTTTAGCCACTGCTTATACTCTTATTCAAATACTCATTAAGAGCCTGAAGAACCTGGATCTCTCAGTTGACTTCTAGGGGAGGATGGCCTCTCCTCAGCACATTGCAAACTTCTGACTCTGGTTGGCATTGCTGCAGCTCTGGCCTCCAACCTGGAAGCACCCAGGGCGCGTTCCCTCTGTTTCAACCAGTGAGACTCTGCCCAGGCGTTTCTATCTGTGTTCGCGGGAATGGTAAGAGTCATTCATCTCAGTCTTGTTTTCAGGGATGATGATGGTTCTCAAAGTCCAAACTAAGATTGGAGTGTCCACTTGTGGAATTCAGTGTGTCCTGCCAATCCCCCTGGGCACTCTGGTTTCAGCACACCCTGACAGCTTCCTACTGCAATTACCTGGTGCTTGCTGCTCCAGGGCTTTGTCTGACTGCAGGAGAGTGCCGCTCCAGTAGGGGACAGACTAGAAGTGTCAGGAAGTTAAAGTCTATGGGAAGAGCCTTCAACCCATAATATATGAGAATTCATGGATGAATACATTGGTTCCTTGCTCCTCGGATGGGACAAGTTCTATACAGTCTCCTGGAGGGTCCCCAGTGGAATTTAGCTCATTAACACACTATTTCCTTTTCTTACATCTCGACTCTTCTGGTGGTGCTTTCCAGACTCACTTCCCAAATTCACTGCTTGCAAACAAATCCTGTCTCAGGGGCTGCTTCTGGGGAACCCCACTAAGCCACTTCTTAAACAACCCTCCTCAAACCAGCAGTCCACATGTACCTGATGATTGCTTGGATGATCCCTCTGCAAACATCAGCAGGCAGCTTCCTTCCTCTTAACTAGTTTATCCTATTTGTAGCTCAGGCCTTTGGGGGCTGTTCATCCAGAGAACATTAGTCAAACATGCTCATTCTACTGCCTGAGCAAAGCTTAAGCAAACTCATATCACTCACTGCACAGCAAGTTTCCCAGTGAGCTCCCAGGGGGTCTTAAAGGACGAATGCACCTGGGGGAGAAGTTTACCTTCATTGGTATCTGGACACAGGGTGGCTTGAGTTGAATATCAGCCCTCTATTGTGCTGGCTCTCTTGCCTCTGTGCAGTGTTGTCCCAAGGACAGTGTGGAGCTTTCTCATCACCAGCCCAACCTTTCCCACATGATGGACTTTTCTTTTTCCTTCTCTTCTCTTCTCTTCTCTTCTCTTCTCTTCTCTTCTCTTCTCTTCTCTTCTCTTCTCTTCTCTTCTCTTCTCTTCTCTTCTCTTCTCTTCTCTTCCCTTCCCTTCCCTTCCCTTCCCTTCCCTTCCCTTCCCTTCCCTTCCCTTCCCTTCCCTTCCCTTTCCATCCTTTCCATTCCCTTCCCTTTCCTTCTCTTCTCTTGTTCATATTTGAAGGACTAAGTATACATTTTGAGGTAAGAGAATTTCTAACTTGAAGGATGCCAGATAAACTAACATTTATTAGAATTTTTATAACTTATTTGAAAACTTAATATTGTATTCAACTGTGCTTTCTCAATGATGGACCTTTAACATTCCAGAGTTTGTGGAACTGCCCTGGCACTTCTGTCAGTCTTCAGTCAAAAGCAGTGTATCTATAAATCCTCAGGTTCAAAGCTTGGTCCTGCCTCCACTGACCTTGTCCCTGAACTGACTCCTGTATCCACTGCCTCCTCTTCACTTTCACCCAAACATCTAAAGGCATCTCATGCCACATGTTCAAACTGAAAACTGCTCTCCCGCAGTCTCCTTCAGCATGGTGAATGGTGACTCCTTTCTGGTGACTTGAGATAAAACCCTTAGGGTCATTTTTGACTCTTCTCTTCCTCTTACACCTCACATCCCATCCTTTAATAAATACTGTTACCTTTACTTCCATAATCCTCCCAACTCTGTCTGATCACATCTCACCACCTCCACTGCTGTTTCCTGGTCCAAGTCATCGTTATTACTTGCCTAGATTTTTGCAGTAGCCAAACATGCTACTTTGGTCCCCCTGATCTCATCCTTGCCACCCTCCATCTATTCATAAAGCAGCCAATTAAAACCTAAGTCAGAGTGGGTCCTGTCTCTGCCTGGAGCCCTCCAGTGGCTCATATCCTATGAAAGTAAAGATCATGTCCTTACAGCAGCCTTAAGGCCTCATAAGAACTGCTCCCTGGCTCCCTTCACTTCTCTGGCTTCAACTCCTAATACTCACCTCCTGGCTAACTCCACTCCAGCTACACTGCCCTCCTTCCTTGCTTTTCTTCAAAAATCCAGCCATGCCCCTGCTTTAGGGACTTTGCACTTTCTGTCTCCTTTGCCTGGAATATTCTTCCCCCAGAAGAGGCTATCTTATCTCCTCGCTCTGGCTGGCTCGATGACCAGGGATATCTGTTAGGTCTTTACTCAAACGTCCCCCTGCTTAAAACTGCCCCTGCCTCCAAAGCACTCTCTATTCCCCTCCTCTACTTTATTTTGCTCCCTGGTGCTTCCTGCCCTCTGACATTCCATATACTTTACTTGGTTATCTTGGTTATAACTTACTAGAATGTAAGCTCCTTGAGAACAGGGGCCATTCTTGTTCACTGCTGTTGTATTAGAACCTGCCACTAGAACAAGGCTGGGCATATGGTGGATGTTCACCTGGTGTCTGTCGAAAGATAAATGCATGTAAATCCTTCTCCTTCGCTAAACCTCAGTGTCAGAGGACAAGCCACCCTAGGTCATTTCCAAGGTCCTGTTCCTGCTCTCTGGTTTTATGTAGAGGACTCTATTCTGAGTAGCTGGCTCGAAAACCAGGGACATCCCCCGCCTTTGTCAGCCATATTGAGACTGAGCCTTTGGCTTTCTCAGCCAAGGGATCATCTGTGGGACAGAGAAAGTGGATGGGGTCGGAGGTTTATTTACTCTATTTATCTGTAGGTATATACGGGAGAAGCAGGGATCCTGACATTCAGCACTGGGGGCATCTGAGGTCTATGTCCACCTGGCCACTTTATTTAACTTACTCTAACCCCGAAGTTGAAAATTTAAGTTTTCTTTAGGTGCCAGACTGGTGTGTGTGTGAATGTGTGGGGCGGGGGGTAAAATACCCAATAGCTTAATGAATCAGGACTCAAGAGTATGATCCAATGTCACACTGGCAACAAGAACGCAAAACTCAGCACCGATTGCCCAGCCCATTCCAAGAGCCCTGGTCCCCAGCCATTTCAGGCATTCTGACCACTCTTCCCACTACTGAAAGTCTGCACCCCTCACCTGCCATCACAGCTGTGTGGCTCCTTCTCTCTGGGAGTGGGGCTCACCCCTCTTTCCATGGCTCCTATGCCAGGCGGCAGTACGCCGAGCCCCTTCCAATCTTGGGGCCCTGCCCTCCTATGTGCACTACTTTCTCTCTGATGTGGTCACAGCTGCCACCTGGGGGTCCAAATGGAGGCTGCACACACCAGTTGGGGGGCTGGGCTGGCGGTGAAGTGGCTGTTGCAGGAAAGAAGGTGTTTCCTATTATGGCAGGGATGTCTGGGGACAGAGTGGGGCTGGCACCTCTCTGCTTGCTCTGGCTGGGTTGGCAGTGCTCCCTCGCTGAGCTGGCCACCCATCCCCCTAATCCTTTCTCCACAAGCAGCCAGAGTGACATTTCCAAATAATAAAGTTGCGATGGTTAATTTTATGTATCAACTTGACTGGGCTAAGGGATGCCCAGATAGCTGGTTAAATATTATTTGTGTTAAATATTATTTCTGTGTGTGTGTGTGTGTGTGTGTGTGTGTGTGTGTGTTTTCCTGGAAGAAATTAGCATTTGAATTGGTGGACTAAATGAAGCAGATTGTGGGCCTCACTGAGGGTGGGCATTATTCAATATGTCGAGGGCCTGAATAGAATAAAAAGGTAGAGGAAGGTTAAATTTGCTCTCTGCAGGACAGCTACAGCTGAAGCATTGATCTGCCTTCTGTGTTCTGGCTCTCAGGCCTTCAAACTACACCACCAACTTTCCTGGGTCTCCAGCTTGCCAATGGAAAATTGTGGAATTTCTGTAATCATGTGAATCAATTCCTTATAATAAGTCAATCTTTCTTTCTCTGGAGAGAGTGGGGAGAGAGAGAGGGAGGGAGGGAGAGAGAGAGAGAAAGAGAGAGAGGGAGAGAATTGATTCTGTTTCGCTGAAGAACACTGACTAATATAAAATTCAACGATGTCACTCTCTTGCTTGAAATGCCTCCATTGTCTCCACTGCCCTTAAGAGCATCAGTTTGGCACATAAGGCTTTTCATGAACTGGCCTCTGGCTACCTCCCAGCCTCCCCATTCTCCCATCCATACTGGGGCAGCATCAGGCCTCCCTGCTCTGCTTCTCAGTGCCTCCACAAGGCATCTGTTAGCCTATCAAAGCACGATTTACACTGCATTGTAATTGCCTGCTTCTACCTCTGGACCATGAGCTCAAGGGCCTGGACTGGACTAAATATTTTTTGAATTTTTGACACTTGGCACAGTGCCTGGCTCATAATAGAGAGCTCAGTGTGTGTGTGTGTGTGTGTGTGTGTGTGTGTGTGTGTGTGTGAAATGAAAGGATGAAGCCCAGCTTCACAGGGTCCAGGATATGAACCTGGCTTCCTCTCCATTCCTGCCTGCTGTGTGTGGAACTGGCTGGGGTAGATCCTATGCTTCCTTCTCCAGCTTCCATTCCCAGGGCCACAGGCTGCCTGCTGCTTCTCCTTACCAGGCCACTGCAAAACCCACTGCATCTCCTTTTAGTCTCTGTCACCCATTCTCAGATAGCTGGGGTCTTCCCTTACTTCCTGAGCTCCATTCTATCCACAGCTCTTTTCTGTATAGCTCTATAGCGATGCAGTTGGTGCCCTGCAATCAACTGTCTATGTGACCTTGAACAAGTCACTTAACCTGAGTCTCAGCCTCAAGGTGGCCACACAAGTCCCATTGCACAGCACGATAGACTGTGCTATCTATTGGATGGTGCTCCTGGATTGAGCAATGCAGTGACCTCCCTCAGTTTCCTCTCATCAAGGTAGTAACTCTACTGTGAGGGATGACAGATTTAGACATAATATAATGTGTAAAACGCCTAGAACATACAGTGCATAGCAACTGAGCACTTAATAAGCACTCAATTAAATGGCAGTCTTTAGAGTTGTATTATTATTAGTATCATCATTATTACTATTATTATCACATAATTAATGCTAGCCTCCTTCTCCCCGGACCTATAAGGTGTGGTTGCAGCTTCTCTATGGGTTGGTGGGAAGTCAAGGGTTTCAGTCTCACATGATGTTTTCTCCAGGTGGGTGGTCACATCAGCATGGATTGCTTCATTGCATGGAATATGTCTTTGCTGCCCACCACTGATGGCGGAACCACGGCTGTTTCCATTGCTGCCTTGGCTGACTCTGTGGCATCAGTTTGGCACATAAGGCCTTTCATGAGCTGGCCTCCGGCTGCCTTCCAGCCTCCCTATCCTCTCATGCATTTGTATGACCTCGAAGTAAGTGCCTTTTAAAATTGTGTGTCCTTGATGCCTCACCCTAGTTCAGGCCCTGCTTCCATCCTGCTGATTTTCACCACCTCTGGCCTGGTTTGTGAATCAAAGCTGTTTGTTCCTTTACTTAACATTTCTTAATCAACAGCTGGTTTCTCTCCAGATAAGGAAGGTGGGGAAAGCATTGAGCCTCAAGGAAACAGGCTGTCTTAGTTGTTTTGTGCTGTTTTAACAAATATACTATAGACTGACTTAAACAATAGGCATTATTTCTTACAGTTCCAAAGGCTGAAAAGTCCAAGATCTTCAAGGTGCTGGCAGATCTGGTGTCTGGTGAGAACTCTCTTTGTAGTTTGCAGATAGCAGAAAGCAGAGCAGAGGGAAAGGAAGCTCTCTGGCCTCTTGTCATGAGAGCACTGATTCCTTTCAGGAGGGCTCTGCCCTTGTGTCCTAATTATCTCCCAAAGGCCCCACATCCTAAAACTATCACATCAGGAGTTAAGATTTCGATATAAGAATTTTGGGGAGACACGAACACCTTACCTGGTCCATAGCAGAGGGATAGGAACCCCTTCCGGTGCTCCTTCACACTGTACTATAACTGGAATTTTTATTTGCTTGTCCTCAAGTATCTGAATACAGGTAGACCATTTTGCAGCACAAGGCTGGTGTCTCTGCTAAAAACTGTTACCATATATGCACAGGAGAGTCCCATTCCCACTGCTGCCATCCCTGACTTTATTATGCTTAAAATTACGTGTGCACCAGAGTCATCTGGAGGGCTTGATAAAAGATCTCCAGGCTCTATCCTTCTAAATGTCTGAGTCAGTAGGTCTGAGATGGGGCCCAACAATTCACATTTTACACTTTTCAGGTGTAAGTAACACTGATGCTGCTGGTCCAGGAATCACATTTTGAGAACTATTGAGCTAAAGGAATCTTTGCCCCTCCCCTGGCTTTGGGTTAAGTCCTCTTCCATGAACCTGCACCTGAAGGCAGAATTCCTTGACTGCAAAGTGTGTAGGGGGGGAAGAGAGAGGGAGGACATGGAGAAAGGTAGCTTTCCCACGTTGTTATGATTGCAATTGGCACACAAAAATGTTAGCTATTTACAGGCTCTATAATGAACAAGGCACTGTGCACCAATATGACTGAGATGAGATTTCTGTGTTTAACAGAGTACAGAAATACTATACATTATTAGCACAGTGTTTTGTAGTGAATAAAGGGCTTCCACATTCTACTTGCATTTTCTAATTTGATCCTTAGAGAGACCCTGTGGGATGAGCAATGCATATATCATTACCCCATTTAACAGGTGAGAAATCACAAGGGGAATTAGCTTTTTGCTTGCCTGCTGTGTTCTAGGCAGATCACATATAGCAGCTCATCTAGTCCTCACAACAACCCTCAGAATAGGTATTATTACTTACTGTGTAGATCAAGGAGATTGAAGCTGGGAAGCTGAATGATTTTTCAAAGATTGTGCATTTAATTAGCAGCAGAACCAGAACTAAAATCCATTTCTCTTGACTCATTATTCAGGACTCTTTTTAGACACCATATTTTATGTGTGTAATTAATTGGGTGAAATTTATAACTATTTAAGGGGTTCAAAATAAATCAAGTTTTGTTGTCATTTCTGATTTTGTCTTTTCTCTCTGAGTTTAGTTTTTTCAATCTAGTTTTTAGATCTTTTGTGACACAGAATCAAGATATGGGGAGAGAGCATTGGAACCAGAGAGGCTAAGTTGAATTACACAAAGAAAGGGGGAGAAGGTGTAAAGGAAATGGTTGAGGAATGCCTTCTGGACTGAGCGTTGAAAGTTTTGTGGGCTTGGAAAGTGGGAGACTCCAGAGCTGTTGCCAGGTGGGAACTGGGAGAGGCGAGGGAGAGGCATTTCATAGAGTTCATCTGTGGAATTTAAATTGGATTCCTATTACTGTTCTTTAAGATATGCAGAAAAAATTGATGTAAATGTAAAATTAGTTTTGGCTACGGGACTGGGCTCATTTGTACGTGATGCTGTATAGAGAATAGGTCACAAAGAACTGCAGCTTATAATAAGGTTACTTATGCATGTGTTTGAAAGAGAAAATGTTTGAACGTGAAAGATAAGGTGTAAAAAAGTGATTTAGTGACAGAGATATTTAGGCTTGAAAAGAAAAAGATAAGACAAGAAGGAGAAACAAAAGAGAGATAAAGAAGAACGGAAAAAAAGGGGAAAGGTATCAGAAAAATGGATAGATGAGATAAACAAACAGAAAAGTATTGGGAAAATAGAAACTGAGGAAAGTAAATTTGTTTCCTACCTGAATTTCTCAAACCTTTTTAACTGTGATTAACTATTAAGAATATATTTCCATTTTTACTCACTATTTATACAGAAACACAGCTGAAGAAACCTTTTTATTTGGAACTAATGCTTACCCTTGTGGTCCCCAATGAACCACACTACCAGTATTCATGCCCTATGTAGTTGCCTCCCACACTAACTCAGGTGACTGGCTAGAGTCAGTAGGACATTAGTAAAAGTGATGTAAGTGGAGGCCTGATAAACTCTTACACATTGGAGCTTGTCTTTTTGGAAGATTTGCACTCGAGATGTACCACTGGGAACCCAGAAATCATTTTATGGAAGCCCGTACTAGCCATATGGAGAGACCGTTTGTAGGTGTACCGGGGCCCTAGCTGACCATCCTGGTTGAGCTCCCAGCTGATAGCCAGGACCAACTTGCCAGCCATGTGAATGAAGCATCTTGGAAGTGGGTCCTTCAGCCCCAGCTGAGCCATGCCAATGGATGCCCATGGAACAAAGCTGAGCTGTCTTCAACAAGCCCTGCCCAAATTTCAGAATAAAGGGCAAGTAAATTTTGGATTAGGTTTGTTATGTAGCAATAGATAACCAAACATCCTTATTATATGCAAGACACCATGATATTTTCTATTATAGTCAATTCTATTTTTTTATTTTTCAAAATGCTAAATTGATTTCATGACCCACTAATGATCCACAGTTTGAAAAGTGCTGCTCTAATCCATGGCAGATGTGTTTGAGATAATCTGTCCTCCAACCTCTCTCTTTGACCTGTTACTCTAGAATTGTGGCATAGAAGAGTTGAAGATGATCTCAAGATGTCATCCAGTCCAGGACTGTGTCTCAGAAAAGGCTGTACTTAAAGTCATCTGGGTCTCCAGGTAGACAATTCTACTCAGTAGAAAGTTTAACTGAGGGAAAGTATTTAATCCTTTTGCATGGCTGGCTCAGAAGTCTATAAGCAGTTTACAACCATGCATGGTCTAATGGTCTACCATTTCTGTCTAATACTGAATTCATGCCCACAAATAAAGGAAGAATATCACCCCCACCCAGATACCCATCCTTTCTCAAGTCTGTGTGTGAAGCTGAAGCAAGCATCTTCCTTTGTCATTCAAGCTTCCACCAGGGGAACTTGTCAAATGAAGATTTCCAGGCCCCATTAAGAGACGTGGTCTCAAAAAAATCTTTGGAGAGAGGTACCTGGACATCTGCATTTTAACGAGCTCCCCAGATAGCCCTGCTGCACAGCGGTGTTTAGGTTCAACAATTCCAAAGACTAAGGTCTGAACTAGTGCCTTTCAGACTTTCTTACCTCAAGTCGTAGTAAAAAATACATTTACATTCTGTCCCCATGCACATGTACATATAAGGAAAGGAAAGAGAAGTTTCATCAAATTCTACGTTGGGTAAATGCTGCACTCTGGCCTTTCTTATTTTTTAAATGCTGGTTGTAATTCATTAAACTGATTTCATGATTCGCCCATGGGTCACACTGTACAGTTAACAGCAAAGCTGACCTAAGCAAACACAGGCTATGTGTCTATCCAGCAGCCATGACTGAATCTCCAGAATTTTGCTATAATAATGATTGTTCGGAGTTGCAAGCCGGGTCTCCATCTTTTTATATGTGCCTTTTGATTCTACTACTAACAGGGCTTGCATTCATGTAGCACTTATCTAACCACCTTCCTCTTTATTCGTGCAGGGTCTCCAGGTGAGCTCAGGTTGGAGATCAGAATGTAGCTGAATTGGGGGCCTGGGTCTCCCTCCATGGCTCATTTTGAAAGAGCCAGTACCCCTAGGGGCTTTTGGTTGAGTGGAGAAGGAAATAGGATGGGGCAGGACAGTGCGGGGTTATGACACTAGACTCTGCTTTTTCTCTGTGACGATCATTCCTGAGTCCTCAGGAAGCAGGAGTTTGAGTTCAAAGTCCAAGAGTGGGGTCCATGAAGGGCCATGTTAGCTTCCTTGCAAGGGCAAAGCTTCTTCAGTGTCCTGCACCTGCACAGCACCTCTTGGGAGTTCCAGAAACAAACTGGAAAAGACAAGGCAGAATGTTGAGCGCCTTCATTTGTTTTATCCAATAATTTATGTGACCTTCTCTTGAATTCGTACTTTCATCTTATATAATTTTTTGGGTTGAGAAGTTCCCAAAAGTTCACTGACTTCTGTGTAAATAGCCCTTGTTTACCCTTGACCTGCCTCTTTCAGGTGCAAGTCGTCAGTTCTGCTGTCCCCTGTACCATCCTCCCTAGGCCTTTAACCTGCTTCTGTCTTCATCCTTCAGCCTGACAAGGCCCCATCTTCTATGTCTGTCCTCAGACTTCAGCCTTTCCATCCCCTTCATCATTTTTGACATTTGAGACAGTCACAGAAACTGAAACAGTTTAAAAAATGTGCCATTTATGGTGTCCAAAAAAGCCAAACTGATCCCAAAATGATTGATTTAGTGGTTGCAGCTGGGTCTGGATGCAGACAGACAGCTAATGAGGTAATTTTTCTAAATGCAAAGTGTAAACAAGATAATAGCTTCCTCCCTCTCTGGGAGTCTCTCTGGATTTCTTTCCCTCTCCTTCAATTTTCTGCAGAGATGCACATACCAGTTTGTGTCTTTACACTGTTGTAGGTTGAATTGTGTTCCCTCAAAATGATATATTAGAGTTCTAAACCCTACTACCTCAGAATGTGGTCTTATTTGGAGATAGGGTCTTTACAGAGGTAGTCAAGTTAAGATGAGGTCATTCGGATGGGCCCTAAAGCAATACAACTGGTGTCCTTATGGAAAAGTTTAACATAGAGATAGACACATATTGAGGGAAGATGAAATGAAGGGACACAGAGAAGAAGGCCATCTATAAACCGAGGAGAGATGCCTAGAACAGATTCGCCCTCACCATCCTTGGAAGGAACCAACCCCATTGACACTTTGGTCTCAGACTTCCAGTTTCCAGAATTGTATGACAACACATTTCTGTTAAGCTGCCCAGTCTGTGGTTCTTTGTTAGGCAGCCCTCACAAACTAATACACATACATTTAAAATTTTTTTGCTTCTGTGCTCTCTCTGTTGGCAATTCTCCTTCCTGAGGTGGGGGAGGACAAAGAAGGTGAAGCAGATTTCCTTCCTGTCATGCTGGTGAGGCCCTACACCGAGAGGCCCTCAGCTGCACCGGCCCTCCCAAAGTCCTGGCAGGGCCCCCGTGATGTCTTCATATGGTGCTACATTTCTGTAAAATTTGCAAATTATATTTAAACTGCAATCAGTTACAACCACTGACTCATTTCACTGCAGATTTCCCTCCAGCACATTTTCCATCACATCAGTGGCCTTTGAGTAGCCATGTGGTATTCTTAGATCCAGATACAGGGACTTTGAGTTGAGAATGTATATAATTGGGATATGTGTATGGTTTTCAGTCACTTCTACATAGAATTAATTTTTGCTAGCTATCCCCATGTAGGAATGGCTTCCAGGAATTCTCTGTTGTCCTCTGTGTCCATTCATCGGGTGATGTGACAACGGTGAACAGAGCCCACGGGGTCCAGTACCAGAAATATGTGGACAATGGAGAAAAGTCAGGTTTGAGATATGGAGCCAGAAGCTAGTCTATGGAAATTCTTCTAGTCATCAAATGTATAAAATCATAAGTCTCAATAGTTTAATATTAGAGAGGTGTGACAAGTACTCAATTAATGAAATATATTTTTCTGGATTGTGTGACATTTGTAGTATTTGTTAGCTTTTTAGAATTTGTAATTTATTATGGTTTCTTTTCTTACTTGGATATTTGATTTAGTACCTTGTGTTCAGAATATTGTGATATTTTCCTTAAAAGGGCTGGAATTGCATAAGCTTCTGCCCCCATTTAACTTAGATTTGGCCCTGGATGGGGTATGAGAAATGAAGAGGGAATGGGAACTACAGTGAGCAGGCAAGGATTTGTGGGAAGTTTGGTGGGGCATGTAGAGACACTGTGGAGAGGGAAGTAAAAAGGTAAAGAAGCTCTGTGTACCCAGGTAAGCCAGTTCCCCTCTCTAGAGTTTCTTGGGGTGTATAGGAGCTGTGTGATGTATGGGGCAACCTCTGAAGAAACTTTAGGCTTCAATAGTCTAGGATTCTGTTATCCTAATCATCCAAGGGGAGAAGATGGAGTCAAAATTTTCAGTGGCTGGCAGAATTATTGTCTGAGGGAGGAGAAGAGACACTATGGAAAGCATTTCCTTCCAACGGAACTGAAGTTGCCAGAAACCCCAGCTGACAGGTACTGCTATGTCTGTGTGGCAGGTGAGGTCTCTACAGTCATCCACTCATGTTTTCACTCCTTTCCTTCAACAACTATACCAGGCAGACCTTATGTGCTAGGCCTACACTGGGACTGGAGAAACAGCAGTGAGGGAGATGCAGCTCTATCTCTGAGGAGCTGGCACCCCAGTGGGGAAACAACATTTCACAAGCAACCCCATTATAGAGGTGTCTGTGCTCTTGCAGGGGCTCGTCCATTTCCATGAGATTACTCAGTGATGCTGGAAAGCACGAATGTGTGTGATCCGGGGGTCTGACCTTGACTGCACATTTGAATTCCTGGAGAAGCTTTTAAAATAAATACATTTACTTGGACCCACCACTGGAAAATCTTAATTAGTCTGGGATAGGACCTGGCACCAGCATTTTTAAAGCCCCCCCAGATGATCCTCATACACAGCTAGAGTTGAAACCCACCACAGTGTTTCTCCACCTTAACTGTGCACCGGAATTGCCCAGGGGTCGTGGTCAATGCAGACTCTCACTTCATAGGTCTGAGAGAGGCCTAAGTTTCTGTATTTTAACTAACAGACAGGTAATGCTGATGCTGCACCTGAAGTAGCCACGCTCTAAGATCTGGCCCTTGCCACAGCTCTGATCTCATCTCTTCCTATATCCTCCCTCACTCTCTCTGCTTCAGCCACCCTGGCCTCCTTGCAGATCCTGAAACATTCCAGCCTTACTCACTCCTTGGGGTCTTTGCGCACACTTTATCTGGAACATTCATTCCCCAGATGATCACATGGCTTGCTTCCTTATCATTCAGGCCTTTGCTCAAAAGCCCACTTGCTGGTCATCTGACTCTCTGACATAAAATAGCACCCTACTTCCATCATTATCCTTCCTCATCACCCTGCCTTCATCTCTCTTTACAGTACTGATCACTATGTGATAATAGACCATAGATCTCTTGTGTTTATGCTTGTCACCTCTCTTTCTTACTGTAATATCAGTTCCAAGAGAGCAGGAATGTTGTTTTACTCCCTCTGATAACCCTCCACATAGAATAGTGCCTGGCAATATGAGACATTCAGTCAATATTTTTTGAATGGATAAAAGGAGGATAGAGGTAGAACAGAGATAGTTAGAACTTGAGATTCACTGGCTTATTAAAGCTGTCAAAAACTTCAGCGTTTCTTGGTGAGTTTGGTCCTGGCATTTAGGACAGATAATTCTTTCATCATATGGTACTGCTCCATGCCTTGTAAGTCATTTAGGATTGATGACCTTACCCTCGAAAAGCCAGTAGTATCCCAAGTCATTGGGATCCCCTTAGGTGATAACGGGCCCTAGTCAGGACCACTGATCTAGCTCAATTATCTCATCATGTAGATGAAGAAAGTAAGGTACAAAAAGGTGAACGTATTTGCCTAAGTACACATAGCAAGTTAATATGAGAACTGAGACCAGAGCTCAAGATTCTAAACTTCAGCTTTTTTTCCTGCCTTATAATCTCACCATGTCACTTTCAATAAAAGTCCTCCTGAAGGATCTGTAGGCTGGGGTTGTGGTGGCCATGGTACCCAGTAGGACTTGCAGCTAGACATTTTCAAGAGTTCTCCTGCCTCACTCTGGGGTTGATACTAGAGAGTGTGCAGGGTTCGTAGAAAATAGGTTGTGCTAGAGAAAGCAGACGACATCTACCTCTCCTCTTCCATGCTGGACACTGGGTATTCCGGGGAGGCGAGTTCCTCTGGGGCCCATGACAAAGCATCCTGATTGAAAGTCATTTTTCAAACCTTCTTGGTCTGTTAAACAGGGAAATGGATTTGGAATTGAGTACACATTGGTACAGCTTTGGAAAACCACTTTTATCAATCAACACTGACTTTATTTTTCAAAGTTACATAATGTTGCCATCAGTTCGCCTGCTAAGCAAGAATCACGGCACAAGTTGGAAGTAATGACCCTGGCTCATGCCTCCTTGGGCGGGTGCTGTTGCTGATATGCAGTTCTCTAGAGTCTCAGACAGGCTCTCTTAGACAGGCGCTCTCTAGGGATTGCATGAATGGACTCTCCTTCAGCTGGGACCCATTTGGTACCTAGAGAGTCTCCATCGTACATGTCGGAGAAAGGCTGATATCCCTGAGCCTTGGGGTTCCATAAGGATCTTTTCGGTGTAATAAAGGAACTAAGCCAACAAAACACTTCTTCCTCCTCCAATGGTGTAGAATGGGAGCGTTGTGGTAACTTTGTGGATACACAAGTGATTTGGTTGGCGGGGTATTGAATGGATAAAGTGGAATGTGGCAACTCAGAGACCTCCTTTCATACGTTTCACATGAGAGAATAATGAATCAAGATTAGTTCCTCTGTCTAGAACAGGATGCTCAGTGGAGGGCTATACATTTCACACAAAGGGACCCAAGCCTGCTACCCTATGCCTGTCACATATTGGAAACACAATGTAAACACCGTTTGAGTTAAAACAATTGAATGATGGCATTTGGGTATCTCTCTGTGGGCCCCTAGATAATTCAGGATGTGGGAGGAAGGATGTGTGAGCTGTGTGGAGGCTGCAGACAAGATCCTTACAGCTTCATATCCAGCTTGTTGATCCAGCCAGACCCCTAGAAGCCTCAGAAGAGCTTAGGGATGCAGGTGAGAGGTGGAGTGTCTTCTCCCCAAAACATCGAGGATGTGATATTCTAATTCTAGAGATCATTTATTCATTCAACAAATACATTCACTAACTACCTACTATGCTCAAAGTTGATATGAGCTGGTGTCTACTTGGGAAATGGGGACACCAACAGTCTTACCTCAGAGGGACAAGGAGACCTGAAGAGGACCCTGTGTGCTGAGGAAGAGTGGAAAAAGCCTTGTCTGGCATTAGGAGTCCTGGGGGCCCTCCCAGCTCTCTCGCCTAGAGGGAATCACTTCCTTCTTTGGGTTCAGTTCCCTCACTTGAAAAACAAGGAGGTTGAATGAGGTGGTCTCCACACCCCCCGCCCCCTCCTCAGCTCTAATGTTTTTGGGCATCTGAGATTCCTGAGCTGCTGAAGGTAGCCCTGGCTTCAGAGTTGCACTGACGTGGCTACTCCAAGCAGGGCTGTGGGTGGCTCCAACCCCCTGAGGGATAGGCACCATGTTGGCAGCTCTGCTCAGGGCCCAAGGGTGGAGCTGGGAGTCCACCCTTTCCTAAAGAAATGTTCCTTTCCATCATTTAGTCAGCATCTTCTGTGATCCTGCCAACACTGTCTAGGCTCTGTGAGGGGCACAAAGACATGACATAGTGCCCAGCCCTCAAGGGGCTGCTCAAGTTGAGGACACAACCATACACATCTGAAAAAGTAACAGGAAGCTCCAGTGGGACAGATGAACAAGTGAAGGACAGAGGCTGTAGGCTTATGAGAGGAATCTCTCTAAGAAGCATCATAAATCCCCCATTTTAAAAACAAAAATGTTTGTGCAGTTTCCTGGCTCTTCCTGGAAATGCATTTTGTCTGGAACTGTGATTCCGGAGCATATCAGCACAAAACGCATGTTCATGCATTTATACATTGAGGAAACACTGATTGAGCACCTACTGTGTGCCAGGCACCAAGGATCCAAGAGTGAACCAGACAGACAGAGAGCTTACAGTAAATTGGAGAGAAGGCTTATACCACCAACCCCACAGAGGGACTACCTTTTGCCCCATCGCTAAAGTGTTTCATTTCCCTTGGGGTGGGGGAATTGGTTATTTTCAAGAGAAAATAACATTTTCTTACAACATTTCCTGACAACCACTGAATACATGACTGATAATGACAGTAAAAAAAGAAAGAGTTTAAATGTGGGTGCTAGATAGTCTGCTAGATTCTCTAGTTAGGGAGGTCACTCAATTCCAAAACACTAGTCTCACTGTAAGATGTTAAAGTATGCCTTAGCAAAATTGCAAATTACCATGGACAATGCACGTTGGGGCACATTGTTCAAACTGTAACAGCTATACACACTCTTGCCAAGAATCTGTCTTATTAAGGGGGCTGACCAAGAAGGGCTTCTTCATTTATTCCCTCAACAATCAACTTTGTGGGTCTTGACCCAAAGGATATACTGATCACTCATCATTCAGCAATTGTTGGTCTTTGGAAAAGCCCTGCTTCAAGTCACATGAATGGATTTGCTGAGGAGAGGATGGTCTTCTAGGTAGGGAAAAGTGGAAAAGGAGTGATGGATTTGGAAGCCAGTACTGGCAGGGCTTGCAGGGAGAACAACGGTTGAAGGATTTAGTTAATTCAGATAAGCCATGTTGGTCAGTAAGGGGCTGAGGTGATGAAAAATAGAAGGCAGGAGGTAGTTGATGAAGGACCTTTTATTTTAGTCCATGGAGCATAAGGAGCTTTTGAAAGTTCCTGAGCCCTATGGGGCAAAATAAACACAGCCATGTTTAAGGACAATTAATTTGTCTACCATAAAGTAGAAAGACAAGCTTGGAGACAGGATGTAGGTTCCTGTATTCTCTGTTTATTCTGGGGAGAGGTCTTGGACTGTGAGGCTGACAGTGGAAGCTGGGCGAGAGTTTGTAACTCAGAATACTGGGATGAGAGAAGGAGATGGCTAGAGAATGGAGGGGGTTAACCTCAGGACCACCACAGGTCTTGGTCTCCAGTCAGAGAGTAAATAGCAATCAGGCCCAAGGGTCACACTGACCTCACTCAGCATCATCCAATCATTGTCCTCATTAGAACACTCAAACCCAAGTGGTATGTCTGTGATTACGTGCTTTTGTACTAATTAATTTATCCTCATCAGAGGAAGCAATCCAAGTGCTCAGCCACCCCCTTTCCTCACAGTGTGGGTACCAAGGGTGGATGAACAGGCTAAACTTTGGAGGCATTGTAGATTCAGAGCTAATTTGTTGTGATGAATCATGGCTGTGTCTTTGCCCTGTGTGGGAAGGTTGGAAATCAGAGACATATTTTTGAGACTGCTTTATAACAACCCATTAAAATCTTCTTTGCTTTATGTTTCCCCAAAGAGCAGCAGCCTCGGTTGCAAATCAAGACAGTTATGCACCTGCCAGGCACAGGTTGCCAGAGATGGCTCTGGATAGCATCAGTCTTTCTTTGCCACACTTTGGGGTCCCCAACTCAGCAGCAGCCAACTGTCTTTGTGTCAACTTTGGCCACAAAGGCAAAATATACCTATTCCAATAAATCAGGCCCTCATCCATGCCCTCTCTTGCTTTTCTGCTCACCCAGTTGCCACCCACTTAGGTACCCCTCTTCTGTGAAGCCTTCTATCCTGGCCCAGAAGACCTCTGCCTCCTCTGGTCCCTTGAAGACTAGACTCACTTGGCATTTCATCTATGCTTTCAGTTTCTTCTCTTATGAATTCTTCTCTTTCTTTCCTTCTTTCTTTCTTTCTTTTCTTTCTTTCTTTCTTTCTTTCTTTCTTTCTTTCTTTCTTTCTTTCTTTCTTTCTTTCTTTCTTTCTTCTTTCTTTCTTTCTTTCTTTCTTTCTTTCTTTCTTTCTTTCTTTCTTTCTTTCTTTCTTTCTTTCTCTCTGTCTCTGTCTCTGTCTCTGTCTCTGTCTCTCTCTCTCTCTCTCTCTCTCTCTCTTTCAACTGCCCCCAACCAGGTTTAAGTCTATTCTTAACCTCCCCTAATAAATTCATTCTTTGAAGGGACTGACTTATATATAGGAAGACATGTAATCTTTCGTTTAAACCAAGACACTTCCAAGAGTGATAAATGTTGCCAATGCCTGCTCATATTTTCTTAACACTTGCTGTTCCTATACAGTCTGACATTTTCTTACTGTAAGCCTGAAGCCTTGAGCTGTTTCCTATAGCAAACTGGAAAGGCCAGAGCTAACATTGCCAGGAGCAACCCCCAGTCAGCGATGGATGGTTCCTGTGGATGAATACCCGGCTTCCTCTGTTGGGATACTCGGAGGAGAGTTCTACACAGTCTCCCAGAGGTCCCCAGGGTGGCCTAGCCCCAGTCGCCCTCGGTGGGACTATTTTCATTAATGGATCCTGAATTGGCTCCTTTCCTTCCTGTGTCATTTCCCCACCTTCTGCCTTCGCTTCCCAAATATACTTCTTGCATTCAAATCTTTCTCAGAGATAATTCTGGGCCAGTAGGGACGTAGGGTGACCCTACTTAAAAGCTTTTTGGTTTGGTACTGCCTAGCATGATGCTGTCCCAGAGCACTCACTCATATTTTGCCAAATGAATAAAAAATGCCCCACTGTACCCCAGTGAGAACATGCAAACCAGCTTCTCATGGTACTGAAAGGAATTATTCACTTCGCTGGTTTATTCATGTTCACCCTCTCCTATATAATTATTTCATAACTTCTCCCCTCTCCCAAACTCTAATATGTTCATCCTCATCCTCATCCTCAGATGATGACCCCACTTTTTATTTTGTTATAAACACAGAAATCATAGGAAGAGAACCCCACATGCTCCCACTGCCTCTGCCCGCCTGCTAAATCTATGCTCTGGCATTCTGTCTGCCTCTTCTTATTGCAGGTGAGCTGTCCACATTTTTAAGGCCCACTCCTCCACTGGGTCCCTGACTTAGGGTCCCTACACCTCTGCCTCTTCTGTTCCCCTCTCTTCCTCCCTGTCTTTGCTGATTTGTTGCCTCTTGAGGAAGCTTTCTCCAGTTAAAGTTATGCATTTGTGTGCTCCTCATCACCTATTCTCTGCCTAAGTTTTCTCCATTACACTTCTAACCACCTGACGTGCTGTACATTTTGCTTATCTTTATTATCTGTCCCCCTGAAATATATATTCATGTGGGCAGGAATTTTCGTTTTGCTTATTGCATTATAAATATTCATGAAAAATAAAAAAAGAAAGACAGGTTAGCAGTTGCATGGGGCGAGAGAATTAAAAACATTTAGAACATGGACTTTAGAATTTAATCTAATCCAACTCTTTCATTTTATGGATGAGGAAATAGAGGCCCGAAGGCTCCCTGGCAGTTAGATGAAGAGCTGGGATTGGAAACTCCCAGTCTCAGATCTCCAGTTTGGGGTGAATGCCATAGCTAATCACCACGGAACTAGAGCTCTCATCTCTAGGTCTTCGATACTCAGTGGTCAGCTTATTCTCAGTGCCACTGTATGTATGTTAGTCGCTGTTCATGTTCTCTAATGTGGCATTAGCTCCTCCATAGAACCAAAGCCCTCAAGATCATGAATTGGGGCTTCTTCCTTCAAAATTTCCCATGCATGACCTGTGCATAGTGTGGTGTGAGCTGGAGACTGTGGGAAGGCCTCCTGCCATTCTCTAGGCCTGTG
This sequence comes from Eidolon dupreanum, assembly GCA_028627145.1. Lineage (NCBI taxonomy): Eukaryota > Metazoa > Chordata > Mammalia > Chiroptera > Pteropodidae > Eidolon > Eidolon dupreanum. The sequence goes on along the minus strand of CM053502.1, from coordinate 90,732,059 downwards.
ATTGTAAAAATAGCCACCGTTACTGAACATTTTCCATGGGTCAGGGGTATCAGTATAGAAGGGTGCCTGGGAAGGTAAGTACTGTTTCCCCATTTTATGAATAAAATCACTGAAGGGTTGGAGACTTGAACAAGCTGCATTAGGGTTGATCACAAGCTGGCAAGTGGAGGTGTCAGAATTTATTTCTACTGTATGATAAATAGAGAGCCATGAGGTGGGAGAGTAGAGAAGAGATGGCAGATTAGAGAATGGACAATCACCACCTGCTTATTCCCTGATGTCTGAAAGTCTCCCAGGAAGGGATAAAGCTGTCCTTTGAGCAGGGTGACCTCAAGGGCTCAATGACTGAGATAGAGTCTTTCCTGAGATAGAGTTTGAATCAGGTAAGGGAGAGGGAAGGAGGGTGCTAGGTAGGGGAACAGGCAGGGGACCCAGAGGGTGGAGAGGATGTGGGAATGGAGAGCAGGGGCACTAAAGACAAATTATGCCCAGTTCATAAGTTAGCTGATGGCACAGGACAAGAAGTCAACAAATATTGATTGATGAGTTGGTTGATTACCTCTGACATATCCCACTATAGCCCCAGAAACCAGGCCCAAGGTGCCAACTGTCTGCTTAATGTGGGATTTTAGTGGTCATAATTTTCCAGCTGGAACCAAATATAAACCCACATTGAGCTGAAGCACTTGGCTCACAAGTAAATCTCACAGCCTTGGTAACCATAAACAAGCTTGGATAAGTAAAGGCTCAGTCAGTTTCCTGGCTGCGAGTCTCACAATGCCTCTGTCGGAGGTATTGCTGGGTATGCTAAGACTCAAAAATGAGCATCACACATGCCTCTTCAGGACAAGATAAACATTTAGGGACTTTATAGGCAACTCTAAGGAGGGAGGGCCTAGCCTTACTCTGCAGAGGGCAGCTGCCTGCCCTGACTGAGTGAGACCTATGCTCCCATCACCTGAAGGATGAGTGGAGCAGAGGATTGATGAGATCTAGTCCAAACCTCTGGCTTCACTGAAGAAGAAACAGCCTCAGGAATAAGCAACTGCCCAGAAAAAGGGATTTGGTAGAGGCCACAGTGGAATCAAAAATATACCTGTGCTCTCTCATGCACATCCCTGGGCTTTGCACCATGGCCATGTTGGGCAAAATGGGTGTGTATTTGCCTAGTTTCCTAAAAACTCAACACCAATGGCAGGGTCTGGACATGCTATGTACTGTTAAAGGCAGGATCACCTGGGCAAAGGCTTTAGCTAGAAGTACACCTATGAAAGGTTTTCATTGTTTTGAACTGGAAGAACTTGCAGGGAGAACATGAACCAAGTCTTAGGACAGTGCAGCTCCCAGGACTTGTACTGGGAAGAAAGCTACTAGTATAGCAATTTTGAAACAAGAGAACTACATTACTGGCTAGAAGAAAAGGAATTTGTAACAAGAAAAGAGAAAAAAAATCCTTTAAGATGTGATATCAGTGTGTTTCTCTCCAAGTTTAGGTCTTTAGTCCAGGTCTTTATTTGCCTTAGTTCAGGTCTTCACCCCTTCTCTTCCAGACTCTTACACTCATCTCTTTAATATGAAAATATTTTAAAATACAGTAAAATACAGAGAAAAATATAACATGTGCCTACCACCGCATTCTATTATTATTTGCACATATATTATACACTTACATATCATTATATACTATATATGTATACATTATATACATATAATGATACACATTATATGTACATTATATACATATAAAATATGCAGTACATATAATTACATTATATATATATATATATAAAATTACATTACGTATACTAACATATTATATATATAATCCTACCGTTGAAGCCCCTTTGCAAATCTCTGCCATCTCATTCCCACCCTTCCTTCTCTACAGTTACCACTAACCTGAAACTTCTCTGTGTCTTCTTAGCTATGTTACATAATTGGTTTCATACTGAGTATACTTTTCGCAACTTGTTTTATCATTCAAGGTTATATTATCAAGCTGTAGCCATATTGATACATGTAGATGTATTTTATTCTTTTCACTGAATTAATTTTAATTTCATGCCCCCATTGAAGTCCATTGTATTAGTTTGCTGGTGCTGCCCTAATAAAGCACCTTTAGCTGGATGAGCACAAGAGCTCAGTGGGTGAGCTTAAAAAACAGTGGAAATTTATTTTCTAGCAGTTCTGGAGGCTTGAAGTCTAATATCAAGGTGTTGGCATGTTGGTTTCTTTGAGGACTCTCTCCTTGGCTTGCAGATGGCCATCCTCTCTCTGTGTCTTCACACGGCCTTCTGTGTGTATGTGTGTGTGTGTGTGTGTGTGTGTGTGTGTATGTACGCGTGCGCGCGCACGCACGTGTGCACGTGTCTGGGTCCTCTTCTTGTAAGTACATCAGTCATATTGATTATGGCCCTCCCTAATGTCCTCATTGTAATTTAATTACCTCTTTAAGGACCCCATCTCCAAATACAGTCATATTCTGAGATACTAGAGGGTTAGGACTTTAACATATAAACTTTGGGGAGGACACAATTTAGCCCTTAATGTCCTAATTTCTGTGATGCTTTTGTTTCTGTGACAACAGTAATGAATATCTTCGGACATGTCTCTGTGAACACAGGGGAGAGAAATTCCCTGGGGCCGATACTGGAAAGTGGAGTTCTGCATGCAATGGTGTGCACCCTACAAGTTTGTTAGATGTCGACACATTGCTTTCCAAGGTGGTCCCATAATTTATGCTCTCACTACCAGTGTGTGAGTGTTTCATAAATGCTTGATATTGTCAGACTAACATTTTGTCAATCTGATAGCTGTAAAATGACAACACATCATGACCTTGTATTTCATTTTTCTGATTGTTAACAAGGTTGACATCTTTACATATGTTTATGATGTGTTCCAATCTGTGAATTGTCTGTTCATATCTTTGCCTATTTTTCTTTTCTGTTTTTTCTTTATTGATCTGCAAGAAATTTATAAATATTCTAAGATACCACTCCTCAGTTAACTATAGTAGTCTCTATCTGGTCTCCTTGCTTTCACTGTCTCTATATGTCAATTCCTCTTCAAGGATCTTTACACTCTTCCCAGAGACAATGGGATAAAATTTAGAGAATGGTATGGCCTTCCAGGCCCTCACAGTCCAGTTGGAACTGAACTTCACAGCCTCATTCCCTCACCCTCTCCCTGTAGATCCCAATGCCCAGACAACCCCAGTTTCCAGAACATGCATCGCGTTTATGCTTCCTGGTCTTTGCATGCTGCTCCTGCTGCCTAGAGTGTCTGGCTAATCTTTTGCTGACTGCAGAAATTAGACACTCCTTTCCTCATCCAACTCTGATGTCAGCTCTTTGGAGAGGACCCACAGTCCCCAAGCAGAGAGAGGACAGTGTGTGCGTACCATTCCCATAGTACCTGCTACCCACTGCTGGGATTGGTTGTTGAGCTGTATTTCCTCATCCAGAATGTGAGGCCCACCAAAAGCAACCTATTTTTTCCCCTCATTCACCTTCATGATCTCAATATTGGCACTTGGTAAGTGCTCAATGTTTGCTGAATTTTATTTTATTTTTTAAATCCAGAGATGTTGTTTAAAAGATTACAATTGTTAATGAGTAGGCAGCAGTAATAGAATTATTCAGCTCATTCTTTCTGTTTGAAATTCACTTATTATCCCTAAGGTCATAAACTTGGGTTCAGAAAACAAACTCCACAGGGTATATGATGGCAGAGATGTTGCTTAGCAGCTACATGAGGCTGGATTGGAGGGGATTTGGAGAAATCCCATTGTGAGTAAGCAGTGAGAGGTGATTGCTAAACTATAGTAATGGAAATGTAGTCTTTAGAATGAGACAATTCCATTCTTCTTTCATCAGCTCATTATTAGAATGTTGTGTTCTGAGCATTGTACTTTAAAAGGGAGGGACACAGACAAACTAGAGTACCATCAGGAGGATGGGCAGCCAGGAGAGTAAGGGGGTAAAATTCCATGTCACTTGAGGTAGGACTGACAGAATCAAGGCGTTTATCTTGGAGGCTAGAAGAAACAGAGGGGCTATAATCCTGTCTTCAAATACAGTGTGCAAGAGGCTGCTGTTTAGAACAAGAAATAGAAATGTCCTATATCATTCCAACAGATACGACCAGGACTGATGGAAAGAATTTATAAAGAGAGAGACTCCTGCTAAATAGATTCAGAAATTTTAAGCATCCAGAGCTTTAGAAGGTGCTTTGACTTCTTTGAAGAGTAGGATTACTCTATTAGGGGAATTATTTATGTGGTGACTTGGACCAGTTGGTAAGGGATAATTTCCAGGGGGCTTGGAGATCAAATGGTGATTGCATTTAGATTAGAGGATGCTTAAGGTCTCTTTCAAAGCTGAAATTTCACAGGTTCATGACCTTGAGTCAGATAGATCTAACTGGAGACCAAAGCCTCAAAGCATCTTTGAGTCTCGTTAAATGAAAGTTACTCTTCATTAGGTAGGACCTCTGGCTGACAGTCTTTCACTGCCCTCTCTGACCTTCCTCCTCCTAGCCCTGACACCGTTTTGAGCAACTCCATATCTGTACGTAGTTTGTACTTCCCATCTCCAAAGATCTTCTGCTCCACCCTTTTAGGTATCTATTCATGTGGCAAGACCCTGGACCCCAGGTTCTCATACTTGAATGTACACTAGAAAAATTTGGAAAGCATGTTAAAAACACAGGTTTCTGTGCTGTAGAAGTGGAGCATATGATCTAGGCTTAAACCACTTAGCACACTGCATTGCCTTGGCCCTGGTGATTGGTCTAGGATTGGCATGTGAGCAAATCAGAGCTGATGAGATCCCATGAGACTCTTTAGGGTAGATGGTAATATTCTTTTCCATTTGCTGAGACATCATTAGGTCTGAAGCTGCCACCAGTGCCATCTTGTCACCAGAAGGAGACTAGAAGCAAAGCCACAATATGGAAAGACAGAGCTGAGAGATTGGGAACATCTTGTTCTAATGACACAGTTTGGCCCTGAATCCAAATATACCCGAAACCAGACTATCTCTGGGTTTTGTGGTTATTTGAGTGAATTAACTCTGTCATTTGATTTGGGTATTCTGTCAGCTGAAAGTTCCTAAGTGATACAGACCTAAACACCATTCTTTGTTCACAGATTTGATTGGGTCAGGCCACCAGAAGAAGAATGCTTAGTTTGTAAAACTTGCGTCTTTGCAAGTATGCGTGGCTGCCGTTTCAGCCCTGGTGGATCAGTTACGGATTGAAGATCCATTGTGTGCCAAGCACGATGCCAGATGCCACAAGTCATAAACAGAAACAGAAATCTTGTTCCCTCCCCTCAAAGAGTTTATTCTCTACTGGGTGCAAGGCAAAACTGCCTATCAAGACAAGATGAGGGAAGTGTCAAGGAAGTGATGTGGGGTAGGACCTTGAGGTGATGACTGTATGCTGGGTTGGTCAAGTAAAGCTTCCTGGACAAGAGAGCTTGAACTGGGCCTTAGGAAGTTTATGAGTGAAATAATTAAAGGAGGCTTTATTAAAAGTCGGAACACCATCTCCAAGTACCTTATGTAAACTGAGCAATACATAAACTACAAGATGGAAATAGAGAGTTAAACACAATTCATATAATTATATTGCATATTATGCTTTGGATGATATAATTATACAGGCAGATGTATCTGGACAAAATTATTAAAATCCCTACAGGCCTAGGAAGTAGAGACCTTTTGGGTCACTAATACACTAACCCTATATGGCTAACAGTGGCATAAATGTTTAATTGGATAAATTACATGCCTTGAAATTTGCGAGGTCATGTGTGTTTCTGTGGCTTTGCAGGTTAATTGCTCTATTAATTCTGGAACAGGACTTGCCTCCTCTAAAACTGATGGTAGACTTAATCCTCATAGCTTCTCTCTTACTTTACTAGGAAATCTGAGGTACAGTTAACTCTGGACCATATCTGCTCCTTCTTGTTTTTAGAATGAGATTTACAAGGGTCCCACCCATAGTCCTGCTCTTCTGCCTCCAGAATCAAGAGGACCCCAATTCCTACCAGCACTGAACACCCTGGGACAGTACCTAAAGTTCTTTCCAGTCTTCCATCTGGGTGACTTGAAAACTTGGTGCTGGCTAGTTTCATACTCATTCCATAGTTAACACCAGCAGACCTTTGTTTTATTTGTTTCTGTTCTACCTATAGAGCTTGTTTCATAAGGACCTTGAGGAAGAGCACCATATTTTTTTGCCACACTAATGTCCATAACTCTCTCCCACTCTAAAGCCTTGCCCAGTGCTTTGTACATAGTAGGTGCTCAATATGAAGTTTGCTAAAGAAATGGTTGTGTACATTTAATTCCACCATTAGAGTTTAGAAATTCATTGTACTCTTGGCTGATGAGAATTATACCTGGAGTCTGGATCATAGGGAAACAGGTCTTTATCTTCATCCTGTGTTATGTCTCCATTTCCAGGTGAGCACTCGGAAGCCCCTACTCCTCTGAGATCTTTTTAAATTGCTGTCCCCCCAGGTCCAGATGCTGCTCTTTGCACACACTTCAGAAAGTCCTGGGTCATCATCACGCATTTTTAGAGTGGAGTTCCTGAATGACTAACAAGGCACTCTTGCTCATATGTCACATGTCATTAGGCTAAAAGACCCCATCCCTACAGGGGTGAGGCAAATTCTTTAAAAGGGTGCCTTATGGAGGTTTATGGTTCCTCCCCCTGGCACATGGCCATGACTACAACAGCCTATCTCTGATGCTAGAGTTTTCATCTTTTGGGATTAAAGCACTGTTTCACATTAAACTAAAGGCTCTTTTCCCCTGCCACATTAAAAACTATTATATATTATTAACTTGATGTGAATGAGTTTGTATGGGTTTTTAAGTGTTTAGATAACAAGGGGTAGAAGGGCTACAGAGGAAGGGAGAACTAATCAGGATAAATTGATGGAGTAGAGTATTCCAAAGAATCAAGGTCAGGTTAAGGGAACAGGGTGCCTGGAAGTCACAGGCAGGGAGAACATGAAGGAGCACTTCTGATGTCAGCCCTGAGTTTGGAGTGAGAGGAGTAACCAAGCCAGGGGACCTGGATCAACAAGTCTCATTCATGCTTTCCTTTGCTTATTCAACATACACTTACCAAGTTGCTAATAGTGAGGGTGAATCGTTTATCAGTCAGACTGTGACACTTTTTAGAGTGAAAGAGGTCACTGTTAATATTTATACAGGAACGATGGGCAAACCTGGATGTATGGTCATCTTAGTAACATCTGCAAGACTTCATGCAAATGAGAAGCAGAGCAATGACACAGTGATAACAATAAGAGCAAACAGGGATTTTTTTTTTTTTTTTTTTTTTTTACATACCAGGCACTGTGCGAAGTGCTTTTCGTGACTCGTTCATTCCTTCCCGTAGTTACTGATGTGATTCCCATTACACAGACTGAAAACTTGCCCACACTAACTGGCTGGGCAGAAGTGGAGTCAGAACTCCAAGGCAGGCTGGCTGGTTCCTACGCCAGGCTCTTCTGGACCCAGAGAAGGAGAGACACAGTGCCAAGGGTTCCAAGGAGGGAGGTAGACTTCCCTCTGGGGAAACCACGTCTAGTGTCCTGGAAAAGGTAGCATTTAGTCATCTCTGTGAAGGAGATAAAAGTTGAAGAACATTCTGGTAGAAAAAAAATGGTGAGATCAGAGGCATAGAAGCAGAGAAAACATAGGCACCTTGGGAAACAGAAAGGATTAGGTTTTGGCCAGGGCATTTTGGAATTAATAATAGCTAACAATTATTGAGGGCTTAATAAGGATTGTGTCTTTTGATCACCGCAGCAACCGGTGAGGTTGCAACTATTTTAATTCCCATTTTACAGATGACTGAGGCTTTGAGAGGTTAAATAATTGGCTGTAGGTTAATTAGCTGTTAAGAAGTGCTGGGAAGCCCATCCTGGTAGTCTGACTCTGGAGGGCATGCTCTTAATCCTATACTACCTTCTTGGGGTGGGTGACACAGGACATCTGTGACTAACTAGAGTCAGGAGGGCTTAATTTATCATGGACGAAGGGTAAGAAAGTAGGAGAGGAAGGTGTAATGGACTATGTTATTGATACTCTGTGCTGGGTGAAAAAATCAGGAAAGCTTATTTTCATGGGGCTGTGTTGGTTTTTAATTTGTTGGAGGAGGGAGTATTAGTCATGGGTGTTCCGCTTCAAATCTAACTCATGGACTCTAGCAATGTCTCGTGAAGCCTACTGTATGGCTTTAATTTTCCATTTATATAAACAAATGATATTTTCTAAGCAAGGGATTTAGTATATTAGAATATTAAGTAATTTAGTTGGCTAAATTATTAAGAGGGTCAGAAAGTGAGATGAATGTGCATTATTATAGTCTTTAAAGTGGCTAGGAATCTGCTGTTACCCATTTCTATTGAAAATTTTGGTTCCCTCAAAGTCCTTTGAGCAAAAGGACTTTGCTAGATAAGGGAAAGGAGAAAATGCCCTGATTTCTTTTGAATTGGATGGAAATGACTTCCTTCTTGATGCTGCAATTCTTCAGCCATGTTCCCCAGCAGGCTAAGGTTGTTGGTCAGTTCTCAGATGAATCATCAATGAAAAGGCTCATGGTCAGGTCCCACTCATGGGAATACATTACTATTTCAGCAAATGCCAGCTCTCCCTGAGGTCGGCACTGCTACTGAAAATGTGGATGGGTCTCCCCATCCCTGGAGGGCTAGGTGATGTTGGTTTGACATTTGCTGTCGCTTGTCTTAGGCACCATGCCTGTGAGATTGAGTTGTGATCACCTGGCCCAATGACTAGGATTCTCAGAAGGGTTAGCAACATCTCAGATCTAACAGCACATGATTACAGGCTATTACACCCTTTCTGTAGACATCAGCTCTTGGATTAAAAATACTACACATGAACTAACATTTATGATATAGCTGTAAGTGAAGTTAAAGAAATACAAATATCTAAGTGCAATGGATAGTTTTTCACCATCTCAAATGTTATCAACTACTACTCTAGTTTTCCATTCAGCTTTAAAGACAATTTATCCATTCGTTTATTTACTCAACAGTAAGTTAATAAACGCTTCCTATGTCCAGGACTAAGCCCGCTGGTGGGTCGGTGTTGAAAGGGCAGCAACTCTCTCTGCTCCTCTCATGGAGCTTGCAGTCAGAAGTGGAGGAAAGCAGGAAGTGGACCATCACACAGGCAACAGATTCAAACGGTGAGAAAGTCTGTGAAGAGAAGCTGGGTGTTTAAGGCATCCAGATCTTCCAGCTTGCATACAAGGTCTGGGTAAACATGCCTACCTAAGTTTTTTCTCTGTAAAACTTCAGGTTTTATATTGTTGTATCTGCAAGGCCATTTCCAGTGTTATTTGGACTCCAGTGGTTGTAGCAAATCTTTTCACTGGGTTGACTTACTTGCCCAAAATATGTGAAAAAGTCCAGCCTGATTCCTGGAGCATTTCAAGAGATGTTTTGTGATGAACCCAGAAAGACTGGGCTAGAGAACTTCCTTTTCCCAGCCTGCTGCTTAAGCAGCTGTGAGTGGCAGAAATGAGCCTACCATACCTGCTGGCACCATCTCCTTCCAGGAGCCATAGCTGCGGTGCACACAGTTAAGGCAGACTGGTTGCCTGTATCTTTCTATAAATTGAACCTAATTAGGGAGGGGTAAAGATTTTCTCCCCTCTTACATTAAAAGGATGGCACAGGAGGTAGGGCATGGCATTTCTTTCCCTGCCCAGGAACATCAGCTTCCTGATTTCCAGTTCATGGCTCCATCACCACCTTCCCATCCCAGGTTCTGAGCCAACCCAAGAGAACTCAAGGGCAGGAATGAGAGTCTTACTCCTCTTACACTTTATAATTTCAAAACCCTCTGCCAGGAGTCTCACTAATTGCCATGACACGGGCTCTAAACAGAGACACAGCAAAAAAGCAGAAGCAAGTCACGACTTCACCATGACTTGAACTGGGACGTGAACTATTTGAATATTGGCTTTTCCTTGTCCTTGTCAGCTGCCATTGCCCTCTTTCATAGATATGGAGGAATAGGAGCAACCCCAAGTATCACTGAGTTTGACTGATCTACCAGGTTATGGCAGTCTGGGCCAGCAAATCAGAGGTAGCTTCTGTGTACCATCCTTTGCCCTCCTGCGTCCTGCAAGTGAACAGTTCATGTACTTGATCAGGATCTCCAAGTTCCTACCCTATACCTGGCACCATCCCCAGTGCTCAGGATGCAGAGGAGAAAGGGCTCTGTCTTGCCCTCAGAGGGCTCACAGTGTAGCAAAGACCACACCGATGTGTTTTAGAGTCTGTCTGTAGTGACCAAAGCTCGGAGATTAGGATGGGAAAGATGGAGCAGATAGAGCCTTCCTACATTGCAGAGGGAGGTCTAGTGAGTGGTAGTTTATCAGAATTTCTACAAGTGAAGACTGAGGATCAACGGTGGCATTGCATTGGCGCAAGACACAGGTGAGTACAGGCACCTTCCTGTGGGTGAGGAGCACTCAGGGTGGGAGATAACCGATAGCAGGCCAAACTGCTCCTGGGGTCTGTGTGGTCAGGCCCAAAGCCAGGAGTAGAGATATCACAAGGATGCTTTGTCCCTGGGAAAGGCTGTTGGGGACTCAGGTGAGTAGCTGTGGTTCCAGACAGAGAACTGGCCTACAGGGGCTGGGTGGACCCTGGAGGGTGCCCTCTGCTGGAAGCTTGCTGTCTAGTTATCTGGGTGACACTGGTTGCCACAGTACATGAAAACTTGGTGATATCAGCCTCCTTAGACTTCCTCTTGGCACACAGATTCTGAGGAGATTGACAAGCTGCATCTTACTCCAGCTTGGCCAGATTGGGGTTGGGGACTGGGGTAGGCCTGGATATTGTATGTGTTTTTTAAGGGGCATTTGTAAATCCAGTTTTGGGGATCTGCGGGAGACAGAGGCAGGGGAAACAAGGCCTAGTCATAGGTTCTCTAGCTTTACAGGCTCTTCCTAGGGAGTCCCAGGGCTCAATGCCAGCCATTTCCCCATGTCTGCTTGAGCCCCTATGCCATGCACACCAACCTTGCTGGCTTTCTACTCTCCTTCCCCTGTCACTGCTGCCTGCACAACATTATCCATCCATTTAACTAGTATGGAAGGAAGAATGTTATGATGACCCCCATTATCTCTGCTCCCATGGTACTTTATGATTATAATACATCATGTGGCAAAAGGGATTTTGCAGATGTAATTAAGGTCCTCCTAGTCATCTGACTCTCAGAATGGAGATGATCTGGGTAGGCCTAACCTAATCATACGAACCTTTTCAGATCAGACTGTTTTCTCTGGCTGGTTGCAGAGGGGGAAAATAGATTTGAAGCACTGAAAAATTTGAAGTGCCATTGCTGACTTTGGAGATGAAGGGGGCACATGGAAAGACTTGAGAGGGGCCTCTAGGAACCAAGAATGACCCCTGACTGACAGCCAGTAAGGAAATAATCTTGGAAGTGGATTCTTCCTCAGAGTTCCAGATAAGAGCCTAGCCTGACCAGCACCTTGATTTTGGCCTTGTGAGACCCTAAGTGCTCGAGCCTTCACAGACTTCTGACTTACAGAAACTGTGAGATAAAAAATGAGTGTTGCTTTAAGCCACTAAGTTGGTGCGTATTTGTTATGCAGGATAGAAAATGAAGTCAGATGGCCAGAATAGCACATAAACAGGAAACCAGGCCCGAGTAGCCCCCACTGACCCCTTCGCTGGAATCCCTCAGGGCCTCAGCATGTTTATGTAAGATGAGGGGCTGGACTGGATGATTTCTGACTTTGCTTCTAGTTCCAGCCTCTTCAGTTCTCCCGTTAAGACTCAGTCTCCCAATTACCATCCAGATCCAGTTCCCTGGTGGGCCTTCTGGGGCTCTAAGTTGGCAGGCTGGGTTTTCTCTTCATTTTTTCTGTTTTCTCTCTCATTCTTGCTGTAGATCCCTCTGTGTAGCCTTTCATAGCCTTTCTTCATAGTATCAAAGGAGCCCCTGCTCTCTCTCCAACAGCTGGGGCCTGGCCAGCAAGTCTTTATACATCCCCTATGCCTGGAGCCACTGCCAGCTTCTCTTTTGCTGCTGACCCTGCACTCAGACCCCACCTGGACATGGCTCCTCAGTGTCCAGACCATAATGTATCTTACATGCAATAGCCTGGGATCCTGATCCCTGCCCAGGGGCCTGGGTCTCCCTGCAGCCCTGGATCCACCAGCCCCTCTCTGGCTTGCACAATTTCTGTGCCCTGACCAGCACCCCTGTCTCTCTCCCAGAGCCTCTTGACAGAGTTATCCTCTTAAGCTAAACTCTGTTGTGGTGTCCACAGGTAACCTATTCCCTACAGTGGAAGTCTAGGGGTCTTAACAAGACGTTCAAGGCCATTTGTGGCCCCAAGTTATCTCTACCCCAACATGAGCTGTACTCAGGGGATAATGCCAACTTTAAAGATGTATTACTCTGGATTAAGCTCAGGCATTATCAGTCTTTAAGAGTTCACTGTTAGACACATAGAGCTAATTTTCTACTATTATCTCCTCCAAAGGAAGTGGCTTATCAGCTTCTCAGTTCCTTTCCAGCTCAGGAATGGGAAATGAAGAAGAAAATTTTAAGAGGAGACTGGTGGAGACATGAATCCCAGAATCCCAGAACTGGAAGAGACCCTTTTATTTGTGGCCAGCCTCCTGGTTGTGTGGTTGTTTCAATCTCTCCTGGAATAATTCCAGTGACAGTAGATTCACTACCAATCAACTAAAGCAATCTGTCTTTGGACACTCTAATAGACATTTCCCACTTATAAGGAGTTGATGTTTCTCCCTATAGCTTTCATACACTGTACAACACTATCCATTGGGACTAAACACACCCTTTCCATTTACATTCATTTACTCAACAAACTTTTACTAAATGCCTGTTATGCACTGGGCAAGATGTGGGTTTTTAGAGAGCAGTAAGACTCAGGCACCAGCAGCAAAAATGGAGCCCCTGTGCTTGAGAAGGGCAATCTGACCCTTCTCATACTCTTTGTTCTCTGATGGGATAACCCTGAGCCTCTCAGAATATTTTTACTGAACATATTTTGGAGTTCTTCAAAGAGGGACTCATTTGTGGTTGTTCCTTTCCAGATCTATACCAGTCAGAAATTCCTCCTTTCTTTCTCTACCCCTAGGGATCCCAGAATTGAAAATGAGCCTCCAAAGGGCTCTGCCCAGCACAGTGCAGAGTGGGCTGATGTTAGATGCTCTTCCACTGTTCACCCAGCCAAGATTGTAGGAATATCACAGGCAGCCACAAAATTTTAGCTGCACCTCAGTTTCTTCACCTAAAAAATGGGAATAGTAATAATCCCTACCTCACAGCGATGCTTAAAGATGAAATGAGTTAATCCATGTACAGTGCATAGCACAATGCCTGGCACACAGTAAATGCTCAATTAATGCCATTATTATCATTGTCATCAGTACCATCACTATCATCATCCTACTAGCCATGCCTTTGGGAGCTGATGGAAAATGAAACCCTTATATTTCCCCTTGGTGTTTATGTATTTCTTCCCTGTCTTATACTGGATAGAAGTGGAGAGTTTGCTTCTAACCCTAAAGAACTGATCTTATTAGAGCTGGCTCCTATCTGGTCTGTTAGGATAATAGAAACAGCTACCCGTCAGTGAGTACTGCGTATGTGTCACACATCATCATCTTACATCCTTACAACAAGCCTGGGAGGTAAGTAATATTATCTCCATTTTACAAACTAGGCAAATGGGTCTTTGAGAGCTATAAGTGTGGCCCAAGGCTGCATAGTTGGTAAATACCAGAGCCCAAGCTGCAAACCCAGATCTAGATGTTTCTGCTCTATTTACTGTCCTGAATGCCAGAGTTGGTTCCTGCCACCAGCACACATTCCCTGTCTGCCAGCTGCATGTCACCCACAGTGGGTTCAGTAAGTCTCCTACATCCTTGTCCAGGTCACTGCTAAAAGTTTCCAAGTTCCCTGGCTTCAGGTACAACCTGGTGTGGACAAGCCTGATGAAGGTGTGTAGGGGGCCTTGGGGAATGGGAATCAAAGAGCGACAGAACCCACAGAAGAGTGGGGGAGAGGGACTTAGGACTAGTAGGTACTCTGGAGCCAAACTGCCTGGGGTCAGGACCACTACCACTAGCTGTGTGACCTCTGGGTCTCAGTTTCTTTGGCTATAAGATGGGGAATAAAATAATGGTACCTATTGTACTGAATCGTTATGGGAATTAAATTTGATAAATTTTATAAAGTTTTTAGTGCAGAGGTTAATCTATCTTAGCCATTATATTATTATTATTTTTTATTATTATTTATTATTATTATTTCCCAATGGCCAGTGACTGCTTCTCCTTCTTCAAAGGCAGAGCTAAGGAACAAACCGGCAGCCTGAAGAAGAATTGGGGATGGGAGCAGAACCCCCTCTCGCCTTCTCCTTCCCAGCTCTCACTGCCTCCCCCCGATGCAGGCCCAGCTCCCGCCCCTGCTTCTCCACATCCTGGGCAGGCTAGGGTTCCTCATTTCTTGAGCACGTGCCTCAGAAATGCCACGTGCGTTGCCAAGAAACCACCTTCTCCCTCTATTTTAAAACCTTGTCAAGGTTTCTGTTTAATGTTTTAAAAGGTTATGTTCTAAAGAGGGATATGGTTAAGTAAATTATGGCACATTAACCTGATGGGGATATTAAGCAGCCATTAAAGTGATAATTATGAGGATTGTGTAGCAACATGAAAAATGCTTATAGATTAATATGAAATGGAAAAACAGGATAAAAAATTGTATTACACAATGATTGCAACTAATCAAAATTCCATACCTAGGAACAAACAGGAAAATAGTGGCATTTCTTTTCCTTCTTTTATTGCTGTCTTTCTTCCTCTCTCCCTCCTTCCCTCTCTCCCTCATTCCTTCCATCCATTCTTCCTTATCTTTCTTGTCTGTCATTTAACAGTAGTTTACTGAGCTCCTACTCTGGGTAGACACTGTGCTTATCACCTAATTTAGAGAGGTGAAAAAAAAGACAGTTTCTGCCCTCAAGTAGTCTAACCAGAGAAAGAACTCTGAAAACAAAGAATCTTGACAGGTCACAATATAAATAATTCAATGTGACAAGGTAAGTAATTAATTTTGCTCAGGGAAATCAACAAAGCTTCCCTAATCAGTGTCCCACTAGTTGAATTGCAGGGCATTCAGTTGGAAGGAAAGAGAGTTCCAGGCAGAGGGAATAGCATATACAACGATGTGGGAGAACAGGGTTCATACTTCTTGGGACCTGTGGCCCACTGAACCCTGAATTCTGTGCCTAAGAGGAAAGTTGAGAAACAGCAAATTTATAGGGGTTAAAACAGAAAAAAAACCCCACCTGACATTACTCTTATGAGTCAGGGGGGTCTTGACTCCATAATTATAATTAGGACCTCATTATAGCCCAGGCAGGCAGGAGTTTGTCAAAATAATTGTGAACCTACCTCCTAGTTTCATATGATCTGTGGATGTTAGAACTGGGAGAAGCTTAATGGAGCACTTAGTCCCCTGAATATCCCAATAACCCAGGAAGTGGGTTGGAAATAGAAGTTCACCTCTGTTCAAGGTGTTTGGGCATTACTAATCAGGTCCATCACCCTCATTTCAGGAGAGAAGAACTTGGAGCCCAGAGGGCTGAAATCAGTGATTTATTCAGTCGACTAGAAAATTACGGGCTTGAACTCAGCTCTTCCAGCTCCAAAGCCAGTGCTCTTTGCAGTATACCATGTTTCCTTTCCAGTGGATACCAACCTAATCTCTTCCCTCCTATGAACCAGCACTTACTTCCCTATTTGCTCTATTTTCACCTCTCCTCAACATCAAGAGTTTGCATCTCTTTCTCAATACTGTAAGATGTTGCAAACAAGCCCTCCTCCTCATGCACAACCTTCACAGTTCCATCCTCCTCGACTTTTGTCTTTCTAGGCAGTCCAATAAGTACAATGCCTGATCACTTTCCTCTGCTTTGAGGAGAAGCCTCTTGGTCTCAAGGTCATGTGACCAATTCCTCCTCCACTTCCATTTTCTTCCTGCTCCCTTGAGAAACCAGAACTAAGTGAGGCATTCTGGCCAGAGCAAAGAAAAGTGGCCACTTGGGAAAAGAATCCAGGGTTTCTGTCCTTCTTCCATGAACCAGCTCAGAAGTTACCAAGGAGAAATTCTTCTTGACTCTGCATCTCAACCTCTTCATCTGGTAATGGTGGGGTACGAGGAGTGTTTGAACCTAATGACCTCCAGCCTCTTCAGGCCTGACAGCTATGCAACTAAGTTTAAGAGGGTTTGTAAGTGCAAAGACAATGATCAGCTGCTGCAGATGACCCTGACTTCCTCAGTCTTGACCGTTATGCTTGGGGGTATACAACAGAAACCTGGGGGCATGACATGGGCCAGCACTGGAATATCATGATGAAAACTGGGCTATGAGGCAAATGAACCAACTTGGACCACAAAGAGTCTTTGAGCCATTTGTCACTTTTTTTTCTGTTTTAACACCTATAAATTTGCTCACTTACTTTGGCATTTATGTGATTTCAGAGCGCTATTATCTTGTCAACATTGTTCTATAGCATTGACATTATCTCTTAATTACACAATTACTGTGTTACATACTGTAGACCTTATAATCAAATAGTTGAAGTGTTCAGGCACAGACTGGATTTTTAAAAATATAGTTTGAGTCAAACCATCTTGTAAAAATTACTAATAAGCGTCACGGTCAAAAGAGACCTTTTTATTGTTCTGTTTGTTTCTGCATTGAAAGGAGGGAGAGACTGAGGCCCAGAGAAGAGAAAGGGTCTGCCGTTGGTCACAAATGAGTTTTGCAGACATGAGAGCTCACCCTAGATCACACAGCAGCCAAGCAGAGCTGGGGCTAGAGTTTTGGCATGGTAATTTCTAGGCCACTAAATTTTTCCTTCTTCTTGAGTAGGTTATGCAACTTTCCTTCTGCCTTGTCTCACCCACAGTCTGTCCATGTCAGCCAGTCAATATTGAGTTGGAGAGGCAATCCCTGAAGAACTGGTTTACTGAAAGGATAAGATTCTCACAGAAGCTCAGTGATTGAAGGAACACGATAAAATCTCATTGGGCTCATTCTTCTGTGTTAAGGAGTTGTGTCTCTAGGAAGCTCCTATTAAGAAGTAAATTGCCAATCGGCAGAGGTGAGGCATGAAACCATTTGTGCCACTGGCAGCAATTAGTTTATTAGCCAGAAAATTAAGTCTGAAGGAACAGCACATAGGACAGGTGAGGGTGGATGAAAAAAAAAAGGAAGAAAAAGTTATGTGGAGGGCAGTGTCTGGGGAAGGCAGGCTGAGTTGGAGCATAGATGAAGACTTTTTGGAGCTGGGAGCAATATTAGAATAGTCTAATGGAGTCCTCAAAGGCACAGGATCAATCCTTTGATGAAATGCACCTGTTTCCCATTGCATGTGATCCAAGTCTAAACCAGGCAAGGCAGACACTTGGCACAACTCTTCAGTGACTATGAAAGGTCATGGAGATCTCTTTCTCCCTCTGAGCTTCAGGAAGCCCCAGAATTCTTTCTTAACAAAGTCTCCTCAATTTTCCCAGAAGAAGAAACTTATTTAGCATCTGTTGTGGGTTGAATTGTGTCCCCAAAAAGATACGTTGAAGTCTTAACCTCCAGGCCCTGTGAATATGACCTTATTTGAAAATAGGATCTTTGCAGATGTAACCAATTTAAGATGAGATGATACTGGATTAGGGTGAGCCTTACACCTAATGACTGGTGTCCTTATAAGAAGAGGAAGATTTAGACATGAAGAGATTGCCATGTGATGACAAAGGCAGAGACTAAAGTGTCTACAAGCCTAGGAACACTAAAGACAGCCAGCACCCACCGGAAGCTGGAAGAAGCAAAGAAGGATCCTCCTGTAGAGTCTTCAGAGAGAGGCTGGCCTTGCTGACACCTTGATTTCAGACTCTGGCCTCCAGACTATGAGAGAATTAATTTATGTTGTTTTAAGCCACCCATTTTGTGGTACTTCTTTATGACAGCCCTAGGAACCTAATATACCACCTCTGTAAATTGTCTCATTGTGCCCCAGAGTTCTGTCTCTGTGGCCTTCTCTCCCGCTAAATGTTTCCATGCTTCCCATCCTCTTGCCACTCATCTCTTCATTTCTTTTTCTAAGGCTTATGTTGTGTCATTTCTCTGTCCCCAGCTGTCCTCCTGTTCCCTACCTAAGTCCTCCTTGCCCATCCAGACTCAGCCTAAATGACCCTCCTCTGTCATGTCTTCCATGATTCTTTCTGAAATGCATTTCTCTTTTATCTGGAGTGCTGCTGTGTAACCGCTTGTATCTCTTTTAGCTCCTACAGTGGAAGGAAATCCCAAGAAGAGGAAGGTGAGAAAGTGCAGAAAAAGACTTCTCTGGTGTCAGAATTCTAACTTCATTCAGCCCAGGGGTGACTTGCAGGTGGTTGGAAGGAAGATGCATAACTCCTTCAAAGCATGAAGCCGTTTCTTTTGATAAAGGCTCTAAAATATCACAACAGTATTTTAAAAGTAGGGATTCTTTTCTCTCCTTTTCACCAGTTTAAGTTTCTAAGTGAATCAATAATCAAGCACAACTGGATCCACCTCTGAACTCATAGTTCTATTTGGCATTTCCTAGCTGGATTTGCTCAGAAGGCTAGAACTACTCCACAGTTGGGAATCTCAGACTTTTTGCTTGCCAGTCTCATGGTCCATCCTGCAAAGATATCCTCTGTGAACACACACACACACATCTTGTTGCTCATCGTGCATCAGATCCACCTGCACTGTGTCTGATCATCTAAGGGTACTGTGCCTTTTCTCAAGCTCCTTACTGCCCAGAGAGTTCTCTATCTAGAATGTTCTTTTTCACCAAACAACAATCCTTTGTCTTCTTTAGTCTCAGTTCAAATGACATCTTTTCCATCAAACTTTCCTGGGGACCCTCAGACTTCAGACTGAACGGATCCCTCCTCTAGGCTCCAGGGTACCACGGACTCACTTTTCACACTGATGGTGGGTCTTCACAGCCTCAGCTGCGCCATGGCCTTTCCACACAACTGGGACAAGGAATGGGGTGAGGCAAGATACATCTTTGTTGAATAAATGAATGAATATGTGCATGCATGTTATAACTCGCAGGGTGTTTTTATAAAGCAGATTTTAATGTTTTTTGTTTGTTTTTTAAAAGCAAACTGTTTATTTGTTTAATAGGTGCCAAATCTAAACTTTAGAACAGGATGTATAGTGAAAAGTCTCCCTTCCATCCCTGTCTTCTAATCATCCAGTTCCTCACTATGGAATTGATAATTGAGTCCCGCTGTATGTGTGTCCTTCCAATGAGTCTGCTAATATAAAGGTGCATATAGTCCTTTGGCTCCTTTTGCACAAATTGTAGTATCTTAGTATTTTACATTTTACTTAATATATCCTGCACATTTTTCAAATTAGTCCGTGGAGAGCTGCCTTGTCCTTTTCACCAGCTGCACAGTGTTCCACTGTAAGAATGCACTGTGATTACTTAACCAGTCACATAGGGTTGCTTCTAATCCTTCGCTAGTACAAACCATGCTCACCTGAATAACCTTGTGCATTCATTGACAATACTTAATCATGAGAAATTACTTTCAAATGGTGGGATTTCAGGCTTCAATAAGGTGGACAGAGTGACTTTTCTGATGCTGTGGTAGTTATTGCTAATAGAATCTCAGCACTTGTTTTAGGCCCTCTAGTGTGCTGAGCCTGAAAAGCTAAAAACTACATTTTCCAAGCATCTTTGCAGGGAGATTCAGGGTGTGATTTAGAATCCACCAAGCAGCTGCCCTGGGGTGAGATTTTGATTTGGAACTGAGTCCCTGAGCAGAGAGGTGGGGTGTGGATATTCGTGAGCTAGTAGGCATGATAGCAGAGGTGTCAGGTTCTATGGCTGACAGCTGTGGGGGCAGATGTCTGACACTGGAGCTTCCTGATTGAGGAGAGGCAGCAGCTTCTCAGGTGGACCAGTTTTGTGGTGTTGTTTTGGGAGGCAATCCTGGAAGCTCAGCTTAGAGTCTCGTCTTCAGATTGTAGTCCACAGAGCATGAGCAGAATGTTACGGCTCAAGCCAGGTCCTAACGAATCAGCTGTATCTTAGAAGTTTCCCAGGTGATTCATATCCCATTCAAAATTGAAAAGTACTGTCCTAAACGATGGTGGATTTCAGCCAGGATTACACTTATAATCATCTGGGGAGCTTTGAATAATGCAGAAGCCAAGGCCACTCCCTTGATTAAGTTAATCTGTAAGGGTAGAGCCTGGACACCAGCATTTAAAAACCTCTCCAGGTGATTCCAATATGCAGCCAAGGTTGAGACTCATTGGCCCAGAGCAATAGTTCTGAATCTTGGTTGTCAATAGAATTACTTAGGACTTAAAAATATACATATATTAACAAAAACTAATTTAATTGGTTTGAATAATACTTGGACATGGTTATTTTATTTTTTAAGCTGTCTAGGCAATTCTAATGTGCAGCTGCTAACTACTGGTCTAGATTTATTTCCTAGGCCTTCCCTACTTAATAAATATCCCTGACTTTAAACTAGCTGGAGCAGATTCTATGGCCTGAAATTAAGAACTGTGACCAATATACCTCATCGTAGCACTTGGGAGGTTACCGGTTGCAGCTGCACCT
This sequence comes from Eidolon dupreanum, assembly GCA_028627145.1. Lineage (NCBI taxonomy): Eukaryota > Metazoa > Chordata > Mammalia > Chiroptera > Pteropodidae > Eidolon > Eidolon dupreanum. The sequence goes on along the minus strand of CM053502.1, from coordinate 90,711,310 downwards.
AAACTGGGCTGGTTCAGCTACTTTGGAGCTTAGAGTAGAAAGAACATGTAATTAAAAAGGGTTACCTAGAGGGAGTGACAGGGAAACTAACACAAATTGACTGGCTAAGAAGGATGGGTCACAAAGGAGGCAGAAAGGGCCAGAAACACAGTGAGCAGTGTCTGCAGAAAAAAGAGAATGGGTGTTTTGTAACTACTAATCTGTACTTCTGCATCCCTTTACTTTTTTCACTCAGCCAGTCACGGGGATGTAGAGTACAGCATAGGGAATATAGTCAATATTATTGAAATGGCTATGTTAGTGCCAGATGGGGGCTAGAGTAATCAGGGGGATCACTTCATAAACCATGTAAATGTCTAACCATTGTATTGTGTACCTGAAACTAATATAAAATAATGAGAAATATTCAGCATAAGAGATTTAATTTTTAAGTTTTTGATAATTAACTAAAATTATAATGTATCACGAGTATTTAATTATTTTACAATATTGTTTGGCAAAATGATATATAGTTTAGAAATGTAATGTGTCAGTCTTATTTTTAAACTGAGGTCAGACTTTTCTAACATATCATTATTGTGGGACCAAATAAAAAGGGATGTAAACACTTAATGTGACCATATTTTGTAAACTAATGATACAATAGATTCTTTAGAAAACTGACCAGGAAAAAAAAAAAAAACGCATCTGAGAAAGAGTGCAGAGCTCTGGTGGCAGGGAAGAGGGATTTACATAATTAGACCCATGATTATAAAGAGAAGGGGAAAAGGCCTAACCAGCTAAACAGATGAAACTTCTCATTTCTGTTGGGTGGGTTCCCGATTGTGCCATGACCTTTGGTAGAAAAAGACCAAGGAGTTTGGGGCTTGGAAGAGGGTCCCACCTGTGGAGGGACAAGGATTCTTGTTCTTTTCCTGTAAGCTCTCCTACCCCTCGTGATATCTTCTCCTTCCTGGGCGTGTTGTTCAGGCCCTGCCTGCTTCCCCTGCTCTCTGGCCTCTAAGCAGTAGCTAACGTCTTCTTTCTCCCCCACATTTGAACTTGCCTTCACAGTATATACTGCCCTCCAGGTGTGAACTAGCTAGTGAGTTACCTGGCCAAGATTGTTAAGTTCCAGGCCCTGAGGCTGACTTTGTGCTTCCACAGCAGGCACTCACATGCTAACCATGGGGCAACTGCAACACAGCCTGAAAAATGCTGTTGCAAAGGTAGAGAGTATGTATCTTCAGGAAGGGATATCCATGATGGTAGATTCACAGAGAAGGTGACAAGAGAGGTGAGCCATAAAGGGTGAGTAAGGCTCATGGGAAGCAAGCATGAGCAGAGGGCATGACAGATCTGAGGATGTTCCTTGAAAGCAGGGAAGAATCCTGCCTTTCTCACTGTGTATCCCCTGATGACCAGTTCAGCTCTCACACATAGAAGGGTTTACATGGATAATGGATAATGATGGTATATGGGTTAGGAAGCTGTCAGCTGCAATTAACAGAATACTCTTAAAGCTCAAATAGAGAAGGGATATATTAGTCATATAACAAGAAGATAGCAGGTCTTGGGATTCTGCCTCCAGCAGATCCAGGACTCACATCCTGACACAGTGATAGCAGAGGCCATAATTGCACTGTCTTTTATGGGATCTATGCTCTTAAGAGTGAGGAAACTTTTTCAAACAGACTCCAGCAGAACTTTTCTCAGATCTCACTGGCCAGACCCACTTGTAGACTCCGAACCCACTTGTAAACTAATCACTGGCATAAGGGTAAGAGAGCCCCTGGAAGTTGGATGTTGAGAAAAATGAGAGGGGAATCTGCAAAGGGATTCTGGGACCGTTAATTTCACCTTACCTTTTGAGAGAGTTTGCTCTGTTCACTGATGTATAATTTTCATTGCTGTAGATTATCCTTTTAAGAATGGAGAATTTGAGCAATTGTAAACCTATTAACAATGGTCATTATTAACATATCAAGGGACTTTTGGGATAACAAATGATAAATCTTTTTATGTATTATTTGTTGAAAAAGAAATATATAAACTTGGTTAAAAAAAGATATAAAGTTTACAGTGAGACATGACTCTCTTCCCCTCCCTGTCTCCCCTATCCTGCCCTGCCCAAGGCAGTCGCTATTAAGGATGTGTGTCACCTTCCAGAAGGATACTATAAGGATACTATAAGCATGTTCAAACATATACTCATCTATATTTACCACATTAACATTGAGCAAAAAATACCTATTGTCCTTCATCTTATCTTTTACACTTAGATACAACTTTAAAATTGGTATTCTTGGGTTTTATATTTTTCATGAAGTAGCCCACTATTAACTTTGAGCTGACTGTGAAAAATTAGGTATGCATATTGTGCTACCCAGAGCAGCCATTAAAACATAATACAAAGAATTGTAGCTGAAAAAGTCAATAGGTTAATTAAAATATACAGCAATCTCCCTTTATCTATGGTTTTACTTTCCATGGTTTCAGTCAAAATCATAGAGACAGAAAGTAGAAGGGTAGTTGTCAGGTGCTGGAAAGAGGAAGAAATGGGTGTGATGTTGTTTCATGGTTATAGATTTTCAGTTTTGCAAGATGAAAAAATTCTGGAGATCTATTGCACAACAATGTGAATATGTTTTTCACTACTGAACACTTAAAAATGGTTAGGACAGTAGATTTTAAACATAATATCAGATAATGTAGACTTCAGAACAAGAAAAATTACCAGGAAAGAGGAACATTACAGAATTATAAAAAGGTCAATTCACTAGAGACCGTAACAGTTCTAAACATGTAGGCACCTAACAACAGAGCTTCAAAATACATGAAGCAACAACTGATAGATGTGGAGGAAGAAACAGAAGACACATGATTACAGTTGGATACCTCACCTGTCCTCTGTCAGTGATTGATACAATGACAAAATCAGCAAGAATATAGATCTTACTTAACAACTCTAGTAGCCACCACGACCTAATGGACAATTATAGAACCCTTCATAGCAGAATACATGTTCTATTTAAAAGCAACATTCTTAGTGTATAATAGGTTCTCCCAACTTTGCCTTCTTCTCTAGCTCTTCCTTCATATAATTATTTCTCTTTCTATTGCTCTCTCTTTTTCTTTCCCATGTATTTCTCTTCTTTACTCTCTTCCTTTTTTTTCCACTCCCATTTCCTTTTCTCTTTCTCCCACCCTTTAATGGGTATATATTCTGTCTAGCAGTAATTTCACAAAATTAGATGCTTCTTTTTCATGATTTAAAAGCAAGTGAGTTAAATGTTTTCTTTGTAAATAAAAAATAAATGATTTTAAATTAACTTGACTTTTGCATTAGGTGTTCAATTGATTTTTTCTCCTAGGTTCTAATTCTGGATATCTGCTTCAAGTTACTTTGAAAATTCACAGAAAGATATTCAGGAGCTACAGGTTTAGATAGAATATTGGGGAAGGAAAGCTTCCTGGAGGAAGTAGGTTTGAAATTGGATAGAGCTGGGGTTGGTGGGAAGCTGGTCCAGGAGAACTTCTTTTAGTTTATCTCTGTCTTCGAAGCATTGTAAATGGTCTGGCTGTCCACCTGGCATCAAATTAAGGGAATACACAACTGTGGACAGCTTTCTGCCATCCACCATGCCTTTCTTTCACACCTCCCCTAATTTGGGAGTCATTTCTCCTTTGCTCATAAGCGCCTTTCACCCCCACCCCTCTCACTTTTCAGAGCCAGGACCATGGCCCCTGGCCCCATGTGATAACTGCAGGTTTCCCATCCTGGGACTCTCCATTTTGCCCTAATTGCCTCACATGTCTGGCTGGGGTTTGCAATTAGCTTTGCCACTTCTCCCAGAGCCTGCCAGATCATTACTGGTTTGTCTCTGGATCCTCTGAAGCTTCTGCTACTTCATCTTGCTATTCTTGGACCAGTGCCCTTTGTGTGACCTGGCTGCATGCCACTGCTTCCTGAGGGCCCCTGGGGACCAACTTCTGTTCCTTTCTAGGTGAGCGATGCTTTCCTTTTGGAATAGGAGGCTGCTTTCTTAAGCATACTCTATTGCCCATGCTGTCTGAGAAAAACTGATTTGATTTTTTAAAATATTGATTGAGAGCAAATGTTTGTAAATGCCAGCATAGATGGTCACAGTGTGTGCGCTTGTGCCTGTTTGCACCTATGGAGATGGGCATGTGTCTGCCAGAAGAGAACATGCTCATGAAATGGCCTGTCCAAGGAGCTTAAATCAGTAGGATGAACTTGGTGGTACAAGTGAAGAGAACTGCAGACCCACCTGGAACCTCTGTGCCAGCCCACCACTTCCCATCAGAGTCAGCCTACCCTGTGATTTCCTATGTGTTTATCAGGATCAGATAGGATCTGAGTTATAACCTGAAGGGATCCAGGATGGCTTCCTTTGTGCCAAAGCTCCTTCTCCCCTGGGGCCTGAAGTTTTGCTATTTGGCATTTCCTAATTTGGGCTAAGCATTGTCCCCTAGAGCAGGGCCTTCCAATTTCTGGGCCATGGACCAGTACCAGTCCATGGCCTGTTAGGCACTGGGCCACACAGCAGGAGGTGAGTGGCAGATGAGTGAAACTGAGTGAAACTTCATCTGTATTTGCAGCCATTCTACAGTGCTAGCATCACTGCCTCAGCTTCATTTCAGATCCTCAGGCATTAGATTTTCACAGGAGTACTGGTCCCTGGTGCAAAAAAGGTTGAAGACCGCAGCTCTAGAGATTCTTTTTTAAAAATGGAAATATTTCAGGAGGGAGGCATTCAGAGCCAGAAAGATGCAGGATAATATAATTAATTACCTTCACATTTTTATAGATGAGGAAAGTGACAGGCCAATGACATTCCTAGGGTCATTTAGCAAGTGAATGGCAGATCTGAGATTTGAACTCAGGTCTTCTGACACTGGTCCAGCACTCATCACATACCTGGGTCACAGGGTACCACCTTTACAATGTGCCATAAATGCATTTGGCAGGCTTTCTTACCCAACAGGGCCATTCTTGGGAACATGGCAAACAAGACCAATTGGAACAAGAGGTGATAGCGATGTTGATAAATTTGGACTTTTTTTTTTCTTATTATGCAGGGAACTGGTTTTTCCTCTAGATTAGCTCTGTTTAAAAGAAATATGACATGAGCTATAAATGCGAGTCACATATGCAATTTAAAATTTTTTAGTAGCCCCATTAAAGAAAAGGAAAAAGAAACAGGTAAAATTATTTTAATAATATACTTAACCTATCCAATATTTTAAAAAGCATTATAAAAAATATTATCATTTCAACATGCACTCTGTGTAAAAAGTATTAATGAAGTCTGTTTACATTTTTTTTTTACTAAGCCTTTGACATTCAGTGTGTATTTTACATAGCTCATCTCAACTTGGAGTAGTCACAAAAAGGGCTCAATAGCCACACGTGGCTAGTGGCCCCCCAACTGGACATCGCCACTCTAGACCCTCCTTATTCAAAGCCCAGCATTCTGCACTCCCTGCTCTGACCAGGGCATCATCTGCACATACCCTTCTTCCCCAGACCAAGTGTCCACCCAAAGCCTCGGGAGCCATTCAGTCCAGGGGATTTCATATTATTTTCCACAGGGTCCTCCGAAACAGATAGGGCTAGGCTGTGGGGAGTGTGGAGGGTACCTGAGGCACCTGCTTTTGCCCATTGCCATCATGTTGGTGTCGTGATGAGGATTTGCATATCACCTTATCAAATGTTAATTAAACCAACTGCCACCGAAGGGCAAACAGCTTAAAGATATCCCTATGAAGAAATCACAGATTGAAGACATGACCTGTAATGAAAGCACAAATGGAAACCAGGAAACGGCCGAACTGATCTTTTCCTACTCCCAGGACAAGCTTTGTCAGCCATGTGATGAGATTAAAACATCAGTGATAGGACTGGCCTTTGTATTCAAAATTTTCAAGAAGGCCATCTGAAATGTGAATTTATATCCGTTGTCATAAACAAAGAGCTTCACCCTAAGTGTATTTTATGGCTTGGGATATTAGTGTGTGATATTTCTAATTCTGAGTATATGTTTTATTATAAAGGTAATCTATTTGTTTCATAGTATGTGGACGTAATTCAGAAATACAGACTTTAAAAACAAGTTGGAAGAAAATCTGACTTTGGGTGCTAAACAAACAATGCAATGTATATACGATATACTGTTGAATCAGGTCACTCCCCTGCTCAAAACCCTGCAACAATTCCCCACCCTACTCAGAGGGAAACCCTAGGGCCTTATGATGGTCACAGACCCTAACCCCATCATGCCTGCCCCATCAGCTCCCGAGGCCACCTCCTCCCACTCTCATTGCCCTTCTCTCTGCCCTAGCCACACTGGCCTCCTCACTGTTTACTGTTTTTTGTTTTTGTTTTTGTTTTTGTTTTGTAGCCACAACAACAAAACGCATTCGATTTTACATACGTTTTAGCATTTTATAGGTGGAGTCACACTGTAAAAGTTGTCTTCTGCTATTTTCTTGATCAACTTAATATTCCTATAACTCCACCACGATGTCATATATAGCTATAATTCATTCATCTTTTACTATTATATAGCATTCCAGCAAATAACTATATCAATTTTTTAAGGACAATCTCCAGCTGTTGACTCTAGTTTTTTTTTTTTCTTTTTCTTTCTTTCTTCTTTTTTTTTTCTGTTCTAACGGGCCCACCATGAACATATTGTCCAGCATCCTGGCCACATGTACTTGCACGTGGGTCATAGGTGTGCACATCATCCACATGCCTTTCCATACTCACTACCTTTATATATGCTCTTCTCTTCTCTAAACTTGGGATCTCCACCTCACTGTCCTTCTCTTGTCTGCCAAACTTAAGACCAATTCACTTGATGTCTTCTTTGAGGATCTTCCTCCCCAAGTGTTAACACTATGGCTTTGTAGGTGTCTCCACTGAAATACCTCTCACTCTGTACATTAATTATAGTGGTGCTTCTTAACTAAGTTCTGCCGGATCAAGGAAGCTCTGCACTTCTGTGACACTAATCAATGTCTGAGGCCTGCGGAACCCTTTCTGGTTGGGAGGCTACCTTCCAGTTCTCACTTCTGCTTTCACCTATTGAGTTATACACTTACCAGGAGCTGGGTACATTTCTGCCAGACCTGCCTATGCTAATTCTACTTGTTATAGTAGTTATGTGATTTAATTAAGAGTGATATAAACCTATCAAATGCAAGTGTAAAAAAAGAGAGTCGTTTCTATAAAATCTAGGTTGAATGCTTCAGGAAGACACACAAAAAACGCTGATATGTGAAGGGTTTTGAGCAAGCTGACATTAATGAAATGCTGTGATCTGGTCACATAGGTGTGTCTTCTCAAGATTGAACTTGAGAGCAGAGACCATGGTAGACCCATCCTTGTGTCTTGTGTTCCAGCTCAAGGCCTGGGACAGAGTAGAAATTGCTAAATGTATTCTGATTTTAAAGAATGATTAATAAATGTTGAGGTTTTAAAAGGGGTGAAAAAAGGCTCCTTACAGGTGAGTCATGAAAACAAACTGCTGGAAAAGTAGGTGCGAGTGAAACAACTATGCAAGATTAGAAAATGATCTGTAAAACTCTTGAAGGGTTCTGTACTAGAATTGCTTTAGCAAGTGTCCTTAAATCCTCGCTCCAGTGTAAAGAAAAAGACACTGACAAATCATAGTCTATAGACAATGGATATTGTTTATGCATATGCATGCTGATGTGGAACTTCACTAACACACAGAGAAAAAGGCTTGGCTTCACATTAAATAAGAGAAGACTGAGTATATTTTTATGTTTTAAGATGAAAATATTTATAGAGTGTGTATCAGTTGGTCTTATAGGAAACAAGTAGCATACTCAGAAGAGATACTTCGAAGGGTTTAATAAAAGTATTACTTATACAAATGTGAGCAGAAATTAGGGAAACCACGAGAGAGAGGGCCACAGGTAGGGGAACCCAGGGCATCTCCCAACAACAGCTGGGTTTTGGGCTGGGAGAATGAGACAAGGGGAATTAGTACCCTGGCCTCTCACATCCCTCTCCTGCCTGTGTCTCCTGTTGTCCAAAACCAACAGGAAAACAGAGGGCAAGGAAGCCCACTGATACAGTCTATACAGGTGAAAACCCCAAGTAGGGAGCAGGTGGAGAATGGAAGACAATGGATCTGGGGGCAAATGAAAGTTGTCCAGCATGGTATCATTTTTTCATGATTCTTCACTTTCATGTTTTCAATTTTCTGACAAACTGGGTGTCCTGGTCCTGCCAGAAGGAAGGTTTCTACTTCTTTTGTTTACATATTTATCTCTTCCACTAGATTGTCACTATCTAGGAACAGGGGCCCTGTCTTGGGCATCTTTGAATCTCCAAGCCTGGGCCAGGGCTTGGCATGTGCAAAAAGCTCAGACTGTAAAAAAAAAAAAAAAATATTTGTTAAAAACAACCAGTAATCTTTGGCCTTATTCATTCATATAACAAATGTTTATTGGATGACTAGTATGTGCTAGGTACTGCTCTAAACTAAGAGGACACAACAGACAACAAGGCTATAGTCTAGGGGGTATGGCAGTCAACAAATTCTTTTAGTGATTCAACAAACATTTATTGAACAACAACTATGTGCTGGACATTGTCCTAGGTGCTGGGAGTTAAACAATGAATGAAAAAAGTCTCTGCCCCCATCGAACTTGCATTTAAGTGAGCATCTTTTGCCCTTAACTAGGCTTCTTTAAAGCTGAAGATAAGCAAAGGGGCACCACTTTTAAAGAAGCTAATTAGGTCTATGGCTCCTGATAGATGAGAAGCAAGCAGGATGCCACTTTAGGTCATGGAAAGACAATCCCCTGGGCTGGATGAAAACCAGAGCTTGGGGTGAATGTCCTTAACAGGGCAATGGTGTCCTTGTTAACCATAGCTGATCCTCTGGTGTTAGATGATTGGGATAGGCTCCAAGTAAGAAAACCTGAGCTTTTCACATGTCTTTAATAACAGGGCTTCACATGGTACGTCTTCGATTAATTTCTGTGGAATTAAGTGGACTCGTATCAGCCTTTTATTAAGATGTGGGCTCCCCAGAAGCTGGGCCTGGGAGATGGAGGGCTAGTGGAGCCCTGGCAGGGAAGGGGGATAATATTACCTTGTTTAGATGCTCAGGATTATTTTAGAGCATGTGTCACTTGGCTCTGTATGCTAAAGGCAGCCTTTTCTGAGAAGCTAAAGAGTGGTTTCAACCTAACTTCTTATCTTATTAATATTTCCCAAACTTTTAAATTCCCAAGATCTGGGCATCCATATTTCTCTTATGCGTAAATACCAAATTGCTGAGGAGATGCTATTTCTCAGGGGATGGAAGGCTCGGTTCTGATCCCACATTCCTCCCATCTTGGTGTGAAACTCTTGGGACTCAGCTGGAATCTCTTAGGGTCCCTTTCCATTTGGCCATTCCTTTTTGGAGACTTTTTCTCCCTCTCAGGACTTTGGCTGCTGTGGTTAGGCTGCTAATTCTTAATAGTGTGTCCCTGGCTACCAAATGAGCTACTGTGTATCAGCAGGATTGGCCTTCAGCAATGGTCTTTGGAGTCAGCTGCCTACTCACTGAGATTTTGCAGGCTCTTGGGGAAGGACATACCTCCCTATGCATGTCCCAAAATACCTTCTCTATCAGCCTTTGATGTTTGGCATTGCTTTCCTGTGGACAAAACCTTCCATTCTACAAGGAAGGACCAAAAATAGAAGTGGATATGCATGTGTTTGGCATTGCCCACAACAAGCTGTTCTTGGCCTTCGTGCTGTTGCTCGTGCTGTTCCCTCTGCCAGGAATATCTTCCCTGTGCCCTCATTTCCTTCATACTGATCCTTTAAGAGACAGTTCAAGCATTTCTTGCCCTAGGGGATGTTGTAATTGGTTTCTCCTAATTGCAAGAAACAGACTTACTCAGACTAGCTCAAATAAAGGCTGGTGGGGGATGGGTGCAGCAAGGATTAAAGTAGAAGCAATAAGGAGAATGAACTCGAACATAACATGAGAAGACCTAACTATCTGCCTCTACAGTTTGTCTGCCTGACAGAGACTGACAAGATCTCGAAAGTAGGGGCTATTTTTTAATCGTTTTTGAAAACTCAGACCTAGCACAGAGTTTAGCACCTAGGATATACCCAATAGATGTTTGTTGAATAGATGAACAAATGAATAATTAAATCCTATGTACAGGCAGAAAATGTCAGCTTTGTTTCTGAGGGACTTATAGTCCAATTGGGGAACTAAAAAACAATTGAAATATTAAATAAAATAAGAGAGAAACAATGCAAAACAATGCTTAGTAACTGACACAAAGCTTGCAAGATGAATACATCAAAGGAGCTTTAGGGGAAATGAGATTTAGTTAGCAAATAGCCCTGAGAAAGCCTTTAATTCATACTAACATGGAACTGACTGATGTTAGACTTTTGATGGTGAAAATTAGAGTGAACATTGAACAAGCATACAGTTTCATATAGAATACCACAAAGGATGGCTAGGAATGGCAAAGGGGTAGACAGAAGGAGCTTAGAGACAAATCCCATAAGACCTTGTAACTTGCTAAGGGATAGCCTGCAGTATTGGGGTAGATTGCATACCATTCCAACTCCCTTGGGGCCCATGAGTAACACTGCGTGAAGGATTAACTACCCCCATTGGTCTAATCTGATTGGTTGATCTATTAGGGAGAGCAAGGGTTGTGCTCTGTGTTTGCTCAGTTACTGTCAGCTGGTGGTAGTGGATAAACAGGAAGGCCCCTGAGTGACCCTTAGGATTCTACAGTGAACCAAGAGAGTTATCCAGATGATTCCTGATTTTACTGATTTAAATCAAAGGCCAAGATAGAAGAGGTCTTTGCAGCTCTCTCTGTTTTAGAGACTGGTTCTTGCGGTGAGTTCTGTACCATTCTCTTTTCTGTTTAGATGTGTTTCTCTTACTCTTTTCCCTGAATTGTTTGCCCTTGGACAGGTTCTGTCAGCTTGCCAAGGATAAGCAGAGAACAGTTGTGAGGAGTTCCCAGAGTTTTCTTTCCCACCATGTTTATTGAAAGCCCCAGGCACGTGCAACTTCATCTTTTCTTATATTCGAAATGGAGTAAGTGGCAACCCAAGTGAACTCACTGAGCTCGACTCCCTTGATGAGGAAACAGACTCAGAGAAATTCATCTTTTGTCATATCTATGTAGCACTTTGAGTTTAACATGTTTTTTTCCCCACATGTGCTCACACATTTTTTTGTGCTTTTTTTTTTGCTCCCCCCGCCCCCCACCATTTCACTAATTAAACAGATCTTTATGGAGAGCTTACTACATACTGGGTATTATTCTAGGAATTAGAGTGTATGTGCTGGGCTGCAGGTAACAGAATGCTCACCTAATAGTGACTTGAACAATACAGACATTCATTATCTCATGAAATAATAAAGAAGTCCAGGACTGAGGTCTCTAGAGGTGCTGGCTCACCATCTCAGCAATGTAATGAAGAACTCATGCTTTTGCCATCTCCTGCTCTGCTCTTCTTGGGGTGTCAGTGATGTCTCCTCTCAGATGGTCAGGTAGCTGCCTAGCTCCCTGGCAGCATCTTAATGTCCAAAGATAGAAGGAAGGCAGGCAGGTCAGGGACCTTCGCCTTTTTCTTTTTATCAGGGAGGCTATCTTTCCTAGAAGTGCCCAGGCAATTTCTTTTTATGTCCCATTGGCTATACCCAGGTCACATGCCCATTCCTAGACCAATCACAGGTAGACAGGAATAAGATGATAAAACTGACTGCCATGGGCCAATTGTGATGCACCATTCACAGGAAAGGCAGTATAGCACCTCCGTTTAAAGTACAGATTCTGGTGCAAGATAAGCCAAGTTCAAGTTCAAATCATGACTCTACCTATTCTTAGTTACATAGCCTTGGGCAAGGTGCTTAACCTATATGTTCCTCAGTTTTCCATCTGTAAATTTGTTATAAAGATACCTTATAGGTTTATGTAAGGAAGTGCTTGGCACGGTATTTGGCTCATAGTAAGTGGTAACTATTAATGTAACCACCCTGCCCAGGGCCGAGTGTTTCCTTGCTTGAATAAAATCAGGAAACATGGTAACAGATGTTGGGTAGGCAATTTCAGTGTCTGCCACATGAGGTTACAGATAGTAAACAGGCAATGTTAAAATCTTGTGAGTGGTGACATAGTACAAAATAGTGGAGGGAGGTGAGCTCAAGGAAGTTGCCTGGGTCCACACTTAGGGGGTGTCAGGGAAGGCTTCTCAGAGGAGTTGGCACTGAGGTACAATTTCAGCATATGCAGCAGTTACTCAGGCAAAAGTGGGGTTTGAGTGGGAAAGAAAGGAAGGTTTTCTAGGCAGAGGGAATAACAGGCCTAAAGACTCTAATGTGATATATGCAGGACAAATACAGACAGTTTGTTATGCTCAGAAAATAAAATGGGGCCAGGGATGGCTCCAGAGGTGTGTGATGTCAGGCTGGAGAGGGCCCTGAATGCTAAGCTAAGGAGCTTGAGCCTTCCTACAGGCTACAGCTTGTAAACTAGGGAAGTAGCTCTACATTTGTAGTTTTGATCAATGACTCGGGTGGCAATGAGAAGGATGGATGGGAGGGGAGTGAGACCTAGGTAGGAGATAATGGCATTATTCCAAGGGGGTGAGTAACAGCCTCAACTAGGGCAGCTATAGGAGGCTGGAGAGAAGGGAAGGATGGTTAATCAACAGGATATAGTTATTAGACGCAGAGGGAAAAGGAGTACCCAGTAAGACTCCAAGATTGTGTGAGTGATACAGAGAGAGAGGAAGAGGGAGGGAATGAGGGAGGGAGTAAGGGAGAGAGGGAGAGAGGGAGAGTGAGAGATAGAAGAAGAAGAAGAAGAAGAAGAAGAAGAAGAAGAAGAAGAAGAAGAAGAAGAAGAAGAGGAGGAGGAAGAGGAAGAGGAAGAAGAAGAAGAGGAAGAGGAAGAAGAAGAAGAAGAAGAAGAAGAAGAAGAAGGAGGAGGAGGAGGAGGAGGGGGGGGGGATGTAGAGGAAAGGAGAGTGATGTAGTCCAGTTTGGTCATGTTGGTTTGGGGTAGCTGGAGTGTCAGCAGACCTGAAATACACTAAGCCTGAAGCTCAGGAGAAAGACTGGGGCTGAAGATGATTCAGAAGTTATTAATATGAAAGAAATAGAGAAATACTTGAGATAGATGAAATTGTCCTCAGAAAACAGAATACAAACAAGGGACAAGGCTGCACCTCTGAGCAGCATGTGGATTGCCAGTGTTCTCTTCTGTTTGGGCACTTTGTTGGGCCAGGCAATGGTTCAAGGCCTGGAGCCAGTCAGGGGTTTTCCTTGGTTGTCACACAGGCAGCTATTGTTTAACACTCAGCCTGCTGTGTGAATTTTAGCACAGCCCCCTCTGTTATTCAAATTTGCCAGCCCTGACGTAGGGTGAGAAGAGAAGTGGGCTGAAGCTGGAGCCCTGCAGAACACCAACATTTACAGACAAGTGGAGATAGAGAGTAGCTTGAGAGGGAGATGGAAAGGAACACAAGGA